>OU898277.1:173345701-173951694 GCA_918026665.1 Diabrotica balteata | reverse complement strand
ATCATCAACTTAAAAATCAATGGAAACATTTTTCTCTTTGCTGATGATACCAATATTACCTGGAAGAACTCTAATACTGCAACTCTTTATGCAATTATAACTTTTGATCTAAAATAAAAACCTGGTCCAACTCTAATTTACTCTCTTTTAACGTGGATAAGACAGTAGCATTATCCTATAAAGGAGCTCTCCTTGCTTCTTAATAACAGCCAAATCAGTATAATTGATTCTGTAAAATTTCTTGGTATTTTTATAAACAGTAACTTTAAACGGTCCCTTCATATCGATTTGTTAAGTATGAAACTAGCCTCAGCCTGCTATAATAAGATCTGTTTCGAAGGAATTGAATTTAGCATCTTCCAAAATAACATACTTCTCTTTCTTCGAGTCTCATCTTCGATATGGCCTTCCTTTTTGGGTTTCTAGTATAGCTGACCAATCTGATGTTATTTTTAAATTACAAAAAAGAGCAATACGGTATCTTTGTGGAATCAGTTAAACATCACGGGATTTTAACTCTTCCCTCTCTATATATTCTAGAAACTGTTTGCTTAATTCGTAAATACCTACACGTTTTTCCAGCAAGACCTAATCATGACTACTCCACTAGAAATTCAAGCTTTGATGTGTATTTACTGATCCCATCCACTGAGTAAAGAAATCTATATTATATTCAGCAAAAAATTCTACAACCATCTCCCTTTGCAACTTAAATCTACAACTTTTTTCCTTAAGTTCCATAAATTGACAAAAGCCTATCTGAAAGACCTTATTATTATTGTACAGTGTAGATCTGTACTATTACAGAACTACACTGTATCACTGATAGACTTCGACTATGACCAGATGATTGAAAATGTTCCATATTTATATGTTGGCTATATGGCATTTTCAGATTAATCGGCCAATAGAAAAAATCGAAGGTGTTTTGAGGCCGGGTGATGGAATATATTGATGAAAGAGAGAAAATAAAATAAATTCAATTTCAGAAGTGTTTCGGGGGCCACATAAACATGTATAATTTGCAGCAAGCGTTTCGCTGGCTACATGTTGCTCATCCTCGATTTAAAAACATGCTTTTGTTTGAAATTTCAGTCTCGAATAACTTGTAACCAACATTATTGTCTTTAAGTTCACTATTATAAAGACTACCACGTTTTTTTTATAAACTTTTCCACACCAAAGTTGGTTTAATCGCAGAGGAAAATCACATATTGGCATAGGTTTGAATTATTTTCTACCACTGTCAAAATTTCAAGAAAATCCTTGCATATAAAAAGAAATTTAAGCAGAAAGCCGTCATATCCTGGACTAGTATAAATTCTTTAATTCTGTACCCCATTTTGATACCAATCAATTCTAATATTTGAAACCAAAAAAGTTTTATTATCTTGGCAATACCTAGTTAATTTTTTTTACTTCTTACTTTTAGGAAATGATCGACGAAAATCATCAAAATCATTAAATGGTGAACGTACCTTAAGTCAGAATGAAAGAAAGAAGGCATCAAGCCAGAACAAATACTCAAACTTTGATAAATTTTGTGAGAGTGCGAACAAGTTTGTATGGTATACCTTTATATGGATATATGGCCTCATAATGCACTGGAACAAACCGTGGTTATGGGATATCGAATCGTGCTGGACAGACTTTGGACATGGTTATACTCTCGATGTTTGGTACTACGGTGTCTTCTTAACGGCCTATTACCTAGAAGCTTGTACAATGTACTTCGTAAGAGTGAGGCGTAAGGATTTTATGATAATGCTTATCCACCATATTTGCCTTATGGGCATAGTAGCAGTAGTGTGGTATTATGGTCTTTACGCAATCGGTGTTCTAGATATGTTTTTGCACGATTTTGCTGACATTTTCATGGAACTTGCTAAATGTGTAAAATATCTTAAATTTACAGTTATTACAAACGTTTTATTTGCTTTGTTCGTAGTTTCATGGATAGTGACTAGAATGTATCTCTTTCCGATGTATGTTGTGAGGTCTGGTCTCGAAGATCGGTATGGTGTATTAAGAAAAATCTCTTTGTATTACTATTGGAATGGAATCAGTTTAGTTTTAATGTGTCTGCATACCATATGGACATATATGATTTTAAGAGCAGTCGTAAGAGCCATTCGAACAGGAGTTGCGGAAGATGATAGATCTGACGATGAAGATGATATCAAAGATGAACAAAAAAAGGAATAATTAATACGTTTTTATTTTTTTCTGATTTTAATTAAAATTATTTCATAGGACAATATAAGCAGTGCTGATGATTTACGCTAATGAATAAATTGCAGTTTGGCGCTCAAAAAAAGCTATAAGTAAAAAAAGAGCAATATTTTCATCTCAACACGGCATATTAAGTTTAAGAACAGTTATAAAAAGTTATAAAATTATAGTAAAAACTCTAGGATTCAAATAATGAATTGTTATTTCTACTACCTACTTTACGATTCACTTTATTAAGACTAATTATCAGAAATATAAACTGGTAATTTTTAATTTGGTTTTTTTATTTGTAACGGTTTACTTTATTTGTCATATACTTGTCATATACTCAGCGTTGATCTATGGTTCTATGGAAGCTTAACTATGGTGTACTACAGCTCAGCGTGCGTAAATCAGCTGTGTCTAGATGTGAGACGTAAAGACTTGGATTGTGTTTATACATCATATTACAGTCGTTGTATTGGTTGCCATCATCTGGATTTTTAAACTACATCGAATAGGCTCTTTAGCCCAGGTCATGCACGACGTTAATGGTATCATCATGGAACTGTCAAAGTGTCTTAAGTATCTGAAATATCCTAAATGACCTAAAATATTTTTTGTACTTTTTGCTATTTCTTGGATACTAACCAGGTTAATAATTCTACCGTTTTGGTATGTACGAGCATGTTTAGAGGACTCCCGAGGTGCTTTATCGCAAGCTCCTGTATATTACATTTGTAATGGGCTTTTTCTGGTTCCATTGTTCCTACACTGTATTTGTATGATTTTTAAGGTAATTAATTTAAAATAAGCAGAAAGTCATTTTACTTACAATAGCCTTTACTGATCAGGCGCTAAGTATTTACATTTACTGAAGTCTTGTGGTATGATTGTTTAGGCAGAACTTAAGAATCCCCTCCACACATATTTTATGTCCGATTCGTTAAATTGTGAGTGCTACAAATTCTAAAAGTCATGACCAATAAAGTTGCCTGTAGGCTAGTAGGCTTTAATGGGTTAATATTCACTATTATAGCGACTAACATAGTTTTTGTTATACTTCTATACACACGGTCGGCGTTGGAAATTTGCATGGGAGTGAATCTGTGAGGCCATTACATATGTAAGATAATGAGTAAGAGAGAGACAAAAGATATATTTTCTTTCTCTTCCTCTCTCGAGAATAAAAATGTTTCTTTTGTATATATATTTAATATTATTTATATATATATATATATATATATATATATATATATATATATATATATAGGCTTTTGAAATAATTACTGTGTGACCGAGAAACATATGTAATATACGCAAAAATGCTAAATTTTAAAATAAAATGAAAATGTACATCATAATCCGAGTTGTTGGTTTTTTATCTTTGTAAAGTAAGTTACGTATATAGTTTTAAATACTTATGAATATTACATTGTAATTTATATTGTATTATTATATTGAATTATGTTGCAATGTATTTATTGTATTGTAATTTTTATATTAATAACAAAATAAACAACGAATTTTACTGCAGAGTATGTGTAAAAAAAATTTTTTGCATTTAACTTCTTTTATACATATATGAAAATAAAAATATATATATTTTTATTAAAATATTGATACAATTCTTCATTTACTATACTCCTATTACAGGTCAAATGTTTATATACAGCAAACGATGCACCATATACCTATATAACTAATTCTTTTTCTCTTTCTGCTCTCTCTTACCTATAGCATTACATATGTAATGGTTGTGCAGATTGACTCTCATATAAATTTGTAATGGTGAACGCGTGTATAGAAGTATAACTTTTAGCGGCAGTCCCACTGGATTGCCACACTTGTTTTTTTTTATATAAACTTTTTTCGCCGTTGAGTTAGGGTGATGATTAAACCATTTTCTACCTACAGTCAACATTTTAAGCAAATCCATGCATATAAAAAAAATTCGGAGGTTTTCTACTATTTTTACCGTCATATCCTGAACTATTCACTATGTCATAATAACAGAGGAGAAAAATACAACTTCCTACGACTTATAATGTAAGGAAAAGTGGAAGGAAGAAGAGGTCTAGAAAGAAGAAAATGCTCCTGGTTAAAGAATGTAAGAGACTGAACAGGTATGGACACACATTCGATACTAAGGGCAGCTCAAGATAGAGAGCAATTTGCTGTAGATATAGCCAGTCCTCAGTAATGGAGAAGACACCTTAAGAAGAAGATCCTGGACTATTTGTGTAGAAAATTATTCACATTTTCTACAATAGTTTATTTATTATTCTAATAATTATTATTATTCCACTAAATTGTCTTCTAAATTAAATTAAAGTCTATACGATCAGCACGACATCCCTTCTTCGTGCTGTTTCGTATCTTCTGCTGTAACAAAAATGGCTTGGCTGGAGCGCCAATATAATAAGAATGTGTAGTGTAGCAATAGGGTAAACTCTAAAATGTACCTTGATACACCAACGAACTAATATGTGGACTAACAGAAGATGAAAGGGATTAGATAGAAATAAATTATGCGAAAGAAATAAATAAAGGATAAATATGAATTTTTAAAAAATAATAAAATTAATGCTGGCTAGCGACTATGCAGGAGAATGACCACTTGACAATCAAAGAGGGATTCGGCCAATTTGCATGCCCTACAGAGACCGTAAGATGTAAGAATTAATGACTAGAAACTACCAAGAAATAAACAGAAGAAAGATAAAGTTGCTCTACTGAATGTTTGGGCGCCAGGAAGTTAAATGGTTTCTTCCGAGATATCTTGTATTGCTGAAATATTAAAGGATAGGTACCAAGTGAAATCTTAAATTGTTTTAACCCAACTTTAATAAAGACCTATTTTATGTACAAATTATTTAACCCCTTATATTTAACAATATAACCCAACACCTCTTATGTACAATTAACTAATCTATATTTACAGTAAAACCCTAAATACAATGATAAAACAGTTTCCCCTTTCCCAAATGTACCTATTTATGTGAAATGTTGACTAAGATTATGCAAGTTATATAAATATAATATAAAATGAAATATATAATGATATAAATGTTACAATTATCGAATAAATGAAATAAAACCTCTCCAGATATGTGTGCACACTATAACCTGTTAACGAGAGATTCCAGGGGAGTTACAATCTCAACCCTTGATGAATACTAAATGTTTTAATAAATTTACACTGACTATTATTTAAAAAAAATGAATATGATTATTATTAATAAAAAGTTAAAGCCTTGAAGAGGAAGTTAAAAGGTATTATTACAAATTTACACTGACTATTATTTAAAAAAAAATGAATATGATTATTATTAATAAAAAGTTAAAGCCTTGAAGAGGAAGTTAAAAGGTATTATTACAAATATTAAATGAAAACAACAAAAAAACAAAAACTAGTTCTTCCTGCCGGTTTCTTCCTCGGTGGACCTGGGAGGTGGTCAAGATGAAGAACTAGATGCAGGTGGGTAGAGGTCCAAAACTGGACTCCAATAAAGGTACTGAGACTTTTTACTCTTTAAACTAAAACCATATAATTCTTCCCCTGATGCTTAAATCCCCATAAAATTAAATTAAAAGTTTTCTCTTCCCCAGACTTGTCCTGGAATCCGTAACTAGGCTAAAAAAACACAGTTGTGTTACTACAAAGTCCTTTGTTCATACAAGAAAGTAAAGAAAAACCAAGAAATGTCAACACGTTGCTTCAAATTGAAGCAAAAACTATAATGTGTTTCTTTAAAAAAAATAACCTTGGGACTGTATGAAAATGTTTGGATACTAACTAGGTAATTTTAAGGAACGCCTGGTATATAGATTATAGAATCGAAAAAAGTATTAGCCGGTTTAAACGGTATGGAATTATAATTTATAATTGTTGGTTTTCATACTCGTAAAGAAATAAAATTATAAAAATCTATTACTTGTAATCTGTTGAGGTATTTAGGAAATAAATGGAATAGTTAAATAGACCAGAATGTATTTTGAAAGAGGATTAAAGAAATAGATTTAAATTTCACCAACAAGGCGGATGATGTGACATGTTTTATATATAATTTATTTATAATTTAAAACTCACCGGCTGTGGTCCAAACTTAAAGTGTTTTCCCAAAACAACAAAATAACAAAAAGGCTTCTTCCAACACAACTGATTTTCCAAAAAAATAAAAAATTAAACCAAACTCATGGAATAAAGATGGCCCCCACAGCCGCCTCTGAACACGTCTGCTCACTTCACGATTCCAAGACCAAGTAACTAGCACACGATGTTACCGCGGAAACGAAGTAGAATTTTTACATAGAGGGCGCAACTTGCTGCCAACTTTTAGGCATAAAATTTACTGAAGTTATTCAAATGTTTGGTTTAAGAATATTTCCAAATGAATTTAATTTGTAATTAAATTAAAGAATTCCAGTGACAGGACAGTAAGTGGGTATTTAAGTAACGGACTCGTTACACTGCAGAGTATGTGTAAAAAAAATTTTTTGCATTTAACTTCTTTTATACATATATGAAAATAAAAAATATATATATTTTTATTAAAATATTGATACAATTCTTCATTTACTATACTCCTATTACAGGTCAAATGTTTATATACAGCAAACGATGCACCATATACCTATATAACTAATTCTTTTTCTCTTTCTGCTCTCTCTTACCTATAGCATTACATATGTAATGGTTGTGCAGATTGACTCTCATATAAATTTGTAATGGTGAACGCGTGTATAGAAGTATAACTTTTAGCGGCAGTCCCACTGGATTGCCACACTTGTTTTTTTTTATATAAACTTTTTTCGCCGTTGAGTTAGGGTGATGATTAAACCATTTTCTACCTACAGTCAACATTTTAAGCAAATCCATGCATATAAAAAAAATTCGGAGGTTTTCTACTATTTTTACCGTCATATCCTGAACTATTCACTATGTCATAATAACAGAGGAGAAAAATACAACTTCCTACGACTTATAATGTAAGGAAAAGTGGAAGGAAGAAGAGGTCTAGAAAGAAGAAAATGCTCCTGGTTAAAGAATGTAAGAGACTGAACAGGTATGGACACACATTCGATACTAAGGACAGCTCAAGATAGAGAGCAATTTGCTGTAGATATAGCCAGTCCTCAGTAATGGAGAAGACACCTTAAGAAGAAGATCCTGGACTATTTGTGTAGAAAATTATTCACATTTTCTACAATAGTTTATTTATTATTCTAATAATTATTATTATTCCACTAAATTGTCTTCTAAATTAAATTAAAGTCTATACGATCAGCACGACATCCCTTCTTCGTGCTGTTTCGTATCTTCTGCGCCTGTCAGAATTTTACATTAATCTATTCAAATCAACTACCCTTAATATCACTTCGTTTCTGCCTTCTCAAATAGAAGGACGTAAGTCAATTCATTTTTTCAGTTTCTCAAGTAGAAACAAGATAGTTCTGTTCTCGCGCTTCTCAAATAGAAGCAGTTTTTGATTAACTTATTTTATTAAATAGTTAATTAAACTAAATTCAGTGTTTGTGCATCAAATATGTAAGTACCTGAAATAATTTTTTCATACAGAAGACAATCTACGGTTTCGTGCCAACTTTGCATGAATGCCAGTCCGACAAATTACAGGGTTGCCGGATATTCAATAATCTACATATAAACTTTATTGTTCTATATTTTCATATAAACAGTTGTGCGTTTAAGAACATTGTACATAAACATTTATATTTTATTATTTTAGAAAGGCTGATTTGTTGGCGATTCCGTTTTTTATTTATTTTTGTAAATAATGTAATAAAAATATTTCTAGCTTTTATTCTTATTTTAATTATTTCATTTTCTATTTTAGTACTCACTACATAATTACATATCCGCAAGTTTGCGACCTATGGGTCGCTGGTCCTTCGAGGTTTAATTTATTTTTTATCTACCAAATGTAGGAAGGTGAGATCATAATTTTTCAAATACTTATTTACTTTTAATTTATCGAACCAGCTACCTCATCCTTTCCCCTACAATTTGTTTTATTCACACACAATGCTTGCCCACTACTTAGCTATTCTGTCAGCTGTTATGTGGCGGCTATTTTATCATAGATACTTTGACACTGACAATCCGTCATTTCTTGACCTTATACCATTTCGAGTAGTAAGCTGTAGTTGTATCTTTGTTAGATAGCAAAAAATCGTTATTAACAAAACCATTATTGTCTATACGTTGTTTAGAATTTTAAAAGTATAAGTATAAGTATAAAAGTATAAATGTATATTTTTGGCCTTACATGTCTCTCTAATTTATTGTCACAGATAAGGTTACTTTCAGTGATTATCAAAATATTACAATTTCAAATTAGTAGTAGCGTTCGAGTCCACTGCTTTTCATTTGAAACTAATATTACCATTGTATACACAGATATCTTTACCGGAATAACAGGTTTGTTTAAATTAAATATGGAGCAAAATCCTTTACAGATAGAAGATGAACAATCCGACAAATATCATCCAATCGTTCCTTTTTTGGCAGTTGCAGTTTCTTTTTTGCTTGTGAAATTCGTTGTAAGTGAGTTTGTTGTCAAAAAAATAGCCATACACTTTGGATTAAACAATGGTAAGTGTTCTTATCAACAGTTACGTAAGTGTTACGAACAGTTAGTCGAAACAAGCGGTTAATTGTTCTGTTGCCCGCTAAGTATTTATGTATTTCTGAAAAGGACAATATTTTATAGTTTTTAGAAACGACATCCCCTCCACTAGGGGCTTCTGTTAGACGTTTTATAATGTACTTTAGAAGTATCATTTGAAACTCAGTTCTAACGGTTATTGTAAGATATTGTAAGTTATGACCAATATTAGTATAGGTAATTTATACTTTTGTTGTCTGAAAGTAGTTTAAAAAATATCATTCATAAAATAAATATGCTACTTGGTTCCTTTTTTAAAAATTAAATTTCAATATTTTCTATACAATTTTCAAAAGAACCAGTCCCTTGGTATACGAGGATGGATTAGTATAAAACTAACTTTTGATAGAAAAAACAAGTTTTTTATAATTAAATCGATTTATTTCCCAACATAGTCCCCTTTGAGCTCGATACACTTAGTAAGACCACGTTCCAATCAGCGACGACCATCATTTGTTGCGAAACGGCGTCCTCTGAGCCATTTTTTAGGTTTGGAAACAGGAAAAAATCCCAGGCGGCAAGATCTGGGAAATACGGTGGCTGTTCAACCAATTCATAGCTTAATTTGTGTAATTTTGCCATGGTGACGGCCTATCGGTGAGCAAAATTGTCTTGGTGAAAGAGCACTTTTTGCGTTCCAAACCAGATCGTTTTCGGCATTGAATCGATCCAATAATGCTGCGTAGTTCTCAACATTGATCCTTTCTCCTTTTTACAAGCAGTCGATGTGGATGATGCCCTTCGCATCCCAGAAAACAGTTGCCATCACTTTGCCGGCCGAATGTGCACTCTTTGCCTTCTTCGGCGGCCCTTCGCCGCGTTTGTGCCACTGTTTTGACTGTTCTTTGGTTTCCGGTGTGTAATAATGCACCCAGGTTTCATCAACGGTGATCAATCGGCGAAAAAAATCCTTTGGATCTGTTAACAATTATTTTTTCTAGAGTACTTTATTAAGAAGTCACTGGTACTTATTGTGTTCACTGTTATTCCTTTTTTTCCTGCAGCTTGTCATAACATTTGAATAGTCTTCTGGCCCATACAATCTTTACTGAAATTTTATCGCGTTTTCTATATCTATAAAATCAGAAATTGGACAGAAAACTGTGGCCCGATTCCAAAAAATGTATTGTTATTTTGTTTAATGTAGGTTGATTAGGTAAGGCATGCTTCAGCAAAAAACATATTTTACTGTTGCAGTTTTGGCCGCCACATGAATCGCACCAAAAACGAATTTGTTTGATTTCAGAGCCTAGATGGAGCTAGAAGTGTTCATAATGTCGTTGGTTAAAATTGTCTTCTTCTTTAAGTGTCATCTCCGAGACGGAGGTTGGCAATCATCATGGCTCTTCTGACCTTCGAGGCAGCTCCTCTGAACAATTAACTTTAGCTGCAACCAAACCACTCTCTCAGGTTCTTCAACCAGGAAACGCGTCTTCTTCATACGCTTCTCTTACCCTCTATTTTTCCTTGAATTATGAGTCTCAAGATGTTGAATCTTTCGCCTCTCATTACATGTCCGAGATATTGCAATTTCCTTTCTTTTATTGTATTTTCCATTTCTTTCTCTCTGTCTTTTCTCCTTAACACTTCTGCATTCGTGACTCTATCTACCCACGGAATCCTTAACAATCTTCTAAATGTCTACATTTCAAAGAAGTTAAGTCAATTTATTGTATTCCGGTTTAATGTCCATGATTTAGCTCCATAGTAGAGTACACTATGTACATAGCATTTAATTAGCCTTATTCTGAGGGCCAATGTCAGATCTTTGCGTAAAATTTTCTATATGACGATATTGGAAGCCGCTGATTTTGCAGAACAAGTATCACATTTATTACATCTACCCTTTTTTTATAGTTTTACTTGTAATGTTAAACTCTAGGACTATTGTTTTCTGATTTATAAAGGTTATACATTTTTTCAAGTGTCATGTCAATAGGTAAACTCTCTCTGTGTTTGAGTTCGTCGGTAATAAGATTTAGACCATGGAATCTTGTTAATATGTGCCATAACCTCTTCCTTTTTCATTTCAGACAACCTTTTATGATGTTGACGCTTCAGCGATTATCTCTTAAGTCTAATACTCTCGATTGTTTAAGTGCTGTATTTATGCGTTTAGTGGATATTTCTAGGGTTTTTACGAACATATCGCGACACACCGTAAACCTATTCATCGTGTATGTTCTTGAATATAATATAAGATGACTACCTTCAATATGGTTTCTTCATTTTTTAACTGCATTTTCTTGAACCAAGTCGATAATAAGTGATGTTTGATGATCATAACTTCCAACATTCCAGTATTTCTCAAACATTTTTTTCGGATGTCACTATTTATTTTTGTGTATAATTTTTCTTCACAGTTACATTGATAGTCAATAAACTGTTTTGAATCTACGTGTAACCCTCTTTTAG
Organism: Diabrotica balteata; assembly: GCA_918026665.1. Taxonomy (NCBI): domain Eukaryota; kingdom Metazoa; phylum Arthropoda; class Insecta; order Coleoptera; family Chrysomelidae; genus Diabrotica; species Diabrotica balteata. The sequence goes on along the minus strand of OU898277.1, from coordinate 173,940,379 downwards.
AAATATTTGGTTTATTGGTGTTTTTTAAAATTCTCCGATTTGCTTGATTGTCCAATGTACTTCGTTTTCTTCATTTTCTTGGTCTTCCTTTCAAATGTTCTTCTTGGCTTACTTGTCTAGGATAGTTTTTGTTGTTCCGTGTGTTCGTGTTCCGTATTTGCACTGCTGTCTGATGAATCATCGGTACTTTCTGGATATGACGCTTCATCGTTTTAAAAATCAGGATCTGCAATATTGTCGTCAAAGTCACTCTCCTCAGATAAATCGGTGTTCCAGTCTTCGATAGTTGTATTATGAGCCTCAGGTGTACTATAATCCTCATTTGCACCATTTTACTTACCATTTGGATAACTATCTTTGTTGTTATATAAGCTATGATTATCCTGAAACAAAGTTATAATAGGTAAGTGGAGTATTTATACGGTAACCAGTATTTTTTTCAAACTGACTAAAAAACGGTATCTAAATATATTTTGGTTTATTACAAAATACCAAAGTAATTATGTCTGACTACAAAGATGATTAGGAATATTATCGTTCAAATCCTACTTCAAAAAACATCTTAACAAAATACGAAATTACTATTTATAGAATACATCAAAAATTACTATTTCGCGAAATCTACTGTAGTGGTAGATTTAATGTGGGTAGTTTGTATAGTTACTGTGGGTTATAAGGTGGATGCTAGTGTGGTGGTAGAGGGTGGTTATAGGGAGAGGGGAGATAGACGCACGGGACAGCTGCACGGCAGCGATAAACCGGTCTATATGATCTGATGGTAAGGTACTAATGAGGTCAGAGACGAAGGAGTTGGTGTATGTGTTCATTAACGGTGTGGTGATGTGTTCTAGTATGTGTTCTAGTTTGTGTTAGGTGGATATTGGTGAAATGTTGCATGTTTGAGTGTTATTGGATGTTAATGGTAATATGTTGCCTGTGTGGATGTTATTGGTTGGTAAAGGGAAAAGCCTGAGTTGTCAATGGTGGTAGTAGGGTTTTGTGTGTTCGTGTGCAGAGGGTCAGTTGGTTCAACCGGAATTGGGTTGTTTGACCTCGTGAAACGGGTCGATCGGGACATGTTTATCATCTATAGGACAAGGACTATAGAAGACATCTGTTTTTTTATATGATGTGCTATGTATAAGATGGCGGGTTACCGGACTATACTCAACTCTTTACTTTGGCTGACTGTCCCTCGTAGCTGTATACTCCTTTCGTAGTATACAGCCTACTAGTAGGGTGTAAGGGGTACTCTTAGCGAAAAAATCTAGCTTCAGATAGGCTAAATCGGTTCAAACCCTTCACTGGGGGCCAACAGCATTAGCAACGGCTTACGCGGGTGGCCTTTCTTACAAAACCATCCACTGAGCCTACGCTGTTACCGGTAGACTACCAGAAAAAAGAGAAACATACCAAATAACCTAACTTTTTCTGTCTTCAGGTGCGATTTGCGTAACGGCTCACAGCTTTCGTCGGCTGCTTACACTCAACCCCTATTACTGATGATGGCCTATGGCAATCGTCTGACCCTGTACTATAGCCTAAAAACCTAAAAACGAGAACTGCACTGTATCACTGCTGGACTTCGACTTTGATCAGACTGTGAAAATGTTTCATATTGACAGGTTTTTATATGGCATTTTCCGATCACTCAGCCAATAGAAAAAATCGAAGGGGTTTCGAGTTGGGGTAATGGAATATATTGATGGAAGATACAAGATAAAAAAATTCAATTTCAGAAGAACTTCGGGGGCCGCATAAACATGTATAACGGGCCGCAAGCGGTCCGCTGGCCGCATGTTGCTCACCCTTGGTTCACATATTATCATATTATCAAATCACATATTATTGGCATAGGGTAGATTTTAATCTTTGAACTAGTTTCTACCTGCTGTCAAAATTTCAAGGAAATTCTTGCATGTAAAAAGAATTCTAAACAGAAAGCCGTCATATCCTGGACTATTATGAATTCTTTAATTCTGAAGAAAGTAACACATTTTGAAACCAATCAATTCTAATATTTTACACCAAAAAAGCTTTATTATCTTGTCAATACCTAGTTAATTTTTTTTTACTTCTTACTTTTAGGAAATGATCGACTAAAATCATCAAAATCATTAGGGGATGAAGGTATCTTAATTCAGAATGAAAGGAAGAAGTCATCAAGCCAGAACAAATACTCGACCTTTGATAAATTTTGTGAGAGTGGGAACAAGTTTGTATGGTATACCTTTATATGGACGTATAGCCTAATAATGCACTGGAACAAACCGTGGGTATGGGATATTGAATCGTGCTGGAGAGACGTTTCAAATAATTGGCCTCTCGATGTTTGGTACTTCGGTGTCTTCTTAACGGCCTATTACCTAGAAGCGTGTACAATGCACTTTGTTAGTGTAAGGCGTAAGGATTTTATGATAATGCTTATCCATCATATTTGCGTTATGGGCATATTAGCAGTAGTGTGGTATTATAATCTTTACGCAATCGGTACTATATACATGTTTTTGCACGATTTTGCTGACATTTTCATTGAACTGGCTAAATCTTTAAAATATCTTAAATTTACAGTTATTACAAACGTTATCTTTGCTTTGTTCGTAGTATCATGGATAGTAACTAGAATGTATCTCTTTCCGGTTTATGTTGTGAGGTCTAGTATCGAAGATCGGTATGGTGTATTAAGAAAAATCTCTTTGTATTACTATTGGAATGGAATCAATTTAGTTTTGATGTGTCTGCATACCATATGGACATATCTAATTTTAAGATCAGTCATGAGATCCATTCGAAAAGGAGTTGCTGAAGATGATAGATCTGACGATGAAAATAATATCAAAGATGAACAAAAAAAGGAATAATTAATACGTTTTTATTTTTTTTTATTTTAATTAAAATTATTTCATTGTTTCAACTAAACATACAAAGTAATTTTATAGGACAGTGCTGATGATTAACGTTAGTGAATAAATTGCAGTTTGACACTCAAAAAAAAACAATGTCTAAAAAGTGCAATATTTTCATCTTAGCTCGATATACTAAGTTTAAGAATAGTTGTTAGAAAATTATATATAAAAAGTTTAAGATTCAAATAATGGATTGTTATTTCTCCACCCACTTTAAGATTCACTTTATTAGGAGTAATTATCAGAAATATAAACTGGTAATTTTTAATTTGGTTTTTTTATTTGTATCGTTTTACTTTATTTGTCATATACTTGACATCTTGTTGGTTCTGTGACATGACACTTGGACGTTGACAGATTTCATGGAACGTTACTCACTTCATTACTTACGGAGTTACATTATGTAGGTTACCACACGCATGTTTTTAATTAGTGACATAAAGGAACATAAAATACACTCAAAACCATTTTCATTACATTAAACGTACATATACTCACAGGCACTCACAGGCGTAGAGAGTCCAGTCAGAATTCAAAACGACTTTTCAAGACCCTTCCATTGTAAAAATGGATTAAGACAGGTAGATGGACTGTCGTGTCTCTTATTTAACCTGGCACTAGAAAAAGTAATTCGAGATTGCCATATTAATGCGAAGGGCACCATTGATGATCTGGAACTGGAAGGTGTGGAGACCTTCGTCTACCTGGGCTCGCTGCTAACTAAAGATAACAATGTCAGCGAAGAAATTAAAAGAAGACTAGTGCTTGCCAATAAGTGCTGTTAGGCTTGAGGAAATAGATGGCCCCAAAACTACCCAGAAAAATTAAAGTTACCGTATCTATCTATTTATCTATGTCCTTGTTGTTTGTTTACAAAGCTTGGCTTACTTTATTTATTGTATTCCGGTTTAATATTAATTAAATTAAATTAATTAATAAGTTAAGTCAATTTATTGTATTCCGGTTTAATGTCCATGATTTAGCTCCATAGTAGAGTACACTATGTACATAGCATTTAATTAGCCTTATTCTGAGGGCCAATGTCAGATCTTTGCGTAAAATTTTCTATATGACGATATTGGAAGCCGCTGATTTTGCAGAACAAGTATCACATTTATTACATCTACCCTTTTTTTATAGTTTTACTTGTAATGTTAAATTCTAGGACTATTGTTTTCTGATTTATAAAGGTTATACATTTTTTCAAGTGTCATGTCAATAGGTAAACTCTCTCTGTGTTTGAGTTCGTCGGTAATGAGATTTAGACCATGGAATCTTGTTAATATGTGCCATAACCTCTTCCTTTTTCATTTCAGACAACCTTTTATGATGTTGACGCTTCAGCGATTATCTCTTAAGTCTAATACTCTCGATTGTTTAAGTGCTGTATTTATGCGTTTAGTGGATATTTCTAGGGTTTTTACGAACATATCGCGGCACACCGTAAACCTATTCATCGTGTATGTTCTTGAATATAATATAAGATGACTACCTTCAATATGGTTTCTTCATTTTTTAACTGCATTTTCTTGAACCAAGTCGATAATAAGTGATGTTTGATGATCATAACTACCAACATTCCAGTATTTCTCAAACATTTTTTTCGGATGTCACTATTTATTTTTGTGTATAATTTTTCTTCACAGTTACATTGATAGTCAATAAACTGTTTTGAATCTACGTGTAACCCTCTTTTAGAAATATTTGGTTTATTGGTGTTTTTTAAAATTCTCCGATTTGCTTGATTGTCCAATGTACTTCGTTTTCTTCATTTTCTTGGTCTTCCTTTCAAATGTTCTTCTTGGCTTACTTGTCTAGGATAGTTTTTGTTGTTCCGTGTGTTCGTGTTCCGTATTTGCACTGCTGTCTGATGAATCATCGGTACTTTCTGGATATGACGCTTCATCATTTTAAAAATCAGGATCTGCAATATTGTCGTCAAAGTCACTCTCCTCAGATAAATCGGTGTTCCAGTCTTCGATAGTTGTATTATGAGCCTCAGCTGTACTATAATCCTCATTTGCACCATTTTACTTACCGTTTGGATAACTATCTTTGTTGCTATATAAGCTATGATTATCCTGAAACAAAGTTATAATAGGTAAGTGGAGTATTTATACGGTAACCAGTATTTTTTTCAAACTGACTAAAAAAACGGTATCTAAATATATTTCGATTCATTACAAAATACCAAAGTAATTATGTCTGACTACAAAGATGATTAGGAATATTATCGTTCAAATCCTACTTCAAAAAACATCCTAACAAAATACGAAATTACTATTTACAGAATATATCAAAAATTACTATTTCGCGAAATCTACTGTAGTGGTAGCTTTAATGTGGGTAGTTTGTATAGTTACTGTGGGCTATAAGGTGGATGCTAGTGTGGTGGTAGAGGGTGATGTAGGGAGAGGGGAGATAGACGCACGGGACAGCTGCACGGCAGCGATAAACCGGTCTAGATGATCTGACGGTAAGGTACTAATGAGGTCAGAGACGAAGGAGTTGGTGTATGTGTTCATTAACGGTGTGGTGATGTGTTCTAGTATGTGTTCTAGTTTGTGTTAGGTGGATATGGGTGAAATGTTGCATGTTTGAGTGTTATTGGATGTTAATGGTGAGATGTTGCCTGTGTGGATGTTATTGGTTGGTAAAGGGAAAAGCCTGAGTTGTCAATGGTGGTAGTAGGGTTTTGTGTGTTCGTGTGCAGAGGGTCAGTTGGTTCAACCGGAATTGGGTTGTTTGACCTCGTGAAACGGGTCGATCGGGACATGTTTATCATCTATAGGACAAGGACTATAGAAGACATCTGTTTTTTTATATGTTGTGCTATGTATAAGATGGCGGGTTACCGGACTATACTCAACTCTTTACTTTGGCTGGCTGTCCCTCGTAGCTGTATGTATACTCCTTTCGTAGTATACAGCCTACTAGTAGGGTGTAAGGAGTACTCTTAGCGAAAAAATATCTAGCTTCAGATAGGCTAGAAGTCGGTTCAAACCCTTCACTGGGGGCCAACAGTACTAGCGACGGCTTGCGCGGGTGGCCTTTCTTACAAAACCATCCACTGAGCCTACGCTGTTACCGTTAGACTACCAGAAAAAAGAGAAACATACCAAATAACCTAACTTTTTCTGTCTTCCGGTGCGATTTGCGTAACGGCTCACAGCTTTCGTCGGCTGCTTACACTCAACCCCTATTACTGGGCGCACACGTCGAATCACACCTTCTTTTTTCTTCTGCTTTGCGTTCTGCACCGCGGCCGCGTCGGCGATCCAAGCGGTCAGAACTCACGATGGCCTGTATCACTGCTGGACTTCGACATTGATCAGTGAAAATGTTTCATATTGACAGGTTTTTATATGGCATTTTCCGATCACTCAGCCAATAGAAAAAATCGAAGGGGTTTTGAGTTGGGGTAATGAAATATATTGATGGAAGATACAAGATAAAAAAAAATCAATTTCAGAAGAACTTCGGGGGCCGCATAAACATGTATAACGGGCCGCAAGCGGTCCGCTGGCCGCATGTTGCTCATCCTTGGTTCACATATTATCATATTATCAAATCACATATTATTGGCATAGGGTAGATTTTAATCTTTGAACTAGTTTCTACCTGCTGTCAAAATTTCAAGGAAATTCTTGCATGTAAAAAGAATTCTAAACAGAAAGCCGTCATATCCTGGACTATTATGAATTCTTTAATTCTGAAGAAAGTAACACATTTTGAAACCAATCAATTCTAATATTTTACACCAAAAAAGCTTTATTATCTTGTCAATACCTAGTTAATTTTTTTTTACTTCTTACTTTTAGGAAATGATCGACAAAAATCATCAGAATCATTAGGGGATGAAGGTATCTTAATTCAAAATGAAAGGAAGAAGTCATCAAGTCAGAAGAAACACTCGAACTTTGATAAATTTTGTGAGAGTGGGAACAAGTTTGTATGGTATACCTTTATATGGACATATGGCCTAATAATGCACTGGAACAAACCGTGGGTATGGGATATTGAATCGTGCTGGAGAGACGTTTCAAATAATTGGCCTCTCGATGTTTGGTACTACGGTGTCTTCTTAACAGCCTATTATCTAGAAGCGTGTACAATGCACTTTCTAAGCGTAAGGCGTAAGGATTTTATGATAATGCTTATCCACCATATTTGCGTTATGGGCAATGTAGCAGTAGTGTGGTATTATAATCTTTACGCAATCGGTACTTTAGACATTTTTTTGCACGATTTTGCTGACATTTTCATTGAACTTGCTAAATGTTTAAAATATCTTAAATTTACAGTTATTACAAACGTTATCTTTGCTTTGTTCGTAGTGTCATGGATAGTAACTAGATTGTATCTCTTTCCGATGTATGTTGTGAGGTCTGGTATCGAAGATCGGTATGGGGTATTAAGAAATATCTCTTTGTATTACTATTGGAATGGAACCAATTTAGTTTTGATGTGTCTGCATACCATATGGACATATCTAATTTTAAGATCAGTCATGAGATCCATTCGAAAAGGAGTTGCTGAAGATGATAGATCTGACGATGAAGATAATATCAAAGATGAACAAAAAAAGGAATAATTAATACGTTTTTATTTTTTTTTATTTTAATTAAAATTATTCCATTGTTTCAACTAAACATACAAAGTAATTTTATAGGACAATCTAAACAGTGCTGATGATTAACGTTAGTGAATAAATTGCAGTTTGACACTCAAAAAAAACAATGTCTAAAAAGTGCAATATTTTCATCTTAACTTGACATACTAAGTTTAAGAATAGTTGTTAGAAAATTATATATAAAAAGTTTAAGATTCAAATAATGGATTGTTATTTCTTCCACCCACTTTAAGATTCACTTTATTAGGAGTAATTATCAGAAATATAAACTGGTAATTTTTAATTTGGTTTTTTTATTTGTATCGTTTTACTTTATTTGTCATATACTTGACATCTTGTTGGTTCTGTGACATGACACTTGGACGTTGACAGATTTCATGGAACGTTACTCACTTCATTACTTACGGAGTTACATTATGTAGGTTACCACACACATGTTTTTAATTAGTGATATAAAGGAACATAAAATAACTCAAAACAATTTTCATTACATTAAACGTACATATACTCACAGGCACTCAAAGGCGTAGAGAGTCTAGTCAGAATTCAAAACGACTTTTCAAGACCCTTCCATTGTAAAAATGGATTGAGACTGGAGATGGACTGTCGTGTCTCTTATTTAACCTTGCACTAGAAAAAGTAATTCGAGAGTGCCATATTAATGCGAATGGCACCATCTTTAATAAATCTGTGTACAAGAGGTCGGATATGCAGATGGTATGGACATTATTGCTAAGTCCACAGAATCTCTGATAGAAGCATTTCGATCATTAAGGGCGTCTGCACTGAGAATGGGATTAAAAATAAACGTACAGAAAATCAAGTATATGTATTGTACTAGATCAGGCAACCAGATTCCCAAACTATTAATTGATTATTTGGAACTGGAAAGTGTGGACACCTTCGTCTACCTGGGCCACCTGTCTACCTGGGCTCGCTGCTAACTAAAGACAACAATGTCAGCGAAGAAATTAAAAGAAGACTAGTGATTGCCAATAAGTGCTATTAGGCTTGAGGAAACAGATGGACCCAAAACTACCCAGAAAAATTAAAGTTACCGTATCTATCTATCTATCTATCTATGTAGACAGCCCTTGTTGTCCAATTTTGGATATAGGCCTCCTCTTTCTTATTCCACGCCTCTCTATTGTAGGCAGTTTGTATCCACTACGGGCCTGCGTGTTTTTTCAAGTCATCTGACCATCTCATTTGAGGCCTTCCTCTTTTTCGTTTATAACTATATAGTCCCCAGTATCTTATTCCATCTGTCGTCTTTCTGTCTTAGGGTATGTCCAGCGAACTTCCACTTAAGTTGTGTTATCTGCGTTGATACATCGGTCACTTTTGTTTTGTTGCGGATCCAAGTATTTCTTTTCTTGTCTGATAGCCTGATGTTCAGCATTTGCCTTTCCATGGCTCTCTGGGTGTTTGCTATTTGGCCAAGACATATAACATTTGGCTATAACAAGGAAAGTGTTAACATAAGGGTCAGAAACGTGGTCACTTACACAGAACGACTAATAAGTGCTTAAACGTTTCGAGAGAAAAATTCTAAGGAAAATATACGGAGGACTCCAAGAACAGGGTTTGTGGCATAAGCTCTACAACTTTTAGTTATACAGAAGTTTTGGGGAACCTGACGTTGTAAAATGTAGTAAATTAGCACGCCTTCGATGGATAGGACATGTAATTAGGCGAGATGAAGATACAACGATCGAAGAGGACCAGTGAAAAGACGAACCAGAGTAAGACCAAAACTTGCTGCTTGCATTCTCTCAAACACCACCTGAGCAAACCTGCTCCAGGCAACGATTGCTATATCATCAAAATATCAGATAATAAAAGCCTTCTGTGGGAAGATTTTAAAGGAAATCATCTACCAAGGTTGTCCAAAGTAAAGGGGACAGAACTCCTCCTTGTGGATAGCCTCCACCCACATTTTTTGCTTTTTCTTTGATTGTTGCTTTACTCAGAATGGACATTACATGTATCACAGAGCTGATAGATGTATCTTAGATTGCATACCTGCTACCATAAGAAAAATTTAAACCTGCAGTAGACAACACTTTGCTTGGTGGAATTAAGATATTCTTTATATCAGCAAGTTAAAAGGATTTAACAATAACACAAATTGGCTTCCAAGCTTGAAGCTAAAACGTTAAAACAATTATCAGTTTCATAATAAAATTTTGATGTATTCTTACCGAGATCACTAATAAAAATCCAAAATGCCACAAGGACACAGTTTCAGAACATTAATTGCCATGCCTAGTATATCGTTGTTAAATATATTTATTACTAAAACAATTGCAGTTGTTCGTGTTTAATGGTAATAATAAAGTTATTGGTGTTATATATTTACCGTGTTTATAATGTGCCATAAACTTTTCAATTTGTATTGTGAAAAATATTTTTAGATATACTTAAAAATGTATGTCAAGATGCATATGCATTTATTGATACATATTTTATACATTCATTTCAACGCTGCACTTGTTATAGCGCACCTTGCAGGAAATTATCAAAACCAACGTAAAAATGTAGGAAGTGTAGTGTGGCACACTGATTGAATGTATGTTTAAACAGTAAGTACCATATTTTTGTTTTCTTTTCCATTAGAATATACATTATTTGCTAGAATTTAGAATGAAGACCTTTCGCTTAATATATTTTTACATTACTTAAAATTTCATTATAATAGACATCTTTCTTATCAGTTAATTAAAGCTTTCAAATAACCTCCAATTTTTTATATTAAGGATAGTCAATGTCTTCTACTTTGTGCACTGTGGTTATTAAAACTTCATAAATATACATATATTTTTCTTCCTTTTTTAGTTGTATTCCTTAACGACATTTCTTTTTTTATTATTTAAAACTGCTTCAACCACAAGGGTTATTAGCAATGATCGATTTTACAGATAATATAAATATAAAAAAAATAAAGAATACGATTAGATTTTGTTGATTAGTCCTGAGGAAACCAAAAAAAGTATGGTACGATTGAGGTCACTATGTTCACTTAGAATGTCTTTTATTGTTGTACACAAAAGGTTTGGGTTACTTCTGTAGTAGGAAATCATGTGTGATCTTGGTGTGTCCTAATCGTAGTCCGTAGATGATAGCTTGATCTCTTTTTTTCATAGTAGGGCAGTTTGTTTTATGGATTTAAGGTTAGAAGTTGAGACATGTTTCCTGCCATTTGTTTATTAGTTTTTTTTCCTTTGACATCAAGTTGGTGACAAGTAGACATTGACAATGAAATTGGTTTCTCAATAGCTTCTTTTGCAACGTTGTCGGCTGTTTCATTTCCTTTTATTCCAGAATGTGAAGGGGTCCAAAAAAACTGAACACTTCGATGATTGATTTGGCATATCATGAGTTCCGACTTAATTAAACTTAAAATAGGATATTTCGTAAAAAATTTGTTTAATGAGGATAATGAGCTCAATGAATCACTAATTATTAGGCAATTAACAATGTTATTTTCATTGACAAGTTTGCCTGAAGAATGGCAAATAGTTAAGCAGAGAATATAGTGAATTGCTTAGGGAGTTGAAAAGACCGTTCTTCGCTGTTGACGCATCAGTATAAATGTGGATGGACTTGTCATGACTATTTAACTTCTCTAAGGCTTTGGTTTTAGGGAGGTATGATGAAATATCAGATTTTTTAAATGATGTAAGACTGATATCGTACTTTGGAAGAGATATTGTCCATGGTAAAGAATTATCACAATTTGTAAGTGTGTATATAGGAGGTACAGAGATCTCTAGGTTATTTAGAATTGTGCTGATACGATGATAGAATGGTGGATCTAATCTTCTTCTTGACTGAAACGTCGAGAAAAATATGTCAACAAAACTGTTTCTGAAAACAGGAATGGTTCAATTTGCCACCACCATTAAAGCATATGAAAGACTTAAATATTTCTTTCTAAGCTAAAGTTAAGGCTTCCTAGATTCACAGTACATGCCCTTAATATAGCTTCCCCTCGTGTTAGTCCAGATGCATTATTTCTGTGTAAAAAACGAATTCAAAACTAGTGTAATTAATTATTTTTTTATATTTTCTAGTTTTGTTGCTATCGCTCATAAAGTGCGAACAATATGGAGAACTTTTATATACTATGGAGCGAAGAAAACCGTCAATACCATAGTCCGAAACAATTTCTTCCCCTACTGCCATTAACACTTTTAGCGCTAGGAATTAGATATATAATAGAGACATTTTTAATAAGACCAATGGGAGTATACTTAGGAATACCACCAGGTGAGTACAGCAATGTGATAATACAACAGGTAGTTTTTCTTTGCTGTTATCCGTTCTCACTATAGGCTTTCTTTAACACATTTTTCCATATATTTCTTTATTGGTTCATACAAATTTTAATATTCTTATCAGATTTATATCTATTCTAATCACGATATTTTATTTCAATTTGGTGTTCAACATGTCATAACCATTTTAATTCACTCACTCATATTTGCTTACTCATATTGGCATGAATTGGTGTAATTTCCTCGCAGAATATCTATCTGCAGCATCATCTCTCCTGGTATATTTTTGGTGGAGTACTGGTATACTTTTTCCATGAGTCCTCTAATGTGATATGGCTCACCAATTAAAACAGTGAATCTTCTTTTTCGGTCATTCTTTAAACAATTTTTATATATTTTTGGATTCAAAAGAATTACAGTAACTAGAATGACAGTTTTACCATTAATTAATTGCAAATAGAATATTTATGATCCTCGTGAATATGATCAAGCAGAATTTGAAGACCTTCAATATTACCTGATAGAAATACTGTATCATCTGCATATCTAATCACATAAGTAGTTCCCCGTTGATTTTTATTCCATATGGTTGTCTCTCAAGTGCCTTTTTAAATAACTGGTCCGAGTAAACATTGAACAATATTGGCGACAAAATGCTATCTTGTCGGACTCCTCGTTGTATAAAGATTTCATCGGTGTAAGTTATCTAAAATTTTTACGATAGCAGTTAGATTCCAGTACAAATTTTTAATGACACGAATATGCTTGTCATCTATTCCGATATTTTTCAGTATTTGCATTAATTTTAGATGCTGTACTTTATCGAATGCCTTTTCGTAGTCCACGAAACATGCAAATACATCTTTTCTTTGGTCACGTCATTTTTGTAATAGGATGTTAAGCGCAAAAAGTGCCTCCCTGGTTCCCATAGTATTTCTAAAACCAAATTGGGTATCTTCAAGATCTTCGCATTTGCGTCTAATTCTGTTGAGAAATATTCTGGGGAAAATTTTGAAGAGTGTGGCTCATTAGGCTTATTAATCGTTATTGTGAGCAGTTTTTTGCATTGTGTTTTTTAGGTATTGCGACAAAGATGGATTTGAGCCAATCTGCGGGAATCACTCCGGTGTTATATATTGAATAAAAGTCTTACTACTACTTTCATGTTATCATTCTCTATTAGTTTCAGCAACTCAGTTGGTGTATCATCTGGGCCACAAGCTTTTGTAATTTTAGCAATATTTATAGCGTGTTTACCTCGCATTTCATAATTTCTGGGCCGTCAGTACAGTTTTGGTAGAATTCGGCAATATTATTCCTGTCATCTTCAACTCTGATATATACAACTGTCATTCTTTTCTTATTTCGTGCTCATTTACAATAATTTTGTTATTATTATCAACGAATACAGAGGGAACTAAGTAAGTAATTTTTCTATAACAACTTTTTTATAATAATTCTTCAAGTTTGTCTCCACAAATATAGTCAAATATCATCATTATTATTAAATCGCTTTGGATTATTGCGTATTTGGCCTATTATTCTGTTATGAGGTGGATAACTCCTCTTTCCATCTATTTTGGTTAAAATTTACTTTGTTTCCGGGCTGATTTGGTTATAATTTAGAAGGTGCATATGTAGAATCTGTTGTTCTATTACTGAAATCCCTTTTATGTTCTGATATACGTTTGTTAGAAATTCTACCAGTTTGACTGATGTAAGTTTTTGGGTTTCGTAAAGTTTTTAAAAACAAAGTTTTTAGTGTTTATTTGTTATATAAAATGAATTTCCATCAAGTAACGGTCGAATAAACCACGTATTATTATCATCCATTATTATTATCTAATTTATTGCTCTTTTGGTATATTTGTTTATATATATAACCATTAAATCTATTTTAGACCAACCTATTCATTCAATCTCTCTATTAGAAAGGACTTCCAGACCCAGTAAGTTGACAAGATTCACGGAGAGCTGTATAAAACTCCTATGGTATTCCTTTATCTGGATATTTGGAATGGCAGTTTTATGGAACAAGCCTTGGTTATGGGATATTAATGCAAGTTGGACCGATTTCGGAAACGATCCAGTCAGCGTTGATCTATGGTTCTATGGAAGCTTAACTATGGTGTACTACAGCTCAGCGTGCGTAAGTCAGCTGTGTCTAGATGTGAGACGTAAAGACTTTTGGATTATGTTTTTACATCATATCACAGTCGTGGTGTTGGTTTCTATCATTTGGATTTTTAAACTACATCGAATAGGCTCTTTAGCCCCTGTTATGCACGACGTTAATGATATCATCCTGGAACTTTCAAAGTGTCTTAAGTATCTGAAATATCCTAAATGGCCTGAAATATTTTTTGTACTTTTTGCCATTTTTTGGATAATAACCAGGTTAATAATTTTACCATTTTGGTATGTAAGAGCTTGTTTAGAGGACTCCGGAGGTGCTTTATCGAAAGCCTCTGTATATTACGTTTGGAACGGGATTTTCCTGGTTCTTTTGTTTCTAGACAGTATTTGGACTGTTTTGATTTTTAAGGTAATTAAAATAATTATTCAAGAGGGCTCTGCTGTGGACATTCGATCTGACGATGAAAGTAGTTCGGAAGAGGAATTAAAGGATGAATAGTCTTATATTTATTTGTGTAATACAAATTTGTTATTGAAATTGTATTCTATACATAATTATATTTTTATATAAATGTAATAATGATCCTTTTTTTGTAAAAAGAAAGATATACAGCCAATGGAGCTTAAGCTTGAAAATAATATTAATAAATAATATGGGTTATCTGCAATGTATAGCCCATCTCGTCACGCAATCTCCACAGAAGAATACAAAGCCATCTTCCGGTTACTTGGCAGTAAATTCGTAGCCGGAGGAGACTGGACCGAAATACACACACTAATAAAGAAGTGAAAGAACTAATTAGCGCAGCATGTCAAATGTCCCTAACAATTAAAAGTTTACTAATATAGAAGTCAAAAAAGAAATAAACAAACTCAACTCACGAAAGGCTCTAGGTAAAATTTAATCTCGGCACAAGTACTAAAATAACTTCCTTGTAAGACCATTACTTTGTTAACAGCTATATTTAGCCGCATGCTAAGCTTATCATACTTTCCAAAAATATGAAAATTTGCTGAAACCATTATGATCCTCAAGCCAGGAAAGGAGCCCAATGAAGTAACATATTATCGACCCATTAGCCTACACCCAACCGTAAGTAAAGTTTTTGAAAGATTGCTGCTAAAACGGATATAAGCAGATCACGAGTTCATTACAGATTCACGAGAACATTACTACCAAAACATTAGTTTGGTTTTCGGGAAAATCACTCCACTACTCAACAAGTCCATCGATTGATAAATGAAATATTAAATAGTCTTGAAGGAAAGGAATACTGCAACGCTATATTTCTAGACATCTCACAAGCGTTTGACAAAGTCTGGCACAGAGGTCTACTTTACAAAGTAAAAATGGCACTATCTAGTAACTATTTTCTCCTACTTATATCCTACATATCAAATAGATAGTTCTCTGTAAAATTCAAAGACCAACAATCCAACCTGTGTCCTATCAACTCCGGAGTCCCGCAGGGTAGTGTTCTAGGGCCGCTGCTTTCCTCACTCTACTCAGCCGATAAACCAGAGACTAATAATAGTACAATCGCTTCCTTTGCTAAAGACGTAGCAATACTAGCTGTAAATAAAGATCTCATACAAGCCTCATAAAACCTGCAACATCATCTGAACATGCTCAACGATTGGTATACGAAGTGAAAAACAAAAGTAAATCAAACAAAATCAACTGAAATAACATTAACCAACCTTCACAATATATGTCCACCTGTAAGAATGAAAATTGTAAGAATACCAACAGTAACAGATACCTTGGCCTCCATCTTGACCAACGTCTCAATTAGATGAAACATATCCAAACCAAAATAAGACAGTTGGACTTGAATTTCCGGCAAATTTATTAGCTCCTTGGACGTAAATCAAAACTTAACATTCAAAACAAAATTTTTCTATACAGAGCCATACTCAAACCTATCTGGTTCTACGGACTACACCTATGGGGCTGTGCAAAGCTACGGAATCACAAAATAACCGTACAAATCACTATGAAAATAAGTTAGTAAGAGAATTATTCAACAATGGTCCAGCCACAAGAGTACTAGATAGAACCTGGCCCCAAGACCTACTTCAAAAGTAAACCAAAACAGAATAAGGTAAGACATCATTGGATGTCTCTCATTCACGCCCAAAGCCTGTAACACATTTACTTAATACTCTGTAATGATATATATTGTAAATAAACATAATTATAAAAAAATAATATGGGTACAAAGTGCCTTCTTGATTGAGGTTGGCGATTAATATGGAAAATTTATGTCCGCCCCGAGCGTAAAGATAAAAGATAAAGAATTAGTTGATTTCCTGTTGTATCGGTATACTTTTTCCCTTTCTCCCTATACTTCTCTTTTCTTGGATCTTTCATATTATTACTTAGAGTCGTTCAAACTCTTTGTTTTATTAGAGGCCCAAGCTATAACTTATCCTAATTTTAATTATCTAATGTTTAATCTAGTGGAAGTTGTGTGTTAAAGTTGTTTAGTATCTTTTTAATCTCTATCTTAATTTACGTTAATGGCTCTGCTTGTCTAACTTATTCGCCATATCCATCAATATATCAACATTTTGAAAGCGTTTAGCATTTTGATGCCATCTTTCATCAGTATTTATGTTTGGTATCCGTACAGTATTAAGGACCATATATAGCCTGCGAGCATTTTTAATTTTGTTATTATGAACACTTTTAGTTTGCAGAACATTTTCTCATGTTCATTAAGCCACATCGTATTATTTCGATGCGCCTTCTGATTTCTTTCTTCTTTTTGTGCCACTCCTGTCAGAGATTGGAAATCATCAAGGCTATTCTGACCTTGTTTACGGCTGACCTAAAGAGTTCATTAGTGGTGCAGCTAAACCACTCTCTCAAATTCCGCAACCATGACATTCTTCTACGGCCTGGATTCCGTGTTCTTTCTATTTTTCCCTTCATTATATTTCTTGATTTCTTTGGAGTGATCTAATGGACTATTTATCCCTCTGCCCAGATAACAGTCGCTCTGTACATTCTGAAGAGATTTCCGTTAAATGTCATTGTTCAAATTTTGAAAGCATTTATTTCCAAGCCCATCAAATGGCAATTAAATATTGTTCTCATAAATAAGTATATTTGCGGCAATCGTCTTGTTTGAACTTTATTATGGATATTTTGCGGTGTACTTCTTGCTTTGGGCGTATTTGTGAAAGAGCTGTGTATGTATATGTTAATACATAATATACCAATTTCGCACTCCTTGATCCGGTCTCAAATCACATAAAAATACAACGAGGGTTAGAAAAGGAGACCAAATGTCGCCTAAATTTTTTAATACTGTGCTGGAACATGTTTTTAAGAATTTGGATTGGCTGACAATAGAAATAAAAATAGATGGAGAATGTCTAAACAATTTACAGGAGATGGTACAGGAACTCGTTGTGGCTACAGAAAATGTGGGTTTAAATATAAACACTCGAAAACAAAAATAATGACAAATTTGGTACTGAGAGAAACTTTTAAAAGTGATCTGCTCACATGCCTGAAGAGAAAAGTATTTGATCAATGCGTTCTCCCAATGCTGGCATACGAAGCAGAAACACTTTCTTTGACAAAAGCCTGGGCTACCAAACTAAGAGTCACACAGAGAAGAATGGAGCGATCCATGTTAGGAATAACTCTGCGAGATAAAATAAAAAACGAAAAGGTCAGGAGAATAACCAAGGTGACTGACGTCATCAAAAGGATAGCCTGACTAAAATGAAGATGAGCAGGACACGTAGCTGTAAAAACTGATAAGAGTGGCGCAGGATAGAAAGGTTGGAAACACGAGAAAGAGGGCTATGTTCAGCAGTGGACTTTTCAGGTTTGATGACAATAATGATGTCCAGGTCTCAAGGTAGCGCCAGTCGTCACCCAGACTGCGTGACAACATCTGAGACATTCTCTTAGACATGTGGTATATATAACCTTCTTGGGAATGATAATGCAATGGATTCCTCTGCCCTATGGCATCGCAGTATACTCTGGAGCATCTCCGTAGGCATTCCATCTCTGTTGCTACTATCTTACTGCTGTTTTTCTTGTGTATAGTCCAATTTTCAGCCCCATACTTACAATACTTCGCACTAATGTTTTATAAATCAGTGTTTTTGTCTGTTCTTGTTTGGCCTAATCTTTGCGTAATTTCTTTCTCTGTTGTTACCTTTTTTGTAATTATAAACCAAAAAAAAAAATTACAGACCCATCACTTTATTAAATGTGATGTACAAACTATTAACCAAAATATTAACAAATAGATTAACAAATAAATTAGATGAATACCAGGCAAGAGAACAAGCCGGATTTAGAAAGAGCTTCAGTACAAGTGACCACCTTTTAACGATGAAGATTTTAATCGAAAAAACTAAATATCATATCCCGCTATACATGGCGTTTATTGACTTTGAGAAGGCATTTAATAGTGTGGAACACTGGGCAGTACAGTATTCCCTACAAAACAGCAGAGTAGACTACCGATATACCGACTTAATTACAAATATATACAACAAGGCAACAACAACTATTAAGCTAATGAAACAAACAGAGCCTATTAAAATAAACCGAGGAGTAAGACAAGGAGATACCATCTCGCCCAAGTTATTTAACCAAGCGCTAGAAGATGTTTTTAAACGACTACACTGGGATGACTTGGGAATTAATATAAATGGGCAAAATCTGAATCATTTACAATATGCTGATGATATTGTATTAATAACAGAAAAAAGTGAAGAATTACAAAGAATGATGGAAGAACTAGATAGAGAATCGACAAAAATTGAACTCAAGATGAATTATATTAAAACAAAAACCATGACTAATCAACCAGAAGAACTTATGATTACAGTGGCACAAACAAAAATAGAACAAGTAAAAGAGTATATATATCTAGGCCAAATCACTAAATTAAATAAAGAAAATCAGACCGAAGAAATAAAGAGAAGAATAAGATTGGCCTGGGCATCATTCGGAAAACTATCTTATATTCTAAAGAATTCAAAATACTCCCAATACTTAAAAACGAGAGTCTTCAATCAATGTATACTCCCTGTCCTCACATATGGCTCTCACGACATGGACGTTTACAAAGGAAAATATGGAAAAAATAGCAAAGACAGAAAGATCCATGGAAAGACAAATGCTGAACATTAAACTATCAGACAAAAAAAGAAACGAATGGATCCGTAATAAAACAAAAGTGAAAGATGTCTCAACCCAAGTAGCAAAGCTTAAATGGAAGTTCGCCGGACACACCCTAAGGCAGAAAGATGAAAGATGGACTAAAACAATTATACATTGGAGACCATGGAATCACAAACGTAAAAGGGGAAGGCCACAAATGCGATGGTCAGATGACCTGAAGAAACACGCCGGGTCAAAATGGATGCAAATTGCCCAAGATAGAGAGGCATGGAAGAAGGAGGAGGAGGCCTATATCCAAGGATGGATGTTAAGGGCTGTATAGATAAACCCCAAGTATTTGAATTTATCCTTTCCTTTGATTGTTACGTTGTCAACAATCTGTAGATCTTCTATGTCTTCTTCACTTATAGATGGGTACTCTGTTTTCGCAAGGTTAATATCTAAGCCATCCTTGGTATATTCTTCTTGTAATTTCTTCATCATGTAACTGAGGTCTTCTTGGTCTTGTGCAATCACTACTTGATCGTCTGCAAAGCTTAACGTATATAGTTATTCGTTCCGTACCGGTACTCCCATGCCTTCGCATTTTCTTTTCCATGTAGTCAAAACTTTCTTTAAGTATATTTTGTATAGGGTTGGAAATGTGGAACAAACCTGCAGGAGCCCTTTTGTTGTGGTGAAATCTCCTATGATTCTTGTTCCCACTTTAATGGATACTTTATTTTCTTTATACAGAGCATTTGTAGCTTCTATGAGTTCCGTCTGTATCGTCTGCATCGCAGTATCACAACCATTCTGTTGACAATTAATTGACCTTTTTAAAAAGTTCAATTACTTTTTCTTTTGAATTGTTTTAGTTAAATGTATTTATATAATTATCTGACGCAGAGTACATTAAATTGGGGCATTTTTGTGTTATTTGGTACAACCTCGTCTTTCTCTCTTTCTTTCTCATTGATATTTATAATTAAATCAATCTCTCTGAGTATGAAGTTTTCAAAAAATATGATTTAGCAGTTGATATTCGGACTGAAAATAACTTTTGTTCGAGGATATCCAAATTTATGTTGTCAAAAGCAGGTGATACATCCAGGTATTATATTATAAAACCATATTTTCTCATTTACATGATGGTGACATATAATGGGTATACTTTAGAGGTATAGAACTTTGAATTGAAATATAACAAAGATGATTTTTATAAATTAACATGAAATTGACTTTATTTGAAAGATTATATTCTCTTAACTCCATATATCAGTCAGTTTTGTTTGTTGACATAGCCTTTCAACCAAAAGTGAGCTTCATGGCTAAACAAAATTCGCTTATAAATATCAGGATCAACGACAATCTCGTTTTGGTCACATTCACAGAATCTACTCCTTGCTAGGTGATCGTGTATGTTCAATACTTGCATGAGTTGGATTTTGTAAGCACGCAAAAAAAGATCTTTCTGCAAAATTTTCAATAAAGTGGATGGATACATATCGAACTTCTCACGATGGAGCATAGACTGATTTTGGTCTTGCTATATGCTACGATATACATCTTCTTCTTCTTTGGGTACCGTCTTCTTAGCGAAGGTTGGCGATGACCTCTGCAAAGTCTTCCCTATTTTGGGCTTTCCATATTAAACTTTGAAAGTCTAATTCTGTCCAATCTTTGATGTTGCACAGCAGGTAGATTTGTCGTCTACCCGGGCCGCGTCTGCCTTCTATTTTCCCTTCTATAATAAACTGAAGGAAGTTATACCTGTCGTATCTAAATATGTGTCCAAGATAAGAAGTTTTACGCTTTTTGACAATTTCTGTGAGTTCACGTTCTCTATTCATACGCCTTAAAACTTCTTAATTTCTAACGCGGTCGGTCCATGGAATTTTCAGCATACGACGAAATATCCACATCGCAAAGCTCTCTAAACGTCGTACATTTAACCTCTTGTTCTTGGTTTAAGGTTTCATGACTCCAATAGCCTAGATACTTAAACTTTTTTACTTGTTCAACTAGATTGTTGTTGACTAGTATGTTTATAACTGGTGTGTGTTTTTTTCAAATTACCTTTGTTTTGGTTTTTTTTTCACATTCACCTTAAGGCCGTATAGTTCTCCTTCTCGCACTACTTGGGTTAACAGAATTTGTAGTTCTTCTTCACTGCCAGCAGTCAGTACTGTATCATCGGCATACCTGATATTGTTCACGATTTTTCCATTGACTTTTATTCCTTCTTGTGCTTCATCTAGAGCATATGCAAAGATGTCCTCTGAGTACAAGTTGAATAATAATGGTGATAATATACAACACTGTCTAACTCCTCTTTGGATGTTTATGGTCGCTGTACATCAGCAACAACTTTTTCTGTATACATTCTAGGACATCTCTGTGGATTCGTATTACCATCATAAACGAATTAATTGCTCTATACTCTAGTGCGCGATACGTATTCCGAACAGAACCATGATTTTCAAAATAACTTCGCACAATTTGAAAGCGTCAGTCAATTTATGGTGAAATGCCAAATCAAACTAAACATAAATCACTTGACAGCTGTCAAAATATTCATCAGTTAAAAAAGTGTTGCCAACTTACCTCTAAAAAACGGAATTTTTTATTCGTAGTATTAAAAAACGCACACTTAAGAATGCACGTGTCCTAAACGACAATGTTACTCTATGACAACGATATACTTACCTACTACCTTTATCTTAAAGTACATGTCTGAAGTATGTTAACACATTTATTGAATAAAATCTCGATTAAAGTTTTATTACCTAATTAAAGAAACAAACATCCGTATTGTATCCTTGTAATTAACTGCACATTTTTATTATTCATTAAAATTGAATCAACATTCATTAGCGAGACATTCACATCTGTAGGCCAATGTCATGATCGTTAATTGCATCACTGAAACTTTTATTTATACTTTTATAGGGATTTATTTATTGAAGTCTAAATTTAAACTTGGTGTGGCTACTAAAGATAAACAAATAATTACTACGCATTTGATTCAGAAGATTTTTCAACATTCCCAAGGTGTAATAGGGCCTATTGTTTAATAGAAACCTATTCCAAAGTATATAGTCGAATTCGTCGCTATGGTAATAGAACTGGATCATCTGGAAGATGAATAAATGTTAATATACTGCAAAAACAATAAACGTCCTTCAATTTTCCGTAAATGACCTGTTACTAGAAAACAAAACAAATAAAACGGATTATGGTACCGTTTTATTTGTAAAAATGTCCTTTAAGAACCTTTAGAAAAACATTATAATATAAACTGGAATGGTATTGAAAAATTAAGCTATTTTAAACACATTTTAGAACGAGACAACTTTGAAAAACATCCACCTGCAAACGAAGTTTGCAGGTGGATGTAATTAGTTTACTTTCAACAATAATACTAGTAAAATAAACAGGTTCCTCTGTTTTCCTGTTTATCAGCGCGATATGAATGAATATAAATATTCATATAAAAGAATAGAAATATGAACCAGTTTTTTCCTGGTATAATACTAATTTACAGTTAATCTAGGCCATAATAACGGCCTAGATTATCTGTAAATAATAAAGAACTCCATTTGTGTACGCCCCAATGCACTGTTGCCCTGCCCACCTTAATCTGAGTCCACGATTTTTATGAGGTAACATGGAAACTCTCAATAGACGTCTGACATGCAAGTCAGCTTCATGTAATATTCCTTAAAGTTTGGTCACACACACTAATGTTGTGGTTATTTTCTAAGGCACCACAAACTTCACGTGCAGTTATAGGCACATTTCGACAGGATAATCTTATCATATACCTATCCTGTCGAGGAGTAGTTTCACATGACACACGAGTTTTAAATTTGTTTAGGCCTGAGCCTCTTCAAGGAATGGGTTACTCCTTTTTTTAACGGAGTTGTGGGGGTGTGATAAACGTCAATTAAAATATGCCCGATGTTAGAAGTAGTGGACTACTAAGGAGCAGGGGAAAAGAAGGTGACTTGTATGTGTGATCGATAAGAATCGATAAGAACGCATAAGAAGTGGGAACTGCCTAGCATGCCAGTTGAGCTACTTCAGGGGTTACCAGCCATACGAAAGGAACGGCTCTTTCAAAATACTCATCAGGAAGTTCATGTCAAGTGTTGTGCAGAAGTTTTGCTGGAGGAAACGGAACTTTCTTAGTGGGAAACCTAGTGAGTATTTGCCGTCTATAATTGCAAGGCGTCTTTAGTGTTCGTTTTGCTCTGTTGTTCGAGCCAGCTATGGTTCTTAGGACATACTTCCTGCTGAGGGTTAGGATTCTGTCCTTGATTGGCGTGATGTTGGCCAATATGTGTATGTGGGCTGATGGATACAACCAATCTTTTCTCATGCAGTATCTTAGTATTCTACCTTCAGTAGCTGCAATGGCATTCAGTTGGTGACTCTTGAGAAAGATGTAGCCTTGTATTCGATTATCGGTCTGACAAAAGTTTTGTAAGTGTGAAACAAAGTTTTGGAAGACGTTCCGTCAATTTTACCAGTTAGCACTTTCAGGAGATTACACCTCTGTCTCATCCTATCTAAGGATTCCTGAACGTCGGTCTTCCAGCTGAGAGTTCTTGCAAAACGAACTCCCAAGTAGAGAACCGAGTTTCGGAGAATGAGGTCTTCTCTCAAAAGTGATATCCGGACATACGTCAAGACAATAAGAAGATTTAAATAAAATTGCTTGTGTTTTGAAGGGATTTATGGTTACCCTCCATTTGTTGCACCACTTCACAACTCTGTCAAGGTATTCTTGCGATCTTTCGAATACAGACCGTCGGTCATATTCTCTGTGGGAGCCTAAAGTGAGGATTGCCGTATCATCAGCGAAAAGGAAGAGAGACTCTGATCCTTGCTGTGGGCGGGGAATGTCACTATTGTAAACTGTGTAGAGTATTGGTGCAAGTATTGAGCCTTGGGCACTCCAGCTTGTGGAGTGAAGGGGTTGGAGAGGTGGTCAGATACTTTGATCCTGATCGTCCGATGGGAGAGATAGGAATTAATTAATTTAACGAAAGGTATTGGCAGTCCAGCAAGATGGAGTTTTTTAAGCAGGCCTGTGTGCCAGACCTGATCGAATGCCTTCTGGACGTCGAGGAATATGCCCATGACGTGTTTCCTTTCGTTAATTGATTGTAAAATGAAAGTTGTTGCTTCAACCAATGCATTTTGTGTGGAGTGTCCAGCCCTGAATCCGAATTGGTAGTCTGGAATTAAGAAGTGAGCGTCTAGGAATTCTACGAGTCTCTCCTTAACTATCCCCTCATAGATTTTACCTAGAGTGCTCAGTTGACCACTTTCCCTCAGTGGACGTTGACTATAATTTCAGTAATTTTTTAGATAGGTTTATCCATATTTTGAATAGAGCATTTCCTTTAATTACAATTAAACCAGAACATCACAAACCCTGGACTACCAAAGGTATCCGCATATCAGCCAAGAATATGCGTTCACTACTATACATCAAGAAATTTACTACCAAAGTCTTTGTCACTGAATATATCACCAAGTACAGAGGAACCTATCTAAGATTTATCCATACAGCTAAAAAAATGTACTATCAAAATCGTCTGGGAAGCTCTAAAAATGTTACAAAAGAAACTTGGTATATAATAAACCATCTTCAAAATAAAACTTCAGACCGTTTGAACCAGAAATGTTTGAACACAGTTCAAACATTTTCTCTTCCAAACATCTTCCTGAAAATCTAAATTAATAATTCGTTAATGTGAGTAGAAATATAACATCAAATATTTTGCCACAACAAGATCCTATTTCTTATCTCCCTACTTCAAAAAGGTCTAGAATTCATTCTTATTCTTCTGGACAGCATCAAAATAGCTGCGTCATATAGCATTTAATAACCCGCAAAGGTATGTTCAAAATTAACAGATATTTGTATATCTAGTACCTACTTTGCCCCAACCATAATAATTTTAAAATAACTATTTCTGGATTGAAGCATCATTCTTATAAAGTCATTATGACCGTAAAAACCATCCCTTTGTTCCTAAATAAATTCTTCAAATACCTTGTATTATGATCGTACAATATGACTATTATAATAACTATGAATTTTTTTGTTAAGTACGCCGTCTATGCAATTTCTAAGTATACATCAATGTCACTCAAGTTCAGCTGCTCCAAGGAACAATAGACAATGTCAAGAAGTCTGCTGTAAGGACATATTGTTTCGAATTAAATTTTTTGCTAGTTGAATACACAATAAGTTCTCAGATATTGATATGATACTAAGGTTAGGTCACGATTTACAATTGAGGCCACATGATATCCTCTAGAATTATAAAGTTATAATTGTATATACTTAAAAAAGTTTTTCCTGTAAAAGTTATTTTTTAATGTATTAATACGTTCAAATTTGGCCAATTAAAACTATTTCAAAATATAATCAATATATTGACAAATATATTCTGCTTTTTTCACATCAGAAACCAAGAATAATAAACACAGCATTAGAAGATAGCTAACTGTAAAGCAGAGAAAGCAAAATTTTTTAACAAAATATATCCAGACATAAATCTTCAACAAATACTAACAATTAGTAATTAGTACAATTACTAACACCATCCAGAACTGTGGATAAATATAGGCCGATTTCATATACTAATTAGTGAATTTTTAAAACCTACTCTTTATTATAAAGGACAATGTCTCTTTCAACTGTCAACTGCTTTCGATATTTTTTATTTATTAATTATAGAAAATGTCACAATTATTTTAAAAAACGTGTGAATTTTGTAAGATAAAATATAAAATTTAAGAGGGGGTGCAACAAGACAGTTAAATAATCATTATGGTAAAAAAAATAACAGAGATAGTATTTAAATATCGATAGCAATTAAAGTAAACTGTATAACCCAAGCTTAATCAAGCCATTCAGAGCGATGCTGAGAATATTAAAATTCCACTATGCATCAACAATTTACCCATATAAACTACTATCATTTTTGTACTCATTGCGTCGAGTAAGGACAATAACAAAATAAATGACGGTTGCGTTTCGGTTTAATGTAAGGAGTCTTCTTACAAACTTCTTCTGATGATGGGTAGACCCAGAAACACGTGTCAGGGAGTGGTAAGAGACTCAAATTAAATCGAAACGCAACCGTCATTTATTTAGAGATAGTATTGTTTCTTTTGCGCTACAACAGATTAAAAAAATAACGAAATCGGTCCATGTTTTATTGAGATATTACAAATGTTTCCAACATCCGCTCATTTAAAGTTCCGAATTTAATTTTCTTGAAAAAGAGGCTTTGTTAGCTCGTATTGGTCATGGAAACTTTTAAATTGTATAATTTAAATTTATAAGACACTGTTTTTGAGTAGTGGGGTTAAAAAGACAGAGTGAAGTTCTCTTCACTTGGGAATAGCATGTCGTTAAATGAACAGAGTATGGAGAGAGAAAAATCTGCATTATTTTCACTGTCTATCAATAGAAAGGTAGTATAGGTAAAGGTATAACTAAATTTCTTTTATTTCCTACTAATTATTTCCATACCCATACACGTTAAAATATTGCTGAATCTGTATATGCCGTGAATACAAATTTAATTTTTGCTAAGACCAATTTCTGGACATAACCAATTTCCGCTTTAATATACGAATGAAGAAGTCATTTTTCTAGTTTTCAGGTATATCTAGATTATTTAATTATTCTCACGGTATCTGAAATATTGAGCTGTTTTTTTTTTAATTAGCGTTAAAGGAAATGTTGTGTTTTACGCTCTGCAGTTGTAGCGGAATATGAAAATCATCTTGTGTTGTGGTCCATTGATTGAAACGCGTTGGTTGTAGTTCAAGGTAAAATGCACATTTTGTACGTGATCGGTACTTGTTAAGACTTACAGTGCATAACAATTTAAATGTTTTGGGATCAAAAAGAGCTAATTGCTATATATTTTTGCCTTAATAAATCAATAATAATGAATATTAACTTAGATATACTAAAAAAACCGTCTATGACTAATAGTAACCAAGATGGAAATTTTTTTTTAATTATATTTCCATTGTTTATGAACATTGAGAGCTGAAAATTAAACGGATCATAAATGAAGATCTAAATTTTATGCTCCATTTCAACCAGATGTCGTAACGTTCATTAAAATACAGCAACTTAGATGGGCCCAGACACATAAAACGAATTCCTGACAACATAATTGCTAAAAAGCTAACGACAGGAACACCTATAGGAAGCAAAAGCAGAAGCAGACCGCGAATTAGGTGGTTAGATGGAGTTGAGACCGACTTGACTTAGGCATACTAGAAATCAGAAGATGACAACACGTTGCCAGAAACCGAACAGAATGGCGACTAATGGTAGGGTAGGCCAGGAACCACATAGAATTGTCGAACCAAGATGATGATGATGATGAAGGATGAAGGATGATACATACATACTATAGAAAGATCGTCTTCTTTAAGTTCCACTACTATCAAAGATTGGAAATCATTCTGGCAAATAAAATTTTTCTGAATAGTTCAATTGAACTGCATTCAAACTTTCATTCAAATTTTCCGTCTTCCTACGCTTCTTTTGCCTTTAATTTTACCCTGCATTACATTCCTTATTATTTCGTATTTTTCACCTCTCATAAGGTGCCCCAAGTATTCTACCTTCCCAATTTTTATGGAATTTAAAACTTGTGCGTTTGTTTTGCGATCCATCCATGATATTTTCAGAATACGCCGGTAACACCACATTTCGAATGCTTCCAGGTTTTTATTATTGGATTATTTCAGTGTACAGGCCTCAACTCCATACCAAAGATATAATATAATGGGTAAATATCACGTTAAAGTAATGTTACTCGTTAAAAACCGTCTGCCTGAGCTTCTGAGCTTATTTTAGAATGGAACTTCAAATTAAAGCGCGCTGAAAAAAATTGTGTGCGATATATTAATGATACCAGATTTCTGTTTTTGTAAAGATCCAATAATACGAGTATTTTACCATCTTCTTTATCATTTAAATGCATGATCTGTTCATTCTTCGGAGCATGTTTACCTGCAAGTACATCGTCAGCTATATATCCGCCTTTTAGAACGTCTTTCTAATGATCATCGTCTAGCAGGTTTTTCGTCAAGTACTACTCATATAAATTCATTTCTATGCGCTGTTTTTACGTGATCGTACTAGATGTCGACGATTTCGCATATATTTAGAATTTGTTCGTTCCTTATTCTGATTCTAACAGTCTTGTTTGCTGTTTTATCTGAAAGTCATTTCGACTGATAATATATGAATTTCGTTCTATGCATGTCGGTTTTGGTTTCATACGTGATGTTTTTTATCTTTTCATATTAAATTCCTTTTCATGTTATATGTTGTCATATATTGAGTTATTCACACTATTGTTCTCAGCCATACCGACATTGCAGTTCTATTTTTCTGATGTTTTCTTTCTCTCGTCTTGCTCTTTGTCTTTTTCGTTGATAAATAAATCATGTTGCAGTGCTTCGCAATATGATAGAACCTACTAAAACTATTGTAACTATTATTGTGGCCATATCTATATGGCAAATCACGTTAATCCTAAATTTAAAAAGTCAACTTCTTCCATTATTTTATCTACTATTATAAAAGGTCTATTGAATTTCGCTTGTAAAATAATTTATTACTACACTACTAACACTAAAAATTTTACTTACATGCCCAGTTTATCGATCCGATCTTAGAAATACTGAATGTAAAACTAACCTGAAACAAAAAAAAATTAAAATCAATCTTAAATTCATACTTTGTAGGAGCTACAATTTGAAAAATATCAGCAAAAGCAAGGACTTAAGTAGCTAAATTAATAGTACAGAGTGCTGGTAATTAGGGGATTAAAAAGTTTGATTAAATAACACTGTCGCTGAGGGACATTGCCGTGCAGGCGTAGGTAAAACTATCGCTCTAAGAGAAGTAAGATCTTTTAGTTTGAATCTGGTGGTCTTTGTATCAATCATCGTCGCTGGTATATGTCTGATAGTCAACTATCGTCAAAAGACTTCACCAGATTCCCCAGAGAGGCACCGAGAAAAACGAAATTAACGACACTTAAGAAAGAGGTCTCTATGTAAGTCTCTTAAAAACCATAGAAGCGTTTATACGCCAGATAAGAGGCCAACTATGATGGTTTCTCATAGAATG
The DNA here is from genome assembly GCA_918026665.1 of Diabrotica balteata. Classification (NCBI taxonomy): domain Eukaryota; kingdom Metazoa; phylum Arthropoda; class Insecta; order Coleoptera; family Chrysomelidae; genus Diabrotica; species Diabrotica balteata. Next base: position 173,911,089 of record OU898277.1, on the reverse strand, counting down.
GCTGTCGCAGGTAAACGCTACCTTAAATCACCAGTATGTAGTTATCTAGCACGAATAAGCACTAGGGTGTTTAAGAAGTACTTTCATTTGAACCGAAGTAGCGAATATTTGAGAAGTTGGTTCTAGTTTGTGAGCTAAAGAAAAACCTTCTCTAATTGTAATTTAACTTTTTCAATTTTATCTCGTCAGACAAAAGAACCTACGTCACATTTTATTTGTGCGGTGCTAATCCAAATTAAACTTATTTTATTAGTTTTTTTTACAAATACTGTTTAATTAATTTTGTTTATATTTTTTAATACTTTTAATATTTTTAATACAGCGTTTTTTCAATTTAGTGTTAAATCAACATAAAGTTATACCTGTTTCTTTATACCAATGAATAAAGTTTATTTGTTTATACCTTTCTATACCATTACCAATATATAATTTCTTTTTTTTTATTTCCTTATGTCCAAATATTATTTTCTTTATTTGTATTCCGTGTATGTATTAATTAAAAGCAAAGTGACGTCCAACTAGTTTGTTTGTTTTTTCTTAATATAATTTTACTTTAAAACTGAGTACCGTTTGCAATTGATATCCTACCATTTAAAATTCCAGCTTATATCATCCATTGAGGAATATAAGGGTATTCTTCTTCTTCTTCTTCTTGTAGTGCCTATCCATTTCGAATGTTGACGACCATAATGGCAATCTATATTTTGCAAGCTGCTGCTCTGAAAAGATTTGTGGTTGCTCTATCGAACCATGTACGTAGATTTTTCAGCCAGGAAAACTTTTGCCTTCGTGGTCCTCATTTTCCTTTTACTTTTCCTTGAAAAATTAATTGTAGTAACCCATATCATTCGCTGTTTCTCATAATGTGACAGAGGTATTCGATTTTGGCTGTTTTTATTGTCGTTAACACTCTTTTTCTTTTTGCGTTCTGAATAAAACGTCCTGGTTAGTATCGTGGTCGGTATAGGATATGTTCAGGATTCGACGATAAAGCCACGTTTTAAAAGCCCCAATTTTCTTGTAGGTAGCAGCTGTGAGAGTCCACGACTCAACTCCGTACAACAGTATAGGAAAGATATAACAACGTAGTAACCTGATTTTTATGGGTACTGATAAATCGTGGCATTCAAATAGCTTAACGATTTTTTGAAATATAGATCTTGCTTTCTCTATCCTACATTTTATTTCTAGAGAATGGTCCCAATTTTCATTGACGTTCGTACCAAGGTAGGTGTATCTTTTTACTCTTTCTATTGGTTGACCATTCACACTGATTCATTTCAATTTGCTGTTCCTTCTTAGAGATCATCATACATTTTGTTTTCTGAATGTTCAGTGAAAGCCACATTTTTGATTTCATTGCCATTCTTTTCATTAACACCTGGAGGGCTTCATAACTGTCAGCGAATACCACGGTGTCATCCGCGTTTCTGAAGTTATTAATACATTCTCTGTTAATTCGAACTCCGGTTTAACATCCTCTACTGCTTGTTGAAAGATTTCCTCAGAGTATATGTTATACAGCAAGGGTGATAGTATACATCCCTGTCGGATTCCACGTTTGATTTTGATATTATCGAATTCTTCTGCTTCTGTGCAGATCACGATCTTTGATTCCAGGAAAGATTGCTAATAATTCTTAGATCAGAGGTGTTTATTCCAATATTTGTTAATATCTCCATCAGTTTGTCGGAACGCTTTATGGGTACATAAATAGAAGGGTATAACAGAAAAAGGGATAGGCACATTTAAGGAAAAGTAAGGGAACCAGGATAAATCATGAAATTGAAATTCTTGAATGATATATAATAAATAAAATTATAAGGATCCTAAATGTATAAGGTGCTTTTTCAATACTGGCTTGTTGCGTAAGTGACTCCTTCACATTCTGAATCGTCAAAGATACTTTGTATATTCCTTTAATCTATTTAATCTATTTGACATGTTTAACTGTAAATAGAATGTCGCAAAATCAGTGTATATTTGTTCTACGCCAATGAATTATTGCGTCAAAGGTAATTGTACTTTAAACATCACTACCAAAGAAGTACCCTACAGCGGCTTACACACGGAGCATGACCCTTTTTGCACAATTACAGATTGTGCAGTATACGTGTAGGTAATAGATACTATTAATCAAAGTCGTTCTAACATGGAAAGAAAATAGCTGATGCTTGAGAGAATTATTTTTTTTTGTTTGCTTGGTAAAACGTGTTGCTGGTTTTAGCTCACGCACTTCGTTAATGGATCCAATTTTATAGAATATGTACATTTGTGTAAGTCGAGAATTATGTGAATATATCGAGGCTGTAGTATGATATAAATTATAATTTCTGCACAATTATTTTTGAATTAAAGTTGTGTTTGTGTCTCTAATAAAAAATATAACATTAGAACAAGTTTTTGTCAAAGGCATTGAAAAATAGGAATAAAATATTATGTAAATATTTTAAACTATTTGACCTAAACATTTTGAACTAATAATAACCTTAGTATATGTGTTTTAACTAATAATAACTAACTTAGTATTAACACCAATGGACCAATAACGCAAGAAACTGCGAAGTCTAGAAAAACTAAAAGTGAACACTTACTTTACTTTATCGTGTCCGGACATTGTCATTCATAAAATTTCGGCCCAGTATCGGGCTACGTTGGTTCGATCTTTGTTGACGAGCCAAATCTTCGAGGATACATTGATGAGGACAGTTTTTGCTTGTAAGAAGATGTTCCATATTCTCTGTTTCTTCACAGTCACAGTTCACATCATCCCATTTTGCCATGTTTAATTTTATTGGAGCGAAACCCGTTCTTATCCTATTCATAGTTTTCCACGTTTTAAAATCTAGGAATTGGCCGGTCCATTGAACCTGGGGAAGAGCAAAATACTCCGGCAATTTATCCTGCACGGTTCCAAAGAAGTTTTTCCTGGATTTTAGTCGCTTTCGTGGTATTCGAGTTTTGTATAAAGCATGCCGCTCGTCCGCGATCTGTTTAATTTTCTCTATGGGCTCTGCAATGCTACTGCATGTTGAGGGTTCTGCATAACTCGCTGCTTTATATAGATTTGAGAGTGGTGTTGGTTTCATGCACCCCGTTACTATTCTGCATGTCTCATTTAGCGCAGTATCAACTTGTTTGGTGTGGGCAGGTCTACCCCAAACGGGGCACGCATATTTAGCAGTTGAGAAACACAGTGCCTGTACCGTTGTTCTTAAAACACCAGTACGTGCACTCCATTTACTTCCGTTAGCTTTCTGAGTATTATGTCCCTAGTTTTTACTTCCCTTCTTGTTTTTATGCAATGTTGTATGTAGGTGAGGGACCGGTTTAGAGTTATGTATGATATATAGGTTGGTTTGTGTGTTCTAATGTATTACCATTCTACACAATTTAGAGTTTTTGCTTGGCTTCCTTTGTGCGAAGGTGCAAAGCGCAGGCTTTGGTTTTAGAGGGATTGGGTCTCAGGGAATTCTGCAGGTAGTACGCTGTAATTTTTTCAAAGCAGTTTTGAGTTTCTTCTCCACTATTTCAAAACTATTTCCTTGAGCACATATTTCAAAATAATCAGCATAGAAGAAGTGCTTGGTTTAGGTCATCGTAGGTGGGTCGTTTGTGTATATATTGAAGAGCATTGGTGCTAAAACACCTTCCTCTAGGAGGCCGCTTTTTGAACTCTCCACATACTTACTTTACTCTCCAGCATAACGAAAAAACGTCTGTTTTGCAGTAAGGAATATACGACCTTATCCAGATGGTGGTTATTGATAGTATCGTACCATTTTAGGAGCATTGTTTTTTGTGCCTCACTGTGTCATAGGCTGCTCTCAAATCTCGAAAGCAGCCACTGTTATAGGTTTTTCTCAAAAGTCCTCTTCAATGTGTTCTGTTAGTGCGAGGACTTAAACGGTGCAAGATTTGCCGGGTCTGAATCCTCCTTGTTGTGGGATGAGGTGCTTGTCGATTTTTTTTCTATTCTATCGAGTATGAATCTCTCGTATAGTTTGCAAAAGTGACACAACAGCGAAATAGGTCGGTAGCTACTGAGATTTTCTGGGTCCTTTCCTGGTTTTAACAAGACTATTACTTTAGATATCCTCCATGATTTTGGAATTTCGCAGGCTTTGCAGCATTCTTATAAAGTTGCAAGATCCAGTTTTTTGCTCCTTGGCCTAGATGCTTTATTTATTCACTGCATATATCATCCACACCTGCAGCTTTCCCGTGTTTTAATCTGTTCATACCGTCGTGGAGTTCTTTTAGTGTAAAAGGAGTTCCCAGGTGGTTTGTCTTCGAATCCAATCTTCTTCTAGTATTTGGGTCCTTATATCGGTTCGTAGTTCTTACATGTATAAGGAGTTGAGCAGCGACTTGGTTTGCTGTAACCTTACAAGGTGGTTTATGTTTTTTTGGATCACCGCTAAGTTTTTTTACATGCAATTTGGCTACTATGTATCAAATCCATTTTTTCCAGGGTCTCAACCCACTTTTCCTGTCTGGCTTGACTTAGCTGTTGGAGTAGTACTACTTCGCAGTCAACCATTTCTTGGCTAAAAGGGTCAGTGGAATAGAGGGTTTCGTATGTTCTTATTAGTTGTTAGGACTCGCTGGACATCCCGAGAAACATATTGTTGTCTACATCCTCATTGAATGCGCACAAAGTAGCGGCCTTGAAAATATACCACCAGAGTTGTTAAAAGTTTGCTCAAGCACACCATCAGAGCTAACCAAACCACTCTTGTGAGGGGTCTGGATGGAGCAAAAGTTTTCTTAAGAATGAAAAACAGGGCGACAAAAGATATTGCGAAAACTGGAAATGAATCACATTTCTGAATACCATAAATAAACTAACATCAATACTTATAAAAAACCGATTAACAGACAATGTTGAACCAATGTTAAGGAAGGAACAAGCTTGCAGTCAAATTAACACACTCAGAGTAATCGTAGAACAGTCACAGGAATTCACTCTGCACTCTTCATATGCTTTGTGCACTTCAAGGGAGCTTTCGACACGCTCATAAATATCACCATATGTAAGGTACTAAAGGCAATAGGAATACCAGAAATATAATAAATCTCATCAAAGATCTCCAAACTGATACAGAAAGCACTGTCCTACACAAGGGCATAACATCTGACCGAACAGCTCTGCTAAAAGGAGTAAAACAGTCATTTTTCAACTCAAAAACATTTTTCTTATTGTGTAAGAAATATAAAAAAATATAAAATTTAAAAAATATTTTTTTATCAGGTATGCACGACGAGGAACAGCATAAGATCTTCAAGCTTATCTTTTTTCTAATAAAAAACGCTGTCATTTGAGCAAACATTCAGATGCCGGTATTATTATCGTTATAGGCCTCACTTATTGTTTTTAATTTGACCTCTTAAGATTAAATATGATTCTAACGGTAGTTTTGATACGGCTAATATCGGACGGTGTTCTATTCTCTACAATTATTTATTTACTAGCCTATTATTAAAGTTATTTGAAATTAGACGTTAGATATATTGAATGAGTCACTGTTGGTTGTATTTCATGGGTATGCCCTGGCATTTTGTTCAGAAATATTACCGCTTTTTACATCCTTATATAAATACAACATGCCCATTATATTATATAGTAGCTATATTAGGGGAAACTGTAAAAATTGGAAAGTAAAAAAATTAATCACAAATTATAAATATCATGTATGATATTAATAATAATATTAAAATGGCATAGATTAGATACACTTAGTAGAATCCGTACCACCAAAGCACACTCTTCTGGCTTGTGGAGTCTTGTCTGACTGCACAACCTGCTTCCATCTTGAACGGTCGTCCATAATAGTTGGGTCAGTGGGTAGCTTCATTGTTCTTGGATCTGACCATATATTGTCTCTTCATCGCATTCGTGGACGTCCTAAGGGCCTTCTTCCTGTGGTAGCTTCCTCCCATATTAACTTGGCAAGGCAGTTATTAGGGAGTCTATGGACATGGCCAACCCATCCTAGACGTTGGGATTTAATCTTTTGGACTATGTCGCTCGCTCTATACATCTGCTTGACCTCAGAATTTCGTGATAAGACCCAAAGATTCTTCTGAGTGTTTTCCTCTCAAAACATCTAAGTTTTCTTTTAGTTTCTTTGGTCAGGTTCCAAGTCTCATACCCATACATGAGCACCAATCTAATCACCGTTTTATATATTCTAATCTTTTTTTTTTTTTATTTACAAAATTGCTTCAACCACTAGGGGTTATTAGCATGGTACAATAAATTACATAAATGTTAATATGTTACTCTATATTTTGTGAAATAGTCCTGTATTTTGTAAAAAGTTTATAGTTTTATCCTTATTGAAGCCGTTTAAGCACCCTTTGGATGAAGTGGGTAATCCAGCTTAAAGTCGTTCTAGGGTGTACAAAGGGCAGTCCACTAGCACATGGTCCACTGAAATTACACAATCACAACTGTAGCACATGGGAATTTGTTCATTACTTAGAAGGTAATCGTGAGTTAACTTCGTATGGCCTATACGTAATCTAGAGATGCACACTTGGTCTCGTCGCTTGAATGGGAATTTGTATATAGCTACCTCTTGCTTAATGTTTTTCATAGGATGTCTCTGAATTGTTCCAGTGTAGTTGCCATTCCTCGCTTATTTTGTTTCTAATATATTGCTTCAGGTCGCTATGAACGCATTTAGTGAATAATGTTGATTGTGGATTTTCTGCTGCTTCCCTGGCCAACTGATCAGCTTTTTCGTTTCCAGTTATACCACAGTGTGACGGAACCCAAAGGAATTTAACAAATCGGTCGTTTTCTTGACAGCTCATTAGTTCTGACTTTATAAGCAATAGAATGGGATGGTTTGTGTATAACTGTTTCATAGAGCTGAGAGCACTTAAAGAGTCAGTTATTATCAAAGGGTTTTTTATGTTTTTATTATTCACAAATGTTATTGCTTGCAAAATAGCAAGAAGTTCTGCGGAAAATATGGTTGATCGTGGGGAAAGTGAGAAGGAGTAGTCTTGGTGTAGAGTTGTAAAAGAAGCATGGACGGTATGAATTTGGACATTAGTAATTTAAATTCTTCTAGACGGGTGTAAAACCCGTTCAGATTCCACTGAATTATGGAGTTGAATTTTTAATTAATAGCCGTATCGCTGCAATCTGTAGAGGAATAGTCATCCAGTAGTTTACAAAGTTTCTTCCTTAGTCTTGTACATCGTGTTTTCAAGTATCTTTGTGATAGCACTGGATAAAGTTTTTTTAGGAGATCTATTAACCCTTCGATATCTTCCGTGTATGTTTTAGCTATACTAAGCGGATCTGCAGCTCCATGGGTGTTTTCAAATAAATCTATTATCTCTTCTTGACTTAAACAGCTACTGTTTGACTTATTTTGAAAAAAATCAACTGTACAGTTAGTAATATCTTCAGCTATGTTATGGTGGGTTTGGACATCCGTTTTTGTTCTTTTGTGTTTTGTATTGGGTTCTTTAAAAGGATTTACACCCTCCGGTTCAGGAGAATTTGTTATATCAGAAGCATTTCTTTTAGGTGTTTGAGCTTCTGTTTGAGTTTCATTTATAGTTCTATTTATTTTACCAGGTTCAGAAGCATTTGTTTCGGGTATTTGTACTTTTGTTTGAGTTTCTATTAGAGTTTCATTTATTTTACCCGATACTGTCTCCATTGGTTGGGAGTTATCGAAAAGGTGGAGTTTATTGGTGTGGGTGAAGTGATGGTTTCAGTAGGTTGTGGATTACTGATTTGTTTGGTAAGTACGGGATAATGTACTGTATATTGAGTTGTATTTTGTTGTGAACTAACTGATTGAGAAATGTGTGTTATATTGTCATCAGTGGATTGATTATTATGATTTGGGCATCGAGATGCTAAATGATTAGTTTGTTTACAAATAAAGCACGTTTGTTTTTCTAGTGAGAGAAATATTCGATAGTTCGATTGATCATGGTTAATTAGTATTGAATCGGGATATTTTCAAGATTTGTAGGGGCTATATAAGTAAAACGTCGAAAACTAATGATATGCCTAAAACTAGGATTTGATGTTCCGATCCGTAAAAAATCTATTGGTGTTATTTGATGGATTCCTATCTTTTTGAGTTCATTTTCTATTATGTTATGTGGTACAGAAGGAGATACATTAGAATTAATTAATTTTTCATTTGGAGTAATTAGTTTTCTAGCTTGAATACGATATTGGTTTACTGTTATTATCCCATTATCCGTTTCCAAAAATTTTTGAACAATATTTTCCGAAGTGAAGTAGATGCATATACGATCATTAACAATTCTGGATATTGCAAGTATATTTTTGGGGTCAACTAAGTTGGCTAACAATAAGTTGGCTACAGCATTCAGGTAATCCTCGATTTTTGAATTTGGAACTGTATTTACTACAATTGCTTGTTTTTTGGAAGGAAATATGTTGGTAGGTTCATTTAAAACTGTTGAATATAACTTTGGTGCAGTAGTATCATTTTTGGGGATTTCTTGTTGTGAAAAAACATTTGATGATGAAGCTTGTTTCATGTTGATCTACGGAACCTGAGTACGGTTCTGGCACCAATACGAAATCATTGATAATAACTCGATGTAATTAGATAAATTAAATTACTTACAGTTAATGTCATCAGTATCAACAATAAATAATTATTTTCTATTCTAATCTTTGATGTTCGTGTTATTTAGATCTAATAGTATTGTGGAGGCTGTACATACATTTGTTTGCTGCCTGAATTCTTCCTTTAATTTCTTCCGCGATATCGTTATCTGCAGTGATTGTTGCTCCAAGATATTTAAAACTCTCCACTCTTTCAAAGTTATATGGGACTATTGTAACATTTTGCCCTATTCTATCTCGTCCCTTTTGTCTGTTGATGCACATGTATCTGGTTTTCTCTTAGTTTATCCTTAAACCAGTTTTGTTTGTCTCTACCTCCAATTTATTAAAAGTCTCCTTCACATTGGTTTCTCACAATGTCAATGTCATCTGCGTATGCTAGTAGTAATGTTGGTTCATTTACTGTCAGTAATTCTGTTTTAAGTTGTGCTGCTCTTATTACTTTCTCCAGGATGATATTAAAAAGGAGAGGTGACAGCGCATCTCTTTGTTTCAGGCCACTGTTTATTTCGAAAGATTCGGAGATTTTTTTGCCTATCCGTACTCTGGATCTACAGCTATTCACACATAACTTAACAAGCGGATAAGTTTTTTTGGAACTAAAAGTTCTGCCATTGCATTCCAAATCTGATCCCTTTTAATGCTGTCGTACGCTGGCCGGAAATCTGTGAAGAGATTATGGATACTTCTATTCAATTCCCATCCTTTTTCAAGCAGCTGTCTTAGAGTAAAGATATGATCTATGGTCGATCTATGTTTTCTGAAGCCTGCTTGGTATTCCCCCATGAAATTTTCTACAAACTAAGTAATTAGATGCCTCTATAATTAGAGCACTTGTTTTGTCTCCCTTTTTATGGATGGAGATTATTACACTTTCGTGCCATTTTGTTGGTATTTTCTCTTCGTTCCATATAAGTGATATTAGTTTGTGTATTTGTCTATGTAGAGTTTCTCCTCCGTACTTAAGGAATTCAGCCAGTATATTGTCAGAGCCTGGAGCTTTTCCGTTCTTCAAATTGTTAATTGATTGCAATGTTTTATCTATTTTGGGCTCCTCTACCAGTAGGTCCATCTAGTAGTACAGACCACGCATCTAGGTCTGAAGCCCTTCTTTTAATTAAATTTCAGATTTGTAAAATGCTCGACTATTTGACTGTTGCTTATTCTTTCCATTTCTACATATTTCTGTTGTTTGTACTTCCTTTTTTTCTCTCTAATTAATTTTCTTATTTCTCGGCGTGAAGTTGCATAGTGTTTCTTTACTTTCTGCTGTTCCTTGTTGATGCACAATGTTTCGCTTTATCTATCTGTCGTGTAGTTATGTATTTACATAATAGTTAACTTCAACTTACATTGAAGAAAAAACTGCTGACTGAAAGCGAACTGGACCGATTCTACCGATCGTATATTATATTATAAAGTTCCAGTACTTGGGCTCAGTTTGGCAACAATGTCGCTGTTCAGAGAATTAAATTTCGGGAAAATCAAAATATTAGAATATGATGCATGTGCTGAAATCTACTCAAACACTTGTTAATTGTTAGTTTATTTAAATGCCACTCATTTTAACTGAGGCGTGAACATCCCCTTAAGGCAGTGTTTCCCAAAGTGCGGGTCGCGACCCCCTGGGGGGTCGCCATGGGGTACTAGGGGGGTTGCCAAACATTTCCAAAATTAGACAAAAGCACCACTTTGTTAGATCATGTATTTTTATTTTAATAACGCCGTAAATAGAAATTAACAATTAATTATCAGACGAAATATAAAACTAAATATTAAAGTCCGTAAAAATAAAAGAGTAAAACAAAGTCAAATATTATAATCTTAATGAGAGTTATGCGCCTGTTTCTGTGAAACTAATCTTTCAAATCTAGGCTGTGTATTTAAGACATACACAATTATTTTTAAGTACGAGACGATTTCTAACTCTTGTTTTAATGGCAGTCATAGATGAGAAACTTAAACACAAATATGATGTTACAAATGGAACCAAACATTTTACAGCTTTACTCGACAACTGGGGGTATTCCTGCATCTTTTCGGTCCAAAATTGGTCCGAGTTGTGGGAAAAAAATTGGAGCTTCAACATTCCATCACTTGATATTTCAATAAGGTTTTCTTTCATGTTTATTGGTATTTCAACATGCTGAAAGGAATCGGCTAAAAAACGGATTTAGTATTCATCTGCAACTGTCGTAACTGTTTTGAATTTCTTTGGGGAAATAATCACAGAGCTGTTGTTTTAAATTGAGCAAAGTAACATGCATTTCAGCAAAAACTTCAAAATTTGTAGCACTGTAATTGGATACATTTTCCATAATTTCCTGAAGGCACTGGAATAATTCGAGTTGTTTTTTGCCAAGTGAGGTCGATCATAAATCGATTTTTCTTAGAAACGCCTTAATTTTATCTGTGGCTGTAATTATATTAATGTCGCGACCTTGTAAATTACTGTTCAAAATATTTAATTGCTCGAAAATATCAGCAAGGAAACCTAGTTTCAGAAGCCAAATAGGATCGGAAAATTGATTTTCATATGGGGACTTCTCATCTTTCAAATACATTAAAAGCTCTCAATTTAAGTGAAATACTCTTTTTAAAACGTTTCCCCTTGAAAGCCACCTTACTTCGGTGTGATACAGAAGATTCTCAAATAAAGCAACCATGTCTTCGCAAATTTTTCTAAAAATACGGGTCTGCAAAGCTTTTCCTTTAATGGAATTTACAACTTTAATGATGGTTTTCATAACACAGTCCATTTCAGGAGGTAAAGCTTTGGACTCAAGAGCTTCTCGATGTAAAAAACAATGTTTCCATTTGGGATTAGGCATTATTTCTTGTAATTTGACAAAAAGACCAGATTTATGTCCTGTCATAGCTTTAGCACCATCTGTGCATATAGCAATACATTTACCCCAGTCAATATCATATTTACTTGTACGTTTCAGAAAAGTGTCGAGTAAACATTTTTCAGTGGTATTGGTCTCTAATGCGGAACAAAATAAAATGTCTTCTTAAATGCCATTATTCGTATCACATCTTACAAACTTAATTAATTGGACACAGTTAGATATATCTGTGGATTCGTCAATTTGAAGAGAGAAGTACGTGCATTTACTAAGATTTGCCACAACTTTCGCTTGAATATCTTCTGCCATATCACTAATTCTTCTTTGGATAGTATTATTTGACAGAGGTATTGTATTTAATTTTGCAGCCTCTTTTTCCCCACACATTATATGTACCATTTCAACAGCTGCTGGAAACATCAGATTTTCAGCAATTGTGTGAGGATTACTAATTTTGGCAACACGATAAGCAACTTTATAACTTGCTAATAATGCTTTTTCATTAGTAGTGGTTGCCAAGGGAAAACTGTCTTGCTGTTTGTGAAGGACGTTAAGCTTTCTTTCAAAGAATTCTACGGGCTTGTCTTTTTTATCTGCATGTTTGCTATTTAAATGCCGAAGTAACTTTGATGGCTTCATGCTATCTTTTGACAAGACTTGTCCACAAATAACACATTGTGGTTTATTGGAAATAATGATAAAACCATATTTAAGATATTCATCAATGTGGAATCTGTTTTTCTTTTTATTGCTGCTACTGCCACTTTCAGACGTAGATGGTTCTGTACTTCTTTTTAAAAACTTATCCATAATTTATAATTTATCGTAAACGGGAACACGTAAGTCGTAAAATATTTACTCATAACTCAACACCGCGTTCGCCACCATAGGCTGTTTGGATTCGAACTGAGGTTTCGTTGCGCATCGCCGCTTATATAAAGCCAAAACGAGGCTACGAGAACGTTCCAGATTGCCATCTAGTAGCGAGCGTTTTCGCGATTATCATGGAAGAGTTTTGCGATGTAGACACAAGCTAATATGTCGCAGTGTACAATGTGCAGTCGACTTCTTATTATTTATTTTTATTATAAATGCTATTCTGGCAGAAGTACCTACTACTAATTACTAGTGGATCAGATCGCAATCTTTAAAATAATTGTATTAAAATAAAATAATTGTTTTTGATTTAAACTTAAACAGTAAAGTAACATTAAATTTGAGAAACCATCAGATAATTGTAAATTAGGCACGCTATTTCTGTCAAATAATATTGAATAAATGAGTGGAGAAAATTGGGGGTCGCGAACAATTTTTTTAGCAAAAAGGGGTCGCGGTTTAGATAAGTTTGGGAAACTCTGCCTTAAGGGATAGATAATATTCTCAGTGTTATTCATATTTCTACACGAATATTCACTTAAAAGGGATCTTAAATTATATGTACACGGTATACGCTTTTCAGTCTAAAGAGCCGTATTGAACACCAGAAGTAATAATTAAAAGATAAAAATGTCTATACTATTGTTTTACTGTATAATTATTTCAAATGAAATATAATTTACATTACCGTAATCAAATAATGGGTAACTGTATAAAACAGTGACCGGCGAGCCAGCAGATATATTTATGTTCCTAATGTAATTATCCATAGTATATAATATAATTTATCTCGTAACTCCAACATGTTTGAGTTAAAACATGTGTACAGTTGCAGTGTAATTGAATTATAGTAATTATATTTGTAGAATTGAATCATAAAACAAAAATAGCACTTTCTGATTTTGATGTATGTTAATTTAAAATTGAGTAATAATTTAATAACTAGGTATTCATAACATAAATCAAAGTTCCATGGTAGTATAAACGTATGAAAATGTATTTTCATACGTTTTCTCATACAACAAATTTTTGTATAATTATTTCTATCTATAACTATATCAAATCTCTCATATTTAGTCTCACTTTATCTTTTTGGTAAACCGACAAATATTTTCTTTGGGTTATTCCGTAGTTCCTTTTAATGTTTTTCTTAATATCTCATTTCCATTAATTTCTTTTTCATGGTTTTTATTTTATTTTATTTACTTAAAAAAATTATTTTAAAAATTTTGCAAAAATATATAACCAACAAGTTGACTTGTTTATTTACTTTGTTGTGTGTGAGTGTTTTTTTTTGTAGTATTTGTTTGTGTAATGTTGTAGCACATTTTTTTTTACCGAAGTGTAGTTACAATTAAATCTGGTCAGTAAGACCAATTATCAATTTGTTTCTAACATAAATTACTAATGAAAACTTAAAATTAGATATCTACTCACTAGTATCTTTCCTATTATTTCTAATAACTAGCATTAAATTTAGCATGCATACTCGCACAACACTTTGCTCTGCTTTTCACTCACTCACTATACCAGTTCAAAAGGCTTTGTCCTTTTGAGCCTTCTCTCTAGGTTTGTATTGTCGAGGAGCTGGATAGCCTCGACGTTTGCATGATGATGGAGTCGTTGTTCATGGCTCCCTGCAAATTTCTTGATTATCTGATTGACGTCTTCCATCTTGAGGTCCCGGTGAAGATCGTTGTTCCTAACGTACCAAGGCGCATCTACGATGTTCCTCAGCACTTTATTCTGGAACACCTGGATTACTTTGAATTTACTAGGCTTGGCACAGCCCCAGAGTTGGCAGCCATAGGTCCATACTGGCCTTAGTATCTGTTTATAATGCCTTCCCATCAACCAATACATTTTATTGTAGCGGATGCCTAGTTCTTCTCTTTCCTTCTTCACGTGAGCTTTCCAGCGAAGCTTCGCATCAAGAGTGATCCCCAAGTACTTTGCTGATGCTGCAATAGGCACTTGGACATCATTTATTCTAATTGGAATATTATTAATTCTCTTATTGGTAAAATTTATATGGAATGATTTATTCTCTTTCAGCTTAATTTTCCATTTTTTGGTCCATTCATGGATTTTATTTATTGAATTTTGTAGTTTTTCCGTAGCTTCTTCGACGGTGTCACCTACTGCTAAGACAGCAGTGCCATCTGCGAAGGTAGCTATGGTGTCGTCTTCTAGTTCAGGTATATCACACGTGTATATTAGGTATAGGACTGGACCCAATACACCCCTTGTGGAACACTTGCTTCAATATCCTTGAGATCAGTGTATGCATCTTCTTGTTTAACTCTAAAATGTCTGTTCGCTAGATATGATTGTAATATATTTGAATATTGTTTAGGCATGAATGATTTAAGTTTATGTATCAAACCCTTATGCCAGACTTTATCAAACGCCTGTGCCACATCTAGGAAGGTTGCAGAACAGACTTTTCTTTTTCTCTAATGATCTTTCAATTATAGCAGTTATTCTATGCACCTGATCAATTGTCGATTGCTTATTTCGAAATCCAAATTGATGATCTGGAATAAGTTTCTTTTCTTCAATTATTGGTAGGATTCTTCGCAAGAGGAGTTTTTCAAACACCTTGGACATCACAGGTAGGAGTGACATTGGTCGATATGATATTGAGAAATCGTTCTCAAAATACAAACAGTAAATAAATTTACTGTATTTTGAGAACAATTTTCGAAGTGGAAATTGAAACGTCAATAAACGTATTTTTATCTTTAATTGTGGCTTATTCCCATTTAAATATTAATTTATATTTATAGTTGTTAGGGCTCGCAGTAGAATAAAGTACTATTTAATTATAAAAAGATTAGCCGAAGGACAAAAGTGAAAATTCCAATAGAAATTTCTACATTCGTGGAAATCTCAAGTTGGCTCTTCAATTAAATGCCATTTCTTAGAATTACATATACGTAGTATGCCGGTATTTGTTTCAGTCCGGCTATACAGACGCAAACCTCCCGAAGGTAATTTGTGTAATTGTGCCTAATGACTCATATCAAACTGGCATCGTCAAAGTTTTACATTTGTAGGTAGCTTTCACAGCTGTTCTACGGATTTCGTAAGAGATAAATCCTTTTATATCTCAAACTGCAGTTTAACTACCCACAAGGTACTAATAAGATCGTATTATGCGCATTACGAGGTTCTTGTGATCGTTACCATCATTTGAATAATAACCAGAACGTAATAGTTATTTGTATATTATATAAAGTACGTAATGGCTTGGAAGTTTAACTGCTGTACGTTATAAAGGACGACAAATTCCATAAATCCTTGCATGTATTCATACAATGCATTAAACTGAAAGTGTAAGTTGTTACAATCTTTTAAGAATAATCTTACAGTGTGGAAATCATTGATGGAATAAAATTATACAAACCGCTGGGACACGTCAACTTTTAAATTCAAATGTGCGCTTTTTAAATGTAAATATAAATGTACAGGATGCTTCAGGCAAAACTAGCATAGTTTTTATAGCATCCTCTTTATTTTTATTGAAACACCCTGTAAATTTTTATGTTTTTTAAAGCTAACGGTATTGTTATAAATCATCTATACTGGAAAGATTCGAACGTAGTTATGAGGTTTCGAATCGTTTTATAATGTCCCTGTGTCCGCTTCTTGTCGATCGACGATGATAAATATAATAAAAAGTTGAAGTTGTGGAGTAAAAGTGCTGGTTTTATTGACAGCTACTAGTAATTATACAATATGATACTGGTTAGGTAACTATTTATAATAAACCGTGCTCACATGAGTTCAAATCCCCAATTTATAATCTCACAAATAATTCATACCTCAGCACAGAGGTTATTGCTTCGATCATACCATACCAACAAACTTTGAACTATTAGCTTACATTACAATTTAATCTAGGCCTTAATTGCGACACTTAGGAAGTTCTATTAAAAAATATATTATTCGGCAATTTAATTAGTTGTAGACAAATAAAGGGCAGATATTGAGCACAGTTTTTATTAAATCTTGCCCAAGTACTTTCGTTCCTAGAGCATCTTCAGAGGCATCTAAAATAAGCCAAGAAACGTTTTTTCAACTGAAGAAAAATTAATTAACTTCGAAAAAACTCGAAGTTGATGGTTGACAAAAAATTTATGTAATATAATATTTTAGACTTACTTCGTCAAAATTATTCTATCCAACGATTATGGTGAATGTCATAAACATTAGCTAATTCATTTACACAACACGAGACAAAGAACAAACAGTTTAAAATTATTATTAATTCGAAGAAGCTACATATCGGGTGACATTAGGAGAGAAAATGGCTCCTGGTCTTAGGGGAAATGTTAAAGTGATATCTGACATATGACAACTTGGATAAGCAGTCGCAATCATGGTGATGTGATCTGTACATTTCAAAATTCTATGAAACTGAGCATCGACCAATGGTCCAACTGACACTACTATAGGAAGTCAACTGATGAAATATGATAATATATAGATTACTACATGTAGATTGCATAATCCAAATCTCACACTCAAGCCTGTCAGTAATAATTTGGGTGTTAGTTTGGGAGCAACTGAAGTGGACGTAGAGTATGAATGTAAAACATAGACTAAACAATCTATTAGATAGTAGGTGGTTGACTACAATAAAAAAAGGTCTACCAAGCACTACCAATACTGTAGAAAAGAAGAAATCGAACATAAAAATTAACATGTCAAAGCATTACTCAAGACTAACTGTATCAACAGTGGAAAATGTCGAAATATACAACTGTGGAGATGGTATATCTAAATTACGAAGAAATATGGAGAGTGCAATCAAAGCCAATTATAGATCAATTGATCCTGAGTTATTGAAGAATAAAATAGTAATATTAATCAAAATATGAAAAATTAATAAATTCTTAATGGGTATACCACAGCCACCTTTACTTCCGAGCCATGAAGTAAAAAAGGCAACACCGCATTCTATGACGTCGGTAGTCCGATAATCAGCTGTAAGGTCTACCAGAATATTAAACTAATTTGAATTTTAGGAAACTGATATTTTGAAAACTTCAATTCATTACAGAAATATTTTTAGGGAAATTAAATTAATAAAACCTTATATATATACCTAGTAAATATATATAAAGTTTTATTATTATTTAGGTTATATTATCAATAAAATAATCACTAGAGTAAAATTTATTGCACTTAAAATACAGTGTCAAACAGTTAACCTTACAATCAAATGCAGTCAAGAATCTCTAGAAATTTTAAATATTAAGTACTTAAGCATATAAATAACACAATACATTAACACGACATTTAAAAAGATTATTAAAAATACAAAAGATATAAAATTTGTGCTAAGTAAAAATTAGTGTAACTATTATGATTAAAAAATTCATCCTAAGAAATCAGACACAATATAAATATGGTTCTAAATTAATCTAATTGAAAATAAAATATTTTACTATTTACTTATAACTTTTGTTGAATTTTCATACTTAGATATACAAAAGTAGCAATTTTAAATATGAATAGGTTTGTTGTCATATAGACCAAGTTAAAAGAGGTATACATGAAAAATGTGTTGAATGTAACATACCATTTTTTAACTTGTATATCGATTTAAAATAGCCTATATTCTCAAAAGATTTTTGAATGTAATACTCAAATTTGTTATCACTTATCTAAAAAGCAGATCTAAATGAAAAAGTAAGTTCTCTAATTGTGACCATCTTGTTAATTTACTATATTGTAAAATCCATTTCAAATCATTACCACTTAATCTATTCTTACCTACATTGACGATTACACTAAAATTACTGCTAACTATTACACTACATATTACACAAATATTATCACACTTGTGTCCCAACTGATTAATGTTTAATACATTGAAATATACACAGTCACTTGTAATTTTACTTGTCCAGTTTTTCAATGGGATATTATTGTCTAAGTCTAATTGACATAATTATGTTATCTCTTGTTCCCTCTTCTTATGCAAAAAGTTTCTTCTGTCTTCGGGATTCCTTCTTTCTTTAGTACGATGAACAGTTACATATGATGGTACTTCAGGAAATATATTAGGAACTGCATTGCCTTTTAATTTGGAAATATTAACTTTTCAATGTGTACATTTCCATCTTTATCTTCTCATTGTTCAGTCCGCTGAATATCATCTTCATGAAAATGTTTGGCACATACTACGGAAGATTTGGTAATTGTACAGCCTTCTCTATGAATAGAGCATAACCCAGTATACCTTCTTTGGGGATCTTTGGGAAACAAAAACGTACTTTCTGCCTGTTTCGTTTTTAAAGTACTGGCATAATTGGTTTTGCAACCAGGTACACAACAATGCCAGAGCATCTGTAACAAAAAACAAAAGTATTATTACTGTTGTTTTTAGTTTACATATTTTGTAACAAGAAGCAAAAGTATTATTATTTTCAGTTTGTTTTGTAGGTTATATTTATACTTGCCTTTTAAATTGTCGTTAAGAATCTTTCAAAAGTTCTAAATTTAATGAAATTTCACTTATATTAATATTTTCTAATTGATGTAAACACAATTTACAAATAAAACATTCGAATAAAGTTAAAAAAACAATAAATTCAACAAACTTTACAAGCCTTCCTATAAGAAATGGTAAACCAAAACAAACCACAGTCGGACTACCACGCGTTATTGCCAAATTTCTACTTCATGGCTTGGAAGTAAAGGTGGCTGTGGGTATACTCAATGCAGAAAGTCCAAACAGTCGAGCTGGGTCCCCTACGAGGTGAAGCTGCAATAAAGTATTTAAAAATTAGTTTAAATTTAATACAATTTAAATTAATTGGAGTATTAACACAGTGAGAGTTTTCATTTGTTTCCGTTGTAATTTCCAAATCTTCCAATAAATCCAACTTCATGTAGTTTTTCTTTCTACTAATGTCATCTAAAATAAATGAACCAGTATTGATGTTAAAATTATGTTTACTAGTTAATAAATGGTGACGAAAACTTGAAGAGATTGGTCTTTTCAAATGTTCTGTGATTCTAGTAGGTAACTTTCGAATGGTTCTTCCATACGTAAAAGGCATCACAATAATCACATTTTAATTCATAAATACCACTTTTTTCAAGAGTGTTCATCCTATCTTTGGTGTTGATTAAAAAAGAACCTAAAGTGTTGCGTGACTTGAAAGAAATTTTATTGTCTTCAATTGTGGAAGTAAAAAGTTTTAATATTTTTTTGGAAGTGTTGTTGATATAAGTAAATGAGAAATCTCTGATGATATTTTGTGACATTGGGTTGAAGCAAACATTGTGATGAATAAGCAACCTTTTCTGCAATTTTAAGTTTAGCTCTATTTAGAAGCTTATAAATAATGTTGGGATCATCACCATTATTGAAAGAAATTTGCTTAAGAGTATTAAGTTCTAAATTGAAGTTCTCATTAGAAAGTGGAAATTTGAGTACCCTATAAATGTAACTGTTGAAAGCACCCATTTTATTACTATTTATAACTGGGAATAAGCTACATTAAAGATAAAAATACATTTATTGACGTTTCAATTTCCAATTCGGAAATCGTTCTCAAAATACAAAAAGTAAATTAAACAAATTTTGTTTTTTTGTTACATAGTGAAAAAATTCTTCTGATAATTTAATTTTATCTGACTCATTTATATTGACAATTCAGACATACATTATGCATTTTAAAGTAGACGACTTTAAAATGATATTGCCAATATTGTTGAGTTGCGCTCCTGGGACAACTTTACTTATAAGATAGTTCATTCGATTACATGAAATCAACTTTAACTTGAGAATATCCGTCAGAAAAAATCATAGCATGTAATTCGTCTTTTAAAAAGACAAACACATGACATGATGACAGTAAAATTCTCCTGTTAGTGATTCCATAGTAAATTATGAGGGAAAAAACCAGGAAAAAAAACCTCATAATACTATCCCGACATTCATTGGCAACTAGAACAAGACTAAAACATATCGGCTATAATGGAGTTATTAACATTATGTACTGATAATACATATTTTCAACTAAATAATGAATTCTATAAACAAAATTTTGGTCTAGCAATGGGCTCTAGTTTATCTCCATTCTTAGCCGATATATTTATGGAAGATTTTGAAACAAATATCATTTCTAAACAAAATTTCAAACCCACAGTATGGTGGAGGTATGTAGATGATGTATTCTCAATATGGCCTCATGGATCAGAGTTGTTGGACACATTCCTAAACGATATAAACGATAAAGAAGAGGACAATAACATTTACCATGGAAAAGGAATATAATAACACGCTACCTTTCCTGGATGTTTTGATCTCTAAGAACGATACTGGATATGAGACTCAGGTGTATAGAAAACCAACACACACCAATTAGATATTTAAATTTCAAATCAAATCACAATATTATATGTAAAAAAGGGAATAATTAAATCCTTATACGATAGAGCTAAAATTACTTGTTCTAACGAAAATTCGTTCTTGGAGGAGAAACATTTGTTAACATCTGTTTTATTAAAAAATGATTATCCTTTAATCGTTTATAAATAAGGAATTTTCAACAATCGATCAAATAGAACAGAACAACTTAGAACGAGATCCTACAGCATACACAAGGAATAATATGAGGAAAATAACAATACCGTACATAAAAGGATTATCAGAAAAACTTAAAAGGATAGGAAATAAATTCAACATTTCAACAACATTCAAAACAACAAACACGTTGAGATCTATTTTGTCCAAAACCAAACCTAACAATGAACAAGAAAGGACAAAGAATTGCATTTATAAAATACCTTGTGAATGCGATCAGTTTTATTTAGGTGAATCATCAAGGCCATTAAATGTTAGAATAAGTGAACATCAATCTTATATTAAAAATAGAGAATTTGATAGATCTCAAATATGTAAACACGCATGGGATAATGAACATAGAGTTCAATGGAATAATTCAAATATAGTCCTAAAAGAAACGGATGGTAAAAAAAGAAAAATCAAAGAAGCGGGCTCTAATTATGCTAAATGAGGCCAATTGTGTCGCAAATTCCTCGGCAGAATGTAGTAGGATCTGGTTACCAATATTGAAAGAGGAAGTTATTAATAAGAAAATACCAGTATTAGTAAGTCAGTAACATATAGAGGATACATCATTTATGTTTTTTAAATAACGTAACATAAAAATCAGAATTTTGATGTTTGTTGAAGGTAAACTAAATTCACGAACAAATACTTACAATGTCGGGATAGTATTATGAGGTTTTTTTCCTGGTTTTTCCCTCATAATTTACTATGGAATCACTAACAGGAGAATTTTACTGTCATCATGTCATGTGTTTGTCTTTTTTAAAGACGAATTACATGCTATGATTTTTTCTGACGGATATTCTCAAGTTAAAGTTGATTTCATGTAATCGAATGAACTATCTTATAAGTAAAGTCGTCCCAGGAGCGCAACTCAACAATATTGGCAATATCATTTTAAAGTCGTCTACTTTAAAATGCATAATGTATGTCTGAATTGTCAATATAAATGAGTCAGATAAAATTAAATTATCAGAAGAATTTTTTCACTATGTAACAAAAAACAAAATTTGTTTAATTTACTATTTGTATTTTGAGAACGATTTCCGAATTGGAAATTGAAACGTCAATAAATGTATTTTTATCTTAATGTAGCTTATTCCAGTTATAAATAGTAATTAATTTACAATGCCACAAGAAAATAGCTTCAGAACAATATTAAGACACCCATTTTATGTTGGGTTGGATGATTAGATGTTTTATGTATGACATATGTTTGATTAGGTTTGAGTAGCATACTCCAGAGAAACTTTTTTCGAGATATGGTCATATCCAAGAAGTTCAACTTATTTTAAGATTCTGATTCCAGTGTAAACGAGATGTTAGGTTGGAGGTTATTAAGATCATCCAGAATCTGTAAAACATCATCTTGGGTTTCCTGTATGAGAGCTATACAATCATCAACATATCTTGACCAAAAAACTATTTTGTTGTTATTCTGTTGTTAGTATAAATTTCTGTTTTAAGTTGTCAAAAAAATATTAGCTAAAAAAGGTAATAATGGGAACCCATCACTAAATTTGTTGGTTGTTTGTTTATTTTTTAATTAAATTGGAAAAAGTCCAGATCAAGACAAAATTTAAGCATAGTTAGGATGGCATCTTTATCTTTTCCTGTAATGTTGCAATTGTTTAGAAGGTTGTGTACTTAAGGTAAAGTTTCATCTCTTGGTACGGAAGTAAACAAATTGAAAACATCAAGAAACTAAATAAAAACGCGCTTAATGTTATTTAAACGTTCTCTTTGTCTTTTCCCCTAAAACTATGTCTAGTTAAATGCTACATTTTTCCGATCTTACTGTATGGTGTGGAGGCCTGGTCGCTGACGGAGACGCTTACTAGAGAACTAGAAGCATTTGAAATGTGGGTGTACGGACGCATTCTTCGTATATCCTGGACCGAACATGTCACCAACATAGAGGTAATCCAAAGAATCGGAAAGGAGAAAGAAATCGTGAATACAATTAAACAAAGAAAGCTTGAATATCTAGGGCACATATTGAGACACAATAAGTACCGTCTACTACAATTGATTGTCCAGGGAAAAATAGACAGTAAGCGAGGGCCAGGCAGGAGAAGACACTCGTGGCTCGAAAATCTGCGGAACTGGTACGGGCTCATATCGGTCGAACTATTCAGAAGCGCCGCAAACAAGATCAGAATTGCCATATTAATAGCCAACGTTCGCAACGGACAGGGCAATTGAAGAAGAAGAAGAAACGTTCTATTAGATCTAAAGAATTTGTAATAGAGAACTTAGTGATAGATTAGTAAAATTAGTAATAGACTGAATTGTGTTGTAAATAAACTCTTCTGATAATATAGTAACTGGAGTGTTACAGAAACTTACAACAGGCCTTAGGGGACAATTGTGTTTATGGATTTTATGAAGTCCATATGACCTAGGTGTTATAGGATTAGATACAGTTAACTTTCTGTTGTTATATTTAGTAATAGTATCATTAAACAATTTAACTATTGCTTTTGTTTTATTAATAAAGGTGTTAAGTGGATTTTTTTTCCAAAATTACAAAACTGATATCTGAAAGGAAAGATTAGCCGAAGTTTAATCGTTTGTACTTACATGGTTGTGGAAGCGACTCATTAATTGGGATTTTAATGACGATACGTTTCGGGGATAATAGCAGAAGTCAAATTGAAGTGGCAAACTTATTTAATCAGATTTATCCCCAGTTGATACTTAGAATAATAAATATAATAAATATTCAGCGTCAAAACTTTATTATTCATTATAAAAGTCTACAAGACAGTTTTAAGATTTCCGCTACGCATCAAAGATTTTACAAATCCTACTCACATATACCAAAAAAATCATTAACAGGGCCATTCTAAAAATAATACCATCGTTGTTCTATGTGAAAACGGCATATTCTTAAAATAAAACACGAATTTCCTTGACTAAGTGTTTCTTGTTTACACTAGAACGAGCACGAGCGGAGACACCCATTCGAAACTTTGTTATTGCAAGCGAATTGATCATTTCCTTTCGACCGGCATGGCAGGTGTATGCGGGTTTATCTGTGAAACCGAATTGGCCACCTGGCTTTGCTGATTAATCACCCGTAGACTTCTTTTTTCGTTAATTTAAATGACAAGACGGAAACGTGTTACTGCTGTTGAATAATTTATACGCTAAAGTGCAGCTTAAGGTACTTTTTAAATTTACTTGGAAGGAAATGCGAATAATTGATTCCTAACTGTAGCGAATTAAGAGAGACAAAAAGATTTAAAAGTTGTTTTATATTTAATTATGTGCATAAGTTTAATTTTTATGTGCCAGTTTGCCGGTAGAACTAGATTTTGGTGAATGAAAATTAAATGAATCCGTAATTTCGAAAATGACAAGTCCATTAATTAAAACTTCCGTTCGATTTCATTCAAAATGGGCATAATGTGCCCTTTTCATAGAAAACCATGTAAGACGCTTTAAGAAAACAGATGGCACCAACAAGCGATATTTAACAAAAGTTTGAAATATGCTCTTTTCGAAATAACGGGTTCAATTAAGAATGGTAATCAGCTTACAGTAATTTTGCAGTGTATTCTTTTCTACTTAAGATAACAGACTTTAAAATACATTTTCTAACTGATAAAGTTTACTATTCGTTTTGTGAAACTAAGAATGCTAACATCATGTTAGCATTATACAACTGATAGTATACTATGATTTCATATATTTTGTCAAAAATTGTCTGAGGGACTAATCTTTCAAATTATGGTTGGATTCCTTTCTTCAAATGCTTTATATTTAAATGAGGGATGGATGCTAGAGAGGTCATTTGGTGTAAATGCACTGGTTCAGGGATGCCGGGAAGTAAACCAAGCTTTACTAGAAAAAAATAGTATAATTGATCAATAATATTAACAATACAGCATATTTGAGCCTTCGGCAGGGACTGTGAGGAAGTTATTCTAACAATTCACAGTTTTGTTAGCCCAAAAATAATTAGATATAATTGAGCGCTGTATGCATACTTTCATTGTCTTTGTGGATAATAATTCGTCGTTTGTGGGTGGTTTTTTGTGTTCAGTGATGACTAGCGTCCAACAAATGATTGTAATATGCTCTGTCGGTGTTCTTACGCATTGAGAAAAATAGTGTAGCGTTTTTAAATAAAAAGAGCGGTTCTTATATATGTAAATATATTTATTTATAAGTTTACAGTACAATAGTATCTTAACAACCAACTTTTACTCATAACAGCCCTACTTATGTATACAAGTTATTATGTACTACAATAATCTGGAATAGTCCACCTCTATTTCATTAGTTTGACTGCTCTATCTCTCATCCAATCCAGCTCGAGAACACATCATTTTTCTCGAGATTGAACCGTTATATGGGCTACCTCGAATGCATGTTCGTTACAATAGCATCGGTTGCACGTCAAGACCGGAAGAACCGACATCTCTGTTGAATAATTGAGGTGCCTTCTGAGCACAGAGTACTTTTTTTACAGAAACCTTTTTCATGTCAGATATATATTTGAATGTAAGAAACTTCTAACCGCTAAAGTACTCTATATTGCCAGTAGCACCCCGTTGGCAGAGAGCAAAGTCCCCGGTAAACCTCTTGTTGGTATTAATCGACACTGTATTAATTTCTCGAACAATAAGAACATGTAACATAAGAGTCTTCGTTCATCTTCTCGAGCGGTTCCAGTAACTCCAGATACCATGAAGGATGACCCGACCGTACGACACCCTTAAAGTAAAATGATTATTAATATATTCGATTTATATATCGAAACAAAAAATCAGAAAGGAAAACCGACAATCGTTTACTCGGCATAAAGTCGATATAAAAGGCAGTTGCGAAAGAATATAGAAAGGCTCATTATTTGATTTTTACAAAGTAATGTCTTAGCAAGCTAAAGAGAAAGTATGCTTTACTGGTAATAAGGATATATTCCCTTCATAAAAAGATAAACATTGAAGTTTACTCAAATATTTAAATTAAAACGAAAAAAACATTACACAAAATATGGTGAATATAAGGCCATTACATGTATGTAAATATTTATATATGTTAATATTTACAGATTTAAAATTGTTAGAAGCACAGGGTTGTATTTGGATTATTTGTACGAATATTTTTGCTGTAAAGAATAGAATATAAAATTTTGTATTAAAAATTTAAAAACATAGTTGGGACAAAATTCTAAAATCCAGCCTCGAAATATGGACGGGAAAAAACGAAGACGACGTAGCAAATGAATAAGGACTTGAATATAAATACATGGAATATCCAAGGGTGGAGAACCAAGTCAGACGAAGTCATGGCAGAAGTAAAGAAAATAAAATCAGATATCACGGTTCTTACCGAAACAAAGAAAAAAGGCCAAGGTAGTGAAGACATAGGAGGTTTTATACATATTTATAGTGGAGTAGAGAAAGATAAAAGAGCACAAGCAGTGTATCAATATTGATAAAAAAAGACTTCAGGAAACCTGAAAAGCTGGGAGCAGATCAATGAGAGAATTATTAGAGTATCTATTACGTGGAAAGGGCACTCGAGATCATTGGAATATATGCTCCGTCAGAAAATGCATCAAAAGCAGCTAAACAAATATTCTACGAAACTTTATCGGAACTCATTGAAAATATAAATAGCCGCAAAGAAATTGTGCTGTTGGGAGATTTTAACGCTTGGACAGGAACAAAAATAAATGACAAAGTCGTAGGAAAAGATGGTGACGCTAAAACAAATGAAAATGGGGAACACTTAATCTAATTCTGTGAACAGCACTCTCTGGAAATCCTAAACGGATTCTACCAACATAAAAACATACATAAGTACACCTGGGTTCAACCAACGAGAAACACAAAGTCAATTATAGATTATGTCATCACAAAACAAGAAACACACATACAAGTTGAAGACATAAGAGTATTAAAAGGACCGGAGTGCGGAACTGACCACTATATGGTAAGATCAAAATGTTACCTACAGTATCGACCTCGGCTACTACATCAAAATGACAACCAACTAGCTCAATCAAAACCCCTGGAATCGAATCTACCTAAATACAATATTGATGCACTGCAAAACGACTCGACATCATTCTTATATAAGCTGCGACTTAGCCAAAAATTGGTAAACTCTACTCCTCAGCCCAGAATACCTATAAAGAGATAATCAATAAAATCAATGAAGCAGCTTACGAAGCGCTCGGCACAATCCAAAAGAACAAAAAAAATACACCATTTTGGTGGACAAATGACATCGCCAATGTAGTACACAACAAGAAACAAGCATATCAAAATTGGCTGCAAACAAATGATCCAGATGATAGACGAACATATGCAAGATAAAACAGAGAAGTAAAAAATTTAGTAACTAAAGCAAAAAATATTCCCTGAGAAAGTAAATGCGAAGCACTCAACAAATATATAGGGTCAACAAGATCAAGAGAAGCATGGAAAAGGGTAAAAAATCTGAGAACAAACAGAAAAGAAACGAGTAGAATAGATTTAATAGAAGAAAAATCTTGGATCGAACACTACTCACAACTTTTGACTGAAAAAAGACCTCAATTCACGAACATCAGTACAACAACATATGAACGTATGTCTTCACCTTCACCTTATTCAATAATGAACACGACTTACCATCGGAGTGGGCAAAAGCACATATTAACAACATCTACAAAAAAGGAGATAGAAAGAATTGTTCAAACTACAGGGGGCTAAGTGTCATAAATTCACTCTCAAGACTATATGGAAAAATAATAAAAAATAAAATTGAAAAAGAGATGACAGATGTAGAAGAACAGAATGGCTTTCGTGCAGGCAGATCCTGCATGGACAGTATATTCTCTCTAAAGCAAGTTATCGAGAAAAGATTAACCCACAACGTTTCAACTCATATAGTCTTTCTGACAAAGGCATACGATAGTGTACCACTTTCAATGCTTTGGGTAGCAATGGAAAAACAAGGAATAAGCAAAAAAAATATAAAAGCAGTACGACAGCTCTACAAAAATATGACGGCAAACATTAAAACTGGAAATAGATTAACTAGAGAAATTCCTATTAGTAAGGGCCTAAAGCAAGGCTGCTGCATAGCACCTACACTCTTCAAAATATATCTAAATGAGGCACTCTCACTGTGGAGAAGAAAGTGCTGCAATATGGGCATCCCAATCGGAGATGATAGATTGTACACGATACACTTCGCTGACGACCAAGCCATTCTAGCTGAAGACGAGAGTGATATAAGCTACATGCTTAGAAAACTGGAAGATGAGTACACCAAATGGGGCCTCACAATTAATATACGAAAAACTGAGTACTTTTCTCATTTAGTTGTTAAGTTTTAATGTTAAGTTATCGTAGAGTGTTTATAACATCTAAAAAAACCTACAAATTGTTTTTGTAAGTATGAACCCTTTTGGTTGTTTACTTATATTTTCAATCTTTTTATTTTTATTTGTAGTGAACTGACGATGCTTTTAAAAATAAAAGCGAAACGTATTCCAATAAATCAATGAAGTAGTTGACGACTTTCATTTGCCAATCATTGACCGATACAACCTCTGCTATTCAACTATTGAATATATTTTATATATATAGATATGTTTTATATATATAGATCTGTATATATATATATATATATATATATATATATATATATTTATATATATATATATATTATATATATATATATATATATATATATTATATATATATAAATTAAGATTTCTAATATTTTCTAATATTTCTAGATATATATATATATATATATATATATATATATATATATATATATATATATATATATATATAATTCTTTGGAGGATAACTTTCGGGAAAGCGTCAAAACAAGGATCAGCTAGAGATGGTATAAGCCAGTTTGGTGTAGAACTTTATTCTAAATGTGAAATTTTCGGTGATATGTTGTCACCTTCATCAGCACCTAAATGGAAAACCTATTTTAGTACAAGTGGTGGAAATTAACATATAAAACCTACATTGAAAATGTTCAGTTGGTCCTAGAGGTGAAGAACACTGTCACAAACATGTTAAAAATATTAAAAAATACATTTAAAATTTTGAATAAAAACATTACAACACAACAGGGTATTATTTAAAATACAAACACAACAAAAATCTAAAAATTACAACCTACACAAAAACTGCAACTTCATGTTAAAGGTAGAAAAGAAGAATTATTCTTCTTTTTTGATGACATATTTCTGACTTCTGTCAATATCCGGGTGACATATGCAAGGAGGTTATAATTTTCACGTTAGAACCTCATGGATATGGAAAGAAAGAACCCCAGGAAACACAATCAGCAGGGAAATGGAGTCTTTTCTCAAGTACAGGTAGGCAATCTATGTATGTTATGATAAGTTCCCTACATTCTCCAGTTTGTTACATCTTGTCAAGTCCTGTTGAAGTAGAAATGAATAAATACAACTTAAGTTTTCAACATCTTTCTTACAGTTCATAGAAGAACTGCAGTTATGGATGTAGCACATTTCTATGAAGTTTCTCTTAAATTGGTTGTCAACCCTCTTTAGTACTTGCACATTTTCATAGTTAGCAATGTGTCCAGTATTCTTAATATGTTGGCTAAAGGCTGTGCAGGTGGGTTTCCTCACTACATCACTCTTGTGCAAAGCTAGTCTTTTTGAGAGTTTCTGGCTGGTTTGACCGACATACACTTCTGAACAGGAACCACAAGGAATAGAATACAGTACATTGAAGTTATCCAGTTTTTTAACTCTTTCTGTCAGGTGAGTAAAGTATGTCCCTACTCTTTTGTACACTGAATTTGCTATCACTATGTTGAACTGTCTGAAAAGGTTTGTGATTTGTGGAGATAAACCTCTGATGTAAGGTAATCTCCCATAGAAAACTTCTACTGTTTCTCCTTCTAATGTTTGTCTTTGGTGTGTTCTAACTGTTGGCATATCTTGGAATAGCAATTTATTAAGAAGCATCTTAGGGTAGTGATTTTTTCTAAGAATCTCATACAATAATTTGATGTTCTTATTGTAGTTAGAAGGGTGACAAATTCTTTTTATTCTGTTTTTCAGACCTTTGATGATGTTAATCTTCTGTTCGTCTGGATGATACGAGTGAAAAGGCACATATCCAGAAACATATATATATATATATATATATATATATATTATATATATATATATATATATATATATATATATATATCTTCGTTGATTTTTTAAGGATTAATTTAACAGTTTTCTAGGAAGAAAAATGTTAAATTAGGAAATTTCTAGGAAGTAAAAAATTGTTAGAGCCGTCTCTGTTTAGAAGAAGTGCTTTTAAGCGTGCCGACTAAAATTAAATACTTGGGACAACACATGTAACCCAAATTAGTTTGTGCACACTCACTGGGCGGGCTATTTTGGGATAATGGCTGCACTTTTCGAAAACAAATTTCAAATTTTTTTATGAGGTGATAAATAGCAATTTAAGAGGGGAATAATAAAGGGATGCACCGCGCTATTTATAGTCTATATAAAAATTATATAATAGGAACGAATGGAAGATGAAACAACAGTACGGGGAAGTGGGAAAATTTTACAAAAATAAGATAGTCAATAAAATATAAATTAATCCACAATGATCAGGGAACTAACGATTTTCCCATGACACTCGATACAGGTATAGGTATCTAACAACTGTTTTCTATAGATTTAGTGATAAAACTATGTAAAAAACTATATATGCAAATGATTTAAAGGGAATAGAAAGGGTTTGAAATCTAAGCGATTTTACTATTTCAAAAACTGAATTCTGGATAACAGCGGTATATTTTATCCCTATTGGACGCTTAGATGAGCGTAATATTTGATCTTTTATTAACTCTAAAGACTTACTTTTTTTTCCAAAATGATTTTTCCATCATCCGAAAATCTCCAATATCAGTGACATTGGGTTTTAATAATGTTCTAAATCATTTCATGCTGTATGGTACCAAAATGTTTTTTCGTATTTGACGAAAGCTACATAAGTATCTTCATCTTATTCTCGTATTACGAGATACATCTTTGGCCTTAATTGTTTTGCTTATGGCTCCAGCGCACCTGTTGCTCTTGATTAGTCTCAGGTTGATTTCAGTGTCTTCCTTACATGTCTGATCAATAAGAGTACCTAAATTCTTATATTCATCCACTTTCTCGAATACTAAAGCTCCAATTTAAAGGATCCCATGGTGATTATTCCCTTTTTGCTCGAGATTTTCATGTACTTCGATTTATTAATATTAACTTTCAGTCCCATTTTAGAGCTTTCCCGAATCAGTATTTTTGCTATATTTGACAGTTCTTTTCAATTTTTTGCAATGAGAACCACATCATCAGCGTATGCTAAGCATTGGTGCTCCTTGTATAAAATAGCGCCGGACCTTTTTATCCCACTAACCCTTACAATTTTTTCTATAGAGCGTTCCACGTTAAGAAAACAACATTACGCTTATGAAGATCAGTGTTGCCAAAACTCTCAGACATGCGTTGGTATTAGACCTGTACACACTATCACATAAATTACTCACTGCATATTAACATCATCATCATCTTCTCTATCACCGCTATTACTTTCATTACTGTCTCTTTCAATCGTCATATTTATTACCACAGGATCAATATTGTCCATCAACCTATCAATAACTCCAAAATTTTTGCTCTTCTTTAATAGCAAGTTTACAATAGTTTTTCCAGTTTTCCACTGTTACTACACCAAATACATTTCTTATTAATTGTGCCATAGTGGCGGCCTTAAACTCTGTGTTGTGTTAGGCAATATGTTTTTGACTTGACTCCATACCATTTCAATTGGATTTAACTCACAATGGTATGGAGGTAGTCTCAGAGTGGCAACATTTTTCTTCCTTGCACATCTCGGCGTTTTTATATTTTATGTATTTTTTTTTGTATGTGTTTACGACTTCCATGAGCTCTGATTTTATATAATCTTCTTCAAAAAAGATATCTTTCTCCAGCAACCACGTCTTAATTTGATCTTTATTAAGGTCTTATGTCGGAATCACTTCTTCTCTCCTCGAATGGTACGAAGCGTTGTCCATCACCACAACAGTTTTCTCTGGATGATTAGCAAGCAGCTTTTCCTTAAACCATTGTTCAAATATAGGACCATCCATCTTATCATGATAGTCCGCTGAGTTTTTTGTTAGCTAACAACCAAAGAGCAGCATCTTCTACAAAGCCCAATTCGCTACCTCATGCACTATATATGGGGCCTCGTTGTGTCAGTAGTTTTATGCCTGTTGACAACCCCTTAACAAACGCATCTCTGGTTGAAGTCACTGAGAGGTCCTTTCATTCTTTAGAAACACTATGTCCAACATTCACCCAAGTTTCGTCCAAATAAACGACGGTGTATCCTTGAGAACGAAATTTTTTGTATTTCACGCAAATACGGATGCCTCCATTTTAGAATATCGGGCTGTTCAATCATGCTTGACTTAACTCCTCGTTTGCAAAAAAAAGTTCATTTCATGGAGTTTTCTCCACATTGTTGTGCGTGACATGTTTGCTAAATCTTTGTCTATTTAAAACCAGTGCAAAAACTTTGTTCAATGTCAGCGGTAAATTTTTAAAGAAAAAACTATGCACAATGGCACGTAGCCGCGTATGAACTAGTGCATCGTAAGTGAACTTTCTGTTGTTTACTCTACTTTTGTTATGTTTACTTGTTTTTTTTTTTATGGGCATTAGTCCTCCTTCACCAGCTTCTTTGCATGTGTTAAAAATAGTACTAAAACTTACTCCTGTCATAGCACTTACTTTATCGGCTAAACTTCACTACACGTGTTTCTGGGTCTACCACGTGTAAGATAATAATAGGAGACTCAAATTAAATCGAAACGCAACCGATATTATTTTGTTATTGTCCTTACTCGACGCAATAAGTACAAAAATGATAGTAATTTATATGGGTAAATTGTTGATGCATAGTGGAATATCAATTTTCCCAGCATCGCCCTGAATGGCTTGATTAAGCTTGGGTATATAGTTTACTTTAATTGCTATCGATATTTGACTTCATCTTTCCTCACTAGAGGTCTCTAGCAGCATACTCTGGTAATTATTTTCCTATAATTGCCTTAGTAGTCGGTGCGTTTTGATTTGGTTTGAGTCTTTTTACAAACTCTCTCTGATGACGGGTAGACCCAGAAACACGTGTGAGAGAATGGTAAGAGACACAAATCAAATCGAAACGCAACCGACATTTAAGAAAGTTTATAGTTTGTTATACATCCGCAACCCTGAATTTGTCGGACCGGCATTTATGAAATTTTGGCACAAAAACTGTAGATTCTCTTCTGTATAAATGAATAATTTCACATACTTACATATTCGATGCACAGACACTAAATTTAATATGGTTAATTCACTATTTAATAAAATAAGTTATTTGAAAATTGCTTCTATTTAATAAGCGTGTGAAGAACTATAACTTGCTTCTATTTGAAAAGCTAAAAAAGGTTTGACTTACGTGCTTCTATTTGAGAAAGCAAAAAGGAAGTGTCGTTAAGGGTAGTTGGGTTTGAATATTTTGAATCTTTTGAATCTGAATCCGAACTGACAGGCGCAGAAGATACAATGCAGCAGAAAGACGGCATGTCATGCTGATTCTTCTTCTTCAAGTTCCACTCCTATCGGAGATTGGAAATCATTCTGGCAATTATAATTTTATTGGTTACTCGCCTGAATAGTTCAATTGAACTGCATCCAAACCATTCACGGAGATTGCGTAGCCACGAGATTTTACGTCTTCCTACGCTTCTTCTACCTTTGATTTTACCCTGCATTATATTCCTTAGTAGTTCGTACTTTTCACTTCTCATGATGTGCCCCAATTATTCCAATTTCCTGATTTTTATGGAATTTAAAACTTCGCATTGTTTTCCTAGTTGTTCGAGAACTTGTTCTTTTGTTTTGCGATCCATCCATGATATTTTCAAAATACGTCGGTAACACCACATTCCGAATGCTTCTAGGTTTTTAATGTTGGATTTTTTAAGTGTCTAAGCTTCAACCCCATACAAAAGGGTAGAGAAAATATAACATCGAAGCATTCTTATCCGGAGCGATATATTGATATCGCGATTACAAAAAAAGTTTTCTCATTCTATTAAAAATTGACCGCGCAATTTCAATGCGGCATCTTATTTCTTTTGTCTGATCAGTATTTTCTGTGATCCATGCTCCAAGGTATTTTTACGAAGATATTTGTTGAATTTCTGTATTATCTAGTACTAGCTTAACTTTGATGTTTTGTGTTTTTGTAAATACCTAGAACTTGGTTTTCTTCAAATTTATTTTTAGTCCATAATCGTTGCAATATATATTTAGTTGTTCAGCAAGGTGTTGCAGTTCTTCTAGTGTTCCTGCCAGAAGGACGGTGTCGTCAGCATATCTTATGTGCTGACGACACTCCTTCTGGCAGGAAGAATGCTGATTGTATGTCTTTAAATTAGTGAGATATATTAGTGAGAATAATAATTACTATTAGAATAATAAACAAATTATTGTAGAAAATATAATTAATTTTCTACAAGCTAGTAAGAAAAAGTACATATCGAACTAAAGATTATATAAAAATATTTAGCTAAAAAGGTCAAAAACCCTAGGATTTTTATCGTTTCAAATTTTGTTTTTTTTTTTCTTCTGAAAAATATAGGTTTTGGACTTAATTGCCTTTTTCCCTGTATCCTACGTATATATGATTTAATATACAGGTGATAGTATTTACAAACAACATACTTCACAGTTTTTTGTATTAGAGCATACTCGGTATTTTTTCAATTCTTATTTCAAAGAAATAATATGATTGACTCGATAACATTTATATAATCAAGCTTGGTTTTGTGAACGGACCAGGGAACTTATATATTAGCAAGTATCGGTAAAAGATATGTTTAGATTTATTTATTTAAAAATAAATCAAACACTTACCACTCTGTTTAATCCCCCGAAGACAATGAACCCAAGAGGCGTGTCAACACTAACGGTTTCATATAGATTAAATGAGCTAGTGCTTCATTAAATTAGACATGTGATAAGTTTATTGTCACGAAATTTTATCTATATCTTTAAGATGGGGCAAGTAGGTCAGATAGAACAAAAACGGTAATTAGAAATGGGTAGTAAATATAAAATACACGTTAAACTGTTAAAAACTGTGAGATGTTTATAAATAGAAAGATTTATTTGCTAATAATAAACGCGTTGTAAAAAAATACAGTTCTTAACGGTAATTCTAATTTTCTTTATATAATGTAAAAGCGCAATTGTTTGAATAATAATTATAGATGCAAATAGCAAAGTAGAAAATGGCTCATATGTTGTAGACTTCAAACTAATCTTTTGGTCCTTTTCAACAAGCTACCAGAAAATTTTTTTGTATGTAATAGATCTTGCAACTAACCTGATAACATAACATTCTACAGCACGGGTCACCAAATGGTGGTACCGCGGTCGACATTCCGGACCGTGAGCTTGTTTTTTGCGGACCGCCGTTAAATTCAAAATATAGTAATAAAATTATAGTGTAAAATGATAATCAAATTGTCATTTTTGTGCGCTACCTAGACAGTACAAATGGATTCTAGAGACTTAAAGTTTTTTGTGAACTTAGTTGCGTGTAAATGGTTTTTCGATTCTCTTAAGGTAGACACTTTGTGGGACCTTACTTGATTTGGTGTTATTAATTTCGTTTGATACCTGCTCAGGGTTGCTGTCTCAGAATTTTCGTAACAGGAACTATGGCTGCCTACTCAATTTTTGTTTGTTCTATTTGTCTCAATTTATTCTACTCAATTATCAAACTGATAGAATTAC
Source organism: Diabrotica balteata (assembly GCA_918026665.1). Classification (NCBI taxonomy): domain Eukaryota; kingdom Metazoa; phylum Arthropoda; class Insecta; order Coleoptera; family Chrysomelidae; genus Diabrotica; species Diabrotica balteata. The sequence goes on along the minus strand of OU898277.1, from coordinate 173,875,270 downwards.
AAAAGAAGTACTGGAGATGGTAGATAAAGAAACAGAACTAAGCACCACTATACAAACCAGAAAACTGGAATACCTAGCCCACGTGATGAGGGGACCAATAATATGAAATTTTGAGACTCATAATACAGGGAAAGATTCAAGGAAGAAAATATGTTGGCCTAAGGCAGAACTCATGGTTTAAAGAATCTACGTCATTGGTATCAATGCATATCGATTGATTTGTTTAGAGCAATAAGTTCTAAATTAAAAATAGCCATTATGATTGCCAACCTCCGTAGGGAGACGGCACTGTAAGAAGAATACTCAATTTTTAAAAATATTGAAAAATTTTCGACTGCCTCAGTCTATTTCTCGCACTTGGAAGCATTAAATGCTGCCCAGCAGTTGCTCTGCAATTTCCTGCTCCCAACACCTGCCCTTGTTTATCCCTCTTTGATGGTATACAGTAAATTAGGTACAATTAGTGCATTACAATTTGGTTTATTATTTATATTGTTGTACTTATTAATGTCTTTCGAAAATAAAAACTTGGTCTCTTTTGTGGCTGACACAGGAATATATATTGCATCTAAACCAAACTACACTCTTGTCATTGACATAAATTTCTTGATTTTGGGACAAGTTTTAAGCAGCATAGTTCCATGTTTCCTTTAGAAACTGTTCATTTTATATCTATGTGATTACCTGCGTATATAATCGTCGGTATCGTAACGATAACTACGGTCTTTTGTGTCTTTATTCACGTTGATTTCAAAGAATTACCCGGCTATTTTGTGAAAAGAAATGATTAATGCTCAAAATTACATAAATTATGGTACAGAAATCGTGCAAGTGCATTTACATTATTCTAGTCGGGTTTATGCATGCCGATATGGTGTAATTTGATAGATAATAATTAAGCAGCAGGTTAAAAAAGTAAAGAATCTATTACTATATTACATATATATTATTTATAACATTGTTATTTTCGTTGATTAGTAACTCTCTGTTGTCCATCAGTATAGGAATTGTTGATGGATCTGGGAAGAGTTTTTGTATTTCCTATTTTTGAGCCATTGAAACGTTTAGTCTATTTGTATTATATCTCTATGGTATTTACTTAAAGCCGGAAAGCAGTGTGGTTATTTTTTCAAAATCTATACATATTTTTTTGGTTGCCGACCTGGGGGAGGTTTCAATTTTACAGTTCTCGTTACTTCTTATTATTTTAAGTCCCTATTTTTAAAAATAAATGAAATATTTAATGCTATAATTTTGTAGTGATAAGACTACCAAAGAGAATTGAAGTACTGTTATAAAAATAATACCTCAATCAATCATGGGAGCTTATCGTCTATGCTTTGTCTAGCTCAGTATCTCAAGTGTGAGTTCGTCTTGTCTTAAACTAGGTAAATGAACCCTTAGCTGATAGCAAATAAAACAATGTTTAACTAATCATATTTATTAAAAAATAATAATAAAAAACGATCAACACTGCCAATGCTTAACAATGAATATAGTGAGGATGAAACTTATGACATCGAAGGCATCAACAGGCTGCTTGTGTGGCCTCCCAATTTAGTGGTTAGATCCTCCAATAGTCAATAAATTTTCATAATACGACCAATTAATACAGCCAATAAACCGTGAATATGGTTAATACATTCTTGAATATGGTCAATAAACTAAAATACAACAACTTGTATTAGAGACACATCAAAAGGGGCTTAACTTTTTGTCCTTTTATAAAATTACAACGAAACAGACAGCAGATGGCAAGGATAAAATAAAATATAAGTATTATTACTTACCACTAAGAAACTAGGTTCCTGTAGCTGGCTGTATACCATGTATCACAATTTTTTTTTTATTTTTGTTTAATAAAGGTATATAATTATGACGGATTCGACCGTTACTTGATGGAAATTCATTTTATGTAACAATAAAACACTGAAAACTTTGTTTTCAAAGTTCCACAAAATTTTATTTTAAATCTTATCACTACAGCTGTTTCGGCTGATTGTCTTTCTCAAGTGATCTATTTTTGGCTTGGGTTTACAAATTTATAGTCTCTAATGAAATAGGTTGAGAAGGGGAGAACTGTTTGTCTCAAGTTGGTCATTCGGAATTATATCTGTGTTTTTTAATTTGTTGATTTTCCATAATTCTAACAAAGATAGCTTAAGGCCTTTATTTTGAATGTGAAGAATTTTAAATTTGTCATTAAAAGAATGATTATGATCTAGAAGGTGAAGTGCGTATGTCGAATCTGTTTTTCTATTCTTGAAAGCCCTTTTATGTTCTACTATTCGTTTATCAAAGTTTCTACCAGTTTGACCGAAGTTTTTTGGGCAGTCGCCACATTGAAGTTTGTACACACCACTATTTAAGTGTTTTTTATTTTGGCTCTTGTTATTTTTAATATATTTGCCTAGGTTGTTATTTGTTGGGAAAGCTGGTGTTATATACAGGCAAAATAACAACAAAAATTACCAAACACATAAAAAAGAAAGGAATAACACCAGCTAACGAATACGATAAAGAAAGGAATAACTAACCCAAGAGAATGTTACAGGCCATAAAATGAAGCTTATTATAATTCCTACCTTCTTTTATAAATTTCAATTATAAACAAAAAATAATCCCACCATTAAAGGTGATTGACAGAAAGTAGGAAGGGACTGCATGAAGTTAGCATATAGCATGTTCCTATATGATGGAATTAGCTTTTCTGTCAAAATAGAACAGAATATTTAGTCTACGGACAGAAAGAGAGGGAGCGAATATTTATTCTACGGGACAGAAAGAGAGAGAAAATAAAGACAGAGGAAGAAAAGAAACACAGAGGGCGCCAACTACTTTTTGAAGAAAAAAATAGTAAAAACGAATCTGAAGGTAAAGGAATTAATAAATTAATAAAGAAATTAAAATGAAATAATTATTTAAATGTAAATATATAAAGATGTGACGTTTATAACGTTACAATTTCTAAAACTTATAAAATTTGATAAAAATGCCTTTTCTATGTAAAGAGCGCTAGTTGTAAGTCTTTTATTTACGATTGTGCAATGTTTTCAAAGATTTTAATGTCGCTTAAAAAGTTGTAACGAACATAAAGAGGAACTTAAGTTGTATGAGCACATCTGTCATAATAACAAACTCAACTGTAAAAACGGAAGAGAATGCAATAAATGGGAATGTGAAGAACATATGCGAGACTCATTATCTTGTGTTTATGTCTATTTAAGCAAGAAAAGTTAATGTCGGCCGATTATCATCAAGATCTGCATTATACGGAACGATATCAGGTGAACCAATTTAATGTAATTAGTGATCATGCCTTGCGTTTCTCATAGATTTTTATCGTTGCAAAAAATGTTTGTTTAAAATCACAAGCAGCATTAAAAAAGAATGATAAACTTTTAATATATGTAAATGCTTGTGAAATTATATGCATACCCATTATGGATTTAAATTATATGAGTAAATTGTGTTTTAGTTTTACCAATATGTATACAAGGGGATTTATTAGTTTTACCAATAGAGATTAATACCAAAAGACCAAATTTATGATCATCTCCAGAAAACTTAGATCTAAGGTATCTCTGATACCCATCTCTCTGACATTTTCCATCATTACATCTCTCCCTTTCTTTCTTGGTCTTCATTTCTTATTTTTTGCCCTCAGATACTCTCCAAGCAATATTCTTCGCTATGTCTATTACACGCTATTACCTTGCATTCTTTTTATATTTACGAACCATTCTAGTCTACGTTTTTTCACCACTTTTGTTATTGTAGGGTTAGCATACAAATAGTACACTTCTGCATTTGTTCGTCTTCTTCATTCTCCCTCTAATACTTTTCCACCAAACATTCTGCGAAGTATCTTTCTTTCCCATGCTTCCAATTTATTTTGTATGGTTTTGTTCATAGTCATTGTCTCGGCAGCGTATAGTATTGTAGGTCTAATTATAGTTTTGTATACTCTTATTTTCGTATACGAAGAAGGTTGCGTTTCGATTTAATTTAAGTCTTTTACCACTCCCTAACACGTGTTTCTGGGTCTACCCGTCATCAGAAGGAGTTTGTAAGAAGACTCAAACCAAATCAAAACTCACCGATTACTCTGGCAATTACAGGAAAATAACTCTGAAAATAACATATACTCTGAAAACATCTTTAGAGAGCCCTTGGACGAATCAGAAGATGAGATTGCTGTAAATTACCAACTTATAAACAACATTAGATATGCAGACGATACAGTGTTGCTGGCAGATAGAACGCAGGGGCTCCAAAGGATGACGGATAACGTTGTAGAAGCATGTAACAAATACGGCCTAAAACTAAATTGCAAGAAGACAAAAATAATGAAAAATAGGTAAAGAAATAATAAATAAGACTTACAATCAATTTAATTTAACTATCAGACGACCGGTTTCGCTTTCTACAATATGCAAAGCATCCTCAAATCTCGATACAAAGTTAAACAAATGCTAAATAATAAAAACCCATATTATGGTGTTGTCTAATAACGATAAACAAAGTAGATGTTGTAAATTACAATAATTATGCCAATATTACATGTCTGTGGTTTTATTTAAATGAGTAAGTTGAATAAAAGGTATAAAAGTTTTAAAACTTTAAACAGACAAGGTAAGGCCCACAAATTGTTATAAAATAGTCTCTTCGATTGTAATAAATTAATAAAAGAGCAAATAAATAAAATAAACATTACTAACATGCCGGTACTCTATTAATTGATGGGTTTTTATTATTTTAGCATTTGTTTAACTTTGTATCGAGACCTGATGATACTTTGCATATTGTAGAAAGCGAAACCGGTCGTCTGATAGTTAAATTAAATTGATTGTGAGTAAGTCTTATTTATTATTTCTTTACCTATTTGAAATGGACTCACACAAGCAACACATTCATGATTACAAAAATAATGATCATTAGTAAGAACACCGGCATAAACGCCCAAATTACAATTAACGATACACCGTTAGAAAGAGTGGAAAAAATATGCTATTGGTTCTGCAATATTAAGGATATTTGGGTTCACAGCTACGGAATAAAAACTCGTATTGAAAAAGCCAGAAGCTCTGTCATTAGCCTTAGGAAGATTCTCTGCAACTTATCTTAAAGTATCAATATACGCATAAGAATTCTTAGATGTTACGTATTTAGTGTCCTCCTGTATGGAGTAGTCAGCTGGAGCCTTACAGAAGATCCCTATAAAACTGGAGATATTTGAAATGTGGTGCTACCGACGTATGTTGAGGGTCTCATATATACACCACACAAGTAACATAACTATTCTCCAGAGGCTAAGAATAGACAAAGAAATTATTAACACCATAAAAAACAGAACATTGGCTTACTTTGGCCACATCATGCGTAATGATAAATACCGACTTCTACAGTTGATTCTACAGGGCGAGATTGAGGGTAAGAGAGACCCTGGACGTAGACGTATATCCTGGCTGGACAATTTTAGGAAATGGACTGGTCTAACGTCAACTTATCTATTTAGAGCTGCTGTGAATAGAATAAGATGGGTCAATGTGTCGCCAACATCTCTAGGAGATAGGCACATTTAGAAAAGAACATCTGGTGGAGAACTGCCCTATTAGATCCTAAAGTAGCAATGCATCCACTTTCTTAGTTGCGATAAATAAGTCAATTTGTAACTTATTGATCTTTGGATATATGGGAGGTACTACAAGATTTTTGGAACGACCACCTTAACCAGATGGAAATGGTTCTGGATGACTGATTTACGTAAGACAAAAAATTGTCAGTTATAATTCCTTGTTTCACGGGCAACCCTTTGCAACTGCGATGATCTGCAAACTTACTGCGGGAAAGCGATGTTATCAAAGATTCTCTGGATTCGTTAATATAACTTTATTGTAATGGTACTCCAATCCAAGAGGTTCTCAAATCAGGAAAATAAGTCAGATAAAAAAGCATTTCGTAGTCCAACTCATGAATTTTTGTCATTTTCGCAGCGCCCTAATCGGCTAAGAAGGTTAATTATCCATCAGATACATATGATATGATACAAAGTATACATATATGAATACATGATAAGATGTAAAAACATCTAAAAATATTATTTTAATGATTTTTTTGTTAAAATTAAAATTGACTTTCATGGAATATTCAACGATGTATACAATATACTGGGTAAATATGACACTTATGTATACATAATCCACTACGCCAAGAAAGCATCACCTACGAAACTGCAAATTTTGTATTAAAAATAATTTAAAACATGGATTTTTTACTGCTGTTTTTTTTTGTTTTTTAAGTACGTACAAGCATTAAAAGAAAAATGCACAATGTAAGAAAAACAAAGGTTTTATTTAATTTATTTCATAAATTAGAAGTAAGCGCACAAACGGCATTGAATAAAAAAAATCAAAATCAAAAGTAATGATAATTTAGTAAGACGTATTGCCTCCTCTAGCTCTTATAACATCTAGACAACGATGTGGCATATTTCCAATTAATCTTCTTAGATAATCTTGATCGATATTATCCCATTATACGGTTAACAACCGTTGAAGATCCTAAAGATTAGCTGGCGTCACATTACCACATGTCACTCTTCTGTAAAGATGGTCCCAAACATGTTCTGTGGAACAAACATGTGGGAATAAATATGAATACTCACCAACATGCTAGGCAAGCACGTGTTTAATTGCCAAAAACCCGACCACTGTAAACCAACCCTATTCAATGTGCGTCAAAAAGATAAACCTCAACATCGCCACATATAATGCTCGGTCACTCTCTACCGAAGAAAGATTCGAAGAAATGGAGGAAGAACTCTCAAAAGTGAACTGGGATATTGTAGGTATCAGCGAAGTTAGAAAAAAGGGAGAGAGTCTTACCTCACTCCCATCAGGCCATTTATTTTATTACAAAGGAGAAGAGGAATCGACAGTCGGAGGCGTCGGCTTCTTTATTCACAAAAGAATTGCTAACAGAATTGTGTCAATAAACCAAATCTCAACAAGAGTGGTCTACTTAAACATCAAAATAAACGCCAGATATATCCTAAAGTTCATTCAAGTGTACGCCCCTACTACAGGACATCCAGACGAAGAAGTCCAAATATTCTACGACCAAATATCCTGTGCAATCAAGGAAAATCCTGGCCACTTCTTAATAATAGGTGGTGACTTCAACGCCAAAATAGGCACTAAGGAAGACCCCTCTGAAATAATATTGGGAAATTTTGGAAGCGAAGGCAGAAATGATAGAGGCAAACAACTACTGACTTTCCTTTTGGAAAACAATCTCTATCAAATGAACAGCTTCTTTAAAAAGAAAAAACACAGAAGATGGACATGGGAAAGTCCTGATGGAAAAACAAGGAACGAAATCGACTATTTCTTAACAAACAAAAAGAATTATTTAAAGACGTAAATGTGCTAAACCAGTTCAGTACAAGCAGTGATCATAGGTTAGTAAGAGCTAAAATAACGATATCAACCGAAAAAGAAAGACTCAAAATGATAAATAAGAAACAACCAAAGAAATGGACAAAACCAACTAACATTCAGGAGTTCGAAAAATATATTGGGAATTCATTGAAAGATACAACAACAGCTGACATCAATATATTGAACAAACAAATAGTCAACACAATGCAACAGGCTCAAACTAAATATTGTCCGACAAGCAAAAAAGATAAAAACTGAGTCAACCCACGAAAACCCTTATAGAACTAAGGCGACAAATGAAAGGAGATAACACTGCAAGCAAAGAAGCGATAAATCAAATAAATAAGACGATCACAAAGGCAATAAGAAAAGACATAAGAAACTACAATGTAGAAAAACAAAATAGGCAATAGAGAAAAATTAGAACATGAAAGTTTTGAAGAGGAGCGTACAAAAGGGGAAAATAGAAATTAACAAACTGAGAAACAGAACTGGAGAAGAAACAACGAACAGAGATGAAATATTAAGAATAGTCGAAGAGTTCTACACAGAGTTATATCGATCAAGAAAAAAAGATAACAATACGGAACCTCCAATTACACTAAAAACTGGGGTATTAAACCAAGGATCAGATTTAATGCCCAATATAACAAAATCAGAAATCAAAGAAGCCCTGAAGAAAATGAAAAATAATCGAACCCCGGGTGAAGATGAAATAGTATCAGAAGCACTAAAAATTGGAGGGGATGTATTACTTGAAAAAATTAAACAAATTTTCAATATCTGCCTTCACAGCGCCAATATTCCAACAGACTGGAACAACGCTACTATGATTCTATTACACAAAGCAGGAGACAAATTGAGAATTACAGACCGATTAGCCTCCTCAGCCATATATATAAGTTGTCTACGCGAATACTAGTTAAGAGAATGGAAAGAAAATTAGAGACTTATCAACCAAGGGAACAGGCAGGATTCCGAAAAAGTTACGGAACAAATGACCATCTACAAAGTATAAAAACCCTAATAGAGAAAGCAGTGGAATACAATAAACCTCTAGTTCTAATATTTATCGATTTTCACAAAGCCTTTGACACAGTTGAGCTAAACAAAATATCACAGGCGCTTAAAGAATGCAGGTTAGATTATAGATATACTAAATTATTATACAAAATATACCTGCAGGCAACAACCACTGTCAAATTACATACTAACAGTATAGTAAGCTACCCCAGTCGTCGATATTTCAGTTTACGTGCTGTCTTTCAAATGTTATACGTGCTATACGTTGTTCCCTTGTAAGTCTCGGGGCAGTGGTAGCTACTCTGGCCCTCATTCCAGACTGTCTTAAGATGTGCCTAACAGTTTCTGATAGACACACGTACATTTCGAGTCTCGGCTAAGTCATGTTGAAGTTAACCTGCAGTTACATGTCTTCGACGCAAGGGCTGAAGGACTAAAAATCCATTGTCCACATGCGTAGTTGCTTTAGCCGACCTTTCATAAAGACCAGTCTCTCGGTACCTTACTACTACTCGTGATACTGTCGACTGAGTTCTTCTTCTTCTTGATATGCCTATCCGTTACGAATGTTGGCGATCATCATGGCAATCTTTATCTTATCTGCAGCAGCGCGGAAAGCTGCACAGATGTTGTATTGAACCAGATTCTGAAGTTCTTTAACCAAGATGTTCTTCTTCTTCCTGGAACTCGCTTTCCAAATATTTTCCTTGCAGAATGGCTTGAAGGAGAGAATATCTGGATTCATTTCACTGTATTTACAACTATTTATACTAGCCTTAATATTTTTAAGGACCAGAAAGAAATAATTTAAATTAACAAAATGCCGTCAGAAATATTTGTAATTTTATAAGTGATGCGATACTTTTTTGGCGGAGTATAAATTTTAACTTTACGTAAGAAAGATTGTGGGTTCTTCGTAATAAATTGTTAATGTTTGGGAACCGCTAGCTTAAGGATTGGAGAATTTTCTGCGATTATATGTAGAATTATTTGTAGCAGATAACATTTGCCATTTTAGGATTGAATAAATCGAAAGAAGATATTGTAAGAATTATTCACAAACATAGCAAATTATACTTGTATATACCGGCAACATATTTTTTCTCATCGCGCTATTGAATGTGCAAAAACAAGAAATATACGTGCGCCCGTAGAATAGCAAGAACAGAGTTGGTCGTGCTGGGTTAGGGACCGTGGGAATCTACGATGGAATACTCGAAAACTCATTTGTCGTTAGACTATTACTTCTAATAAATCTATTTTACTTCCTATTGTGGCATAAAGTAATTACCGATGGTGGTTTTAGAGGAAAATCATCTAATAATGCCGATATGGTAATAAACTTGCAATAACGATGTCGATGACTCTTTTTTTCTGCTCTGACGCTGAAAATTGACTGGCAGGTGACGGAATTGTCCTTTTTTATTTAATTATACAGTAGATATATACAGCATGTCTTTTTTTAATATCGCGGCAACGGTTTCTTCACGTATTCAATTATTCATTTTTTGCTTTTGCTATGCATTCAGTAATATTTTCTACGTCTTCGGTATTGGATGTCTTTTGGCTTTACTGTGAGCCATTACTTTACACTTACTGTTAAAAAGCGCAAACTACAATATTTGGGACATGTTATGAGGGGAGATAAATACCAGTTGCTACAATTGATTATACAGGGAAAGATAATGGGAAAGAGATCTATAGGAAGAAGAAGGCATTCATGGTTGAAAAACTTGAGAGAATGGTACAATTGCACCAATTACCAACTGTTTAGATCGGCAGCATCAAAAATACGCATAGCTTTGATGATAGCCAAACTTCGGAACGAAGACGGCACTTGAAGAAGAAGAAGTGAGCCATTGCACGTGTTTTGCTAAATACTTCAATTTTTAATTCTAACGAGGTAGGTGGGAAACTTCTCAACCAAATCTCAGATGATGAATTAATCCCCCAATTTAGAAGATTCACATGACGACAGTGACGCAAGATTTATATTGCGATGAAGATGATCGGACAGACGATCCTAATTTACAAGAAGAATCTGAAGATGATGATGGTGATGATGAGTCTCAAAATATTATTGAATGGTCTTCAGAGATTCAACATCCTACAGTGCTACCATTTACATCAATACCAGGATTAAACATTAATGTGGGTGGCAACAATCCTATTGATTACTTCAATTTATTGGCATGTGAATTATTCTATGACCTGATTATTCAAAATAGCAATTTATATGCCGTTGATATTCTTTCTCAAAGAATATCTGAGAAAAGTAGAATTGCAGCTTGGAAGGATATAACTGTAGAAGAATTTAAAATTTTTCTTGGTTTGATGTTTCACATGGAAACCATAAAAATTAATCGTATGAATGATTATTTGAAGAAAAATAATTTCTTTAGTATTCCAGTACTTGGAGTACGTGGAACATTGAGCAGTAAAGAACTCTTTACAAAATTGGAGAATAGACTATAGATATACAAACTTAATTTTCAATATACAGATTGAACGAATTTAAAACGGATCATACAATTTGAATATATGTCTGTTTGAACTGAATTTGATATAGTGGACCAATATAAAACTTGGACAAAACTAAATCCATACCTGGGTATAGACATTGTATAAAATATCGTTCAACTATCTGTCTCGCAACAAGTTGTTTGCGTAAAGAAAGCGATAATAGTTCAGGAAATGATGCTCGAAAAAAAGTTAAAACTTCGCAATTTTTTCGTCCTGCATGGATTAAGTTGAAATTTTAACAAAAGGTAGGTGATAGCCCAAGGATCAAAATCTATATCGAACCGAAGTGCGTTGAAGGGTTTTAGGGGTGAAAACTACCCCTAATTGTCAAAAATTATAAAATAACATATTAAACCTGAATATGGGTAAAATTTGGTTTGAATGAATTAAATAATGATAGTTTCGTGCTTTTGAATAAGTTCCATCATATTTCAACCCTTAAAAAGCGACCCTTGTTAGAGATTAATGTAAAAAAAGTAGTAATGCGAAGAAAATGATTTCGCCTTGGAACTATTTGCATAAAAATTTGGAATTAAGCTCAACTCACCCTCTGCTTTATAGTTTATGTCATGCCGATGAACCCTGATTATTCTTAATGGTGAAAACTACCCCTAATTTTCAAAAATTGTAAAATAACATTACAAATCTTAAGATGAGTGAAATTTGGTTTGGATTAGTTAAATAGTGATTTTTTTATACTTTAAAATACAATTTCATACATTTTCAACCCTTAGAAATCAATTGTTATGAGTGCTATAGCAAAAACAATTTTTTGCCAAAATTTTGCAACTTTTCAACTCTTTGAAAAATCACCGTTTACAACATTGCAGTTTTTATCAACTAATTTAATAGATATAAATTGAAAAAAGTAGAAGTTAATACAAAAAAAATTTATCAACATAAAAAGGCACCATATATTCTTACACATTTACATAAATAGTTGATTTTTTTCATATATTCAGTATTTTCGGGGATATTTAAAAAAAGAAGGGTAAAAAATATGAAATTGTAAATCGTTTCTCGCTTTATGCTGTACTTTTTCTAAAACTAAGCATTTTAAATGGGTCAAACTTCTTGGACGTATTAACAATTACATGTACAAAGAGAATTGCAGAAGGGTGAAGTTCGATTTTTCTTATGGGGGTGGTTAGGGGGTTGTTTTCATCGATTTTTTCGTTAAAAAATCGATTTCAAGTCAATCCACGCAGGACGAAAAAATTGCGAGGTGAAATGCTTCATTCCTGGACTATAAGTGTTTGACAGCATAATAAAATCGTAGAGATTTATGTGTAGCGTTCAATTTTTTATGATTTCAGAATCCAGCAGCCCGCTGAAGTATTGGATTTTTTATAATATAATTATTTGACAACCTTTTGTTGGTCAACCACCTACAGCAGAATTGAGCCGAAATACATTATATTTCGTATGGTCCAAATTTTATTTCGTTCAATCTGTATATCATGTGATATGATTAAGTATATGCCAAACGTTTCGAAATAAACTATGTACATTCTACTAGATCCATAAGCACATTTCTTTATACATCCATTACATACAGGACAGACAAATAATATGTTAAATATTTAGTGATTATTTCGCTGGGAACTATTCATCACATTTTCACTTATATGACAGTTATATATTTAAATAAACAAAAGACACATTTTTAGACCCACAACATGCCAATTTTGTTAACACGCTTAGTGACACTACAACGCACGTGTTAATATTACTTATAATTCGGCTCATTTTCAACGTCATCTGGCGGTTTGCCACTAGTAGGATGTAATACAGATTATCAGAATATTTACGTTTCCCAATAGTTAAGTCTGCGATATCCCGAATAGGTGACAGACATGAAATGCACTTTCTCACTACTAATCTTCTAAATATTCTTGGATTTATGTTTTCCGTCTAAAATTAACGTTAGACTTTCAACTGTAATGTTTCATAATTTTCCAAAAACGTTTGTTTAGAAATAAAAGACGTGAGCGTCAACTTGTTGACGGAAGCTGCAACATGTAAATGAATTGAAGTTTGATTGACAGCTGTAGAATTCAGTGTAGTATTGGATTTGGGTAACTAAATTAAACCAGCAATTTTACTTTAAATACAGGGTGAGTCATGACGAACTGTACCTCGTATGGAGGCCCTTAGGTAGAATAACAAATGATCGTCAAAAAGTGTCTGCTCCCATTCTTTAATAATATACGGGGCGAGTTAAAAGTTTTACCAGAAATTTTTATTCGTCACAATTTTTGAACGGTAAGTTCAATCTACTAATCAACTGAATCATTCAAATTATAAAAAAAATACGGTGTGGTTTAAAAAGGTACTTCTTTTTTTTTTCATACATAAAATTGAAACCTGTATATGATTTTTGAAAACTCTAAAAAAACATTTTAAAAATTAGTCAAATGGGCAATTAAAATTGCATAAATAAATTTTTTCCCACATGATTTCTTTTTATTTAAAAAAGTTAAATTTACCTATGAATTAGAAATTTGGTAAAATGAACCATATATTTAAAAAAATGTAACTTTTTTTCAAGTTTAATTTTTTTTAACAAACATTTAATTTATAATTGTTAACAATACCACACAGCTCGTGTTATATATTTTAAATAATACAACCCTTTTAGCCACCTTCCAGAATTTCAAAATGATACAAGTTGTTTTGAATAATACTACTTATAAAAAATAAAATCGAATGAGCCGTTAAAGGCTTCAAACCTTTTAAATCCCCGAGTAAGGACGGAGTATTTCCGGCTTTACTTCAAAAAGACTTTATGCAAATAAAGGCGGCAACTACAGCGATTTTTCATACCAAGCCTTGTACTAGGTCACATTCCAAAAACTTGGGGAGGGTCGAAAAGATGGTTTATACCAAAGAGAGGAAACGTCCTACGGACGAACCGAAGTCATATCGTCCATATGCCTTACCTACTTTCTTCTAAAAACAATAAAGAAACTAGTATATTATTACATAAGAAGCGAAACTCTAACGAGGAAATCCCTTCACAAACATCAATTTGCCTACCAGACAGGTAAATCTGCTATAAAAATGATCTGAACTCACTAGTCGAAAGTATTGTAAAGACAATAGTGGCAAGAACAGTTCTTTGCGTTTCATGACATAGGGGCTTCGTAATACCTCATTTAAATCCATAAAAGAGACTAGTAAGTGGGCATTGAACCTCACTATACATGGATCAGTCATGCTAAAAATAAATCATCATGCTAGTATTGAGGACCGTAGGGTGCCCTAAAGGGGGAGTGCTATTGCCAATGCTGTGGTCTCTGACCGTGGATGACCTCCTCACTAAGTTTTATTCTGGTTTAACAACCCAAGATTACGCAAATGACCTAGTTATTAAAATTAGCGGTAAACATGACCAGGCTATTCTAGTGTCATGCAAACTGCTCTTAACGAAATTAAAAATTGGTGCCTAAATGTCAACCCCAGCAAAACGACTTTGATACTTTTCACAAGGAGATGTAAATACAATTTGAAGGCTCCAATTATGAATGGCATCACATTAGACTATTCCAAGGAAGCAATATATCTGGGGAGTAACCCTACATCAAAAGCTAACCTGGAATAGTCATATTGAAAAATCTCATCCAGAGCTTTGGTGGCAAGTTCTAAATGCCCAAGACCTGACGCAAACCGAAAATGACTCACTTCAGCTCTAGAGGCTATGCCGAATGCTCCTCCCTTGCAGTTTTGCTTATTGGAGAAGCAGTAACTACCGTCTTAAAACTGCGGCAGACACAAATAATAAAACCTGGTGATCTAGTTGGCCACCTAAAAATCTTAAAAGAAATTCCATTGGATTCTAAGAACGGATCTAATAGATCTCATGTCCAGTCAAACTTGACTTTGAAATATCCTTTGAAGTGGTCATCAAAAACAAGTTGGACCTGCCACAAGACATTTGGAAAGATTTGGGGCCTAAAACCGAAAATGACTCACTTTAGCTCTAGAGGCGATGTCAAACCCTCCTCCCTTGGAGTTTTGCATAAGGAGGAAGACAGTAACTACCGCCTTAAAATTGCTACAGACACAAATAAAGAAACCTGGAGATCTAGTTGGCCATCTAAAAATCCTGAAAGAAATTCCATTGGATTCTAAGGAGGACCTAACAGATGCCATGTCCAGTCAAATTTGACTTTGAAATATCCTTTGAAGTGGTCATCAAAAACCACCAAATGGGTGAAGAAGTCAAACCGAAACTGGAAGGTTCACTCATATGGTATACTGATAGATCTAAGATAGATGAAAGGGCAGGAGTTGGAGTTACTGGGACCCAATTTCAGGCTATCCAAATTTCTTGAAAACGCCATAACTATATTTCAGGCAGCAATAGACAATGTCAGAAGTGCCAATGTCCCAACCGAGACACTCGTTTGAGTGTCTTTCTTTTATTAGATAGCCAAGCCGCCTTAAAGGCTGTAAAGTCATTTACTTGTATGTGAAAGTTGGTTTCGGACTGTAAACAATCCCTCAAGAAGCTGTGGGAACGCAACAATGTAACTTTAAAGTGGGTGCCAGTTAATAAGGGAACTGCAGGAAATTAGAAAGATGACAGCCTCGTAAAAGAAGGGACTAATTTCCCATTACAGGGTCCAGAACCCTTTTGTGGACTATCCAAAAGCCACATCAGAGAGGAATTCGGGACCTAGGAACTCAATCAACTAAGATTACACTGGTCTAACACACCAGGACAAAGGCAAGCAAAAAGACTCAATTTTGCAAGCAAAAAGTGACGCTAACTGCAATAAAACGCGTTCTAGAAATAAGTAAAATACATATCAAAATGGTCACTGCTCTCTGATATATCATTTCAAAAAAATGGGCAAATCAGATAGTGAGAACTGTCGTTTCTGTGAAAACGAAAAAGAAACGGCAGAACATATACTATGCAACTGCGTAGCGCTGTTCTGAAAACGATTAAAATTCCTAGGAGAAGTCAGTCTAGCGACCTCTGACATAGAAAACAAGTCACCTTAGAAGCTAATCCATTTCATCAGAAGTATTGGCACCCTAGAGTTTAACCAGGTGAAGGTTTGCAAAAAAGATCTCTATAGGTCTAAGTGTGGTAAGGCTGCATGGCCTTAATGACATCATATAATCTAATATGAGCTATTATTTTGAAGAAAACAAAATATATATTTCGAAGCTCTTAGCTTATTCCGCTTGAACTAAATGACTAGTAAGAAACGTAGTTGACTGAACTACGTTTTTAAAATATTGAAATTCCAATGCATAATTACAATAAACCACCTACAATAAAAATGAAAAAAACAAAGAGATATTTTCATGTTAATTAAGTAGTTAATGAATTTTTGGTGAAGTTACATCAGTTTATACAATTTTTTACCATAGTCAGAGGTTTACAGTTGTGAATGTCGGCAGGTATCCCTACTTGGAAGAATTGGGCAATATTTCTCGTTTTCGTGAGTGGGTTTCTCCGAAATATCATGGAGCTGATAACTGA
This sequence comes from Diabrotica balteata, assembly GCA_918026665.1. Taxonomy (NCBI): domain Eukaryota; kingdom Metazoa; phylum Arthropoda; class Insecta; order Coleoptera; family Chrysomelidae; genus Diabrotica; species Diabrotica balteata. The sequence goes on along the minus strand of OU898277.1, from coordinate 173,858,782 downwards.
GCGCACAATATACAAGGCGTTTTAGCTTATGCACAGTTTATGAATAAAATGAAGATAAAATTTGATAAACTTTATAAAATGATTGTGTTGGTTAAAGCAAGTGTTGGTGTTACGCCCACTACGAGACTTTCAGCCGTTTTATTTTTACACAGGGTGACTATATATTTACCAGAATGCGTTAAAACCAGTCTCTAAATCTGAAAGCGAGGGGAATGGTTGACTTTTAATGCGGTTTACCGGTTGTAAACGATAGTGTAGACATTATAAAATATTTATAGACCTTCCTCTATCTGACATGTAAGTTGTATTTGTTTCGTCGCAGATTAAAATTTAAATTAAATTGATTTCAACTAACAAAAATTTTCTCTAATAAATCCTATACTAACAGTTGAACAGTGATGCCCAATGGCATCGATACAATACTTGGTTTGTCAATCTCACTCTTAATAATTAATGTTATAGCTGCTCACTCAATTTGTTATTATTTAGTGTCATTTATTGTGTTTCAGTTGTTTATTGCCTGTTTTTATGTTGTTTTAGCTTATAGTTTTTAATACAAATAAGAATAACGTACTGCGGCCTGATGATGGAGCAAATATTGTAAGTCCTTGAAACCGATAGCCCAAAATTCACCAACTTTATTAACACGTTCATTGCCAACTACACCCATGGGTCTATTTTAAGTTTTTGTAGAGTTGCCCACATGAGTGTAGCGCGGCCATAGTAAACATATGCGATCAATGTAACGCCAGCAATATTCCGAATAGAATAAAATTTGGTAGGCATGTTAAGTGAACATTATACTTCTTCTTCTTCTCTTAAGTTCCATCTTCTATCGAAGGTTGGAAATCATCATGGCTATGCGGACTCTGTTGACTGCCGCTCTAAAAAGTTCTGCACTACTGCATTCAAACCATTCCCTTAAGTTCTTAAGCCAGGATATTCTTCGTCTTCCTCACATTTCGCTTTCCTCGGATTTTGCCCTGCATAATAAGTTGTAATAATGCGTATTTTTGCCCTCTCATCACATGTCCCAAGTACTCAAGTTTTCGTCTTTTAATAGTTAATATTATTTCCGCCTCATTTCCTATCCTTCTAGTTACTTCTATGTTTGACATTCTTTGGATCCATGATATTCGTAGGATTCTTCTGTAACACCAAATATTCAAAGGCGGCCAGCTTATTCAGATGAACTTGTTTGAGTGTCCAAGCTTCCAGACCATAAAGAAGAGTAGAGAACACGTAACATCGAAGCATTCTCAGGCGTAGTTCTAACCTTATATCCCGACAACAAAGAAACTTTTTAAGTTTAATAAATGATGTACGTGCTATTTCAATACGTGTCTTAATTTCTTTGGTTTGGTCTACATCTGTTGTTATCCATGTTCCTAAATATTTATAGTTATTAACCTTCTCAATTGCAGTATCTTCAATAGTCAATTGGATATTTGCATGTGCAGATTTAGTCATAATCATGCATTTAGTTTTCTTTAAATTTATCTTCAGTCCGTACTCATGACAGCGTTCATTAAGGCGTTGCATTAGGTTCTGTAAATCATTGTTGTTATCCGTAATTATTACTGTATCGTCTGCAAAACGTAAGTTATTCAAAACTTCTCCATTGATAGATATACCTTCTATTGAGGTAACATTATACTAAACATCTGTAATACTGGTTATTGACAGCACATACTCAGAGAACGACATTGCTGGCTTCTCACAACCCAACTGCCGGACTTGTGTGAGTTAAGTTATAATCTAAACAGACGAATGCTAGTTTTTGTGTTTAAGTAATGTTATTGTTTTAAATAACGTTGTGTTGTGTTGTAGACATTTTTCAATATATTATTGTTATTTAAAATCGTAAAGACAATAAGTAGTGCAGGGAGATCTTTTAGTTGTAATGAAGCAGGACCGTCCGGTGTAAATAAAAAGAGAATGAGGCTTTCTCAAAAATTATCAAAATATGAACGCAAACGTCGTCTAAAAGGTAATGAATTGCGACATATTTTAGAATCTGTAGAGGAGGATGAATATACGTCTACAAGAACTATAAAAACTTGAATTTCGGAGCCGTCGATCATTCTTGGCAAACATCGACAGTAATAATCCAATTGATTTTTTTATATGGTTACTTGATGAACATTTGCTGGAAGTGATTGTTACAAACACTAACGAAAATACTGTAACCACCTTTCTCTCTGAAACACACAAAGCAGAAGTATCGTTTTACCTCCTGGAAGGAGCTGACTGTGGAAGAATTGAAAACTTTTATTGAATTATTATTATTATTAACTACGGAATTTGGTAAGACAATAACAAAAACCACCAATAAACGAGATCAAGCAAAGTTGAAATTTATAAAAATGAAATCGTAGGCTTCCACGGACAGAGTCAGAATTATAGTTTATTCGTCTTCCGGGTTTGGACCGTGTCATTTGTGAGTGACCCAAAAGTGGGTTCATCTCGACGTTTCGCTACAATTGTATGTAGCTTCTTCAGGAGAACAAAAAAGAAAAAAGAAAGAAAGAAGAAAACAAAGAACAGGAAGATGGGTAGTTAGCAACGGTAACTCAGTTACTCAACGCAACCAGAGGCGAATACTAACTACCAAGATGGGCATTTGGTCACAGTAACTCAACTACTCAACGCAGCCAGAGGTGAAAACCAAATGCCAGGACAGGGATTCACGTCCAACAGCTCAGAACACTAACGCGTCGACTGCACTTCACTCCCCGCCTCTCGACGCGTTAGTGTTCTGAGCTGTTGGACGTGAATCCCTGTCCTGGCATTTGGTTTTCACCTCTGGCTGCGTTGAGTAGTTGAGTTACTGTGACCAAATGCCCATCTTGGTAGTTAGTATTCGCCTCTGGTTGCGTTGAGTAACTGAGTTACCGTTGCTAACTACCCATCTTCCTGTTCTTTGTTTTCTTCTTTCTTTCTTTTTTCTTTTTTGTTCTCCTGAAGAAGCTACATACAATTGTAGCGAAACGTCGAGATGAACCCACTTTTGGGTCACTCACAAATGACACGGTCCAAACCCGGAAGACGAATAAAACTATAATTTTGAAATTTATAGTCATTTATAAATATAACAAACATATCTTCGGCATTGACCGTCAAGACCAATATGCTCGCATATTATCCATGCTCTCGGAAAACTGGACGTTGGTATAAGAAATTGTTTATTCATATACTGCAAATATTGGTACGAAATTCGCTAATTTTATACAATAATTATTCAGGACAACCAAGGAAGTCGCTATATAATTTCTTACTATTAATTTTGGAGGACTATGTTGCCAGAGGGTGGTGTTGAAAATTAAAATAAAATTGACCTTAGAGAACACAAATTGGAAAAAAATAGAGAAAACAATTGAAGCTAATTACAGTACAGGAGATACTTCACACAAGGTAAAAAGAGTCCTAAGGAAGGAGTGCCTAGTATGCAGGATTCAAAATAAAAAAAGCAACATATATTTTTGTTTGCAACGCTTGCACTGGATCACCTGGTTATTGTGTCAAGTGTTTTTTTAAACACCATTCGCACTAAGTGATTTAATTGCTGTATTTTTATTTTTTAATTGCCATATCGCCAATAAACACTGTAAATTTTACTTACACCTATGGGTGTAATCGGCATTTCTAATGAAATTTTCATTAGAGTTGCCGGTTAAACCCATGGATGTATTTTTCTTAATGATCAAGTGATATGTTTTTTTTCAATAAAATCATATTTGTAATACCGTTTTTTATTCATTGTAAACATTCAATATAAAAATGGGGAAAAACCGGGTGGGTGGCACAGCTGATGCACAAGTAATTAACTGGTTGCAATGAACGTGTTAAATAAAAACTACTTAAGATTGTGATTATTGACTCGTTTCCCGTATACTAGTATTATGGACTCATATTGGCAACCTTTTCATCATTTCAAGATCATGGTCTTACGCTAAAACTCCTAGACAAATAACTATTTACGACACCCCATAAAACAAAATAAAAAAATACAGATCAGTGTAGATAAAGATACAGTGATTAGTATTGACGCCTTAGAAATTGTGAATAAACCGACGGTTCCCATCCCATGTAGATAAATCCAGGGTTGGAATATCCTAGGTGGATAACATGACAAATGGCAAGGTTTTATAAGGAATGGACAAAAATCAGAAAATGTTAATCAAGATGAGAAAGACCGAAATACCGCATACCTACGACATACAGGGTGGTGAATCGTCAAACGGACCATAGGAAACTCAATGGGAAATTCTAAATTGTTGAATTCCTGCTTCCCTAATTATTTTACACCAAAAGCCATGGGAAACTATTTGTAGAGGACTCAAATATGTATCGAAAACAACTGTTAAAATTATTCTACGACTTAAACGTATTCCAAAATTTTGCTAAAATATAATACATTTTTCTGTGAAAATATGTGTATTACGTGTTGCGTTTTGTCATATTATTGTTTCTGATATTTGACAATATTTAAATCAATTATATTACATTTATCTATGATTTAAATGGCCAAATTTTGTGATTTATTGTTAAAAAAAAATTAAGTTGATTAAAAAATGTATTCAGTTGAGAAGAAAAAAGCAGTAATAAAAATGTTTTATTCATGTTTTATTATAACATTTGTTATAGTTTTATGTTTAGAAATTATCATATATTATTATTAGGAATAAAGATCACAGTAACAGTATATTGGAATTCATTGAATTGTTGTATAACTTAACATGGAATTAAATTTTAGTGAATTAGAATATCTTACGTTAAATAAAGATCCGGTAGTGGCAGGAAAAGGTTCGCGCTATTGCCTGAATACAACATTATGCGATTTTTCGTCAACTGAGTACATTTCATTATATTGATCGATTTGTAAACAATATAATTTATTGTTCACAAAGTAATAATGTTCATTAGTAGTAGTATTTAGTAAAATTCATTGTTTATAATTTAATCATAAAATAAAAAAATTGACAATTCAAATTGTCAAACAATCTGACATAAATATGATAAAACACAAACGTCCTAATATATATTCTTGCATTACGTGTGGCCTAACTTTTAGGGGTGGCCTGAAAAATGTATTATATTTTTGCAAAATTTTTAAGTACATTTGAGTCGTAGAACGGTTTTAACATTTGTTTTTAATTCAGATTTTAGTCCTCTACAAATAGTTTTTTATGACTTTTGATCTAAAATAATTAGGGAAGCAGCAATTCAACAATTTAAAATTTCTCATTGAGTTTCCTATGGTCCGTTTGACGATTCACCACCCGGATACCTCGACAACAGAGGTCTGAGCTCCCAAAACAAATCAAGAAAGGAAAAAAATTGAGGGCTGCAAAAGACCTGGTAGTAGACAATATATAAAAACATCCGTGATTAGACAGGATTAAATTCACATACAGTCTTGAGAGTATTCCTATACACTGGATAGAGACGGCACTTAAAAAGAAGAACTTATTTGCTGATTCTCATGTCTTTATGTTGTCCTTAACAGTTATTTACATGGTTTTGTCTAGATTTAATTACAAATAAATTATATTCAATAATGTTATCTAGTGCCAAATGCACATCATTTCATTATGCAGGTATACTCTGTCACCCTGTACATCTCCGAAACCAAACCTACACTAATAGGCCGTTGTCTGACCCAGTTTAACTCTTCAAATACATGTTATGAATGAACTGAAAGTGTATGATTATTATTAAGACAGGTCTGAAAGGTAATAAGAGGATTTAAAGAATAAATAATCTGAATTACTAGGCGCTTGTACTTATTTATGTGGCATGTATAACGACAGACTACATTTAGCTTTAGAAAATTATTGATGTTTGAGATAGTTTTGTATAATTTTAATTTTTTATTATTTTACACTACTAGAAAATATGTTCTGACATATTATTTGTTTCGAATATTAAACATAAAGGCAATAGTACCCTTCATTTATTTATATTGTACATACAATTGATCTGTCGTATGCATTTTACTGAACCGTCTATTGGATTTATTTATCCGCTTACGATAAAGTACAACTATTTACATTTGGATACCTTTCAAACTTTTGGGAATAAAACAAAAACAGGTAAAACGATATTATTATATTGCAGGAGGTACATACATCGGATATCGACGCTGCAAAACGTACGCCGGTATAGTCCTACCAGAGATCTAAGTAGAAGAAAAAGAAAAGACGCTGGTATGTTTAGGAAACTAGACCGGAGTGATGTAGACATCATTAGAAGAAAAATTTATAACATGTATGAATAATATATGATCCCATCATCACGTTAAAAACCATCATGCATATGTTGTAGAAAGTCGAATCAAGTGCTACAGTCAGACAGTAAGGCAATGTCTTAACGATCATAACGTTTCAAAATATGGTTGGGCAGAATCTTCTGGTCGCTGTACAACAGAAGCTCCATCAAATAAAGGAAAACGTATTGTAATAGTCCATGCAGAAACAAAAAATGGTTTCATACTAATGCTTTTAGCCTTGTAATACAAAAACATTAAGAACCGTGTCGACTATCATGATGATACCACTTCAGAATTATTTGAAAAACTAGTTTTCAACGAAATTATTGCCAAATATACCACCAAACAGTATAATTGTGATAGACAATTCCAGCTATCACAGTCGTAGGCTGAATAAAGTTCCATATTCTAATGACACCAAACTTGGATCCAGGAATATATGGTGGAAAATGATATAATTATCGAAAAACCAATTACCTGGTACCGTTAGACCTGAAGATGCTTAGCAAATGGTAGTAAGCGAAACCGGTCGTTTTGGTGGTAAAATTGAATTAAATGTGAGTAAGTCTTATTTTATTTCTTTTTACCAATTTGAAATGAACTCACACAGACAACACATTCATGACATTCATGAATTACTCAAAACTTTAAAATCATTTTCCATTAGAAAACAATATTGCGACAGTTTGGCGGAAGAAATGGGGCATGCAGTATAAAAACTTCCTCCTTACTATTGCATGTTCAATCCGATTGAATACATATGACATGAGCTAAAAGCATCGGTAAGGAGAAGTATTTAAGATTCATTGTCATCCACAGTTGCCACATAAGAGAACCTACTGTTTATTGCTTCTGTATACGCTTCTCTATGCAAATGAGACAACTAAACAAACAAATCACTAAGAACATCAGAAAAGATATAAGAGACTACAACACCAGAGAGATATCAAAAGTCATAGAAGAGAACAAAAGTTTAAAAGTCTTCAGAAGGAAACAGCAAATAGGAAAGAAAAATATTTACAAACTGAAAAACACAAAGGGCGAAATAATAACAGATAAACAGGAAATTCTACAAACTGTCGGACAATTTTACAGCGAACTCTACAGCAAAACAGAAGAAAATGTTCCAACTGACAACATACCAAAGGTTCTAAACCAGGGCTCGGAAGACAAACCAGATATTACTGTTGATGAAATCAAAAAAGCTCTTCTACAAATGAAAAATAATAAGTCACCTGGCGACGACGGGGTCGTTGCCGAAGCCATAAAATTAGGAGGCGAGAAACTGATACAAATGCTTTCCATACTTTTCACAGAATGCCTTGAAATAGGAACAACACCATCACAATGGCAAAATGCAGTGATCATTCTAATGTTTAAGAAAGGAGATTTAACAAATCTCGTAAACTATAGACCAATCAGCCTCATCTCACACATATACAAGCTTTTTACAAAAGTCATAACAAACAGACTTTCGAACAAAATGGACTTTTACCAATCATGCGAACAGGCAGGATTCAGGTCAGGCTTCGGCACAAACGACCATCTACAAGTTATTAAAAGCCTCATCGAAAAATGTATAGAGTACAATAAACCCCTCGTCCTAATATTTGTGGATTATGAGAAAGCATTCGACACAGTAAACCACCAGAAAATGCTAGAAGCTTTAAAAGAGTGCCGAATAGATCACCGCTACACCACTGTCATCAAAAATATCTATGATAATGCCACGGCATGCGTCAGACTCCATGAAGATACACACAAGTTCAACATTCATCGTGGAGTTCGCCAGGGCGACACCATTTCACCAAAACTGTTTACAACATTATTGGAATACATGTGTAAGCGTGCAAACCTAGACGAAAAGGGCATAAACATAAATGGAGAGCAGCTTAGTCACCTCAGGTTCGCGGACGATATAGTCCTGATAACAGACCGCATAGATCATGCCATCGAAATGTGCGAAAGACTCTACCATGCCTCTACACAAGTGGGTTTAAAGATCAATAACTCAAAAACACAAGTGATGACAAACCTTGTTCTGAGTGAGAACATCAACATAGCTGGAACAAGTATAGAACAAACATCAGCATACAAATATCTGGGACACGAAATTCGCTTAAGTAGAGATAACCAGACCAATGAACTAATACGTAGAATAGGGTTGACATGGGCAGCTTATGGAAAGCTAAGAGATGTTTTCCAATCAGCTCTTCCCATCTGCTTGAAGAGAAAAGTCTTCGATCAATGTGTGCTGCCGGTTCTAACCTATGGTGCGGAGACGCTAACACTTACTAAGACGTCCGCAAACAAAATTCGAACAACACAGAGGGCAATGGAACGGTCCATGTTGGGATTAACCCTGAGAGACCGAATACCCAACACAGAATTGCGCCGTAGATCGGGAGTAACCGACGCAATCAAAAGAATATCAACCTTAAAATGGAACTGGGCAGGGCACGTCGCGAGAACGAAGGACGGCAGATGGACAAAACGCATTCTTGAGTGGAGACCCAGACAAGATGCCTTTAGGAATAGAGGACGACCACCAACAAGATGGACGGATGACCTGAAACGGACACATCAAAATTGGATGCAGGCGGCTCAGGACAGAAATTTGTGGGGTGAACTACGGGAGGCCTATGTTCAGCAGTGGACGAGTATGGGCTGAATGATGATACGCTTCTCTTGCATCGACATTTTTGAGTTTTCTAAGTTTAATAACGCCTTCTGTTCTTTCTTTTGGCCTTAGTGAGCCTCAGTTTATTATTCTCAACTAAATAATAGTTGTAGGATCCTAAGACTGCTTCAAGTAATGCAGAAACCTCAGATTGAAACATTATAATTTGGTTCCTTGTAATGCTCTGATACCCATTTAAAGGCGATCTCCATGTGTAAAGCCTCCTGGAGGTACCAAGTATTCGTTATGACTAGATCTTTATCTTGGCAGTTGTGCATCAATCCATCCCTTCGTTTCTCTGGTCAAGACCATATTTTCCAGCTACGTGATCTACGGCTCCTTTTCCAACTTTTAAGGCGTCATCTGACTGTTGGTAACATCGCTCTAATTCTTCCTCTAACTTGTCTGCTGTAGGAACGTAGGCTTGTATATTTTTATTAACTTTTCCAAGCAACTGAATGAGTATAACTCTTTCAGAGACCGGAACGAAGTTCTTCATGAAGTTTATCAGAACTCCAACCCGATATCTGCGGTTAGGACTCTATGCTACTACCACATGAGTGGTAAAGGGTTTTCTTACTAGTACTGATTATTCCTGTGCCTTTCCTTCACAATTGGCTTACCATTTGAAAGAAAAGTTGGGCAAAATTACGGCGAGTTTGAAACTGGGACAGCGTTATAACAGGCCCAGTTAAACAAATGGGAACAAATACGCGGGAATGCTGCTTTGATCCAGTGCATGACAAAAGTATCGCAGAGAAGATACTCAGTTTGAACATCCATATTTTATAATTGTATTATGAATTTGATTTAAAAAATATCGTACTCCGATGTAAAAAAGTTTTGTAAACTTTTATTTGATGTTTAATTAACGAATATTTTGGAACTTGTGTTTTATTTAATGATTTGTTGTTGAACATACAATAAAAAAAATATTTAAATTCTTCTTAAACACTTTTTAATTTTACTTCGAATAAACTTGTGTGTCCAGCTAATTGAGACAGTCTATATCCTACCTACTGCTCGCGTGATTGTTTATAGATACTAGCTAAAGAATGTAGCAGATTAAAGCCCAAATATGTCATCAACTAAGTACCACGCAGTTTAAAGCATACAGTATAAAAAGTAGCCGATAAAGTACAATAAAAATAGAGTGTTTTGAAGTCACTACAGATAGAGCTTCTTCTTCTTTTTCATGTGCCTTGTCGACAATCTGAACCATTGCCGCAAGTTTTGGAGCCACGAGTGTCTTCTCCTCCCTGGACCCTTCTGCTGTCTATTTTCCCTTGAACGATCAGCTATAATACTCTATATTTATTATATCTTATAACGTGAGCCAAGTATTCCAACTTTTCTTTTCTTTATACTTATTCCTTACCTCTCTCTCTTTTACCTATCCGGCGTAGTACCTCTTCGTTGGTCACGTGCTCAGTCCAGGATATACGTTATATACGTCGGTAAGCCCACATTTCGAAGGCCTCTACTTTTTTCATCAATTTTGCGGTCATTGTCTACGCCTCCATTCCATATAACAAAACCGGGAATACATAACATTTCAGAAGTCGAATTTTGAGAGGTAGGGTGAGGCTTTTAGAGGTAAAAATTTGCTTCATGCTAGTGAACGATGCTCTTGCCTTTTCTACTCTTATACGTATTTCCTTCGCTTGATCCCAATTTGAGTTAACTGTTGTTCCCAAGTAGATGTACGAATCCACGTGTTCAATTCTTTCATTGTCTAATATCAGTTGCTGTGGTGGTTGTTGGGTTTTGCTTACTAACATTCATTTGGTTTTTTGCGATATTTAGTCTGAGTCCATATTGTGTACTTGTTTTTTGTATCTTACTCATTAGGCAACTGAGTTTCTCCATGCTACTTGCTAGAATCACAGTGTCATCAGCATACCTTATGTTACTAATTATTTCTCCATTTATCTTTATGCCTTCTGTGCTTTCCTCCAGCGCTGTCTTAACGACTTCTTCTGAGTATATATTAAAGAGAATAGGAGACAAGATACAACCCTGTCGTACCCCTTTCTTGATCTCAATTTTATTGGTCAATGTAGATCCTACTTTCACTTTAGCTGTTTGACCCCAATAGAGACTCGCTATTGTTCGAATGTCTCTGTAGTCGACTCCGATCTTATGGAGAACTTCAATTATCTTTTCGTCCTTTACGTTATCGAATGCTTTTGCGTAGTCTATAAAGCATATGTACACGTCTTTGTTCATATCTCTGTAGCGCTGGATGAGTACCTGTAGACTAAAAAAGTTCTTCTCTTGTCCCAAGAGAATTCCGAAACCCAAACTGCGAATCTCAAATGTTATCCTCGCATTTTTTGCTTATTCTGTTAGATAGAGCTTCAAAGAGTCAAATGAGAGTTGACCTTAAGTGACCTTGTTTATCAATTTTATTAAAAATACTAACAAACATACGTTACATAAGTAAGCAAAAGTGCATTTGTTGTCTGAAAGAGAGTAATCACCCAAAAGAAGGAAGGTTTTATACAAGTACTAAGACCTGCTTTAATTACGCTTTTCTTTTCGACGACTCTATTTAATGAGACACTATTTCACTATTTTTCACGTATAAACATATCGCTATATATTTTTGCTATAAACTATTTCCATTGTTATTTTTTGTTGTACGAAATTTTGTTTGCATTTCATATTTTAGTATAGTTCAAAGTGTTACTTACATTTTACTGAAGTTTTTGAAGTTGTAGTTAACTAAACTGAAGAATATGTGTTGACTGTTTAAAATTGCAACGATTTATTTTATCTAAATTGCTTTGTGCTGCTGAGGCAACCTATCTTAGTATTATCATATCGAAAATGTTCAACTCACCCCTACTTGCTCTGGAAACAAATTATGCTTACCTGAAAAGAAAAAAAATATAAATGAGAGAAGGTAAAATTTAACAGTTGGTATTTTCATTAATAATAATGTTATTAGAATATCTGGCAATTGATACAAAGCATATTTTCATTTGAGTGTAAAAAATGTGTCTTCTATTTTTGTATGATCGTTAATCATCGAAAATAGATAAATCGTCAAGATGGATGACGCAAAGCAACATGATAAATTGCTATCGAGCGTTAAGTTAATGGCGCTAATAGTTAGAAGGCTGGAGTATTACGATTTGTTTAAGGTTACAGAATTACAACAACAACAAAAAAATACTAATAATAATAAATAATAATAAAAACACAATGGCGCATAAGCACAATTCTTATCAATGCAAATAGAAAGAATAACATATCCGCAAGAGCTAGGAGGAAAAAAAAATGAAATTGTTAATCTAAGACCTTATTTTTAGAAGTAGATGTTTCACTTGTGAAAAAATATGTAAGTTGATGGGCTGCATATAATGAAGTCAGCCATGACAGTGTCAACAATAGTGTCGAACTATTGGTTGGCATCAAGAAAGATTCTTTCTTCTTCTTCCTTCTTCTGGTATGTGGGCTTTAAAGCCTGTTTCTTCTTTAATATTAGCCTCCTAAATTGTTATTATCACACCATTTTTTTCTTGCTATGCCAATACTTATTTGTCCATTTGGTGACTATTCTCGTGCTATTCTACTAATGTGTTTGTCCCACTCCTATTTCCGTTTTGTCACCCATTCATTTATGTCTTCTATATTCCATGCTCTTCTTATATTTTCGCTTATTTTCCTATCCAACAGACTTTTCCTTGATATTCGTTCGACGTATTTTTATCTCTGTAGTCGTCTTGTTTTAGATGTGTCAGGTCTTGTCTCCGCCGTGTATGTTAATATAGGTCTAGTTGCAGCTTTACATATTCTTGTTTTTCTATCTTGTCTTAGGTGTCTGTTCTTCCAGATTGTGTCATTAATGCCCGATTTCACGACGATACCTAAATATTTAAGAATTACCTAAGCGGGCTTAGGTAGTTCCTAACTCTAAAACGGATTTCACCATACGCTAAGAATTGCCTAAACCGCTTAAGCGTTACCTAATGGTAGGATACGTTTTGCGATCTCCCTAAACAGTTTAGGTATTACTTATAGTTAAAAGTGAGGTTATGTTTTAACAGTTTTGACGGATTATACTTGTGAAATTTGTCAATAATTTGCTTCTTATCGTAATTTGTGTGTTGTTACTCTATAGTTAGTTATTTTTGTATTATTTTATATTAATTAATTGTTGCTTTGGTACTATTTATAATATGGAAGCCACTACAGTTTATCGAAAATCTAGATCGATTCGATTCCTGATCTGATTCTGAAGAAGAACAAAGAAGAAAGAACTGAAGTTATCAAGAATCGACCAAATTATTTTGAAACTTTGGACGATGTGGATTTTTTTAGAAGGTTTCGAGTATCTAAACCAACAGTTTTATATGTGTTGGAACAAATAGAAAATAATATTCTACCTAACAAACTGGTATTTTCTTTCAAAAACCCATTCATGATTTCATTAAAAGTGTATTATTAAAAATATAAAATAAAAAACAATTTTCAAGATATGTTTTATTTTAAAATTATTTCAATAATGACAATAGAGCTGGTGGCACTTCTTCATTATCTGAAATTAAAATTAGATAAAAAATGTATTATACTGTATAATATAACATTGTAATCAACTTATTTTTAATTTTATTTAATATGCTCTCCGCCTATTTAATATGAAATTTACAGCCCTTTTCTTTTCCTCCATTTCACTAGACGTATATAAGTAATTTACAAAACTAAACAAACCTTATTTACAAATAACTAACTTCTAATTAAAATAACTATAACACCACAAAACTAAATAAAACCAACTTGGAAAAGAAACAAATTCAATAACAAATAAAAAAGTAAGGTTATGACTTCTTATTCTGCTTTTTATTTATCAATAATAGTTCAAACGTACCCAAAGTAATACCTAAGAAAGAATTTCCTAGATAAGCAGTTCTTTTAGTTGTGAAACGCTAGTGTTCCTAAGTCTTGACTTAGGAAGTTCTTTTCGATAAGAATTACTTTTGAAGGCAACTGTTTAGGTATCGTTGGTGAAATCGGGCATAACAGATCCCGCCGCTTTTCATACTTTTAAGCTGTTTTGTCGTACTTCTTCTTCAACATCTCCGTAACTAGTTATATCAATTCCTAAATACCTAAACCTTGCTTCCTGCTGTATGGCTTGTGCGCTCATGTCCACAGCCGGTCCCAAGCCCGGAAGAAAATAAGGCTCAAAGAACCGATATCCACCAAGAAAGATAATTCCCTAAACAGAGGATTTATTCTTTGCCATTAAGGAGTTATATCAGGAGATTATATTGTCAAGCCGAAAAGCAGTTCAATATCTTACCGAATACTGTCAAGGATTTGTCACTTCTGATTTATAAGGATTCAGTTTGACCAGCTTTATCCTGATGTCGAACCTCCCTACCCCCCTCCGTAACTCTTTAATGGCCAGGACCAATCAATCTCCGATTATATATATATATATATTATATTATTATATATTATATTTATATATTATTATATTATATATATATATATATATATATTATAGTATATATTATATATATTTTTATATATTATATTATATATATATTATATTATATATATATATATATATTATATATATATATATATATATAGTGCCCCAAAAGTCTAGAAACGGCCAATTATCTCGGTAAATTGCTAGTTATAATTGCATATATGATACTTGCAATGTTGCCAGATTTTCCGTTTCTCTTATAGTATTAGTAACTTTGGTTTTTTAAATGCATCACCTGTATATTTAGTCATTATTGGAATATCCTATTCAATACGAGTTCAACCATATGTAACACTTATGATTTTATGTAGTCTGAAAGGTCTTAAATATATAAAACATAAGTCTGGCAACGCCTAATTGTTTCAATAAATTTTTAATACTAATTATTTTTAACTACATTTAAACGTAACAATTGATAGATTGGAACATTTTTTAACAATAGTTAGGTTATTAAGTGTTTAAAATGTGCTCAATTTATGAGTTGACAGTACCCTAATCGATGGTAGAATGCGTCTATCACATTTCTCCATGATGGTCTAGAAACAATTCGAGATTCATCGATAATTCGTTGCCTTAGCTCTGCAAGATTTGCTGGTTAAGTTTTGTAAACTGAATTTTTCAAGTATCCTAATAAACATATCTTTATAATTGAAATCGGGTGAACGTAAAGGCCATTCAATTCTACCTTGTCTACCAATTTATCGTCCGGGAAATATCTCATCTAAATAACGCCGAACATTTACACCAACTATCTGACGTTAAATTTCTTTCGATAAAAAATGACCCAATTGACTGAGTACCTACTATACCTGACGATACATTTAATTTTTGTGGCTTTTCAGTATCGTTTTCACGCATTCAGTGTGAATTTACGCCACTCCAGTACCTTAAATTGTGTCGATTTACACTTCCACCCAGTGTAAAGATTGCTTCATCGGAAAACATATTCTGTTAACGAAATTTTAATAATTTTCAATTTTATCCATCATTACCTCAGTAAACTCTAATCTAAGATCGAAGTCATCTTCACTTAATTCTTGCAATAAGTTTATTTTGTATGGTTTAATCTTATTTTTACGTAATATACGTAAGACTGAAGAACGACCCACATCATGTACTTGTGCAACCCTGCCTAAGGATATATGTGGATCTTCAACAAAACTTTTCTCTTTACATCTATCTTTACCTTCTTCAGATTTCTCAAATCGCTTTAGAATTTTTTGTACCGTCGCCTTATGAATAGGAGAACGGTTTAGAGAACGGCTTTTTACAGAAGCAATTTAAATTGCAGAACTTTTCGAAACACAACTACTGTCAGTTTTAGTTTATAATGTAAATCATGAACAAATGTCAATATCACAGCATTTTACATTTAAATATTTAAATGTATTAAAATCTACAAATTTTGCACTGTTTTATGTATTTAAGACCTTCCAGACTACACACAATCATAAGTGTTACATATTTTTGAACTCGTATTGAATAGTTGAACTCGTATGAGATTCACACTGAATGCGTGTAAACCATACCAGACCACAAAAATTAAATGTATGATCAGGTATAGTAGGTACTTAGTCAATTGGGTCATTTTTTATCGAAGGAAATTTAATGTCAGATAGTTGGTGTAAATGTTCGGCGTTATTTAGATGAGATATTTTCCGTACGACAAATTGGTAGACAAGGTAGAATTGAATGGCCTCCACGTTCACCCGATTTCAATCCTAAAGATTATTTTTATTAGGGATACATGAAAAATTTAGTTTACAAACTTAACCAGCCAAGTCTTGCAGAGCAAAGGCAACGAATTATCGATTAATCTCAAATAATTTCTAGACAATCATGGAGAAATGTGGTAGACGCATTGCGAATCAGACAAGAAGAATATTGTATAATTGTATTGTTTCATTTATTATTTAAAGTATTTTTAATATTAATTTTTGTATTATAAATTTAATTTTATATAATCTTTCTTTGTGCGATTTTCATTTGTTAATGTGCGCATATATTATTGTAAAATGTCCCAGTTTATTTTTAAAATTGATCTTGATTCAACTAGAGCGTCAGCCTCAGACTATTAAGAGTAATTGTCGTGTCTTATTTGCATTCGCTAACAACTTCCGGTTTAAGGGCCGTACGTGTGTGGGCCGGCGAATCTTGTTAGTCCTTTGTTTTCGTGCGGAAGGTAATCTATCTTTTCTCGGATTTCATTTCCCTCCTTAATATACTTATGCGGGCACGGTGACAAATGTGTTCTACATGACAGCAAATGATTTAAGGAATGGTTACAATAATTGTTAAATATTTATAAAGGTTAGTAGATTTAAATATTATTTCTACTGGAAAAACTATGTGGTTATTAATGAGCCGTTGAAAGCCAGAGTGGTACAAGTCACTCCGAGCATATTGTGAGATACAAAGCCTTAAAGTTTAGATGAAACTGAAAAATCCTGAGAAGTGTTATTATAATTTTTTTGTTAAATATAGTTTATAAACATGTTAACTTAGATATTGGTGTAAAATTAGCATTATAATTTTAATTTTTTTTTGTTTTTTAATAATTTGTGATAGACCACTTTGCTGCTCAAAACTAATAAAACTAATAAAAATAACTAGAGTTTAAAACAATATTTTATTAGCAAAAAAAAATAAAATTATATAAGTTCTTCCTCTTCTAAGGGTCCAATATCTTCAATGGACGGGTCTTCCAAAATATTCTTAAAATATTCCTATTGAAAGGGTGGTATGAACTGGAGTAGATCGACCATATCCTTTTTTTATTGGCGGTAATTTTAAGTGGAGCATTGTACAGTGGTGTAAGTTCCATATTTTTCATTAGTTTAGGGGCACCTTTTTTATTTTGTGGAAAAATGCTGATTGTTTCAAAACTGAAGTCTTCATTCAAAGTGTCTTATAAAATATTTTGTACGGTTGATCTTTCTCAAAATGCAGCCACTGGATGTTCAACCAAGATACTGTACAATCATTTTCATTTTTCTTGCGGCGAGTTACGGAGTTTTCCACCGCTGCTATGGAAAGAATGTCTTCCTTTTTCATTTCGTACACCAAAAAAGGATTTTTTGTCCTACATTTTTTTATTGTTGTATACCAGTCTTCAGGTGTATATTTTAAGCGATTTTTGGCATACTGTTCAATTTGACCGAAATCTCGATCATTTGGTAAAAATGAATGGCCCGACACCATAAACTTATGATCTATTACTTCAATATCTGTATCTGCCATTAATTTTAACCAGAACAAACACTGCTTGAAGTTGCGGTTTTGACCGCCGCAAGCATCGCTGTAAGCAATAATATGCTTTGCTGCATTTGCATTTGTCATAATATGCTTTCGTATGCATGATCCGATTTCTTGTGATCCCCTGGAAGCAGTGATTTCATCCCAAACATACATAAAAGACTTTTCTTTTTCCGCCAACTCGTGTATCCCTAAATTGTATACGTACATGTTTCTTTTATAATACGCAATGGAACAGGTTAATGTCGGAAAAGGCAAAGCCTTTTCAAGGTCGAACGTAAAACAGTAAATTTTTCCTCTATTTACAATAGACAATTCCTTGTCATTAGCTTGACTTGTTCTTGCCTTTTTAGCCTTTAACAAATGCAACGCATGCTGAGTTTTTAGATCAGTCTTTTCCTGTTCATTAGTGACACACGCTAGTTTTGCCTTAAATGTATCACACTTCACACATGTGTCTTTAGATGGAGTATGAAAGTGTAGATTAAAATCACGATGGAATATATTTCGGTACATTGCTTCCGATACTGGACTTACATTCTCTGTTGAGCATTTTTCTTTATAAAGATTGTACATAATTCTTACATTCAGACTGGCATCGAGGTATTTTCTATTCGGATTATGACTTCGGGTGTAATGGGACTGGTACATGGGGAAACTACCAATGTGTTCACGTACATATTGAACATGTTCTTCAGGAGTTTTATTTATTGGTTTATGCCTACCTCGCAAATCTTCTCCAGGAGATGAAACACGTGAACGTTGAATTGCTCTTTCAAGTCGACCATTCGAAATTTGAAACATTGGCAAAAAGTACTGTTTACAAACATTTTGTGAAATACTTAAAGTATTTATAAAATAAATATTTGTGTTACTTCTAATATTCATTCTACTTTGATCACGAGGACGTCGACGTTTAATGGCACTTTGTTTAACTAAACCAGAAACAAATGAATTTTGTGCAGAAAAATCGCCCATTTTCCAAAAGTTTTCAAATACTGTTTTTCTCTCCTGTTCATCAATTCGGTTAAAACATTTTTTTCTGCAATTACAATTTGTATTAGAAAATGCTTTTTGTGGTACCGTTTTGCCAGATGTACTGTAACATTCACGTCCTGTATTCCTATTTCTCTTACGAATTACCTTGATATGTTTTTCGGGTTCTCTAAAGCGCTTTTTTCCAACTCGTTTCCTTTTATTGCCACTTTCATGCTGACTTCGCGAACCTGATGCCTCATCAGATAAAATATTTTCATTCTCATCTAAAATAATTTAGAGGTTAGGCATTTATTTTGTTAAGTAAACAATAACTATTTGTACCTGAAGACAATGATGATTTCGAATTGTCCAATCCGTCCGGTTCATATTCACTCCCACTACCAGGAAAAGGTTCTATTTCAGATTCATTGGAACTCATGTTTCAGATCTTGTCGCTTGTCGCTCTCAAAATAAACTGATTTCAAACGCGCTACTAAAATCTGTTAAATGCCACAGTGGTATAAGTCACGCGTCTATGGACTTGTACCACTCTGCCTTTCAATGCTATTAGCATTTCGTTAAATAAGTAAACTAGTTGTGCCATCTCTAGGTACAATGGCAAACATAATTATTTCATATTTTGTGTGAATATAGATTCCTGTAAAATGAATCTTTTGACAATTTTTGGGCAAAAATGGAATTTTGTGACTTGTACCACTCTGGCTTTCAACGGCCCAATTATAACGTTCAATTCAATGTCTCAGTGTAAAAATTGAAACAGAACTTTTAAAATAACCAAGATCAGAAACAGGTGTATAAGTACAGGGATCAGTTTTCTTACCTATTATATACAAAATATGTTTTAATAATATATAGACAAGAATAGCTTCACTATCTAATGCCGAAAACGCTCACAATTTAAAAACTTTTTACCAAATTCGTACCATGCACCTCTCTTTACAGAATCTTCTAGATTTAGAACTAACAACAAACCTTCTACTTTAGATCTAGTGCTTATTAATACCAAACAGATAAATTCATTCTTCGCTCTAAGCTCTCTCATGGGAAGTCAGATCACGAAATTAAAGTTGTCTCAACTATATTCACTTAGATCGACTGAAATATTCTGGTTTTGTTTACGAATATTTTTATCCCATAGTACTCCGCTTAAAAGTACCATTACTTTCTTGAATTTCTCTCTCTAATGGACACATCTAGTAATCTAATCCCCATTTTTCGTGTTCTTCTACAAAATGTTCTTTTTCTTTCTTGTCATGTACTTCTCATATAAATTCATCATCATCTCTTGTGTTGTTATTACCTGGTCGTCTGTAAAACTAAGTCTATACAGAGTGAAGTCATTAAGTGGTAGCCCAATATTTCTGCATTTCCTTTTCCTTTGTTCTAAGATTTGTTCTAAACATATTTTAAACAGTGTGGGTTATAAGCCCGTGCCGGTCTCAGCTTGTGTAGAGGAGGAACGCTGAACTGAGTACGGGTCCTTTAGTACTTTGTGCAAGACAACCCCGACACGGGGCGTCCCAATGGCTGATAGGGAACGCTCCTGTAGATATGCAGGACAGTTATGAATAAGGCTTCGCCCAATAAGTACCCGCGGATCAACTGAGGACATGACACAAGTCAGCAGCTGTGTCATTAGTAGCCCGTGGCTAAGGAATACAATTCCTAATAGATGCGGTACCACAAAGTCGCAGCGAAAATCAGATTCTGATTTAACCGCTGTGACACTGCGAACACTCACCAACCCGTTTGGCAAGCGTGGTGTTTTAATACCAATATACCCCTCAAAACACAACATGTTGAACTTGAAACAAAATGGGACGATACCCAAGTGGGTAGAGCTAGCAGCTCAGAATCCCACACCGTAAAAGTGGTCAGCCTCACGGATTCTGGGGAGGCACAAACTCAACAAAACGCGCCAAAATAGATACAAACAAACAAAAACAGTTACTACTAGCCACATACCACATCCAATCGATGGTTAAAGATGAAAGGGTCTACGAATTAGAAGAAGAACTATCCAAGATAAAGTGGGATATTTTCGAAATCGCCTATACTATACAGAAAAAATATACAAAACATATGGTGGAGTAGAATTTCTTGTCAAAAAGTGTGTCAAACCATATGTTTCTACATATGAAAGCGTTTCTGATAGAGTAGTTTGTATTATACTAGACCTAGATAATAAAACCAGGATCAAGGTTATACAAGTGTATGCTCCCACAACAACACATCATAAAGGGGTAGTATGGTTATGGTACACGAAATAAAAGAGGACAAAAATTATATAACTTCTTAGAACAACAAAATTTATATGCCATGAACACACACTTCAAGAAACCAGCAAACCGAAAAAGACGAAAAATGAGATCGACTACTCCCTGTATGGAAACAAAGACATTTTTGAAGATATAACTGCTCTCAATCAATTAGCAACTGGCAGCGATCATCGCCTTTTAAGAGCAAGGATTCTTGTTAAACAAACGAAAACCAGTAGAAACAGGCCACATAATTATTGTAATTAAATATATCAAACTAAAATGCGACAGAAGGGAGATGAGTACAGAGAAGTCTTAAGAAAAACATTTGTAGAACATAATCAACAAGAATATTCCGACACGAACACAATTAATAAAGAAATGCAACGAAAGCTCTTGAAAGCAGGACCGACTGTTGCGAAGAAAATGAAAAATAAAGAAGGTAGAATAAGTGATGTAACAAAACGGTAGATGGAAAAGAGACGCACATTTTTAAGCGAAGGAAATTGATTGAAAAAATTTTTTTTCAATGAATGTCTTCACAGAGAAGAAGTCCCAGATGATTGGAATAAAAGTTTGACAATACTTCTCTTCAAAAAAGGAGACAGAGGAGATCTATCTACTATACAATCAGAATTCTAATAGAGAAAGCCAACGAATATTACTTGAACTTATGCATTATCTTCGTTGATTTTGAAAATGCTTTTTGACTCCATAAAACTTTGGGCTCTAGAGAGAGCTATGAACAACTGCAGGATAGACTCCCGATACAGAATGCTAATACATAATATTTACAAAAAAGCTACAACGAAAATACAAATAGATGCAAAAACCAAAGCTATACCAATCAACAGAGGAGTTCGCCAGGGAGATGTTATCTCACCAAAGCTATTCACACTTGAACTGGAAGACGTGTTCAGAGACATTAACTGGGCAGATAAAGTAATAAATGTTAATGGGAGAAAACTGAGTCATTTGAGATACGCTGATGACATTGTAATATTCGCTACAAGTTTTGAAAAACTACATACCATGATGACGCAGCTATTTCAAGCTTCGAAAAAAGTAGATCTTAAAATGAACTTGGAAAAAACAACAATAATGACAAATACACCGAACATTAGAGAAATAACGTTAAACGATATAAATTTAGAAACAGTAAACGAATACATCTACCTGGGACAGATAATGAAAGTTAAGAAGAAGACAGAAGAAGAAGACAGAAGAAGAAGGTAGCGTGGGCGGGATTTGGAAAACTGAGTTGGATCTTGAAAAGCACTAAAATAGAACAATTTTTGAAAACCAGAATTTACGTCAGTGTATCCTCCCTATACTCACGTATGATTCATAGACGTGGACATTCACCAAGTCTTATATGGATAAAATTGTAAAGGCACAAAGAGCGATGAAAAGATCAATGCTCGAGGTAAGACTTATAGACAGAAAAACAAGCAAATGGATTAGAAGCAAAACCAAAGTAAAAGACGCAGGAGAACATGCTGCCAAATTAAAATGAAGCTTCGCAGGCCACACTAAATACAACAATGTAGACCATGGTTAGGAAAGAGAATCAGATGAAGATCACAAATAAGATGAGCTGATGACATTAAGAAGATCGTAGGATACAACTGGAAGCAAGTGGCGCAAAATAGAAAACACTGGATTGATTTGGGGGAGGCCTATGTCCAAAGTTAGATTACTTAAGGCTGAAGAAGAAGAAGAATTATAAGCAGCAACTTTATTTAAAACTTTTTGTTGCTTTGAATCCTTGTTGCTACTAACCTTAGTTTCCTACTTGATTTTAAGTGTTACGTCGTGGTAGATTGGCATTGAATAACTTTTATTTGTTCTATATTTATTTTAGTTTAATATTCTACCGAAAGTTGGAAATTATCACCCTATTGACTTCAGATCTAAATAGTTCTGCACTACTGTATTCAAACCATTCCCTCAAGTTCTTAAGCCACGATTTTTCTCGAGTATCTTTGCCCTCTCATAACGTGGCCTAAGTACTTAAGTTTTCTTCTTTTCTTCTTCTTCTTCTTTTTATACAGACTTAACTTCCTTCGCTTTCGTGGTCTTCCTACTGATAGTCTTCCTATTGGGGAACCGTCTCTTGCCGTCTTTACAACTCTATTTGTTGTCATTCGGCTTATATGATCGTCCTATTCTACTCTTCTATTTCTTACCCAGTTTTTTGATGTTCTCCACCTTGCACCTATGTCGTATATCTGTACTTCTAGCTCTGTCCCGAAACAGTGAATAAAAGCCTTCTGCAACTGAAAAAAACCAAAAACAACATACAATGAATTAGACAAAGAAATATTACAACAAATAGAAAGAAGGAACATCTTAAATAAATCTAACAAAAGGGGAACCGACGAATATAGAGAACTTAATAGGCAGATTAGAAAAGGAATCAGACAACAAAAAAGAAAAGAAAACGAAAAATTAATAACAACAACTATTGAAAAAAATAAGAGTACGAAATGCCTCAGCTGAAAGATGATGAGATGAGACCAGCACGGAAATTAATAAAAAATGTTGGATCAGAAATAATGCCAAAAGTAACAATTTCAGAGGTAACTACAGCATTGGAAAACATGAAGAGAAATAAAGCTGCAGGAGAAGATAGTATTACCACAGATATGATATTAGAAGGAGGTAAGGAACTAATTGCAATTGTAACTAAACTTGTATACAGTTTTTTACATCAGGGCAAAGTTACTAAGAGCTGGAACAACTCTAAAGTAATCTTATTACACAAGAAAGGTGATAGTCGAAAATTGGAAAACTACAGACTCATCAGCCTACTGTCACACCTGTTTATAATACTCACCAAAGTCATAACTACTCGACTAACAAGAAAATTAGACGAATACCAACCATATGAACAGGCAGGTTTTAGAAAAGGCTACTCAACTTCCGATCACCTGTTAACCACAAAAATATTAATAGAAAAATGTAACGAATACAAGTTTCCAGTTTTCCTAGCATTTGTAGACTACGAAAAAGCTTTCGATGCCATAGAACACACGGCCGTAATAAACGCAATGCAAAATTGTAGAATAGACAGCAGATATATTAACTTAATAAAAGAAACTATGAACCAAGCTACAGCTACATACTACCTAAATGAAAATGAACACACGAACCCTGTACCATTAAACAGGGGAGTCAAACAGGGAGATACTTTATCACCCAAACTGTTCACCTTAGTTTTGGAGGACGTTTTTAAAAACCTAAATTGGAAATATAAGGGAATAAACATCAATGGCCGCTACCTCAGTAATCTACGATTTGCAGATGACATAATCCTGATAGCTACTGACCTACAAAAAATGCAAACCATGCTTTTAGAACTACATACCGAATCTTCTAAAATAGGACTGAAAATGAATGAATGAAACAAAACAAAAGTCATGCACTCCGAAGACACCGTGACAATAATAAACGATAAAGTTATAGAAAAAATTGAAGAATATATATACTTAGGACAAAAAATAATCCTAAATAGGAAAATTCAAACGGAAGAAATAAAAAGAAGAAGCAAGTTAGCTTGGGCAGCATTCGGTAAACTGAACTATATACTCAGAAATCAACAAATTCAATTACATCTTAGATCTAAAGTTTTTGATGCATGCATTATTCCGATATTAACTTATGCGGCACAAACATGGACAATCACAAAAAAGAATATGAATATACTTAGAGTCACTCAACACGCGATGGAAAGAGCAATGATAGGTATATCACTTAAGGACAAGAAAACAAACACATGGATAAGACAGAAAACCAAAGTCACCGATGTGGTGCAAAAATCATTAAAGTTGAAATGGGAATACGCTGGACATGTAGCTAGGAGCGATCTAAACAAATGGCACAGATCAATTTTAACCGGAGACCATACCAACACAAAAGACCCAGAGGCAGGCCTCCTATGAGATGGACAGATGATCTGAAAAGGACTGCCGGGAAAAATTGGCTACAAGTAGCGTACAATAAGAAACAATGGAAAGGAAGACTTAAAGAGGCTTATGTTCAGATGTGGACGTGAATGGCTAGACGAAGAAGAAGAAAAAGAAGCTCTGTCCCATAGTGTCTTACCATCAATTTTTCTAAAGTTTTCTTCTTTTGATAGTCAATAGTCAATATTATTTCAGTATTATTTCAGCTACACATAAAGTGTGCTACACATATCTTAATTTCCATAAACAATTAAATCGATTCTTATTTAATTTAATATTTATTTGTAACAAATGTAGAAAAACAAACATTATACCAAAATTCTTACAAGGTACAATTAATAACCTTAATAGGTACAATAAAAACTTTCCTGCAATCTAATGTTTCTCTATGAAGAATTTAAACATTTCTCTTCACACTCTGTAGACAAAGAAATGTAACAGAAACGCCTTGAAAGGAAACACCTCGACCTCCAGTAACCCTTCATATTCCACCATCAGCGTTGCTGTCATTCAATATTTTACTAAAAAAGGAGACATTATGGCGTCTTGCGAGAATAATTGGCAAATATGAACATCAAGTCGTGAACGTAAAAGGTAACACGAAGCATTCCTTATGTGTGTGGTAAAATAGAGGGCAAGTGCTACCAGGGACGGTTTAAAATGGTTTTATCTTTAATTTTACAAAACAAGTAATTTGACGTTATCCAAAACAGAATAGTTGTCATTCAAGACGTTTCTCTTCTTATCGTACTATTTTCTATTGAAGGTTTGCATCAATATCAATGAAGCAAGCGTGTTTGTTATAGCACACTATCATAAGCATTTTTAAGGTCAACGTAGAGGAGATGTATTGGATGATTTCGTGCTACTTTTTTTTTATTAGCTGGCTAACAGTAAACAGATGGTCAATAGTTGATCTACTTGCTCTAAAGTCGGCCTGTTCTTCGGCCTCCATATTACAGAATTCATCTTTCATTCTCTTTGTGATGAGTTTCCCGTAAACTCTCGAGATGATGCTAAGGACTGCAATTCGTCGATAATTGTCAGATACATCTTTACTTCCTTCATATGTATTGTCCTGATAAACGATGTCCACCACTCCTCCGGTATACTCTTTCCTTTAACACACTTTTGGTAAAGGCTGGCTAGCAGCTTATATAATTTGCTTGTACCATCTTGAGGAGCTCAGGTGGGATATTGCCAGGGTCTGGTGATTTTTTTCTTTAATGCTTGGCATACTCGTGCTACTTCTTTGCCATCAATCCCTATTGGGGAAGCTATTGTATATACTTACACCTCTGATTGTGTTTGAGGTGTTTGCAAATATTCTGCCCTTTCTTCCGCCAGTAGATTTGTAAAGTATTCATCCCATTTATCTAAGCTGATCGATGAGATGATGTCTTTAGTCTTATCTTGTGGAAGAGATCGAAGTATTTTCCAGCTTTCAGTACTTCTGCTACCCCCCAAGTAAGTATTTATTATGGAGCAGTTTCTTTCCCAGGAAAATGAACAAAACTATAACAAAAGATGCATATTTGAGATGATTTACATAAAAAAGATCTAAATTCCATCACTAATATCAAAGATCTATAGAATACGTATCGCAATTTAATAAATTGATATTTTTTTTTAAGTACGACCCTGAACACTCGTATTTTAAAGTACGTGCTAGATATATTTGAGGACCAGATACCATTTCTGCATTCCATGTAAACATGAAAAAACCACCCAATAGTATAGACTTCAAAAATATATATTATGTAATGTTTAGTGTTTTATTTATAACAGACCGACAAACCCAGGATTTAAAAAAGTTTCTAAGATGATCATATTTAAAAACTTTCATGTTTTTGAGTAACTTTCAACAAAGTCTTCAATAGAGTCGCCAGAAGCCGATTCTGTATAACAACTTTAAAGAGAAAGAGAAGCTCTGTCAGAAGCAGAACCTATCGGTCACTTTACGGTCAAGTTCAGCTCAGATTAATAAGCTGTCATCTTCCTTTGGTTTATTTAACAGTTTAGTAACTACGACAGAAGATGGGACTGGCTGTCTCGCCAATATCTCAGAGATTTGCTCACTGAACGCGCCTTTTGTAAACAGTAAATTAATTTCCTCGTTTAATTAAATCGAAACGTCATATAACCACTTAGTAATAAGAGAAAGGATATCAGAGAGAAATACATTCGTTTTGTATAAAAAAATTGACTTCTCTATGTCGTCGATAATAATTTTTTTGTACCCTTTATTTCTTTAGCTGTATCATTTCTGGCTTTATTATATTTTTTGTAATTCTGAAATTTTTTATCCCAAAGTTCAACCAGTCAGTTGACAGTATTTTCTATATCTGGTGCATTGTGAGCAATGCCCCCTCCGAATGCACAATAAGGACTATAATATTGTAACAATGGACGAAAAATGACAACTGCATTATTCTATTTTCGTGGACTAAAAATGGAGCCACCTGCAAATATTTTTCTATTACTGCTTAAAGAGTCAAATCGTCTTTTCATTTGTAATGTCTTCTATCACCATTACTTATTCTGTTCTATATCTTTGTGTGATGTTTGAACTAAATTTATGAACCATCAAACCAAATAATCACTCAGTAAAAATAGTTGAAGGTCAGGATCAAAAGTTCTTTTCTATGGATTTTTGATATTTCAGTTTCCAGGTTTTGAAATGGCGATTATCTTAGCATTGTGTGAGTTCCTCGTAAGCAATTCCTCAGATGATTGTTTGGAAATGACCATTCACCTGCTTTAGGTGTCATATTTATTCAAAAGTTGTCATGCAATATATCTAATCTAAGAGCTTGATCTGCTGTTAAGTCCTTGATTGCATTTCATGTTCTTCCATACTAAAAGTCTATCACAGATAGATTAGATATTGGATTTTCCTTTTAGAGTTTTGAATAATTCTTGTATCTTTTTTTTTATTAAGTAAACCGCGTCAACCATGAAAGGTTATTGGCGGGGAAGAGTTGTACATAAAATCAGATGTTTGCTTATGAGAACTAAAGTCTATTTTTCTATTAGATTGTACAATTTAGTTAGTTTTAGAAACTTAGTCACTTTATCACATTTACTATAGTTCAGAGCACTTTTCAGATCACTTGGTAAATCACTTTGAAGTCGTTCTAGGTGATTGAGTGGACAACTAACAATAATGTGTTCGATTGTCAAAGGAATATCACAAACATAGTACAGTTTTCGTTGTTCTCTCTTCATTAGATACTGGTGGATTAACCTGGTATGTCTTATTCTCAAGCGGTGTTGTATATCTTGGTCTCATCGTTTTTGTGGCATTATCCCTTTTGGTGACAAATTTGGGCTGATGCGTTGTAGTTTTTTGTCGTCCAGTTTTTTCCATCTTTCGAATCATATTCTCATTGAAAATTCTTTGATGGTGTTTTGAATGTCGGAATGAGGAATTTATAGGATCTCTTTTTCTGGTCTATTCGTATAGCAGACTTCTTTAGCTTCCCGATCAGCTTTCTCATTACCCCTTATACCTATATGAGTTGGAATGCAAACAAATTCTACCCTTTTATTCTTACTGTAAAGTTCTTCTAGATCAATTTTAATTTGTCATAGTATTTGATGGTTTGGGTACACCCTTAATATTCCTTGTACTGTGCTTAAAGAATCAGTGAAAATGACTGCTTCCAATTTGGGCTGATATATGTTGTAGAGCTTTAGATATGGCATACAATTCGGCGGAATATATGGAGTACTCCTTAGGTAGCTGGAACTGATGTTTAATTGTCTTGTATCTTTACTGGTATTTGTTTTACTGGATAAAAATAATAACTGAAGACCGGATTATAAGGATGAAAGACTGGCTAAAATAAGCAGTTATATAAGCAACATTGTATTTTATTTTTTCAAAAATAATAGTTCTGTATTTAAACAAACTCAGTTTGACTAATGTTATTTTACTTACTCTCTTCAATACTTTTGTTATCTGCTTATGAAATTGCATAACTACATTTATATTTTAAACATTTCCGCATTTTCTTGGTGACACACATTACCAACCAACAGTCGAACCGTTTTAGAATTTATGAGCTTTAACCAGGTGCATTCACTTCAAACGATTATGAGATTTAGGAGTAGATCTTGGCACGTTACTTAGAAATAAAGGAAATAAAAGTTTGTAGTTGTAGTGGCTCGGAAAACGCCGACATACTCAGGAATGTAAACACCAGCGTTATTTTATTAAATTATGGAGTAATATACAAAGTATCTGATAAAATAATAAGATAAATAATAAGTATTATGCTGTTATAGCTAGGCCATGTTCATGTGGAATATACTGCACGTATTTTACAGTTAGATTTTAAATCTCTAAAAAAAGGTTTTTCATATGATATATCTTTCATTTGTATGTTAGGTAGGTTACTAATATATATACACACATAATTGTTGATTTGTTTTTTGACCGCAAAACTATTAAAACTAATGTAAATAATAATAGAACAAAACAGAATTCCTCAAGAATGGAGATTAAGCATCCTAGTATCTCTCTTCAAAAAGAGAGGCTAATCTTCAAAAGAGAGAAAAATTAATTTATTAAACATAACATTAAAATTAACAACCAAAGTAATAACAAGTAAACCGAATGAAATTATAATACTAACAAAAAAACAACCTAAATGAAACAATATGAAGAAATAAAAATATCGAGAAAAAAATGAAAGACAGAATTTACAAAACAGGCATAAGACACACGCGGGAGAAACACGATCTGACGCAGAGAGGACAAAAAGGATGTTAGAAACAGTAGGGATGAAAATACCTTGAGAAAAGTTGATTAAACACTATGGGACAGAGCTACAAGTACAGATGTAAGACGTAAATGCAAGGTGGAGAACATCAGTAAACACGGCAATAGATGATTCCCTAATAGGAAGACGATTAGTAGGAAGACCACGAAAACAAAGGAAGAAAAACTTACGGAAGGCACATTGAAAAACAGACATGTCTACATTGCAGAGTCATGTTTACAGCTAAAAAGAAGAACTGGTATTAATTTTATTCTTATCTATTAACAAAATTCTTTCTTCATTATCTGTCTATGTGTCTCGTAACATACATTATGTCTTTTTTTCCTGTGGAGGTACCAACCTAAGCTGTATGCCACATCTGCACCTTAAACCTATAGATATTCTTCTACCTGACTCATTGAAGTTTATGATCGAGATTCAGCCGCTCAGACAGTTTGATTAATGATATTTCTCCATTGATCTCGGTCTGCTTTGTGCCACCTTTATGACTAGTATTTCTTGTACTCTCAAATTAGTTTGTTCAGTTGTTTTATTCAGTTCATAATTAAATTCAATTAAATTTTTATAACATT
This sequence comes from Diabrotica balteata, assembly GCA_918026665.1. Lineage (NCBI taxonomy): Eukaryota > Metazoa > Arthropoda > Insecta > Coleoptera > Chrysomelidae > Diabrotica > Diabrotica balteata. Next base: position 173,828,486 of record OU898277.1, on the reverse strand, counting down.
TTTCTTGTTATTTTTGTAATACTTATTGATAAAATAATTTTTGTTTTAGTTGTTTAATGTTGTTAAGAAAAAAGAGAAGATTATTATTTCGATTAGCTAATTAAATAATTTTTGTCATGGTCAAATCAATCATTTAGTGTGATAACATATTCATACACAGGACATAAAAACAAGTTATTTAAAAACCTTTAAAAGTGTAATATTGTGACTTAACATTACAAAAATTTGTGGAAAATAAAGGATAGCTTTCAGTAATTAATTTAAATGACATTATTGGTGTCTTAGCAGCTAGAATGGTAACTACGAAAGACAGTAAACTAACGTATGTGTTTAAAAAAAATTGGGAAGAAAAACAACTATCGAGGACCTGTTGATAACAACTATATGATAACTAACCTGTTGATAACTAGTTGTTGTCAACAGCTCCTCGAAGACACTTCGTCTCAGGACCATATAACCCCGGAGTTCCCAACCAGGGGGCATGCCCCCCAAGGGGGGCATAGAGAAATGTCAAGGGGGGCGGAAGACGATTGCGATTTTAGAAAGAAAAAAAAATAATCAAACAACATTTACAAATAATATTACAATGTAATGTTAAATTTACACGGATAAAATTAATGAAATTAAATATGTCAACAGCCGTTTCAAAACCCGACACCAACGTCGTCAATCGCAGTTTATATAAGTTTCGACAAGCCACTACATGAAATCCGCGCGCAACCCCTCCGCACCGATTCCGCATAACGTTCATTAGGAATTAGGATTAGATATTAGATCATAGGTAGATAGAAAATAGTTGAGTACCTACCGGACGTGCATGAGTATCTGTGAGATTCATTCACACAAATTTACGAAAAATTTGACGTTTCGGTATCAATTTGTTGCTGAGAAATTAATTTGAGTGTGTATAATTATTGTGTTTTACTGTTAAAAGGTAAGTTTGTGTATTTACAAACTACAGTTGTCATTTTTACTTAATTTACTAAATTATTGATTGAGCTAAGATGCGTTCGTAGATCGATCATTGGATCTTTTTTAACACATTACAATCAAACCTACGTGGCGAATTAATTTTGAAACGTTAAATACATTACGTTATTAAGATAAATGGGCATTTATAAATAGTGATTACATGTAGGTATTTTGCTTGTTTATTTATTACTGTTTTATTGTTATAGGTTGCAAAATGGCAGCGAAAAAAAGAAAGTTTTCCGAAGATTATATTAAGTTTGGATTACCTTCATAGAAAAAGACGAGTTACAGTTACCTCAGAGTGTGATATGCATGAAAGTTTTAAGTAATGATAGCATGAGGCCCAATCGCCTTGAAAGACATTTGAAGGTACAACATCCTACTCTGGTTTTGAAGACGCAAGAGTTTTTTTCTTCTAAAGCAGAATCACTCAAGCGGATGAGATTGGATAAATCGGGAAGTTATCACAAAGGTGTATCGCAGCATCTCAAAGCTTCATTTGAAATAGCTTTTATGATAGCAAAGCAAAAGAAACCTCATACTATTGGTGAAGAATTAATAAAACCGTGTGTCCTAAAAGCCACGCAGATAATTTTAGGAGAAGATGCAGAGCAAAAAATGAAATCTATTTCTCTTTTGGATAATACAGTCAAGCGTAGAATCGATGACATTGCAGCAGACATAAAGTCACAAATAATCAACAAAGTAAAATTATCGCCTTTTTTTGCAATTAGTTGCGATGAATCCACCGACATCGTTAATTGTGCACAGTTAATAGTGTATGTTCGTTACATCGGCGGAGATATCATTGAAGAAGAGATTTTGTACTCCCAATCTTTGACAGCAGGTATTACTTCTGAGAATATATTTAATTCAATATCAAATTTTGTTGAAAAACATGACTTGGATTGGAATAAACTCATTGGACTTTGCACAGATGGCGCACCTGCAATGATAGGTGTACGATCGGGCTTAGCTAAAAAGCTCAAAGAAAAAAATCCCGCAATGGTTAGTACACATTGTGTTATTCATCGGCAAGCTTTGGCTTCCAAAACATTACCACAGAAATTACGCCAGACTTTGGACTCGGCTATAAGAATTGTAAAGTACATTAAGAGCAGCGCTTTGAACAGTCGTTTATTTACTTTACTTTGCGAGGATCTCGATTCTGATCACAAAGTTCTTCTGTTCCATACAGAAGTACGCTGGCTATCCAAAGGCAACATGTTGGCTCGCCTTTATGAATTGAAAAAAGAAGTAATTCTTTTTCTCGAGTTCAAAGAAAAACACGATTTCTTCACAATGTTCAAAGATGACACATTTCAATGGAGGTTGGCTTATTTGGCTGACATATTCGGTGCCTTGAATGAACTAAACTTAAAACTTCAGGGCAGTAACGGCACTATAATAAGCAATTATGATTATATTCAGGGGTTCATATCAAAGCTTCAACTTTGGAATCAAAAAATCTCTTCTGAAAATGTTATGTCTTTTTCTCGGCTGTTCGAAGCAATTAAAAATAATATACTTGACGCAAATTTGAAAGCTGACATAAACACTCATTTGCAAGCGCTGAAAGACGAATTTCGCCGATACTATCGAGACATCAATTCAGAGTCACCAATATGGCGTATGACAAGAAATCCATTTGTTGTTGATGTGTTACAATTACCAGAAGAAATTCAGGAAGAATTTCTAGATATGATGGCTGACTCGTACATGAAAGATGACTTCCATCTCTTGACATTGGAGAAATTTTGTATTAAAAGATTGCCTGTTAATTCGAAGGTTCCTTTTTCTTCAACTTACTTATGTGAGACAGGCTTTTCTGCTCTAGTTTTAATTAAAACTAAACAGCGAAATCGTCTTGATGTCGATAGCGACCTGATGATAGCTCTGGCAAAAACAGATCCTAGAATCAACCAAATAGTACAGAATATGCAATCTCAAGTGTCTCATTAATATTTACTTTGTTAAATTTAATTTTTTTGATAAAAAACATGTACTAGTTTAATTAAACTTTTAAAATTTGTTTATTAGAATTAAAATAAAATTTTAAGTATATAATGTGCGTTTTTTGTTGTATTTATTAAAAAAGTAAAGGGGGACATGAAAATTTAATTTATAGTCCGGGGAGCCCCAACAAAGAAAAGGTTGGGAAACCCTATAACCCCTATAGGGTCATCCGTCGCCATGTTACCAAGTCCAACGGTAACTTAAACATCCTAATTTGTAATTATATATAATGTAAAACAACTATAAATTTATAACATTTAACGGGTTTTGACCCATATATTTTGGTGGCTCATAGCATGCATACCCCGTTTACACTGAAGATGGAATTAACATTCCGAAAACGTTCTGTAATGTAATTGTGATAGCCCGTTTGGGTATTTTATTATATACCTTTTATAAAGGATTTGGAATAAAAATTTTTGTGACATATGGTATACAGCCAGCTACAGGAACTTAGTTTCCTAGTGAAAAAATGAACACTGAGAACAGTTTACAAAAAGGATGGAAAGCGACTTCTACAGTACACAAAAACAAATATGGAGATCCATAAAAAACCAACGAAGAGAAATGGCAGAATTAAAGGAATACAATAACATACCAGCAAACGAATGGGAAAGATACCTGACGGAACTGTTTAAAAGAAAGGAAAATAATCAACACAATACCGTACCTGAATTAAGACACGAAATAGAAATCAGTTTTTCAGGAAGTAGAGATAACCTTAAATTCGCTTAAAAATAGAAAGTCACTATGACCAGACGGAATAGCCAACAAGCTTCTAAAACAAGGAGGAGAAAGTATAACAATAGAGATGACAAAACTTATATAAAAACTAATATTGCACTGCGATACTAGACGCATGGAGAAACAGCATAATGATACCAATGTTCAAGAAAAGAGATAAGATCGGAGACAAGATCCGACACATCTAAAACGAGACGACGTGAAGAAATAGATAGATAGTTAATAAAAAAAACATGTAAAAATTAAAATCACACCAACTATGCCTTAGTAAAGGGTTGAAATTTGCCGAAAATTATATCAAATTGCAATTCTTGCTTTATGTTTGAATGCAGAGTGTAAAGATATGACTACCAAAGAGAATTGAAGTACTATTATAAAAATAATACCTCAATCAACCATGGGAGCTAATCGTCTATGCCTTGCATAACTCAGTATCTCAAGTGAAAGTTCGTCTTCTCTTAAAATAGAAATTAAATCTGTACCCTTAGCTGATAGCAAATAAAACAATTTTTTATCTAATTATATTGATTAAAAAAAAAACAATTAACCCTGCCAATTCTTGACAATAAATTAGTGAGGATGATACTTATGGCATCAATGGGCTGGTTGTATGGCCTCCCAATTAGATGTTAGGTCCTCCGGAGAGCTGCAGTTGTACCATGTGAGTGTAGCCTCTAAATTAAGTGGTTAGGCCCTCCAATGGTCAATAAATTTTTATAATGCGGCCAATAAACCGTGAATATGGTTAATTAATTCTTGAATATGGTCTATAATATGGTCTTGAATATAATCGTCAAGAGAATGTTGCAGACCTTCTTTTATAAATTTTAATTATAAACAAAAAATAATCCCACCATTAAAGGTAATTGACAGAAAGTAGGAAGAAACTGCATGAAGTTAGCACATATATCATAGGATGTTTCAATATGATGGAATTTGCTTTTCTGTCAACATAGAACAGAATATTTAGTCTACTGGACAGAAAGAGAGAGGGCGAATATTTATTCTACAGGACAAAAAGAGAGAGAAAAGAAAGAGGGCGCCAAGTAAAAATAGTAAAAACGAAGCTGGAGGAAAAGAAATTAATAAATTAATAAAGAAATTAAACTAAAATAATTATTTAAAATAAATTAATAGATGTGACGTTTATAACGTTACAAGTGTGTTAAGAATTCCTTAACCGGTCCATAGTTAGCACATTTATCTAAAATTGCGCAACGTTTATTTACTTAACAGCTTTATAGAAAATGACTTCATTTCCGGCAATAATTCAAAATTTGCATATTAGTTGCATTCTTCGCATTTCAATTTTTGTCGATAGGATACTCTGATCAAAAGATATCGATTTTTCACCGTAGGGTTGATACAAATTTTATTTAAAAAATTAATTTCGGGTGCGTAACTGGCATTCAAAATCGACTATCGCTTCAAGCGTTGTTTCTTAGAGAACGGTTCATTTTACACAAGTGTCAATATTATCTCAGCTACATTTCTTATTTGAAAAATTGTGTCTATGGTGCACAGATTTATGACAAACTCTTTGCCTTTTTTTGGGGCCCCAACATTGACATTCAGCTTGTTCCTCTAGCTTTTAGAGATCAAATCTCTAACGACTAGACTATATTATATTATTTATTCCAAAAAAACTTGCATACAAATTATAATAAGCACCTACACACTCTCGATATAAAAGAAATGAATACGGCGTTAACAGCCACTTACATACCTGTAGCAACAAATTAAGATTATCAATACTGCTCCTTGACTAAAATTTAATGTAAATTAATGTGCCTAAACCTACTTTCCAAATGACCATAAAAGTATCACGGCTTACTAGATAAGATTCCTTAATTGTCATCATAGTCAACTTTATTTAGATAACACTTAAGAGATCAATTAATAGCCGTAACAGACGTTTACTAACCGAAAAGATAACACTCTTGACATCTGAAAACATATACATGTTAATCGCAGCTATTAATAGAACTATTTGTATAGACGCCGTAGTATTTTTATAGTAATTAATATTGCGGGATTTTGGTCAAACCAATTATTTTTTAAATTATCTGAATGTATGTTTACATCCTTTTTGGGTATCACGACAACGTCGCTAAAATACCATGAAGTATAATGACAAAATGGTATTCGACGTTAAAAAATGAAATAGATTCTGGTCGATCCCACAGACCACAAATAACTAGACGTTTCACGTAGGTAGCTCAAGGTCAAACCAAACTTAATGTCATTTGTAGTACCGAACAAATCTTCAGATGTCACTTTACTCTGTCTTTACCTTTACTCTACAGTTTAGGTTTAGAACACAACTAAGAATTATAATTGTCATATTAGCGTCTATATTTTGATTTTGTTAAATTGTAAATTACAAATCTACCTCAGTGATCTGTGTTTTAAATGTTCCTGGCGGTGTTCAAACAGTATTTTGCAGATTAATAATAATTAGTTCTTCACAATAAATGTTGTATCCTACAATGTACCAATTCGTCATTAATTAGACATGCCTTTGCAAATCCTGAGTCTAATAAATATTTGATATTAGAGAACAAATAACTGATTGATGATCGATTTTAGATTCTTCTTCTAATGTACATCCCAGAAGTATTTCAATGTTGAGTGGGGAAGCAAATGTAACAGAAAGTGAGTAACCCTAATATGTAATTAAAAAACATTTTTTTACCTGATGTGAATCATGGTATAAATTATTAAACTAACTTCTTCTTTCCTTGAGTTCCGTAAAAGAACAAAGTCCTATCTATCTGAAAGATCATATTATTCAGTAGAAGAGTTTCTTAACGTTAGTGTTGTATAAATATATATTTCAGTATCACATGCAGAAACTTAAATGTATTAGTTCGTAAGGATTTATTATGCACTTTATTTAAATTTTGGAATACATTGTGTATTTTATTATCTTTTATTTTGTGATATTGACGATTTATGTAATTTCAGTAAATTTTAAATTGCTATTTTTCTGACTTTTTGTAAGCTTTGTCCATAAAATTGTACAATTTTCAGTGGTGATAGCATATTTTTATTCTATTCTAAATTACAACGTTGTTTTACAAGTGTTAAATAAATAAATAAATTACATTTTGTTTTATTTTTTCCTAAATGGTATTGTGTATATTTGAATTTAAAAATGTAAAATGCATTTTTTTTCAAATATACCAAATAATATTTAAATATTTTAAGCTTTATTTAAATTTTCCCACCAAAATTAAAATTTGAAATTCCCGCGTAACTTCCCGCTTGAATTAGTTCCGATTGATTGATGATTGAATTAGTACAAATCTTATGGAGCGCTGAATTTCATATCCAACTAAAGCATTGTCGTGGAACATCTAGGAGGTAGGTAATCTGTGGTCGATCCTATACCTATTATAAAAATATTTCATTCTTGAGGAGGCTAGGACCCACGCAGGGTTGTAAAGCCAGAATGATGATGATAATGATCCATAATCATGCATATCTCAATCGTGTACTCCGTTTTAAAATTGATAGCACAGTTTTTATAACACAACTCATTCCCATTTTATGCTGCATTGTAATCGAATTTTATCGAAGTTGGTTATAATATATTTGTATTTTCGCGTCCCTCTTTCCTTTCTCGTCCTATATATTTCACTTGTTTCCTATTTCCCTACACGACCGCCTCATCATCGCCAAAAGCGCTACTGTGCCTTTCTTTATGATTAGCGAACAGTGTAGTAGTGTCTGGGAGCTCAGTAGACTGTGAGACCTTGAAATCCCGGAAGAAGACATCAGAAAGGATGTCGAAAGCTCGGCGCTGTTATAATCGCGCGGCTATAATATTCAAAGCTTAGAAAATGAAATCACACTATTCTTAGAATACACCCAGATGAACACTTTCGGAGTCACACAGCATCGGTGTGCAAATAATCCTTCATATTTAAGCGGGCCAGGCCAAAATGCACCTGCGCTCTGACAACCTGTGCGCTGGTAGTCTAACTCAGACGTTTATCGGAATGAACCTTCCATTCTAGTCTCAGGCATGTTTACGACGATGAATATTGATTTTTATTGGTTTAAAGTGTGATGGAGATCAAGGAATTAATAACAAAGGTCCCGTTAATCTTTCTATATGGGATAAGAGAGTAAAAGATCATTCCAATAGAAATTAATGACACTTTTAGGATAAAGACATGATGTGAAATGAATGTTTCCCTTCTGATTGGTTTTAACTTTAGATTTCGGTTAGAACACATAAAAAATTACGATATTAGCAGACAAATGGGAGTATAAAGGAATATAATTCAAGAGCAACTTGTATGGTACGGACACTTCAGATGAATGGAAGAAAGCAATCCTCGGAATTCTCAAAAAATATTAGACTGTACTGAAAATGATGAAAAAACGATAAAGCATAGGTTAAGCTGGATGTACTCGTTCAACGACAAAATGAAAATGACGTAGTGTGAATATTCACTCAATATCACTTCACAAGTTATTGGAAGGTGTAAGAAAGGAACACCAAAGACAATGGATGAAAGACGATTAGAATGGATCTCTTAGTGAAGAATATTCATATTATTAGATATATGACAAGATAGAAGCATAGAAAAAAATTTGGTTGTTTATCCAGATTTTAAGCGACGTGGTTATCTCTCCCTCTGCAGGAAGAAATCTAGGATGAGTATTTCTGTCTCATCGAGGACTATGCTAAAGTATCTCCTACAAATTGTTTAACGCATCTGGACGGGATGTCTAGTAAAGACATTTTCTAAGAACCAGCTATGACTTTCTCAAGAGGATTGTTCAGCATGATACCAGTAGTTGAGAGGATAGGAGGTGTCGTCTGGTCAGTTTCCATTTTCTTCTTCTTCTTCTTTAAGTTCCATCTTCTATCGAAGGTTGAAAATCATCATGGCTATGCGGACTCTGTTGACTGCGGCTCTAAAAAGTTCTGCACTACTGCATTCAAACCATTCCCTTAAGTTCTTAAGCCAGGATATTCTTCGTCTTCCCACATTTCGCTTTCCTCAAGTACTCTTCAAGTAACCTTTCGTTCCAAGTACTCAAGTTTTCGTCTTTTAATTGTTAATATTATTTCCGCCTCATTTCCTATCCTTCTAATTACTTCCATGTTTGACATTCTTTGAATCCATGATATTCGTAGGATTCTTCTGTAACACCAAAATTCTGGTTTGGTCTACATCTGATGTTATCCATGTTCCTAAATATTTATAGTTATTAACCTTCTCAATTGCAGTATCTTCAATAGTCAATTGGATATTTGCATGTGCAGATTTAGTCATGATCATGCATTTAGTTTTCTTTAAATTTATCTTCAGTCCGTACTCATGACAGCGTTCATTAAGGCGTTGCATTAGGTTCTGTAAATCATTGTTGTTATCCGTAATTATTACTGTATCGTCTGCAAAACGTAAGTTATTCAAAACTTCTCCATTGATAGATATACCTTCTATTGAGTCTGAGAGCGCTTCTTGAAATACCGCTTCACTGTAGACATTGAAAAGTAGTGGGGACAGCACGCAACCCTGGCGGACTCCTCTCTGTATTTTGATATTTTCGGTGTACTGGCTGTCAACTCTTACCTTGGCAGTTTGATTCCAATATAAATTAGATATAATTTTCAGATCACGACTGTCAATATTTTTGCTTTTTAATATATCTACAAGCTTTTTATGTTGAACTTTATCAAATGCCTTTTCAAAGTCTACAAAACATAAGTACATATCCTGATTCATGTCCATGCATCTCTGAGCCAGCACATTCAAGCCGAACAAAACATCTCTTGTAGTCATACCATTTCTAAAGCCAAATTGTGTGTCACTAATCTCATATTCAAGAGTTTTAACAATTCTGCTGTGAATTATTTTCAAAAATGTTTTAAGTGTGTTACTCATTAAAGCTATTGTTCTGTGGTCTGAACAAGTTGTTGAACTTGGTTTTTTGGGAATTGCTACAAAGGTTGATTGCGGCCATTGTCTGAGGATTGTGGCAGTCTGATATATTAGATTAAAGAGTTCAACCATTACATCATCTGGTCCAGTAGCTTTACCCTCTTTTGTGTTTTTGATGGCATAGATGACTTCTTCTCTTAATATTGGTGGTCTCCTCGGTGATTTCTAATGACAGTTCTTGTCTTTCATCATTAAATAGTTGTTGAATGTAATTGGTCCAGTGACATAATCTCTCCTTCATATCAGTAATAATATCCCCTTTATCATTTTTAAGGATATTCGTTTTTGTGCGCTTTCTAGAACCTGTCATTTCTTTGATTTTTTTGTGTAAATTAAAGCTATCGTACTTTTTATCCAGATCTTCTATTTCCTTGCATCTATCGGAGAGCCACCTCTCTTTTGCCTCTCGAATTTTCTTTCTGATGTTTCTCTGAATTTCTTTGTATTTATTCAGGTCTTTTGCTTTATGTTTTCTTCGTTCTTCCATGAGTTCAAGAATTTCTACTGTCATCCAAGGTTTTGTTTTTTCTTTAAGTGGTTTGAGGGTTTCTTTTCCAACTGACACAAGGGCATGTTGAATTTTTCCCCATTTTTGGTCAATATTTAGAGTTTCTGCATTATCTTCTTTGACTTTCCCTAAGCTCTCGTTTATTTTAAATTTGGTTTCCACATATGTGTTGTCTTGTTTGAGACGTCTTGTATCTATGATTTTCTTGGTGCTAGGGCTGTTGACCTTCTTTAGTTTCACTCTCATCGACAAAACAACTGGGTTGTGGTCGGAGGATATGTCCGCTTCTGGATAAGTTTTAGATGATATTATAGAATTTCTATATCTTCTGTTGACGATAATATAATCTTTCCATTTTCTATTTAATGCTTATTTGTCACATAAGATTAAAATTTATTTGACTACTTTGTGTATTCTCTATTATAAGACCACCTTATAGTAATAAATGTGGTTCTATAGATACGATTGAAGTAAAAAGCAAAAACATTTTAACTTCTATGCAGTAATTAAAACAGCATTTATCAATTATTTACCAACAGTTATATTCCCAACGGATTTTACAGCCATGTTTGACCTTATCTAGATGCATGTACACAAATACCGGATTGATTAGAATTTTTATGACTCGCAATCTATTATCAATCCCGCAGACATTATTCATAAATATGTTGTTGCGGTTTGCTTTATGAATTTATCATTTTCACGCCATGGTCTCCCTAGTATACAGCCACACGACTAATAGTACAGTGATTTTAAATTAGGTTAGGGTAGGTTATGTCAAATATACAGGTTCGAAAGTTTGTATAAATAGTATTTTACTGAAAATGGTCAAAGAAAACGTATCAGAAGTTTTCCGCAAATATAATATGCTACATAATACAAGCTATATCACATAATGGTTCCTCCATTGCATTTTTTAAAAAAGTTTAAATATCAAGATCAAAATCTATAAATCTATCGTCAGACCTGTAATAACATACAAATGCGAAACATGGACCATGACCAAAGCAAACGAAGAAAAGCTCAACGCTTTGAATGAAAAATACTTTGAAAAATCTTCGGTCCTCACCATGACATCAACCAATATCGAATTAAAAGCACTCTACAATGACGCCGATATGCTCCAAGAAATTAAATCACAGCGACTAAGATAGGCAGGCCACGTGCACCGACTACATAACGAGAGACTTCAAAAACTGGTATGAGAGGAGATTCCCACAGCCAATCAGATCTCCGGAAAATGAACATTCCATTTGACCCTAGGTTGATGGAAGACCAAATAAATTGGAAAAAAGTTGTACGGTCAGCCAAGACCCACCCAGGGTTGTAGCGCTACGTGATGATGATGATGGATATTGCATTTATTAACCTAATTCAATCTTTTTTAAGGCTGATGCTAGCGCTGCATTTGAGGCTACTTAGTATTACATTAACTGCATTCATTGATTCGATATATCATTTGGAAGCAAACTAGGTAACATTTTTTTCTTCTAATCTTAGTCTTATTTAACCTTGCACCAGAAAAAGTAATTCGAGAGTGGCATATTAATACAAATTATTGCTAGGTACATAGAATCTCCGATCGAAGCATTTCGATCATTAAGGGCGTCTGCACTGAGAATGGGATTAAAAATAAACGAACAGAAAACCAAGTATATGTATTGTACTAGATCAGGCAACCAGATACCTAGAATATTAATTGATGATCTGGAACTGGAAGGGGTGGACACCTCCGTCTATCTGGGCTCGCTGCTGACCAAAGACAACAATGTCAGCGAAGATATTAAAAGAAGAATAGTGCTTGGCAATAAGTGCTATTATGAAGAATTGCTTAAACGTTTCGAGAGAAAAATTCTAAGGAAAATATATGGAGGAGTCCAAGAGATTGTGGCGTAGGTGATACAACTTTGAGTTATACAGAAGTTTTGGGGAACATGGCGTTGTAAAATGTATTAAATTAGCACGCCTTCGATGGATAGAACATCTAATTAGGCGAGATTAAGATGCAACAATCAGAAAAAAAAGAGAAGTGTTCACCTATGGATTTGGTAAGAATGTTAACAACAGTTGTAAAGAAAACACCATTTCTTGTTACATTAATGAACCTTGAAGACTTCTTCGATTATAAAGTTGCTTCTGAAAGTTCAATCAGCTAATCCAAGCATCAAATTTCAAAAGCTCAATGGATCAACATTAACCGACAAAATCCGGCATTAGTTAAAATACGAGAAATTCTGAATGAATTGGAAACTTGGAAATCAACAAAGGTTTTAAAGAGAAATGTTACAATTAAAACTATTGCAGAAACGGCTCTTCCTAACTTGACCTGCCAGAGTAGAATTTCTGAACAAAAAAAAAACAAAACTTGTTTGCAATGGTTCCCTATTTGAAGAAAGAAAATAGAAAATTTTATGAAGACCTATTTAACCCTAATACTCCTTAAAACCTACATGATTTGTGTTTTTCATTATTCTTCTTCTTCAGCCTGTGTTCGTCCACTGCTGGACATAGGCCTCTTCCATTTGCTTCCATCTATTTCTACTTTTGGCAATTCTCATCCACTGCTTGCTCGCGACTTGTTTGATATCGTCTGTCCACCTCTTCTGCGGTCTGCCTACTCCTCGCCTGTTCTCTCTTGGTCTCCAGTTTGTTAATCTTTGTGTCCATTTTTCGGGATTATCTCGGGCAACGTGTCCGACCCATTGCCACTTGAGCCTTGCAATACGTTCTGAGACATCAGTAATTTTTGTTCTTTCACGAATGACGTTTCGAATCCTGTCTCTCAAACTAATCTCTAGCATGGCCCTCTCCATTGCTCTTTGGGTTGTACTGAGCTGCTCTAAGGTTTTCTTTGTGAAGGCCATGGTCTCCAGTCCATATGTAGTTACAGGCAAGATACATTTGTCATAAACTCTACGTTTTAGACACATTGGTATATCTTTATTCTTCAAAATAAAGCTTAATTTGCCGAAAGCTCCCCAACACAGTTGTATGCGTCTTTTTATCTCGGCTATTTAATTTTCTTTGCCGATTTTAATGGTATGTCCAGGATATATATAGTGGTCTACATTTTCAAGACTGACGTTGTCAATAACAAGGTTAGTTTGTAAATTACTCATTATTTTTGTTTTCTGAAGGTTCATTTTGAGACCTATTTTATTTGACTGCTGGTTTAATTCCTTCAACATTTGCTCCAGTTCCTTGATATCTGTACTAAATATTACTATGTCATCCGCAAACCTCAAATGACTCAAACGTACACTATCAATGTTTAGACCTTTTTCCTCCCAGTCAAGCTGTTTGAATACATTTTCCAACGCTAAGGTAAAAAGCTTTGGTGAAATAGTATCACCTTGTCTAATACCTTTATCAAGGCGCATTTTGTCAGTTTTTTCGTCTTCATTGATTTTGATGTGGAATGTGGCCTGTTCATAAATGTTTTTAATTAGTGTAGTGTACCGTGAGTCTATTCGAGCATCCTTCAGGGCTGACAAAAAGGATTAGGTCTCAACACTATCGAAAGCCTTGTGAAAGTCGATAAATGCCATATGTAAAGGTGCATTATATTCTGTGGTTTTTTTCTACTAGTGTTCTGATGGTTTGTAAGTGATCATTAGCACTAAACCCTTTTCTAAATCCCGCCTGTTCAACTGGTTGATATAAATCAAGTTTTTGTGTTATGCGGTTGGTTATTATTCTTGTTAACAATTTGTATAAGTGTGACAACAAACTTATAGGTCTGTAGTTTTCAATATTAGTAGTGTCTCCTTTCTTGTGTAAAAGTATTTTTTCGGCGTTTTCCCATAGGCTGGGTATTCTTTTTTCTGTTAGACACTTATTCAGTAAGACTTCCACAACTTCTATAACGATGTTGCCGCCCATTTTTAACATTTCAGACGTTATACGATCCTCGCCAGGAGCTTTTTTGTTTTTCATTTGCTGTAAGGCATGTCTAATTTCCGAAGAGGTTATTTTAGGGAGGGTTTCCGAGCCGACGTTAACAATAATTGTTCTGTGGTCTGTTTCGGGGTTCTGTATAGTAGATGTATAAAGATTCTTATAGAACGTTTGTATTTCCTTGATTATTTGAGTTTTTTCGGTCACCGTTTTTTCATTATTACTTACCCCAATATTTAATATTTTTGTGATGGCAATTAGCACATTCTAAGATTTTATAGCTGTTTTATTTTTTTTACAATGTTTACAAAAAGTTCGCAAAATTATTTAATGCACAAAAACATAATGTACTTGAATAAACGTATGTTTAATGTTGAGAAAGTTATTTTTAATACATTCATTATAAAAGAAAAAAAATCAATTTGAAATCGATTTAAAATCGAATGAAAACGAAAAGTCTTCTATTGTAGAAGAAAGAATTTTTCAGTTTAGAATCTGCTACGATGTTTTTATAATGCGGTTGAAGGTTCACTTACTTTACATATTAAAGAATAAAATATTAAGCATATGTAGCAATTACCTACTATTATTATAATTACCTCTTATGTATATACAAGGAAAAAAATGTTCAAAAATAAAACTGGTTAATTTTGAGAATATTTATTAGTTCTTTATAAATATTTATAGAGATAAATTAATCTATACATAAATTTTAATATTCTTGCAATTCCACTGTACTAAAAGTGCAACACAGTCAGGTCGGTGAACTTAGTTGTCGACACATTCATACAGAGAGAACAAGAGAGAGGGGTTCACCGACATTCATTCACAGAGCGGTTAAAGAGAGACAGACGGTGAGTAGACACAGACAGCGTGACGCCTCCACTTGAAACACACCACGAGATCGCAAAAAATTGGAGTGCATTCATTATTAATCATCCACCTACATCCAAACAATCTAAGCATGCACATAAAACGTTTATGTAACGAAGTTGTTATGGTTAATTGAAGCGTTTATGGATGATCCTTCTTTGCGCGAGAAAGTCTTTGTTGTATGATTGGAATTATTTTTATAGAAAATAAACTAACTGTCTAGACTCTATTCCATTAATTTGCGACTGATTTGGACTAAATATGAAAGCAAGGTCTTAATTTGTACATTCTATTTAGGGATTTGGTCGGTCAGGTAGCTCAGCGGGCTGTGCGTCTGCCTCTCATTCGCTTCACTGTCGAATGGTTCAGTGGATGTGGGATCGAGCCCCAGCTCGGTGTACAGAAAAAAAAAAGTCTAACGCAGTAGTTTAAAATTCTAGATGAATCTGCGGCTTAGACTAGGATATGCTGGGATCTGATCGGCCTATGGTGGAGCAGTACGGCAAGAGATAAGGGCTTGCGGCTCGGTGATACTCCTCCATAGATCCCTACCGGACGGGCGTAACGCCTAAAAAAAACCGGATATATATATTTAGGGATTTGTAGTATTTTTTCGCTTCATTTTTATCAAATGAACTTAATCTGTATCTCGTTTTCTGTTTTTATTCGGTCTTTTTAAGTCGATTTATACGCTTTTCCACTGTTCTAAGGCGTCTATACTCTTCTTTTGTTTCTCCGTGCTTCTTTTTTACCTGCTTCAATAATTTTTTGATATGCCGCGTTTTTTTTTGTTTGTTGCCATCATTTACTCATTATCAAACCATTGGCTTCTATTTTGTGTCCTGCTTTTACCTAATAACTCGTATTTTTATTCATAGCTGGTTAATATCATCTTCTGCTACGTTTTCTCTCCTTATTTTATCGTCTATTAATTTGGGTAAGGTGCCTTAACCAAATAGTGATCACTAAAAAATCCTAACATCTAAAAGACCTAACATCTAAAAGCTTAGAACAATGTCTTGTATTGATTTTTATAGATATATTTGATTAATTGTTTTATTGTAGGACATTTCTAAGTTCCCTTATGTATGTCTTTGTGAGAGAATCGTGTTTCACCTATTGCCATGTTCTAACCTTAACAAAGTTTATTAGTCTCAACCCGTTGTCATTTTAGTCACATGTACAGGCTCTGTTTGCCAATGGTGAGAGAAAATTTATTGTCTTTTCCAACTTTGATCTACGCAATTCAAAAGAACAGTACATAAGAAATCTTCTTAGAACTCTCTAGAAGTTTTTGATACATGGTTGAGTAAAGCGAAACCGGATCACAATTGAATTTTTACGTTGGGAGAGGACCAGAGAAAAGTATAGAGGTTTCATCTTAATGAAACCAAGTTATAAGATGTACATGGAGTGCCAATAAATCATACCCAAGCCAAGAAGAAATTCAGGAGTTTTGGGGAAATCAACTATCCACAAGAGCTGCTCTTAACACCAATGCTGGATGGATCGAAGATACGACGCACAGCTGTCAACACTACCATACAGCTATCTATGAACCCTTCACCACAGAAGAAGTCTCTAATATCATCAAAGAGCTTCATAACTGGAAATCTCCTGGACCAGACGGAGTTCAAAACTTCTGGCTTAAGAAGTTCTGGAGTGCTCATGAGTGCTGGTCAACACTAATTATTCGTGTTATTTCTAATCCGCAAGAAATACCATCATTCCTAACTCAGGGAACAACTTATTTAATACCAAAGGATCAAAATAATACCCAAGATCCAGCCAAGTACCGCCCAATTACTTGTCTCCCAACTCTGTATAAATTGGTCACATCCTATGTAGCCCAGCGTATCTACCAACACTGCGCTCTAAACAATATCATAGAACCTCAACAGAAAGTATGCGCTAAGGGTTCCATGGGTTGCAAAGAACAACTTATTATCGACTCAGTCATTTTTAACCAGGCATACACCAAAAAAAAAGGAACCTCTTCACTGCCTTTATTGACTATAAAAAAGCTTTCAGGTGCAGACGGAGACATCTACTCTTCATCGCGCCATTTGTGCAGTAGATGACACAACACCAATCAAACTGAGGGAACAAGAAATGCGCATAGACCATCTTACTAAGAACGAAAAAATGTGCATCTGGATGGGTAAACCTCTGCACGGGCGACATCCGAATGAAGTCAGTGAAGACTATGTCGACAATACAGAGTCAAACTATAGGCTGACATCAGAAAAAATGTTCCCTGAAACAGAAGGTTCATTACTTGCCATTTAAGATCAGGTTATATCAACCAAAAATTACCTGAAATATATCGTCAAAGACCCTCAGGTCCAAAACGACAAATGCCGATATGAATGTCAAGCCCAAGAAACTATCCAACATTACCGGGGGTTGCCAGGCATTTGCTGCAACTGAATATAAGGAACGGCATGACTCAGTAGGGAAAATCCTCCATCAAGAGATAGCTTTTAAACTGGGACTTCTTCAAACAAACCATCTCCCATACTATCAATACGTTTCCTTCCTATACCAATAGAACTTTATCAAAGAAATTTGATAATTACAAGTTGAAAGAATTGCACACCCACACAATTTGTGCATATAATCTCATTCATTGTCATACAACTGTCACCTTCATAAAATAGAATCTTAATAAATAACACACATTTCAGAAATATATCTCTTGAATAAATATAAATAACTTTTAAATAACTCAATATTATAGAACATCATTTTCATCTAACAAACAATCACATTACACCTATCACTACTTTATTGGATAAAATCTATCCCCTCAAGAACTTCCCCGTTTATTGTCAAACAATTACAATAGTAGACCTAAGTTCTCCATTCAACAATACAGGATAGTTTGAACCATGTTCTTTCAACCATCAATTAATAGAGTACCGGCATTATTTATTTAACTTTGTATCGAGACCTGAAGATGCTTTGCATATTGTAGAAAGCAAAATCGGTCGTCTGGATAGTTAAATTAAATTGATTGTGAGTAAGTCTTATTTATTTCTTTTACCTATTTGGGATGAGTGAATTTTCCCCTTAGAGGGAGTGTGAGCCGTATGGCTAAATCTAATATAATAATAATAATTTGCGACTAGCCTATATTAGACCCCGTAAATATTATTCATCTTATAAATTTAACAATACTAGTCAGTACTGATTTTATTTGCTATTGTAGGCCACGCTATTACTACTGTTATGTAGTGAAAATGTATATTTCATATATAAAACATATTATACGGGAACCATTATAAAAGAATATAACAAGTATACATTATTTTGATGTCAATGTTGTGACCCATTTTTGCTAATAAGTAACATTTATCAAACTATTGTTTATTCGCTCTTTGCAACATGATTTATCGAAGTTCTATTTATAAAACAGTTATTTGTGAGCTACTTTCTCTTTCGCGAAACCTCATAAAGTTGGGCACATTCTAATGTCAGACTTTATTTATAAATAATCCTGCAAGGTGTAAATTATTATACAGTTATTAAAGTTACTACGGATATAAATCACCATATCTCGTGTTAAGAAATCATGTGTTACAGCAACGGGTAGTGTTTGAATATGTAATGCACTTCACTGTGTCATAAATTAATTAAATATTACGAAGTTTATGGTATAATAATTCAATATTCATCACTTGAAAGTTTACAGATGTTTAAATTAGAGACGAAAATTTGATGTTCGGTAAAGAAATAATAGAAAGAAACTTTACATGATTTCTATATTTTCTATTTAAAAAACGCAAAAAGGATTCGTTTGCTGTGTCAGTGAACTCAACCATTAGCGATTTTCTTTCTGAAGACGTTAGGGCTAGGAATAACTACAGGAAAATCTTAAATGAAGAGCTGACAAGAATCGACAAAAATTTAAGTATAGAAGAACACTGGACCAAAGGCGAGGAAGCTATCCATACAGTGGCTGAAGGCTTTTTAAAACCTAACCAGGCTAAAATAAACGAAGATTGCTTTGACGAAGAATGTAGATCCATTAACCAACAGAAAAATGAAGCATAAAAGAGACTTCAACAACGCAGAACGAGATCAAACCTAGAAGACTATGAAAATCTTAGACGAGAAGAAAAAAGGACGTTTAGAAGGAAAGAGAAAGAGCCATATGAAAAGGCTCTAAACAAGATTGTTAACCACCACAATAGAAAAGACTCACGAAAATTCTACCAGAAGATAAACAGCTGTAGAAAAGAATTTAAACCCATAATAACAGCATGTAAAGACAGAGATGGTTCCATAATTAATGACAAAGAACAGATACAACAGGTGGGCGAATCATTTTAAAGAACTGCCTAGCGACAGTCGTGAAGAAGACCAAATAGAAATTACTTTGCCTGAAATCGATGAAAACGTTCAAGAGCCGCGCCCTACCGAAGAAGAAATTAGAGAAGCCATTTCAAAACTGAAAAATAACAAAGCCCCTGATTTGAACAATCTTCCTGCCAAACTTATTAAAAATTTTAGTGACACCCTTTTTAAACACATGCATAAATTAGTAACCGAAATATGGCAATGGAAACGACCGCAGACTGGAAATTAGGTTAAAGCACCATATTCACAAAAATGAAGATATGATGGTGTGTGATAATTATAGAGGTATCACCCTACTTAACGTGGCATATAAAGTATTGTCCAATGTATTGTACAGAAGATTGATCTCCTATGCTGAACAAATAGTTGGGAACTACCAGTGCGGTTTGCGACCCAATAAATCAACAACGGATCAAATATTCACAGTCAGGCAGATTCTTGAGAAAACGCTTGAATTCGGAGTCGACACCCACCACATATTCATTTTAAAGCCGCATATGACTCAGTCAACAGACAAAAACTGCTATAGGCTATGGTGGAATTTCAATGTCACTTCATCTTGTTCAACTAACGAAACTTACACTCACAGGCGTAGAGAATGTAGTCAGAATCCAAAACGACTTTTCAAGACCCTTGCATTGTAAAAATGGACTCAGCTAGGAAGATGGACTGTCGTGTCTCTTATTTTTAACCTTGCACTAGAAAAAGTAATTCGAGAGTGTCATATTAATACGAATTGCACCATCTTTAATAAATCTGTACAAATTGTCGGATATGCAGATGACATAGACATTATTGCTAGGTTCACAGAAAACCAAGTATATGTATTGTACTAGATCAGACAACCAGATACCTAGACTATTAATTGATGATCTGGAACTGAAAGGTGTGGACACCTTCGTCTAACTGGGCTCGCCCATTCATTATGGTTTGAGGAAACAGATGGTCCCAAAACTACCCAGAAAAATCAAAGTTACCATATATAAAACACTAATAAGGCCAGTATTAACATACGGGTCAGAAACGTGGTCACTTACACAGAACGACCAAGAATCGCTTAAACGTTTCGAGAGGAAAATTCTAAGGAAAATATATGGAGGAGTCCAAGAATAGGGTTTAAATTAGCCCGCCTTCGATGGATAGGACATGTAATTAGGCGAGATTAAGATGCGACGATCAGAAAAAGACCAGTGGAAAGACGAGCCAGAGGAAAACCAAACCTTAAGTATCAAGATAACATAGAGTGTTTGGGAAAGTATGTGCGAATTCATTTCATAATTTTACAGTTAATATTTTTTCTGTTACGGTACTGTAATGTGATCTAATTTGGTGCTGTATTTTAAAAGACCTTTTTGAAATATATTATTTCCTGTGAGTTCGTAAAACCTAAACTGGCTCTCATTTATCATGTTAAAGTACGCAGAATTGGGCTTTTTTTCTTTGTATTCTATGTCAGAAATACAAAGATCGAAACAAGCGGTTGATTTATGGCATGCCCGACCTACGAGATATTGACCATCCAACCAGAGGGTGGTTGGTGCGGGAGACGCTCTCAAACCCTCAAAAATTGCCACTTCTTCGTAAGACAGTGAAGTGAACTAGACGCTCCTCCAAAGACCGGTCTCGTGTTAACCATAGCCCCGGCGCCCTAGGCCCGGCGTCGTGATGCCCAACGACCAACTCTTCAACCTATTATGAATACCTCAATAAAACCAAAAGGTAAGTCCATAGTTCTTAGTACAAAACAACGAAAATGAGTAAACCAGTTGATTTCATAACTTATTGACAATTTATAGTTGCTATTTTCACCAATTTTGTGTACCAATCAATATTGCATTTTTCGTTATAATTATTTATCTGATATAATTTAACCAGCGACCTCTCAAGTTTAATCCTAAACATAGAGGATGATCTAAAATCCATCGGAGTTAAAGCATGGAGAAGTTTGCCAGAGATAGGGGCGAATGGACGATTATTCTGAAGACGGCTTTGGCTCATAACGAGCTATAATGCCACTGATAAAGATGATCAGCGTTTTTCTTTGCTTCGATATCTTCATGAGAAGAAAGCCATTTAAAAGTTGTTTTTATTGATCTTACAGCGAATTAGTGGGTCATATACATTAAGTCAAATCGATCCTCTATCGCGACAGCTTTTGGGAGTAAATAGCGAAAGAATTCAAAATAAATCAAGCCCTAGTTGAAATATTCCAGGGTTCTAGACACTGCGACTGCGCGACCTTCGGCGAATGTTACCGATTCTACTTGAATGCCTGTTTTATATCAAATAAGCTGCGGCGACATCTTTAGTATTACATCTTTCTTAAATCAGTAGTAAATGCTAGATCCACCTTCAATCGGATGGGGGCTTCTTTAAGAGTCATAACCTCTTTCAGAGACAGATGTACTGCATACATTGCTTGGATGTTAGATCACGAATACATTACCATTACGAATACGATAACCATTTTCAAAACCACAGGGCACAAGAAGTAGAGGACGACCACGAAGGACATGGTGTAATACACAAGGAATTGGGACCGCTGTCACCAAATGTAATACTTTATAAATCCTCAAGGGATGCTAACCCTGCGAGCGGCTGTAAGGAATACGGGTCACACTAGTCTGGAGGGCTGGCTCGTCTTCGTGGATTTACGAGAAGATAAGGGATTTTCGGGATAAGGGGGTAAGGACTCCTAGGTCTCAGGTCCTGTAAAGAGCAGAGGTTATGAGCTTACTTTTGAAGCCGGAGATATGCATAAGCAGAATCTCGTATTCTCCTAGTCTCTAATGAGTCGGACGAAAGGAACATTAAAAAACCAATTTAGAGTCTACAATATATTGAATTTACCCTGAAGTTACAAATACAATCGTTAACACGACATTCTGCGCGTCGGGAGACGAGGAGCTAGGGAGTGAAGAGCTGACAGTTGTACTATTATAATTACTCAGGTTAGTATACAGAAATCTGTTACCTTATGTGTATTTAGACTTTCAACCACGACACGTTTCGGTCCTCTGGAACTCGGTCAGTTGAGGGTCTCCTCCTGTGTTACGGAAGTAGATATACTAGGGGTCTTTGAGCGCAACCCCTAAATTGCAACCCCTAAAATCGCAACCCCCGGTCGTAAGTTCCAAACGGCTTAACGTAGGATGACGTACGAGGGCTCGTTGGAAAGGGGATGAAAAATGGGGTTGAATGCAGTATGTGCCGTGCGCATCGGAGCATGCCAAAAGGTCATTATGGGGTATCTTCGTTTCTATTGGGCTGATGGGGGCGTACGAGGGCTCGTTGGAACGGGGAGAAGGCGGGGAGACAAAAAACAAAGATGGCGGCGTTGCCAAATGGGCGCTAAAACGTATCTTCGTTGCTATTGGTCGGATTTTGACGTATGAGGTGTCAAAGCGTTGGATGTCACGTGACATTCGACGTAGGACGTGACATTTGTCACAGAACGTGACATTTGACGCAGGACGTGAAATGTCACGTGAAATGATGTGACATTCGACGTAGGACGTGACATTTGACGCAGGACATGTCATTTGACGCAGAATGTGACATTTATGTGACATTTGACATAGATCGTACAATGTCACGTGAATTGACGTGACATTCGACGCAGAACGTGAATTGACGTGATATTTAACGCAGGACGTGACACGAGGGCTCGATGGAACGGGGATGAGACGGGGAATACTTTGACATAAAAAACAAAGATGTCAGCATTGCCAAATGGGCGCTAGAATGTATCTTTGTTGCTATTGGCATGATTTTGACGTATGAGGTGTCAAAGCACAGAAGCCATATCAACGATCAGTATGAACATTCTTCTTCTTCTTCTTTTCCGGACAGTGGCTAAGAGAACGTTGACGTAGGACGTGACACTCGACGCAGGACGTGACAGTTATGTGACATTCATCACAGAACGTTAAATGTCGTGAAATTTGACGCAGGAGGTGACAGGTATGTGACATTCAACACAGAACGTGAAATGTCTCGTGACATTTGACGCAGGACGTAACATTCGACGTAAGACGTGTCATTTATGTGGCATTCGACACAAAACGTGAAATGTCACGTGAATTGACGTGACATTCGACGCAGGACGTGACATTTGATGCAGGACGTGACCTTTACGTGACATTCAACACAGGACGTGACATTCGACGTAAGACGTGTCATTTATGTGGCATTCGACACAAAACGTGAAATGTCACGTGAATTGACGTGACATTCGACGCAGGACGTGACATTCGACGAAGGACGTGACATTTATGTGACATTCGACACAAAACGTGAAATGTCACGTGAATTGACGTGACATTCGACGTAGGACGTGAAATGTAGGAATTACGTGACGTGTGACGTTGTGACGTGACGTTCGACATTTTAAAAGACAAAGACACAATAACAGAGGGAAACAGAGCGTAGCAGAGGGTAGCAGAGGTACACAGAGGGTAACAGAGCGTCATAACAGAGACATTCAGACGCCTTTAGTGACACATATGCAGCGGCACGAGGGAAATACAAGCGTAAAATCGTTTTATTCGACTTCGAATAAATTGCATAGTTATTATCGCCAACAGAACATCGAGGCTTATTCGTAATCATATTCATAACAATTCGGGTGATATACAAAATTAGCGAATACAAATGGTAAGTTGAGTACTATATTTTATCTACGGCATTTCGGGCAATATTTTATTTGTAGGTTGGTATTGTGCTTCGGTAAATATATATTTCCACCAACAATCCGTACCAGTTAAACTGACACTACAGCAACAGTTACAACTCATACAAAATAGGTTAAATATAGAATTAAAAACAATTAACATAAGAAAACCTATATAAGTATCAACGTTAAAATCGACGATAATGCTTAGTTACGGTACAGCTGAAAGTAAAAACCATTGAAAAGCCACTCATAAATGTCAAATATGCTTTACAGAGGTACAATGCTAAACATATAATAAAACAATGTTAAATACTACCAAAATAAATACCTGCAAAAAAAAAACATAAGCAAAATATAACGTGAAAATGCTAAAATATAATAAACTATGTAAACTACAATAAAAAAAAACATCCTACAAAGAAAGAAGAAGTAGAAAGAACGAAAAGCATATCTTAAAACAGAAGAGGTACTAATGTGTACAACAAGTAAAAAAAAGTAATAAACACGTACTGACAGATAGCAAATAACCTTCAAATAAAATCGAGATGCAATGAAGTAATAAAACACTTATTGATGGATAGGAACTAATAATCAAAGCAGTCAACATGCAATGAAAAATGCATTAAAAAACATCAAACTTATAAGAGGCATCCTGCAAAAAGTAATAAGCACCAACAGACTAATAGGAAATAATAATCAAAGCATTTGATATGCAATGAATATACATTAAAAAAAAATCATCAAAATTATAAGGGAGAACATGCAAAACAGTAATAAACACCTACCCGTCGGAAAGCTAATAAAATACAGTTAATACAATAAATCATAATGAAATATGCTAAAAACGAGACATGAGACAGAAAATTAGCGACAATTAACAAAGAACATAAAAAAAAAAAACGTTTACAAATAGCTGAGTACATATCCGATATACGTAATATTTGAAAAACGAGACAAAAAGATGGAACTTCAGTGAAATATGTTAAAATACAATAAAACTATGTAAACTATAGTTAGAAAATTAATACCTACAAAGAAATAAGCAAAAAATATATATACCGAACAAACATATCTTAAAACAGAAGAGGTGCTAATGTGTAAAACAAGAAGGAATACAACCTCAAGGCAAATACACTGTCGCACAAAAAAAGCAAAGAACAAAGCCGCCTTGTAAATGTCGTGAAAAATATTAAAAAACATCAAAAACATACACATAAAATGTAAAAAATGGAGAAAGCAATCTAGCATTTAACATGTAATCATAGCAATAAAAAACAACACAAAGGACAAGAGGTGTTATACATAAACAAAAATTACTAGTTACTCCCCGACGGTAAAATAAATTACCAAAATACTGCTAAAGGTAAAGGTAAAAACAGTGCAAAAATAGTAGAGTATAGCTAGACGTAATCTTTGGAAAAAATGAGACAACCGAACGAAAATCTGTAAAATATGCTCAAATATAATAAACTTATGTAAACTGCTGTCGCAAATAAAGAACTACAAAGAAATACACAAATATACTTAGGTAATATGCTAAAAAATATAATAAATACTACATGCAAATTATTGACAAAAATAAATACCCGCAAAAGTAGAGCAAAAAAAAGTTAAATAAATACCGAATTACATGAAAACTATGTAAATTACAGTCACAAATAAATACGTGCAAAAAAAAATAAGAAAAATAAAAACACATATCTTAAAATCCAGAATACAGCATGCGTGGATGTAAATACAAGCAACCGTATATCACATATTACCTTCTTTAGAACTGAAGACACTCTAGAAACAGGCAGTATGTAATACTCATTACTTGTCTGATTAAACACTATTTGCGAAAACACTTACACTAACACAGCGACCACAATGTTCTCAGAAAATAACACAGAAAACAGTAGACACACGCCGCTTTTACTGTTAAATATCACAGAATACTAGCGGTATGTAACAATATAGTGTCTGAAACGATACGACGTATAATTTTTATGACTGAACACTTACCTACATACTGATTTAAAAATGTATACCAAGTCTTTCCAGCCCGTGCATCTATAACAAAAATCCTTCAAAAAGCCGATAACTTGACCAAAGCACATAAACATGTTTACTACCTTTGAATAATAGTCTATAAGGAACTATGAAAAATAACTGAAGGCACGCTTCTTATCAGGATATGTGGTTTTCAATCTAACTACGAGACTGCAAGAAAACGATAACTATACAAAAACAATTTTTATCATCTGTACTTTTAAAATGAAATTAGGAAATAACAATACCTAAATATGCATATTATTATACAGTAATGATGTCCGCTCGATTGCACCCCCCTAAAATAGTACCAGATAGCCAATAAGACCTGTCGTTCGATAGATCCAATAATATGTTATTGGTATTGACCAAAAATACAAACTTGTAAATTAACAACAAAGAATATTAAAAATGTAGCGAGTACATACCCAGACAGGCGTAATCTTTGAAAAAACAAACGACAACCAAAACAAAAATTTGTGAAATATGTTCAAATACAACAAAACTATGTAAACTACAGTCACAAATAAAGAACTGTAAATAACTAGACAAATACTTATACAGGGGTAATAGGCTAAAGATATAATAAAACTATGTTAAATCATGTCAAAATAAATACCTGCAAAGAAAAAATAAGCAAAATATAATGTAAAATATACTAAAATATATAATAAACTATGTAAACTACAGTAAAAATAAACACTCTACAAAAAAGAAGAAGCAAAAAACAATAATGAAAAACATGGCTAAAATAAAAGAGGTACTAATGTGTACAACATGGTAAAAAATAATAAACACGTACTGACAGGGGGCAAATGTTAAAATTATATCGACATGCAATGAAGTACTAAAACATCTATCGACAGATAGGAACTAATGATCAAAGCAGTCGACATTCAATGAAAAATACATTAAAACATTAAACTTATAAGAGGCAAGACGCAAAAAGTAATAAGCATCGACCGACTAATAGGAAATAATGATCAGAGCAGGTGACATGCAATGAAAATATATTAAAACAGATCAAAATTATAAGAAAAAACATGCAAACACCAATAAACACCTACTTGTTGGAAAGGTAATAAAATATGGTTAATATAATAAAAACATACCGAATTATGCTAAAAACGAGACATGAGTAGGAAAATTAGCTAAATGACAAAGAACATCAAAAAACATTTACACATAGCTGGGTAGATCTAGACGTAATCTTTCGAAAAACGAGTAAAAAAGGTTTGAAATAATGATCACAAGCAGTTCACATCAAAGAAAATACGGTAAACATACTTTACAACATACTCAATTACACAAACAGGACATGAACCTGTAAATTAACAAAAAAAATATATATATATATATTAAAGACGTAGCGAGTACATACACAGTCAGACGTAATCTTTGAAAAACGAGAGACAACCGAAAAAAAAATTGTGAGATATGCTCAAATACAACAAAACTATGTAAACTACAATCACAAATAAAGAACTGTAAAGAATTAGACAACTACTTATATTGGGGTAATATGCTAAATATATAATAAAACTATGTTAAATACTGTCAAAATAAATACACGCAAAGAAAAAAAAAATAAGCAAAATATAACGTAAAAATGCTAAAATGTAATAAACTATGTAAAATACAGTAAAAAACTCCCTACAAAGAAAGAAGAAGCAAAAAACAATAATGAAAAACATAGCTTAAATAGAAGAGGTTCTAATGTGTAGAACAAGTAAATAAGTAATAACCACGTACTGACTGGTATCAAATAATGTTCAAATAAAATCGACATGCAATGAAGTACTAATATACTTATCGACGGATAGGTACTAATGATCAAAGCAATCGACATTCAATGAAAAATACATTAAAAAACATCAAACTTATACGCAAAAAGTAATAAGCACCAACCGACTAATAGGAAATAATGATCAAAGCAGGTGACATGCAATCAAAATATATTAAAACATATCAAAATTATAAAAGGAAACATGCAAAACAGTAATAAACACCTAACCGTGGAAAAGGTAATACAATACAGTTAATACAATTAAAAGATACTGAATTGTGCTAAAAACGAGACTTGGGACAGAAAATTAGTGACAAATAGAAAAGATTATCAAAAAATGATTACCAATAGCTGAGTACATATCCAATAGACGTAATCTTTGAAAAAACGAGGCAAAAAAAAAGGCGGTACTTCTGTGAAATATGTTAAATTAAAATAAAACCATGTAAACTACCGTTAAAAAATAAATACCTGCAAAGAAATCAGAAAAAAATAATAATAACGAAGAAACATATCTTAAAACAGAAGAGATGCTAATGTGTAAAACAAAAGGAATACAACCTCACAACAAATATATAGTCTCATGAGAAAAGGTAAAGGGCAAAGCAGCCTAAACACATTATCAATAAAAATAAAACATTAGAAATCATTATTCCTAGAAGACGCAAAAAGAAATAATACATAAAGTTGTCGAAATACCGTGAAAAATACATTAAAAACATCACAAATCATACACACAAAATGGAAAAAGCAATCTGACATTTAACATGTAATCGTAGTAATAAAAAACATCAAAAATACAAGAAGTGTTATGCATAATCAAAAATTACTAGTCACAATCTGACGACAAAAGAAATTAGTGCATATGTCGTCGAAATACAGTGAAAATACAAAAATATCTATCAAAATACCGCTAAAGGTACAGGTAATAACAGTGCCAAAATAGTAGACTAGAGCTAGACATAATCTTTGGAAAAAATGAGACAAACCGAACGAAAAATCTGTGAAATATGCTCAAATACAATAAACCTATGTAAACTGCTGTCACAAATAAAGAACCGCAAAGAAATACATAAATACTACATGTAAATTATTGTCAAAAATTAATACCTGCAAAGAAAGGAAGCAAAATATAACGTGAAAAATGCTAAAATATAATAAAACTAGGTAAATTACAGTCACAAATAAATACGTCCAAAAGAAATACACAAATATACAGGGTAATATGCTAAAAAATAATAATAAATACTTCATGTAAATTATTGTCAAAAATTAATACCTGCAAAAAAAAAAAGAAGCAAAATATAACGTGAAAAACTGCTAAAATATAATAAAACTATGTAAATTACATTCACAAATAAATATCTGCAAAAGAAATAAGCAAATATATGACGAAGAACACGCACACTACTGCTGCAGAAGCCTGATACTGTCTACGTACAAAACACGGCGACCTAAGTGTTCTCAGAAATTAACACAGAAACAGTAGACACACTAACAGTGGATATATGTTGTAAATGCTACAGACTCTGTCACTTTAGTGTCACACGCCGTTTGTACTGTTAAATATCAGAGAATACTAGCGGTGTGTAACAATATAGTTTCTGAACGATACAACATCTAATTTTGATGACTGAACACTTACATACTAATTTGAAAACTGTACAACCCATATATCGATAACAAAAAATCCTTCAAAAACAAACACTTAAACATATTTACTACTTTGGCAAATTTTCTAGACTGGGAATATGACCAAATAATGGACCACACAATATTCTTTCAGGAAATGCTCTTTTCGATCTAACACGAGACTACGAAAACGATAACTAGTAATGTACTATACAAAAAAACAATTAACTTTATCATCTGTAGTTTTAAAATAAAATTAGGAAATAACAAAAACCTAAATATGCATATAATTATTCAGCAATGATGTCCGCTAGATTGGATTACTAAAATAGTACCAAATAGCGAATAAGGCCTCTCGTTCGATAGATTCAATAATATGTTATTGTTATTAACAAAAAAAAATCAACAAAATCGACAGCTTTGACAAAAACACAAAAAATGTGTGTAATAGAACCACTGACATACGAAAAGACCGATATTATCGATCAACAAAACCAATAGTGATTGATAGGGTCTGTAACATGCAACCGCAATACCTGAAGGTCACTAAGCCTGCAACATCCAAACGGTTCAACGTTCAAAAACGTGCAAAGTATTGAAGGAAAGAGGAGGTGGTAACAAATATGTTAAGATAAGAATAAAACGCAAAG
This sequence comes from Diabrotica balteata, assembly GCA_918026665.1. Classification (NCBI taxonomy): domain Eukaryota; kingdom Metazoa; phylum Arthropoda; class Insecta; order Coleoptera; family Chrysomelidae; genus Diabrotica; species Diabrotica balteata. The sequence continues at coordinate 173,798,377 of OU898277.1, read as the reverse complement.
ACATTGCCAAAACCATATCCAAACGGGTCAACGAATACAAAATGCAAGATATCGAAGGAAAGGGAGGTGGTAACACATATGTTAAGATAAAAATAAAACGCAAAGTCATTGAAAAAACGCTACTAAGCTTGTAACGTCCAAACGGCTCAACGTACAACAATCAGCTACTAAATGACATCGGCAAATAGAATACCAAATTTTTTTTAGTATCGAATACCGAATAAAGAAATTTTACGTTAGGAGCACATACTAGAAGAGAAAAGTCATTCACATTTAACATTAACTGATACCATTCTTTTGGTGACTCTGCATAATCCTTTGCCATATCTTCTGGCGAAAGAGCATTAGACTAAAAGAGTCCTTACGAAGTCGTTAAATATATCTTCCAGTACAGCATCCCCTACGTAATTAATTATTTCGCGTATGAACCATTAACGCGGTCAAAGGTCAAAGTATGTCTTAAGATGGTAAATATATTAGGTTAGAAGGTCTCTGCGTACCGCTGTCTACGTGTCACAGATGGCTCTGTGCGCCTCTGCATGTCTCAGCGTACTTTTTGTCTACGTGTCATAGATGGCTCTGTGTGCTTCTGAATGTCTCTGCGTCAAATGTCGCGTGATTCACGTCATACGTCAAATATCACATAATATGTCACATTTTATGTCAAACGTCACGTTATATATCTAATGTCACGTATTATGTCACGTCATACGTCAAATATCACATAATATGTCATATTAATTTGTTGGGTTAGGTATTACTTAACAGACGCGTAGTTATGGTTAATTTATTAGGTTAGGTCGGGTCGCTTCGCGGCTCTACCTAACCTAATAAATTAACCATAACTACGCGTCTGTTAAGTAATACCTAACCCAACAAATTAATATGACATATTATGTGATATTTGACGTATGACGTGACATAATACGTGACATTAGATATATAACGTGACGTTTGACATAAAATGTGACATATTATGTGATATTTGACGTATGACGTGAATCACGCGACATTTGACGCAGAGACATTCAGAAGCACACAGAGCCATCTATGACACGTAGACAAAAAGTACGCTGAGACATGCAGAGGCGCACAGAGCCATCTGTGACACGTAGACAGCGGTACGCAGAGACCTTCTAACCTAATATATTTACCATATTAAGACATACTTTGACCTTTGACCGCGTTAATGGTTCATACGCGAAATAATTAATTACGTAGGGGATGCTGTACTGGAAGATATATTTAACGACTTCGTAAGGACTCTTTTAGTCTAATGCTCTTTCGCCAGAAGATATGGCAAAGGATTATGCAGAGTCACCAAAAGAATGGTATCAGTTAATGTTAAATGTGAATGATTTTTCTCTTCTAGTATGTGCTCCTAACGTAAAATTTCTTTATTCGGTATTCGATACTAAAAAAAATTTGGTATTCTATTTGCCGATGTCATTTAGTAGCTGATTGTTGTACGTTGAGCCGTTTGGACGTTACAAGCTTAGTAGCGTTTTTTCAATGACTTTGCGTTTTATTTTTATCTTAACATATGTGTTACCACCTCCCTTTCCTTCGATATCTTGCATTTTGTATTCGTTGACCCGTTTGGATATGGTTTTGGCAATGTCTTTGCGTTTTATTCTTATCTTAACATATTTGTTACCACCTCCTCTTTCCTTCAATACTTTGCACGTTTTTGAACGTTGAACCGTTTGGATGTTGCAGGCTTAGTGACCTTCAGGTATTGCGGTTGCATGTTACAGACCCTATCAATCACTATTGGTTTTGTTGATCGATAATATCGGTCTTTTCGTATGTCAGTGGTTCTATTACACACATTTTTTGTGTTTTTGTCAAAGCTGTCGATTTTGTTGATTTTTTTTTGTTAATAACAATAACATATTATTGAATCTATCGAACGAGAGGCCTTATTCGCTATTTGGTACTATTTTAGTAATCCAATCTAGCGGACATCATTGCTGAATAATTATATGCATATTTAGGTTTTTGTTATTTCCTAATTTTATTTTAAAACTACAGATGATAAAGTTAATTGTTTTTTGTATAGTACATTACTAGTTATCGTTTTCGTAGTCTCGTGTTAGATCGAAAAGAGCATTTCCTGAAAGAATATTGTGTGGTCCATTATTTGGTCATATTCCCAGTCTAGAAAATTTGCCAAAGTAGTAAATATGTTTAAGTGTTTGTTTTTGAAGGATTTTTTGTTATCGATATATGGGTTGTACAGTTTTCAAATTAGTATGTAAGTGTTCAGTCATCAAAATTAGATGTTGTATCGTTCAGAAACTATATTGTTACACACCGCTAGTATTCTCTGATATTTAACAGTACAAACGGCGTGTGACACTAAAGTGACAGAGTCTGTAGCATTTACAACATATATCCACTGTTAGTGTGTCTACTGTTTCTGTGTTAATTTCTGAGAACACTTAGGTCGCCGTGTTTTGTACGTAGACAGTATCAGGCTTCTGCAGCAGTAGTGTGCGTGTTCTTCGTCATATATTTGCTTATTTCTTTTGCAGATATTTATTTGTGAATGTAATTTACATAGTTTTATTATATTTTAGCAGTTTTTCACGTTATATTTTGCTTCTTTTTTTTTTTGCAGGTATTAATTTTTGACAATAATTTACATGAAGTATTTATTATTATTTTTTAGCATATTACCCTGTATATTTGTGTATTTCTTTTGGACGTATTTATTTGTGACTGTAATTTACCTAGTTTTATTATATTTTAGCATTTTTCACGTTATATTTTGCTTCCTTTCTTTGCAGGTATTAATTTTTGACAATAATTTACATGTAGTATTTATGTATTTCTTTGCGGTTCTTTATTTGTGACAGCAGTTTACATAGGTTTATTGTATTTGAGCATATTTCACAGATTTTTCGTTCGGTTTGTCTCATTTTTTCCAAAGATTATGTCTAGCTCTAGTCTACTATTTTGGCACTGTTATTACCTGTACCTTTAGCGGTATTTTGATAGATATTTTTGTATTTTCACTGTATTTCGACGACATATGCACTAATTTCTTTTGTCGTCAGATTGTGACTAGTAATTTTTGATTATGCATAACACTTCTTGTATTTTTGATGTTTTTTATTACTACGATTACATGTTAAATGTCAGATTGCTTTTTCCATTTTGTGTGTATGATTTGTGATGTTTTTAATGTATTTTTCACGGTATTTCGACAACTTTATGTATTATTTCTTTTTGCGTCTTCTAGGAATAATGATTTCTAATGTTTTATTTTTATTGATAATGTGTTTAGGCTGCTTTGCCCTTTACCTTTTCTCATGAGACTATATATTTGTTGTGAGGTTGTATTCCTTTTGTTTTACACATTAGCATCTCTTCTGTTTTAAGATATGTTTCTTCGTTATTATTATTTTTTTCTGATTTCTTTGCAGGTATTTATTTTTTAACGGTAGTTTACATGGTTTTATTTTAATTTAACATATTTCACAGAAGTACCGCCTTTTTTTTTGCCTCGTTTTTTCAAAGATTACGTCTATTGGATATGTACTCAGCTATTGGTAATCATTTTTTGATAATCTTTTCTATTTGTCACTAATTTTCTGTCCCAAGTCTCGTTTTTAGCACAATTCAGTATCTTTTAATTGTATTAACTGTATTGTATTACCTTTTCCACGGTTAGGTGTTTATTACTGTTTTGCATGTTTCCTTTTATAATTTTGATATGTTTTAATATATTTTGATTGCATGTCACCTGCTTTGATCATTATTTCCTATTAGTCGGTTGGTGCTTATTACTTTTTGCGTATAAGTTTGATGTTTTTTAATGTATTTTTCATTGAATGTCGATTGCTTTGATCATTAGTACCTATCCGTCGATAAGTATATTAGTACTTCATTGCATGTCGATTTTATTTGAACATTATTTGATACCAGTCAGTACGTGGTTATTACTTATTTACTTGTTCTACACATTAGAACCTCTTCTATTTAAGCTATGTTTTTCATTATTGTTTTTTGCTTCTTCTTTCTTTGTAGGGAGTTTTTTACTGTATTTTACATAGTTTATTACATTTTAGCATTTTTACGTTATATTTTGCTTATTTTTTTTTCTTTGCGTGTATTTATTTTGACAGTATTTAACATAGTTTTATTATATATTTAGCATATTACCCCAATATAAGTAGTTGTCTAATTCTTTACAGTTCTTTATTTGTGATTGTAGTTTACATAGTTTTGTTGTATTTGAGCATATCTCACAAATTTTTTTTCGGTTGTCTCTCGTTTTTCAAAGATTACGTCTGACTGTGTATGTACTCGCTACGTCTTTAATATATATATATATTTTTTTTTTGTTAATTTACAGGTTCATGTCCTGTTTGTGTAATTGAGTATGTTGTAAAGTATGTTTACCGTATTTTCTTTGATGTGAACTGCTTGTGATCATTATTTCAAACCTTTTTTACTCGTTTTTCGAAAGATTACGTCTAGATCTACCCAGCTATGTGTAAATGTTTTTTGATGTTCTTTGTCATTTAGCTAATTTTCCTACTCATGTCTCGTTTTTAGCATAATTCGGTATGTTTTTATTATATTAACCATATTTTATTACCTTTCCAACAAGTAGGTGTTTATTGGTGTTTGCATGTTTTTTCTTATAATTTTGATCTGTTTTAATATATTTTCATTGCATGTCACCTGCTCTGATCATTATTTCCTATTAGTCGGTCGATGCTTATTACTTTTTGCGTCTTGCCTCTTATAAGTTTAATGTTTTAATGTATTTTTCATTGAATGTCGACTGCTTTGATCATTAGTTCCTATCTGTCGATAGATGTTTTAGTACTTCATTGCATGTCGATATAATTTTAACATTTGCCCCCTGTCAGTACGTGTTTATTATTTTTTACCATGTTGTACACATTAGTACCTCTTTTATTTTAGCCATGTTTTTCATTATTGTTTTTTGCTTCTTCTTTTTTGTAGAGTGTTTATTTTTACTGTAGTTTACATAGTTTATTATATATTTTAGTATATTTTACATTATATTTTGCTTATTTTTTCTTTGCAGGTATTTATTTTGACATGATTTAACATAGTTTTATTATATCTTTAGCCTATTACCCCTGTATAAGTATTTGTCTAGTTATTTACAGTTCTTTATTTGTGACTGTAGTTTACATAGTTTTGTTGTATTTGAACATATTTCACAAATTTTTGTTTTGGTTGTCGTTTGTTTTTTCAAAGATTACGCCTGTCTGGGTATGTACTCGCTACATTTTTAATATTCTTTGTTGTTAATTTACAAGTTTGTATTTTTGGTCAATACCAATAACATATTATTGGATCTATCGAACGACAGGTCTTATTGGCTATCTGGTACTATTTTAGGGGGGTGCAATCGAGCGGACATCATTACTGTATAATAATATGCATATTTAGGTATTGTTATTTCCTAATTTCATTTTAAAAGTACAGATGATAAAAATTGTTTTTGTATAGTTATCGTTTTCTTGCAGTCTCGTAGTTAGATTGAAAACCACATATCCTGATAAGAAGCGTGCCTTCAGTTATTTTTCATAGTTCCTTATAGACTATTATTCAAAGGTAGTAAACATGTTTATGTGCTTTGGTCAAGTTATCGGCTTTTTGAAGGATTTTTGTTATAGATGCACGGGCTGGAAAGACTTGGTATACATTTTTAAATCAGTATGTAGGTAAGTGTTCAGTCATAAAAATTATACGTCGTATCGTTTCAGACACTATATTGTTACATACCGCTAGTATTCTGTGATATTTAACAGTAAAAGCGGCGTGTGTCTACTGTTTTCTGTGTTATTTTCTGAGAACATTGTGGTCGCTGTGTTAGTGTAAGTGTTTTCGCAAATAGTGTTTAATCAGACAAGTAATGAGTATTACATACTGCCTGTTTCTAGAGTGTCTTCAGTTCTAAAGAAGGTAATATGTGATATACGGTTGCTTGTATTTACATCCACGCATGCTGTATTCTGGATTTTAAGATATGTGTTTTTATTTTTCTTATTTTTTTTTTGCACGTATTTATTTGTGACTGTAATTTACATAGTTTTCATGTAATTCGGTATTTATTTAACTTTTTTTTGCTCTACTTTTGCGGGTATTTATTTTTGTCAATAATTTGCATGTAGTATTTATTATATTTTTTAGCATATTACCTAAGTATATTTGTGTATTTCTTTGTAGTTCTTTATTTGCGACAGCAGTTTACATAAGTTTATTATATTTGAGCATATTTTACAGATTTTCGTTCGGTTGTCTCATTTTTTCCAAAGATTACGTCTAGCTATACTCTACTATTTTTGCACTGTTTTTACCTTTACCTTTAGCAGTATTTTGGTAATTTATTTTACCGTCGGGGAGTAACTAGTAATTTTTGTTTATGTATAACACCTCTTGTCCTTTGTGTTGTTTTTTATTGCTATGATTACATGTTAAATGCTAGATTGCTTTCTCCATTTTTTACATTTTATGTGTATGTTTTTGATGTTTTTTAATATTTTTCACGACATTTACAAGGCGGCTTTGTTCTTTGCTTTTTTTGTGCGACAGTGTATTTGCCTTGAGGTTGTATTCCTTCTTGTTTTACACATTAGCACCTCTTCTGTTTTAAGATATGTTTGTTCGGTATATATATTTTTTGCTTATTTCTTTGTAGGTATTAATTTTCTAACTATAGTTTACATAGTTTTATTGTATTTTAACATATTTCACTGAAGTTCCATCTTTTTGTCTCGTTTTTCAAATATTACGTATATCGGATATGTACTCAGCTATTTGTAAACGTTTTTTTTTTTATGTTCTTTGTTAATTGTCGCTAATTTTCTGTCTCATGTCTCGTTTTTAGCATATTTCATTATGATTTATTGTATTAACTGTATTTTATTAGCTTTCCGACGGGTAGGTGTTTATTACTGTTTTGCATGTTCTCCCTTATAATTTTGATGATTTTTTTTTAATGTATATTCATTGCATATCAAATGCTTTGATTATTATTTCCTATTAGTCTGTTGGTGCTTATTACTTTTTGCAGGATGCCTCTTATAAGTTTGATGTTTTTTAATGCATTTTTCATTGCATGTTGACTGCTTTGATTATTAGTTCCTATCCATCAATAAGTGTTTTATTACTTCATTGCATCTCGATTTTATTTGAAGGTTATTTGCTATCTGTCAGTACGTGTTTATTACTTTTTTTTACTTGTTGTACACATTAGTACCTCTTCTGTTTTAAGATATGCTTTTCGTTCTTTCTACTTCTTCTTTCTTTGTAGGATGTTTTTTTTATTGTAGTTTACATAGTTTATTATATTTTAGCATTTTCACGTTATATTTTGCTTATGTTTTTTTTTGCAGGTATTTATTTTGGTAGTATTTAACATTGTTTTATTATATGTTTAGCATTGTACCTCTGTAAAGCATATTTGACATTTATGAGTGGCTTTTCAATGGTTTTTACTTTCAGCTGTACCGTAACTAAGCATTATCGTCGATTTTAACGTTGATACTTATATAGGTTTTCTTATGTTAATTGTTTTTAATTCTATATTTAACCTATTTTGTATGAGTTGTAACTGTTGCTGTAGTGTCAGTTTAACTGGTACGGATTGTTGGTGGAAATATATATTTACCGAAGCACAATACCAACCTACAAATAAAATATTGCCCGAAATGCCGTAGATAAAATATAGTACTCAACTTACCATTTGTATTCGCTAATTTTGTATATCACCCGAATTGTTATGAATATGATTACGAATAAGCCTCGATGTTCTGTTGGCGATAATAACTATGCAATTTATTCGAAGTCGAATAAAACGATTTTACGCTTGTATTTCCCTCGTGCCGCTGCATATGTGTCACTAAAGGCGTCTGAATGTCTCTGTTATGACGCTCTGTTACCCTCTGTGTACCTCTGCTACCCTCTGCTACGCTCTGTTTCCCTCTGTTATTGTGTCTTTGTCTTTTAAAATGTCGAACGTCACGTCACAACGTCACACGTCACGTAATTCCTACATTTCACGTCCTACGTCGAATGTCACGTCAATTCACGTGACATTTCACGTTTTGTGTCGAATGTCACATAAATGTCACGTCCTTCGTCGAATGTCACGTCCTGCGTCGAATGTCACGTCAATTCACGTGACATTTCACGTTTTGTGTCGAATGCCACATAAATGACACGTCTTACGTCGAATGTCACGTCCTGTGTTGAATGTCACGTAAAGGTCACGTCCTGCATCAAATGTCACGTCCTGCGTCGAATGTCACGTCAATTCACGTGACATTTCACGTTTTGTGTCGAATGCCACATAAATGACACGTCTTACGTCGAATGTTACGTCCTGCGTCAAATGTCACGAGACATTTCACGTTCTGTGTTGAATGTCACATACCTGTCACCTCCTGCGTCAAATTTCACGACATTTAACGTTCTGTGATGAATGTCACATAACTGTCACGTCCTGCGTCGAGTGTCACGTCCTACGTCAACGTTCTCTTAGCCACTGTCCGGAAAAGAAGAAGAAGAAGAATGTTCATACTGATCGTTGATATGGCTTCTGTGCTTTGACACCTCATACGTCAAAATCATGCCAATAGCAACAAAGATACATTCTAGCGCCCATTTGGCAATGCTGACATCTTTGTTTTTTATGTCAAAGTATTCCCCGTCTCATCCCCGTTCCATCGAGCCCTCGTGTCACGTCCTGCGTTAAATATCACGTCAATTCACGTTCTGCGTCGAATGTCACGTCAATTCACGTGACATTGTACGATCTATGTCAAATGTCACATAAATGTCACATTCTGCGTCAAATGACATGTCCTGCGTCAAATGTCACGTCCTACGTCGAATGTCACATCATTTCACGTGACATTTCACGTCCTGCGTCAAATGTCACGTTCTGTGACAAATGTCACGTCCTGCGTCGAATGTCACGTGACATCCAACGCTTTGACACCTCATACGTCAAAATCCGACCAATAGCAACGAAGATACGTTTTAGCGCCCATTTGGCAACGCCGCCATCTTTGTTTTTTGTCTCCCCGCCTTCTCCCCGTTCCAACGAGCCCTCGTACGCCCCCATCAGCCCAATAGAAACGAAGATACCCCATAATGACCTTTTGGCATGCTCCGATGCGCACGGCACATACTGCATTCAACCCCATTTTTCATCCCCTTTCCAACGAGCCCTCGTACGTCATCCTACGTTAAGCCGTTTGGAACTTACGACCGGGGGTTGCGATTTTAGGGGTTGCAATTTAGGGGTTGCGCTCAAAGACCCCTAGTATATCTACTTACGGACTTACGAGCTGCCACAATAACCGGACTACACGAGATACTATGCCGGGATGATAAGCGCTCCCCGGAGAATTACCGACTGCCTGGCGTACGGGACGCTATCGCGTCCGACCCGATGCCGGCGATCACTGCCTGACGGCAGTCACGGTGGCCCGCTATTAGTGACTACCGACTTGGCTGACCAAGTTTTCTAGTTTTTATCAACTGGTGTCCTCATTGACCGGTTGTAGTCCAAGGTTGCGTTTTCGCTGAATTGTAGGTCCTATATCGGATTACAATAACAGTTTCTGTTTGACGTGCTTTTTCTACGTTTAAACAATTATCAAACAATGCAATAACTAAGTCAAATTATTATACTTTGTATAATTTAAATGTATAAGTTAACTGTTTTAATTATCCTTTTAGGGAGGATAATATAATAGCCCTTTATTTTTTCCTATTCTTCACTCACTTGTTACGCTCACGTTACAATGGATTGATGATGTGGAAGAAGATCTGCAGCTTCTAAAGGTCAGAAGATAATAGGAAGTTGCCAGGAATCGACAGGAATGGCGACTTCTTTGTGAGCAGGGCAAGATCTACAAAGAATTGTCGAGCCACTTATGATGATAATGAAAAGTGCAAAACACTTTTATTCTATGAAGACTGATGTTATAAATAAACATTTGCAGTACCGTGTATGTAGTATATCTGAGAAAAAAGGTATAAAATAGCCTAAAACAAAGCAAAAAGTAAAAGAAAACAAGTAACAAATAAGAATAAAGTACTGGTTTATTTCATTGATAATTTTTCGACTGTTCTAACAACAGTCTAACAGTACTAATAACAGTCTGATAATTGCATTCAGTGCAATTTTCAATTCCAATGACAACACGATCGAGTTTGACAACTTCATCCAAATAAATTTCAAAATGTCACGTTTCGGCAATGAGAATGTTCAAAGTATAAATACGCTAATCAAAGAAAAAATTCCCAGAAATACAACCTACAGTCACAAATATATTTGGGGAATATTCATGGAATTTTGCTGTTAACCTAATGTTAACTTAAATTTTAATAATTGTACTTTCACTAACTGTACTTTTAATAAATAGATGTTTCGTTATGTTAAGTTATGATTTTTTTTTTCAAAAAATTATCCGCCGAATATCCCTCGGACATTGATGAATGCCTCATAATTTCATGACAAATTTCTCAAGCTCGTTGCTCAGCCTTCGGCTTCGTGCTGTTACCAAGGAACGAGCTTTCGATTGTCATGAAATTATCTCGCCTGTTATCAATGTCCTAGGGATATTACTACTGATAATTTAGATGATAATAAATAAGATAATTTAAACAGATGACTAAACAAAAACGAGGAAGTTGCTCAACCACTGATAAAATTAAGAAAGATGAGGCATTTTTTTAACGTACAACACTATAGACCACGGTAAGAAAGAAATTTAACAATTGGGTTAGAAACAAAGTTTACGTTATTACCTAACTAATGCATAATTATTTACATGCTTATTTTACTATCTTTTAAAAACATAACTAAAGAATTATATAATGTCCTCGAGTCTAGTGATAATAAGGACTGAAGGTTCCAAGGGGCTAATATATTGTGTTTATGTAAGTTATTTATTAATCTGGATGAAATTATAGTATTTCTGGGGCCACTGAAAAATATATGATCTAGGTTTCCTTCTTCTGTACAAAATTCACATCGATCATTATCTAAAACCTTAAGTTTAGATAAATGTTTGGGGTAACAAGCATGTCCAAATTTCAGTCTAGTGGTCGTGGTAACATATTTTCTAGGTACATTAAAAAACTTATACCAAGGAAATTTAGGAATATCTGTTTGAAGAGAAGTGTATCTATTTGGGCTAACAATGGAATATTCCTTCCATATATTATCCCACCTTTGGTATAATCTTAATTATAAGGAAGCCAGAAAGTCGCAAGCCGTGATTTTATACGAAGTTTCTCTACCAGACAAAATACTTTCTTTTGATAATTGGACATGTTCATTATTTTCCAAACCTATATGTGCTTTAATCAAAATAAAGAGTACATTTTTGCCCCTTGTTATTAACTTTTGTTTAATATTCCGGCAATTCCGGTTTCCCAATAGAGGTTAAAACTGAATAAAGTAAGGCCTCGTATATTGCCAGAGCTGCTTCTGCTGTAAAAATAGAGGTCTGAGAGTTCAACTTAAATGTGTGTTCTATTTAAAATCTAAATCTAACTTAAATGTGTGTTCTATTTGTTTCAAAGGGACAAAAAAACGTATCCAGTGCCGTTTGATGATTTGAAAGCATCGGTATATATAACGACGGAGTTTTCGAATTCTTATAATATTGAGTAAATAATCTTTCTATTTATGTGTATATTGTCAATATATTTTTGATACCATGATATCTGTATTTCAGATCTTCGCAGACTAAAGGTGATTTCCTTTTTTCCCAATATTTAGTAGACAAATCATAGCAATTCAGAGTGATGAGCTTTGTGTATAAGGATTGATTGGGGATTGATGAGGCAGTTGGATCAGATAATATATCTGGAAAAATGTGATAGCGCTAGAGCAAACATTGTCTTTCAAACATATTGCCTTAATATTTTATTTTTTTTTATGAATCTTAGAAACCCCTTGATTTTACGGAATTTAATCCATTTTCATATATTTTTTTAATGACAATATTCCTGCTCTTTTTTCTATTGAAATTCATTCACATATGTTTAAATTTCGGTTGATATGATAACTAAAACAATTTTCTAATATGTCTAACTGTGTGTTTGTACAGTTATATGTGAAGATTAAATATTATTAGAAATAATTAGAGTCACTTATCACAGTTGCAATGTAGGCGCCTATTTACCTGTTAACTTAACTACTCTCTGAGAATATTATTAAAGAATCCTGAATGAAAGACTGATAATTCATTTCTATCCATATTCGGTGTTGAGTACGTGGTTTTTATTAAGTTGCTTTTCACACATTCATAAAAAGCACAAAAGATGTATTTTTTGTGTATGTTTATGATAGAATGAATACAAAATAGTACTAATGGAAGATTATTCTTTACTGATTACGACTGTTATATTACGAGACACAAATCTACAATTCCTTAATACATATCTTCCATATCTTTGAAATTATTAACAAAGAAAAGTTAAAGTTTTCTGAGAATAGACAGTTATGTCACAGAATAATAAACAATCAGAATGCCCACTCTCCATGGAAGATTAAGTACGCGCATCTCGTTCGCGCAGACGTTCCGCCATGTTTTAAAAGGAACCAGTGTTGTTTAATGAAAACTATTGTGGTGTGCATAGAAAAATTAACCCGGTTTAATTGACTTGACGGCAATCTAGACATACTATGCAACTATTTTAACATTGTTAAATATAATATAATTAAACATAAATATAAACAATTACATAACCTCACAAATCATATGTCGATAAAGACCCATAACACCAAATGTGATTCTCAATCCGAGTCTGTGTTCTGTGTTTCCTTCTAAAACATGACGATCGTTGCTGAAAAACTTCAAAGGCGTCATCTGAGATTGGGCATTCTGATTGTTTATTATTCTGTGGTTATGTGCTGGAGTTTTTACAAAAAGTGCAGAAAGTCGACTGTAAGAATCACCTGAACCACATACTTATCAACCCAACAAAGGAAAAAAACATAGAAAACTTTTGACCAAAACAAGAAAAGATTATTACCAGAAAATCATTACTTCGTCTAATAATCCCAATAAAATCACGTCCAAATAATAACAGATCCCCAAGAGGTAGCATGCACTTTTAACACATTTTTTAAAAATGCACCCATTGATATCGTGTCGAAAATTCCAGGTAATACAGTAGACAAAGACGGTCAGTCAATTATTACAGATCATGAAAATTTCTTTCAATTGTACCCATTTACTAGGCAGAAACTGATCGAACTCCTCCAGAGTAAACTTAAAAACAAATCCTCTAGTGGTTTTGACGAGATACCTGCATTTTTGGTGAAAAAAGTTTTACCTTTTATAATCAATCCTTTAACTTATCTAACCAATTTGTCTTTTTGCAATAGGGATTTTCCTAATTACTTAAAGACAGGCAAAGTAGTTCCCATTTTTAAAAAAGGTCAGCAATTATAGGCCTATAACAATTCCCAGTATATTTTCAAAGGTATTTGAGTATGGATATTTAAAGAGATTAAATGGTTATCTAAAAAACAATAATATCATAACTATAAATCAACATGGATTTCAAGACAATAAATCTACTAATAGGACAGTCCATGCATTTTATGCTCATTTAACCAGTCCGATTGATGCAGGCGAATGTCCTATTGGAATATTTTGTGATCTTAGTAGGGCATTTGACTGTGTAAACCATAAAATATTATTTAAAAAACTAAAACAGATAGGTATTACAGAAAATTATGTCATTTTTAAACAATAGACAACAATATGTGAGCCTGCAGACAAGGATCGAGGATTGTGTAACCAGTTGTAGATCTAGTCTTGTTACTACAAACATGGGTGTTCCCCAAGGATCTATAATAAGACCAGTTCTCTTTGTAGTCTACATTATCAACATCGTACAAGTGGACAGAGCGGTAAATTTCACTATATATGCGGATGATACGTCAATTATTCTATCTAACAAATCCAACGTAATCCTACAACATCAATGTAATAATTTTCTTTCATCTTTATATTCTTGGTTTTGCGATAACTCGTTGCATCTAAATGCAGAAAAAACGCAAGTTATACATTTTCACAATAAACAAAAATACTTGGAAAATCTTCAGCTCTCTTTTAACAACATGCAAATAGGTACGGTGTCGTCAGGCAAGTTTTTGGGAATAACGATTGACGAAAGTTTGGATTGGAAGTTGCATTGTGGAGCGGTTGTTTCGAAGTTGAGTTCCATTAACTATCTAATTAGAAATTTAAAATAAGCTCTGACGGAAAATCAGCTAATTATGATTTATTATGCACTCGTAGAGTCCAGGCTAAGATACGGGATATGTTTTTGGGGTATGTCTGGTTATGCAAATGGTATTTTCGTCATACAAAAGAAAATATTGCGTTGTGTCGCTGGTGTCTCCCGACTAACTAGTTGTAGAGAATATTTTAAAAAATATAAAATTTTAACATTGGCGTGTCTATTCATTTTCGAATTATGTATTTTTATTTTTAATAACTTACATCAGTTTAAAACGAGTGGTGATATACATAATTTAAATACTAGATATTGTAATAAACTTTATATACCATTTTCAAAAGGTAACATTAAATTTAAATCGCCCAGGGTATACGGGCTACAGGTCTTTAATCATTTGCCCACAGTTGTTAAGTCCACCAGTTCAATAAATGTATTTAAGAGGAATCTTAGGCAATTTTTATGTGAAAAAGTGTTTTAAACAATCGAAGAATTTTTTAGATCTTAGATATTAGCTGATTTCATTTAGCTTTTAAATTCATTTCATATCTTGTTTAGTCTAGTTTAGTGTTTAGTTTGTAGTAATGTATATTTATGACTATTGTAATTCTATACAAACTATGTTTGTCAAAAAGAAAATAAAGAATTTAATTTAATTTAATTTTAACCCAAATGCTACATATCTAAACATTATTATTATTTTCTTGTTATTCGCAATTAAAACATTGCAATAACTGTTTACGACTTATAACCTTTGTGAAATATTATTTGCATTTAAACCGAAACTTCCGTTTTGCGGTAATGACATAAGACAATGTGTGCTAACATATTCTTTTAACGGCATACCCTGAGAATGTGAATCTGCCACAACAGACCAACAAACCCAGTACCGTAAAAGCACTAAATTGAATTCTCAAAAGGAGTAAAGAATAAACCATTGTCGTTCAATCGAGGAAAAAGCTGGCATGATAATTTTACAATAAACAAGCCATACCAGAAACGGACTTGGCCTTAAACACTAAAAAAATTAATCGGGTATAAATCTTGTAATAAAATGTAATTTTTTTTTCTATTTGTGTATTAATAAGAAATCCTTAATAAAATTTTCCGTTCCGTAAGTAAATTGATAAATGAATCACAAAGACAGCTGCACACTGTTTGTCTTATGTTTTTTTGACTTTAGATATGTGCAAAATAAAAGACAAATCGTATAGGTCTTCCCTACATCATATCACTATAAATTCTACAGTAATCGACCCGAACTTCCTGCGAGATCCAGTTAGCAAATTTTTATTGGCGCTCAACTATTTTTTTTGTATATCTTTAAGTAACTTTCCATCACTGTTTGTTTTCTGATTACGTTCAAATTTTCTTATGGTTGGTTTCCCAGTTATACACCCATCATCCGATTATATAGCCAGTCCTAAGTACCTGGATATACATTTTTTGAAGAACCAATATTACCTCTACTTAATATATTTGGATACTTTTAATTATAGACACCAAATTCTTAATTAGATATTATTATATCTCAGCTTTTTTATTTGAGTTCAGAAATACCTTTATCTTTAACACTGTTCAATAAGAAACTGGAGTAGAGATAAATAAATAATAAAACAATGAAAACTTTGTTTTCAAACTTCCACAAACTTTATTTTAACCTCTTATCACTACAGCTATTTCAGCTGATTGCCTTTCTCAAGTGATCTATTTTTCTCATGCGTTTTCACTATATAGTCTCTAATGAACTAGGTTGAGGAGGGGAGAACTGTTTGTCTCAAGTTGGTCATTTAGAATTATATCTGTGTTTTTTAATTTGTTCATTTTCATAGATTCTAACAAGGATAGCTTAAGGCCGTTATTTTGAATATAAAGAATTTTAAATTCGTTATTAAAACAATGATTGTGATCTAGAAGGTGAAGTGCGTATGTAGAATCTGTTTTTTTATTATTGAAAGCCCTTTTATGTTCTGCCATTCATTTGTTAAAGTTTGTACAGACCACTGTGTAAGTGTTTTTTATTTTGGCTCTTGTTGTTTTTGATATATTTGGCTAGGTTGTGATTTGTTCGGAAAGCTGGTGTTATTCCTTTCCTTTTTACGTGTTTGGCAATTTTTGTTGTTATTTTGCCTGTATATGTAATCGAGCAGAAGGTACTGGGTTTTTTCTCTGGTGGTGGAAATACTAATTTCAGGGCTTTCTTGTGTAGTTTTTGATTTAACATTTTGACGAAATGCCCCTGAAGATGCTGTAAGCGCAAGTACTTGGGCAAGATTTAATTGTTAAAATTGTGCTCGATATTTGCCTTTCATTTTCAAAATTAATAAAATGTTAAATCAAAAATTACACAAGAAAGCCCTGAAATTAGTATTTCCACCACCAGAGAAAAAACCCAGTACCTTCTGCTCGATTACATATACAGGCAAAATAATAACAAAAATTGCCAAACACATAAAAAAGAAAGGAATAACACCAGCTTATATATATATATATATATATATATATATATATATATATATATATCCTTTGCCTAATCTAAGAATGAAAGAAGAAAAAAAGAGTCCATTTTATATTTATTTTTTACATTTATTTTAGTTACAATATTTTGTTTATAAATTCTCTTAATCATGAAAATGGCAAGTAATAAATGATATTCTGTGAAGGTGTTCTTTAATATTTGATTTTTAACTCAAAATATTAACACCACATTCATCTTGAAGCTTCTTCGAGTAATTAATACTGAGATAAAGATCTGATCATCACCCATCGTCGATAATGATCTCGCGCTAGCCATCTGCTTCAACATATTCTAATCATTTGTTTATCGTTTATAGATTTCATGTGAGTAACTGGTTAGTATACATCAGTTTATGATGCTGTTGGAGAAATTATTCTTTATCAGATATTAATGTATATATTATTATACTCTATTTAATTGGATGTTTAAATTTAAATGTTTCATTATTACAATTCAGGGATGAAATATTCCAAAAGTCTTTGAAGGAAGAGAATTTAATTTGTACGTGATTTTTAGTTATAAAAAAGTGTTTGTCATGTCCAGAATTTCTCAACAGTTAAAGATAAAACACAGTCTTACAATTTTCAATTATTTTTCACTATTTTTTTGTGATTTTTCTTATATGATCTAGTTTATACCAGTCAGCCTATTATCTGTAACTTTATAGAGATTGTAGAGAACAGAAAAAGAATATAAAATGTGATATATTATTTAAGAATATACCTTATATAGTATGTGTAATTGCATTGGTTTATCAGTCTGTAATTAATAAAACAATTAAATTTTGTTCAAACGTTTCGGCGAATTGCCATTTCCAATAAACATAAGGCAATCGATATAGTATTTCTTAAAAACAAAATCAAGAGTGGATTCTGTGCTTCTGATGCTTTCTATATTTCTAATTTCCATACTCTACTATAGTCTTGTTCCATTTGTTGTCTTCATCTCAGTTTAGGTGTGCCTCTTTCTCTTTTACCTGGTGGTATCCATTCCGGTATAACTCTTAACGGGCTGCTCTTTTCTCTTCTCGTTATGTGTCCATACCGTCTAATTCTTTGTGCTTTTATTAATATAACTACGTTCTCAGACATGGATTGTCTTGCATCCTCCTCGCTTTCCCTCTTTGGTCCCTCTTTGGTCGCTTTTTTATTATCTTTCTCTCAAAATCTTGAAACTGATCTTCTTCTCTTGCTGTTAATGTAAATGTTTCTGCAGGAGATACTACTATTGGTCTT
The DNA here is from genome assembly GCA_918026665.1 of Diabrotica balteata. NCBI lineage: Eukaryota > Metazoa > Arthropoda > Insecta > Coleoptera > Chrysomelidae > Diabrotica > Diabrotica balteata. The sequence continues at coordinate 173,780,356 of OU898277.1, read as the reverse complement.
ATGGTCTTATCTTATCTTTTTATTTCTATAGAACGCTGTATTTCTGGGATTATATATTTTTGGGGGTATAGTACTCCCAAATATTTGAATGTTTCAACCTCTTCGAAACGGTGTGCATATATGGTCAGTTCTGTCATTTGTGTCCCGTTTTTCTTGCTTACGTTCATGTATTTTGTTTTACTTTCATTTATTTTCAGTTGTCTTAGTTTGGCTTTGTTTTCTATTTTGTGGAAGGTTTTCTTTAACGCCCCTTTTATCTGCTGCTACTATGGTTATATCGTCTGCATATTCTATTATTTGTACTGCATTCTTGTTTATAGTTCCTGTGTTTGACAACTTTTTTTTATTTTCTTGTCTAGTGAAAGAATATATATTACCGTTGAGAGCTCATCTGCTTGGCTTACTCCATTTTTTATTTTTATTATTTCTGTTCTTTTTTTTTCGGTGTCTATTGTTGCTTAGGAATCTCACAATAATATTTATATCATTCTTATAATAATCTTGTAAGTCTTGGATCATTTTTATTCTGTTTAGTTTCCCTCCAGACTTCCTGGTCTCATCCATGTTATTTTGTGTATGTCTTTGTGTTTATATCTTGTACTATTTATGTCTATGTTTAATGCCGATGATAAATTAGTCTTTCTCCATTATTGTTTGTTGTGTCATGTATTGTGTTTTCACCTGCAACCTATCTGAAGTAATTTTCTTTGCCTATTTGGGCGTTATTATCTCCTATAAAGATTAATATATCGTCTCCCGAGATTTTCTCAGCGTTTTCTTCAAGTGTTTCATAGAACTGCTGTTTTGTTAAGTCATTACTGTTTTCTGTAGTTGCATAGGCATTTATTTTTAAGACATTTCATGTTGTTGTCAATATTTTCTGTCAATAGTTTGTAGATTAGCTTTTATGTATGTTTAATAGAAAAATTGTAGTTATTTATTAATTTCCATTTCTTTTGCAATCACTTAAATATGTTACGCAAGTGTCCCTGTATGCAAATCCGTCTCTGAATCTTCTGTATCGTGAGACATAAAAACACAAATGCGTAGGTTTGTTCTTTTATAAATTTTCCTTACGGTAAACGTCTTGCGTCTTACGTTTTACGTTCGCGTTACATAACGAATGTCCATACGATCGACCCACATGCGATTTTCAAAGAGATATTAGACCGACAATAAACGTCGAACCGGAGCAAGAGAAATTTATTATGCATGTAACAACAAATAACATACAGGAAGCGGAATATATAACAATGTCGTCTTTGTGATGGACTACGATACTAAAAAAATGTTCAAAAAACTGTATTTGTAAATTTTAACGCTCTAGAGATAGTTACATAATCTATTTCTGTGTTTGTTTCATTATTATGATACCAAATACATTTACCAAGTACATTATAAGTCTTGATCTCTAAGGGTATCTAGGGTAAGTCCGGCTCACTTTTTTTTGACTGTCTAAATCTTAGCACAAAAAATCTACGCTCTGAAACATTTATATATTTATATTAAAATACCATTTAGAAAAAAAGTGTACACAGTGAGCCAAATACTTACAGACAAAAGCAATAAACATCAAAATACAAAATACTACAAAAGGCCAACTCACCCTTTGCGTCAAGGTGAGATAATTCGGAAAATAAGGAAGATATGGCTCGATCATAAACTTTATTGGGCACGTTTTTTGCCAATACTTTTTCACATATATTACATAAATTAACATATTTTGAACAGTTTTCATAAAACCAAAAATTGCTATGCATGCACTGTACCCAATCTTCTTGTTTCGATGTGGTTGAATTTATTCCCCCATAGCATGCACATTCACAATTTGCTTCATCTTATAGAACATCACTAGAGTCTTTAGTAATTTTCATACGATCGTCAGAGTCTTCGGAAAAAGATGACTCACAAAACATCTTCTTGGGGTTCTTGGGTTTTCTGACTTTTCCCGAATAATCTTTATTATTTTTAGCATCCTTTTCTTTCTGTTTAACATCTAAATCTTTGCGCCAAAATTTTCGCCAAATTTACTGGACTAGTAAGTACTGCAGCCAATGGTCTACCGCGTTTCCTTGCTTGTGAAATACCTAATCTAGAAGGTACTGGAGAGATGTTATCTAAAATTTTCTAGGAAGTGAGTTTTTCTTTAGAGGTCGGCTTATTACCAGGTATGGATGGTAGTTTTAATGGTGACGTGTAAGACGGCGTCGAACTGCTTGTAGATGGTAGATTTAGTAGACGTGGGAGCACATCTATTTCAGTATTTTGTGTTGTTGAACTCTCAAGACAGGCGTACTCTGGTATTGCCTTCCAGTCGACTGGATTCAAGTTAGTTTTTAGTCCATAAAGCTCGTTGGCGATTTCCTTTTCTTTTATATTTCGTTATCATGCCTGAAAATAATATCTCTCGCCATATCTTCCTAGCCTTCCTAAGATGGCCCACTTAATTTCGTGTGTTGGGAACCTTTGAAAGAAATGGCAAATAGCATACATACCCTCAACAATACACATAACATGCCATCAAAACGCAACTTCAATAAAATACTGACAAAAAAGTGCATAATAGTTTTGAGGATTACCGCAAAAAGTTTGAAGAAGATGTAAGAGTTTCTAAATAACTTATATATAAATACTTAATAACAAATAGGATAAAACTATGACATGGCCTCTAATGGAAGGTAGAGCTAAATATTCAGAAGATGAATTAACTTATCGATGTATGATATAGTATGTAATGAGTCTTTTTCTTAGAGTACCTGTCCGTTGTCCGAACGTTGGCCATCATTCTGGCTATGATGACTTTGTTGGTTGCTATACGGAATAGCTGTGTTGAGGTATTTCTATACCATGCTCTCAAGTTAGCAAGCCAGGATATTCTTCTTCGTCATGATGCCCTTTTTCCTTAAGTTTTTACCTTGCAAAATGCATTGGAGTAGCTCATATCTTCCTTAATTTTTCATTATACGTCCCAAGTACTACAGCTTACGGCCCTTATGGTACTGTGAGACACGTCCAATTCTCCTTTGGTTCACATACAAATTGGCTCCAGATAAATTTTCCTTGCTAATGATCATTACTTTGGATTTGTTAGTGTTTATATCCAGTTCATGTGTTCTACTTGCTTTCGTTATTTTGTTCCATTAAGTTTTGCAGCCCTTCTATGGCATTGGAAAATACTCTTGCATCATCTGCATACCGCAGGTTATTGAGCTTGACTTCATTTATTGAGACGCCTTCATCAATATCTTTTAGAGCTTCTTCAAAAATGCGCTCCGAGTACGGATTGAATATCAGTAGTAAAATTATGCACCCCTGTCTCACTTTTCTTAAGATTTTGACCTGATTTGTATATTCTCCAACTATTTGGAGCATCGCTGATTGATTCCAATACAGGTCAGTTGTTATTTTTAGGTCTCTTTTGTCAATCGAAAGCTTTAGGCTCTATCAAAAGCCTTCTTGTAGTCAATCAGGCATGCAAAAATATTACATCTGTCATCTTTACATTTCTGAAATATTACCTGAACGCTAAATAAAGCTTTCCTCGTGCCAACGGCGTTTACAAATCCAAACTGATTGGTCGCAATTTGTTCCTCGCATTTCCGGTAAATCCTCTTGTGGATGACTTTTAAAAATAGCTTCAGCAGATGGCTCATTAGACTTATGGTCCTATAGTCTTCACAAACTTTTGCTGCTGGTGTTTTGGGCAATGGTGCGAACTCTGATTTTAGCCTCTCTACTTGTGTTTTTCCTGCCTTGTATATTTCATTAATGTATTAATTTTTTTGTTCTGCATCTAAGAGCTTCAGCAGTTCTACAGGAATTTCATCAAGTCCCGGTGCCTTTCCATCCTTCATTTGTCTGGCGGCAGCCGTTATTTCTTCTGATAGGATTTCGAACGTTTTCTTCAATGGTGGTTTCTTGTATTGTTCGAAGGTCGTGAAAAAGCCATCATCTGTTATTTTTCCGCTGTTGCGTTTTTAGAACTTTTCACTGATACTCCTCTATTTCTTAACATTGTTCTGTTTTTTGTTTCTCTTTGGCTTTTCTTATCTTTCTTCTGACGATGGAATCTATTTTCTTATATTCGTGGAGACTTTCTTTGTTTTTTTTTATTTGATTTAAAAATTTGTGTCTGGCTGTGTGGATATTTGCCCTAAAGCCAATAAAAAAAAGTTAAAGTATTTAATCGGTCATCTACGATTTCCATTTCTCTGTATCTTTCTTCAGTATTTCTGTATCTCTATATGTAATCAGTCGAGAATAGCAAAACCAAAGATCAATCGCTCTGTATTCTCATACTTAACATATTAAGAATGGTTGTACAGGTTTTCAAAAGATTATGCTTCCGAATTGGCGCCATTTCAGTGTCAGAACGCGCAAATAATAAACAAACCTCGCAAGTTCTTTGATTGATATTTGTTTATCACATATAAGACGTCTTATGATTTTTAAACCTCGGCAGTCACGGATATTGCATCAATATAATTGGTATTCCTTTTACGATTGCAAAATTTCTTTGAAACGGCCACAAAGCGATGATTTATTGACGTTATGCACTAATGAGGAAAAAGGCAAACACCATTTCTTGACAATCGGAGGCAAAAACTATTACGATATGAAATATATTGACCTCTGTGTATTTATTTACTGTAATTAATAGAGACTATATTAACGGATAATGAATCTGTAGATTGTACATGTTGCCAGGTGCAGTTAACGGACATTTTCTATTAGTTTAGTTATGAATTTCAGTATGCACGTGTTGATTATATAGATATGCGGTAAATTAAAGGTGTAATGGTGCAACAACAACAATAAATTTAATATCATTACAAGAGAAACTTGCCTACTAAGATATCACAAGGAAATTATTTCGTGTTTCGGGATATAAACACCAAATGTTGTCCATCGAAAAAACTTTTACTCTAGCCGTCAGAGACGAAAATGCCACGAAATCTCCAAAAATAGGCCAATCCTATCAAAATATATCGAATTTTTACATTGGAGTGGATACAAATTTTATTTAAATTTGATTTCGCGCGCGTAACTGAAATTCAAAATCACCAGTCACTTCAATCGTTGTTTCCGAGAGAACAATTCATTCTATACAAAAAATGCTAATAAAAATTTTTCTACAAAATTATTTCAGCTACATTTTTTATTTGAAACAATCTTTTAGATTAGGTTTTTTTCCAAACTGTATCGTAAGCTTTTTCAATGTCCAGTATAAACAATATTGTTCTTCTGTAAGATCTTTTAATGTAACGCTTTCTTAACGCGTATTGATATTATCCCTCAACTCTCATTTAAAACTTTAAAGAAATATATTCGCAGTCTTTGTGCCCACTGCAGACAAGAATAAAGACACAACAGAGACCTTTAGGAGCAGGTTAGTATTGGAGATAGCCAAAAGACATGACATAAATATTATAATGTGCGATTTATAAGATCAAATTGGCCAAGGAGAAGCTGAAGCATGTTTAAAATTTCAATAAATTATTCCCCTTGGAAAATTACTTTCACGCCACCTATGTCTATATATTTTGCTAGGAACCTTAAAAATAACCCAAAAGCAACGACCGATTTGTCATGCTTTTTTTTTAATAACGAAATAATTCGCCAAATGTTCGCTGCTCTTTTTATCTTTCATTTGTTAAATAGAAACCGTTCCTCTTAACAAAGAACTCAGTTTCTGTTGTCGAGTACCCTGCTTACCTTCTAAGAAATGCGGAGAAGTTGGTTTTAGAGGAAAAATTCTTTCCTGTCGAGAGAAAGTGGTGTTACAAATACGACCACACTAGCCTTGTCATTTTAGTATCATTTTCGCGTGGCACTCTTCGGCCAATACCCCCACTCTTTTTGTATCCTTAGCTTGTCTAAGATCACAATTCAAGATCATTTCCCAGTTGGTTCCTGTGGCGAGCGGTTTCTGTTCATCAAACGACGGTCAGTGTATTTTAAATTCACCATTATCTATATAATCTTCATACAGTGCTTCCTATATTAACTATTTTTTCTTTTGTCAAACAGACGTCTTCCAATTCGAGGACACGAAGTCATTTCTGTTTGCCTTTCGTCTCTACTATTTACTACTACCTGTATTACTACTGCGTGCTCTTCTTGTTCTGCTGCTTCCTTTTCGTCCTTTTCTTTCTGCCTACATTAATTTGAGAGATTGTGGATTGAAACATCATAATTCGTTACCGTACCTGAATCATCCACGACGCTTGAGTAGTCTCAATGTACCTGTTGCAAGGACAACGTGTAAGTGTTTTTATTGAGAGCGTTCTATAAAAGAACGGCATTACCTATGCCTACCTGTTGCCTATTGTATTGTGAGTATCTATATTTTTATTGACTAAAGCTCATCTTCGCTACCTAAATCGTTAGAAGTTGATTTATGACTCCAGTGAAGTGTACCTTACTTATTTATGGATGTTTACTTAAACTCCAACAGAACGATCCATTATGAGTATAAAACTACGGTATAATATATACGTATAAATTACAATTTGTTTAATATGTAGGTTATATTTACGATAATTTTTATGTATAGATTTGAGGTAGTCACGATTTAAAATTTACTCAAAAAACTTCATGTTTACATATTCTCACGGCATAAAAATCACTTATTTGGCGAATATTGACGTAGATACAATTATAATATTCCTTGCTTATTTCCTATTCTTGAAAATACTACATTATTCAGCACTATTTTTCAAAAAGATATTTTTTGTTGTATTCAATAATAAATTGTGTGGTGCCCAATTATTTTCCTTCTCTTTATCTTCTAACTTCTCTTCTCTTTATCTTCTAACTTCTCTTCCCTTTATCTTCAGTACTTCTCTAACTAATTCTTTGTATTTGAGCTGTACTAAGAGCGCCGATCAAGAGACCTCTACCAGACTGAAGAACGAGCCTAGTACCGTTCTTTGTGTCATTGAGGGTATGCCCTAATCTGTCATTAAAGAGGGTACAAAATATAAAATTATGGAAAACTTTAATACTATATGGTCACAGTTTTCTTGCTTGTATGATTAGGCTTTGTTTTGCGAATTTTCCAGTTTTCGTTACTAACTCATCTATTTTTGGCGCCCATAGAATTGATCTTAAAGTTACTTTGATAATACTTCTCTTAAATAGTTTTTTGTTATTTCACTTAACCGCATGAACTAATAAGAGTATTTATTAGTGAAAATATTAACTATTTGTTCAGTAATACATTTATAATGAAATATTATTGAAGAATCGATAAACCCATAAAAGTCTGCATTCACCAACTTGAGTTTACTGTACTTTTAGTACACTTTCTTTGTATCATCTGTTTTTGAATGAACTTCTTTCGGCTCGGGGTAAAAGGCCTGATTTAATCGCGTAGATCATCGCACTAATGCAAAGAAACAATTGAATTGCATCTCTGTCGGCTACCGTGGTGCTCAGATGGCCGAACACGTCTTGTCCATATTTGGCAGTGGCTTACAAAACCTGTAGGTAAGTGGATATAAGCAGAACCGATTTAGACAGGTGTCGTCATTGTGGAGGTCAATGGCGAGCTTTTAAAATTAATTTTATAAGGCAAATTTTATTCTATGGCAAAAAATCTGTTACTAAAAATCATATAAGTCAAACATTAGTGTTTAAAAAATGTTCACAAAGTTTTCTAGTATTACAAATAACATTTTTTTCTTGTTTTTCAAAATTTTTAGAGCGAAGCTTTTATACTAGCTTTGTATAATTTTTTCTCTGTAAAACACAGAGTAGATCGTCACGATACGGCAAAGCAGATTGTCACGACACGAAATAATTGGAAGAGTCAATTTACTCGATAAGTGGAGTCCGTTTTGCAACATGCAAACATTTCATTTAATTATAAAATAAAACTATATATTTCTACTGACCTTTATTTATATCATATTAGTACGAAATATTCCATAATGTTTAGATTATAATGAAATAGTGGTTGATATTCACCAAAAAAAATCAATTTTGCGAATTAATAGTTTGCTTTCTTTTATTGTAAGAAGATGTATATAATAAAAATGAAACATCACCTTCCACTAGCAAACAAAGATTCTATGAAATACTATATCAATGCAATTTCGATAAGATCCTTTACTCAAATGCGTCTAATAGAGAAGCAGGTGTTGACTGTGCTCTTGCAACAACTACAACTAATGTCAACTTGTTTCAACTCTACAGCAATTGCAGTATTTACTGCTGGACAGAGATCTTCCTCTTACCATCTGTCTCTGTCTTGTGCGGTTGCATTTAGTTATTGCTAACACACTTCAGATCGTCAGTTCATCTAGTTGGTACGCGTCCACTGGTCCATACTGCTTCTTGCCTTGGTCTCCACTCTAAAATACGTTTTGTCTATTGGTTGTCTGATAATCTGGCGACGTGACTTGCCAATTTCATTTTTACGACGCGATTTTTTCGATAGCGTCTGTTTGGGTCTTCGTTTGGGATTCGGTCTCTCAGAGAGACAACCAACATCTGGTGCTCCATAGCCATCTGAGTCACGTGAATCTTATTAACTACCTTTTTTGTGAGTTTTAATGTTTCCGCTCCATAAGTGAGTACAGATAACACACATTGGTCAAAGATTTTCCTTTTGTGACATATACGTAGATCCGATTGAAATACATAGTTTAATTTACCAAACGCTGCCCAGGCTATTCCTATGAAGCAAACTGATAGGATGGTAGTTTTTTAATCTGTTATATCTCTTTGCTTGTGTTATAAAATAATGACTACATTATTCCATTGAGACGAAGTTTTTCCTTGGTAGATGCATTCGGTGAAAAGCTTGGCCAAAGCCTGGATAATTTTATTTCCGCCTGGTTTGATCGCTTTGATCAATACTCCGTTATCGCCAGGGGATTTGTTATTTTTGATTTCTAAAAGTACCATTTTCATTTCGTATGGAGTTATTTCTGGCGTATAGTAATTTGGAATAGTAAAGGGAATCTAAAATATGCATTCCACCTGCCGTTCATCATGGTCAAAATTCGTAGTGAATTCAGTTTCTGGTACTCCAAACGGAGTAAAAAAATAAAACATAATGACGGTATTAGATTTTTGTTTCGATACAGGGTAATATGTTTTACAATGCATTTAATTTTCCTGTCAAAAATACCCTATAAACTTTGTTACATATTAGTGATAAAATTACCTACTAAAATTCATAAATACTTAAAAGATCCGCTAAGCCGGTCCTGAAACCAAAGACAAGAAAAGTTTAGTATATATACAAGAACGGTTTTGGGCCAGTGAATGGCAGTTAATAGTAATCACTGTTCATGTTGACTCAATTGCGATGGTTTTGGGAATGCGATACTCCAAATTCGACCAAGAATCCTTGCAGTCTTAATTTTAGGGCATGCAGCGATCCATTCCAAACTAAGGTGACTAATCATATACAGGGGTATTAATTTTTTAGTATTATTATATAGTTATATTTAGTGATTGTGAATTTGCGGACATACATACAAGGAGCAATGTTACTACAACAAAAAGTAAATCTCTGTAGTTTTTCACATGATTTTTTCTAGAAATTTACTTTACTAAAAAAGTAAGTGTACAACTCTTTATTGCACTGTCTTCTGTTTTTGCCCCACTCGTCAAGATTCGGATATTAGATTTGTATCATTTTAAAACGGTTGGATGGCTTTTAAAACTAATCATCTTGAAACAGAAAGGCGATCCCAATTATTGGCATTGTCGTAGATAACACAAGGTCATTATAATCGACATTCGAGTCATGCTTGACTGGAATACAGTGAATATGTATGGGAATCGCAATGTTTTCTTCCGATTCAATAATTTTGTAGAAAATCCCTCATCTGTTTTAAAAATATATCAGATATAAAACGTCGGTGTGAGTTCTAGAATGTGATATATGTAACCAGATAGGGGATAAAAAAAGTCTACCTGATATTTATTCAGGAGTGTATACGCGACCAGGTATACATTAGCAAAAAATCTTGTTTCAGGTACTATTTTGTAACTAATACATGTTTATGCTGTATGTAAAAATAAAACAGTGTAAGTAACTTATCCCAGAGCTGACGTGGAATCAGATTATAATCGTTAAATCGCTAAAATGGAAGTCAATTTAAAAACTTAAAAGAAAAAAGCAAGGATAAGTCAGGAAATGGAGGTAACTGCTATACCACACAGTATTGAAATTTAAATATTAAAACTTCCCTACGTTCTAGAGTTACAACTAACAGAGCCACGGGATATTCCACTATCTGTGGAAATAAACGCCAAAGGTTTTAAACATAAAAGAGGATGTTCTAGAACGTAGGGTTTTCTGACATTATTACTACAATTGCTCACATTGCTTCGAGTGATCATTTCCTCAGGTAGTAGTATCTTTCTTCGTAGCTGTGATGCAGAGTCACCAGACTGGAATGTAGCCAAGTATAAGCAAAATGGGACCTTACCTTTCAATTCTGTCGGACTACATGAGTTTGGCTAAAAATTTCGATTGAAGCTTTTAGTACTCTGCTTTGCAAAAATTATATATGGGCGAAGTGTGCTTTTTGTTTTTACAGTAATAAAACTACCCTTAAGTAGAAAAAATAGGAAAATATTTCAAAAATAATGCATTTTACACCAATTTAACTCCTGCATCTAATAAAAAACACTGCAATAAAATGTATTGTGGAAGGAAAACGAGTAATTGTTTTTTCTGGTGGATATTAAGTTAAGTACAGTACTTTTTTCCTCAAAATATTCTAAGAGTCCATTTTTTACGAGCTAAAACTCAGTTTTTTATGTAAATGACATTTTGTAGTATTCATTTTAAAGGTCTTTTCATGTAGGTAGTATAATAAACTTTAATAACATAACCCCCGAAAAATCAACCCTTTACTTACAGTTTAATGTTGAATATATTGATCCAAATATTCGTAAAAAAATGTCTCCTTTCACAGACCATTTCTTACTTTATATCGTATATAGAGCTTCTTTTATAAGCTTCATTTTTGTTTTACATACTTTTTTGATTATAAGCATATTTTTTTACTTATTCATAAAAAACCCTTTGACTTTTTTCAATGAAAATTCCCCATTTCCAACGATAAATATCTCAAACAGTATTGACATTCTAAAAAAAACTCTATAGAGCAAAAGTTCCTTCCCCAAGAAATGGTGATAACCACCCCTAGGGCAGAAGCACACATCGGCGTTATATAACTTTTGTAATTTGAGCACTTTCCCATCAATTCACCTTTTTTGCTTGTGCTTTCTTGATTATTGAAAAAAGTTTTAATGGGACCCTATGACTATTCGATATATAACTATTTTTTAACCTACTTCCAAAAACGGGAATTTTAACAATTTTTCTTACCGTTTTATTATGCCAAGCTAACAAAAATAACCTAATGTGGTTTTTAGGTGACCCCAAATCGGACCTGTATCGTTTTTAACTAAATTGTTCCAACTGACGGCATTGTCTATCTGACCTGTCCATCCTTTCTAGATATGCTAATCATATTACTTCACACAACATTGACCACTGTAATCTCTGATATTATAGGGATGTATATAGGATTTGCGTAATATTTTACACTAATATAGTGAATGTATAGCCGTAACTATTGTTTTTGGAATCTGCATTTGAAGGATTCTGGAAATTTTGTTGCAAAAAATGCAAGCGGGTGTGGAGTAATACTGCACATGGGTTGCATTGGTGGTCTGTTTTTTAATTGTGCAGGATATAATGCTGATAGAAAAGTAGCCTGAAAAAAAGCCTGTATTCAGGCATGAAACAAACCAAAATTCTTTTAAGACCATACTAATGCAAAGATCCTCTACAATATCATAAAAATAAAACTGAAATAATGCCATCTCCTGAAAGAAATGTTTCAAAAGCAAACTGAGATTTTTTTCGGATTTCCGGGTGAAGACTATTTCAGGGGGACCACCATACCGGCTGGAAAAACTGGCTGGAAAAATTAGCATAGTGAAAGATAAAGTAGCAGAAGTTGTAAGAATGAGTGGTAGAATAAATCAGTGAAATTTGCACTTAATAAAGAAGTATTTAATGTGTGTATGCTTGTCAAACAGGGTTGGGTGAGCATGCTAGCAAAGCTTTCGATGATCAATTAGGAGACATATTAAGTGATATTCCATCAAAGGAGAAAGTTATATTAGAAGGTGATTTTAATTCACATGCAGGCCAATCCAATGCAGGATATGAAGCAATACATGGAGGACTAGGCTTCGAAACATGCTTGTTTTAGCAAAAGCATTAAATACAGCGATTGTTAACGGAGTCTTTTAAAAAAAGAAACTCAGAAATAAAGATATACATGAATGTAAGGATTGCAAGGTAATAGTTAGTGAAACAATTAGTGCTGAACATCGTAAGTAAAGTAGAAAACTAAGCCAAGTTGAGGATGTTAAAAGATGAAAAAGAAGGTCTATCCAAGGTAATAACAGTAACAAAAATGTGTTAGAACATGAAAGTTGTAATAGAATTTTAAGGAAGATTGCCAGTATCATTAAAAATACATCAGAAAAAACAGGATGAAAAAAGGACTAAGTTTTGTAATATATATCAAATACCGATCTTAAGCTATTTTCTTGTGGCATTTTAACATTATTTATTATCTTTTTATTCGAATTAACCACAATATCAGTTTAAAATACGTTTATTATGTTGACATTTCGCTTTTCTAAAAGATCTTGAAATTAATATAATAATGATAATAAACTGTCAAATAACAAACCATTACGCAAAGCCATATTAATTTTTCCGATGATTTGGTTACTGCCAAATGGAACACGGAAGACATTTCGAACATATAATTAAACGAAAGTAGTAAGTAACTCTTTCTTGTTAATTACTTAGTTAATAAAACCGTACCTGTAATTATTATCTTCCTTCAAGAAAATTAGAAAGAACTAACTAATGACTAAACGGTTTTAGCCATTTTTAATTTGATAATTTAATAATGTATGGATATAAACATTCATCTTTTTGTTTTACCATTTTTTTACTAAAAACAGGAGATGCTCAACTTTTCTTTTAACTAACTATCCTATCCAATTATTATTGTTCTATCTCTCTTACTGTCGTTTTATTATTAATTTATTTAGTCTTTATTTTTACAGTTATTTTAACACTAATTTAATTCATTTATACTAACAATAACAACATAATTAATTTATACTATATATTAATTACTTGATAGTTCCTCTTCTTCCAGTTCCGCTCCTATCGGAGATTGAAAATCAATCTGGCAATTATAATTTTGTTGGTTACGCGCCTGAATAGTTCAATTGAACTGCATCCAAACCATTCACGGAGATTGCGTACCCACGAGAATTTACGTCTTCCTACTCTTCTTCTACCTTTGATTTTACCCTGCATTATATTCCTTAGTAGTTCGTACTTTGCACCTCTCATGATGTGCCCCAAGTATTCCAATTTCCTAATTTTTATGGAATTTAAAACTTCGCATTGTTTTCCTAGTTGTTCGAGAACTTGTTCGTTTGTTTTGCGATCCATCCATGATATTTTCAAAATACGTCGGTAACACCACATTTCTAATGCTTCTAGGTTTTTAATGTTGGATTTTTAAGTGTCTAAGCTTCAACCCCATACAAAAGGGTAGATAAAATATGACATCGAAGCATGCTTATTGATATCGCGATTACAAAAAAGTTTTCTCATTGTATTAAAAGGTGACCGTGCAATTTCAATGGGCATTTTATTTCTTTTGTCTGAGCATCTTATTTCTGTATTATTTAGTACTAGCTTAACTTTGATGTTTTGTACTTTTGTAAACACCGTGAACTTGGTTTTATTCAAATTTATTTTTAGTCCATAATCGTTGCAATATATATTTAGTTGTTCAGCAAGCTGTTGCTCACTGACCTCGGCAAGCGCTAATTCTAAGATGGCTTTACTGTATAAATTGAATAACAAGAGTGATAAAATACAACCTTGACGGACCCCATGGCGAATCTAAATATCTTCGGTCAGTTCATTTTCAGATTTCACTTTTGCTATTTGGTTCCAATAGAGGTTACATATAATACTAATGTCTCTACTTTCTATGTTTTTATTTAATAAAATTTCTTTAGGCCGATTATGCTGCACTCTGTCAAATGCCTTCTAAAAATCAATGAAACATATCTAATCATCTCTGCGAAAGGACACTTACTGCAAACAGTGCATCTCGTGTTTCCAGTCCTTTCCTAAATCCCATTTGTGTATTACTTATTCCTTCATATAATGTCTTATGTATTCTATTGTGAATTACTTTTAAAAACAATTTCAAGACATGACTCATTAAGGCTATGGTGCGATATTCATTGCACTCCTTCGCATTGGGCTTTTTTGGGAAGCAGTATGAATGTTGATTGGAGCCATTCTTTAGGTATTATTCCTGTTCTATATATGGTATTAAATAGATCCAAAAGAAGATCAATAGATTCAGTATTCACAATTTTGAGTAATTCGATAGGAACTTCATCAGGCCTGGGAGATTTACCACCTTTAGCTTGTTTCATTGCATATTCAATTTCTTCTCGTAAAATGTCAGGCCCAGTATCATCCTTAAATTCTTTTGGTGCTTCTTTTCTCTCTTTGTCTTCAAAAAGTTGTGCTTTATTTTTTGTCAATCTCTGCATTTTTTGGTTTATATCTGTTATAAGTTATAAGTGCACAACTTTCATCTCTTAGTTGCCTAGTTTGAAATGTTTTTCTCATGCCTGTTAATTCTCTAATTCTTTTATGCATTTTAAAAAAGTCATATTTTTTCTCAATTTCTTCTAGTTCTTGGCACTGCTCATGTACTTGATACTACAAGTTTGTATCTTAGACTGGTTCTAAAATCTAAATTATTCTTTAAATATATTTCTGCAGGCATATAAACGCAACAGACATATAACCACTATAAACAAATCAGAAATGGAATCAATATTTTAGACAAATAAAAATTAAAAAATTGAAAATCACCAGGAGAAGACAGAATACCGAACCAACAACTATTAAAACTAATCCAAAAAATAATAGAACAAAACCTAATTATTGAAGAATAGAGATCAAGCATCCTATTACCTCTCTTCAAAAAGGAAGACAAATCGGACCCAGAAAATTACAGAGGAATTAATTTATTAAACACTAAAAATTAACAACAAAGATAATAAATATATTTAATGAAATTTAAAACACTAGCAGAAGAACAACAAGGTTTTAGGTCGGGAAGATCATGCACCAACGCTATATTTATAATGAGACAAGTGAAAGAGAAATCATTAGAATAAAACAAACCGTTTATCTATGTTTCGTGGACCTTAAGAAGGCATTTGATCATGTTAAATTAAAAGACGGTATTCACTTATTGTACGCCAGAGAGACACATACCTCTAGGAATAATCAAAACGATCGAAAATATCTACCAAAACAACACAATAAAAGTAAAAGTAGAAGAACTAATCGACCATATTGAAGCTGACAATCGAATAAGACAGGAAGATTCCCTAAGTCCTCTATTGTTTAACCTGATTATGGATGGAATAATAAAAAAGTAAGAACTTCTATGGTCGTTGCTATGATCATAGTGTCGTCTGCATATCGTAAGTAGTTAATTAATTTTCCATTAGCGGTTTCTCCCGCTTTGATATTATTGAGCGTTTTTTTTTGGAAAATTTCTTCATAATATAAATTAAACAAAAGTCTCCATAAAACACATCCCTGTCTAACTCCTCTACAAATCTTCATTTCTTCTGAGTGTTGACCATCAATTTGAACTATGGCACTTTGGTTCCAATATAATGTTTGCAGGTAAAGTCCTGACTAGAAAAAGAAAAATTAGAAAAAGAAGGTGAAGTTACAGCACTTTCCGATTGCTCTACGATACTTTCTAATAACATAAACTGTTGAAATATCACATTATCCAATTTAATCGACCCCCTTTAAAAAACAGAAAAATAAATAATATTAATATCTGTATGTGAAAAATAGGCGTGAAAATTGAGGACATACAACTAAAAAAAGTGATTAGAAGGGTATTTTCTATTCATTGCGGATGTTGTTCACTGAGTTCTCTATTGTAAACCTACAATAGTATCATTTTACTGTTCGGTTAAAGATACACTCCCATTTTATTTTTTCTATCTCCGCTTGACGAATCCTTCTCATATTTTGTGTGAATCAAATCCTGATATTTGTTTTATGCTCAACTTGTCAATCATATGGTAGACAGGTGAAAAAGGTAGAAGGTATATAGGATTTCAAAATGGCATCCGCGTTTATTTTCAGAACGGGTTAGATAATTTTACGGTAACTATAAAGAAAACAGATGGTAGGATAATCCCTTTATGTTTTATCGATTTTTTATGGTAAATCGTTTTTGAATATCAAAAATGGAACAGTATAATAAGTGGAAGGACCTTAATTAATTTTAAAAAATCTTTTGTCCTTTAGGTATTCTGTTAAATATTTGCAACAGCATTATTTTTCTTTTGCCATCCATGTCATCCATCTTCACCATACCTTGTGACAATTTTAAGATTTGTACAGTTAATTCTCCTGTAGAGAAACACTCCACATCACTTAAGATTCTCTTTAATATACTTTTTGCCATTTTAAAAAGAGAAAGAGAGAGGAAGAGAGAGAGAAAAAATAGAGAAAGGTAGAGAAAGAGAAAAAGAGAGAGAGAGAGAGTAGAGAGAGCGAGAAAAGAGAGAGAGCTAGAGGAAGGGCATGTCTGCAAGAGAAACAAGCATTCAAAGAGATTTAACATTAATGCCTAAGGCGAACCAACACTTGCATTGTTTAAGTGTTTAAGTTTTAAGAATTTTCGATCCATTGATAAAATAACAGAGAACACCTATAAAAGATCCTCGACCTTCCTAAGTCAGTCAGTTCTATCTATTGCCAACTGTTGCCAGTTTGCTGCGCCTATTTTCCTACCATCCTCATCTAAACCATCCCTCCATCTGAGTTTGGGCCTACCCCTACTTCCCACAGATTGTGACATAAGGATTTTTCTAGGAGGGCAGGAAGGATGTCCTTCCGATCTTAGTTTTCCTATTTTTATAAGAGATGCTACGTCTTTAGCACCAAATATATGTTTATATCTGTGATATATCTCGTAGTTGTACCTCCTTCTAGGCAGTGCCCCGCAAGGTTTATACTTTAGCACGCGATACTGCTGGAATACAAAATTTCGGAAAATCCGGGATGCAAAAGAAAAATGGTACAGCAGCAATGTCTTGAAATAGAAGGACTGCAGAAAAAAGAATGATACGTTTAATATGTATAAAAAAGAACTGTAAAAAAACTGTAAAAAACCATATAGGTCAAGTGCAAATAATTTACTTGACAAACAAGGAGATGTTATAACCAAAGAAGAAGGCAAACTGAAGAAGAGGAGAGAATATATTGAGGAACTGTTTGATGACAAAAGAACAGAAATTCAAATAGAACATTATTACCTATTTTATATATTACAATTAATATACAAATTTTGTTTTATTCAATCAGTAATAATTAACTGCTGAACATGTTTTCAATTTCCATTCATTTAGTAACACAAATCAATGACTAATTTTACGCCTTTGTTTTGAAATTCGTTGGAGATATATCAAAAGAGGTTTCCACCTGGTGAGAACACTTCTTATTGTTGTTATTTAACCAGTTTAATTTTCATTAGCAGTGGCGTACTTTAAAATGAGGATCAAACAATATTCTTGGTAATAATCTAATCAAATGGTAATGATTAACCCTTGATTACTAATGGTAGTAATAAAGATCAATTAAAAGACAAATATGAGAAGAATTCACGGTTAAATAAAGACAGAACAGGAAGAATACAGACTGATGGAACATGACATAATAAATATAAACGAAGGGAACAATATAGCAAAAGTGATTATTAAAGCACAAAGACTGAAATGATTTGGACACACATACAAAAAGATGGTTAATTGCTAAAGGATATATCAAAGATGGAAATTACAAACTTGTATATCAACTTGTATATCAACTGTATATCAAACTTGAGTGTGGTATTATCCCTAAAATATTAAAATGCATATAAAAAATAAGTTAAAAGAAACGTGTTAACACATTTCGCAGTTGTTTATATAAAATATGTTTTAAATAAATCAAATCGAGGACACACACAAGAATTAGCCTCGGTCGGAATGTGCGAGTCAGCAGAATCGTGGATCGCGATCTTGTTGTTGTCGTAGGCTGATTAAACAAACTTGACTCACTTATGAATGACTACTGATATAGCAAGGACTATTATAAAAGAGACAACAAATATTATCTCAAAAATGAGAACTAAATTAACGTCCAGATGGCAACTCGATAAACCACCTATTGGCACAACGTCAACTAAGTACTAATTACATTTAAGATAAGTAACATTGTAAGAGTGTACAGTAGTGTTTTAAATAAAGGTACCGTACGATACCATAAGTGAAGCTTTATTTATTACAGGAGAGACTGGAAAAAGATAGTCTTCTTCACATCATGACTATTGCTATTCTGATCTTAGAAGCTGCCACTCTGAATAGTTCGATTGGTGTGCATCCGTACCATTCCCTCAAGTTACGCAACCATGAGATGCTTCTCCTTTCTACACTCCTCTTGCCCTGGATTTTCCCTTGTATAATTAATTGAAGAATGTTCCTTTCATTACGCATAACATGTCCCAGGTATTGCAGCTTTCGTGTATTGATGGTTTCTAATTTTTTTATTCTTTTGTTGACCCTTCTCATGACTTCGTTGTTTGTTACATGCTCGGCCCATGACATCTTCAGGATTCTTCTATATACCCACAGTTCAACTGCTTCTAACTTTTTAGTAGTCGACGCGTTAAGTGTCCATGCTTCTATCCCGTAAAGCAGAGTCGACAAAATATAACACTTTGCTAGCCTAACTCTCAAGTCTAATTTCAGTTCTATTGCACAAAGTACCTTTCTCATTTTATTGAAGTTTGTCCGTGCTGTTTCTTTTCAAACTTTTAGAGACGAAGATAGTGGATAAAGTAAAATAAAAATCTTTGAGAAATTGCCTAAGCCCTGAATGATTTAAGTTAACTACTCCAAAGGGTCAAATAGATTCAAAGAGCTCACGGAATATTAAACTACCTAAAGTAATGAGCGAACTAGAGTCATCGGTTCCTATAAAAATATACAAGCCCTGGTATAATTTAACGATCTAGCATCAGTAACGTAAAATATATAACAAACAGCAATTAAAAGAATATAATGGAAAGTACGATTTTTTATTTACCTATATTAAAATTTCGGCACTACCTCACTGACCACCGGTAGGCATCACCCACGATTCTTGGAATCGATTCGAAACCAAACCCGTCCCATTCATCTTCACCCTTTGCGATAAAACATAAAACATCGATTCAATAAAATATCTAAAACCAAATTAGGTTACCGGTGTTACCTAATAGCATTATAAATTACGGGGCACTCCTCTAACAATAAAATTCCAAATACTACACGGCAATTACTAATACACAAATAAAAAATGTGTTAAAAGAGCGACCCGAACGAAAACTTCCTGCCTTTTGTCGACAGGTGAGGCATCTAACAGGGTGAGATGATGAGGAATGTAGCTTTTGATTGATGTCATTTCTTTCAAAACGTCAAAAATCACTAGGGGTGTGCCGTCTAGGATTGAATCCGAAAAAAGTATAATAAACACTTGTAACAGGTTGTATTTCTTTAATGAATCCTTATTTTATCCAAGGTAAAACAAGTCTTTATACACACACACCGGGACAAAGAACTACTCTTTTTAGTTTACCAAGCTTTAGCAAACCTTTTTTTATTTATTTATTTACGCCGTAACTGCAAGGGTTATTAGCGACATAAAAAATATAATACAGGTAAAGTTAGAAAAAATTACAATAATTGACACAGTCCTGATAGTACAGTGAATGAAAGTAAAAATCAACTATTACCTCCGATTTAGGTGAACCTCCATCGATTTGCATTAAAATTTCGGATTGAGTATATTTTACCAACTTTAAAAGTGACATATGCTCAACTTGCGCTTTTTGCATTTTAGGGGTGATATTTAAGCATTCTGGCATAAGTAATCTCGATCAATTAAATAAAATAAATATTTTGAACATTTAAAAGCATGATTTATGCTTTTAATTAATGTTTTAACCCCTTAAGCAACTATTCCTTAAATCGAAAATAATGAAAAAATCATTTTTTATATTTCTGAAATATAAAATCGCATATTAATACAACCCAAATAGTTTCTTTTATGTTTATGATATAATTTTTAATTGACTATGAAATTTCAACTGAGTATTAAAGTATTTATTTATTTATTTATTGCGTAATTTTGCATCCTTGTCATAAAAATAATGGAAAATACGCAGTAGTAGTGGTAGTAGTGACAACGCAGTGATCAGTGAACAGTCTGAGGGCTCGGGAGACTGAGACATAGGAAGCCCTGAGGAAGGCATCAGAGAGGATGCCGAAAGCTCGGCAAAATGGATATCGACGCGGTTCAACCCGGAAGACTGGTGAGTTTGATATTAATTTTAGTAATAATATTAATCTTAGCTCTAAGTTTCATATATATATATATATATATATATATATATATATATATATATATATATATATATATATATATCTACATAATGAAACTTATATTGAGTATAAGTTGCTTAATTAAATTGTTGGTATCTGTCTATTTATTAACGGTTTATTTTTCTTGAAAAATGAAAGCCATCTCGAGAAACAATCTTTTTGAATAATTACTCTCCGTAGATAGGATCTTTTCATTCGGAATATCGAAAGAGTGTCCTGTTGTGTTAGCATGTGTGGCTAGGGAACATCTATCGGGTGTAACCTAATGTCACTCTTGTGAAGAGTCAAAACGCTGGAAACTTTTTGGGAGGTGTGACCTATATAAGAACTTTCACAGCCTAAACAACTAAGTTTGTATACAACACCACTTTTATCTGAATTTGGTACTCTGTCTTTCAATAGCTTGTTCAAAGATCCCACAACTAGAGTGCTTTTATAAGCAATTTTTACATTTGGTAAGTATTGAGGAAAAATTCTGATCAATTTGTTAGAGACATCCTTAATAAGTGGAAGTGATACAAAAGAGATTTTAGGAATATTGTTAGTCAGTGAATGGCAATCAGAGCTAACGTTCATAGCACCTGCATTTTGGGGAGGGTTCTCTTGTGTGTTGAGTATAACAGAGGATGTGATGAAGATGATTTTCCTCAGTAAGGATTCAGGGTAAGAATTATCTAGGAACAATTGTAACAGGATGTTGAGATTCTTCTTTCTAAAAACAGGTTCAGTCAGTTTACAAACTCTTGTGACCATTTGTTTCACTATATTAACTTTCATGCTTGACTTGTCGTAAGAATGGTAGTTGAGATATCTCCTAGAGTTACACTTTTTTCTATACCATACAATTATAATGATCTTATCCAGTTCTCTAGTGAACATTGTGTCAAGAAAAGGAACATATTGGTTTTGATATTCTTTTTCAAGAGAAAAATTTAATGTGGGGGTCATAGCTATTGAAACTGCCTAAGAGCTCAGTATCTAAACCTAGTGGACATATGGAAGTTAATTACAATTATAGAATAAAAAAGTTTTGTTAAAATCCTTTATAAAAGGTAAATAAAAATGCCTCAAACGGGCTATCACAAACACATTGCAAAACGTTTTCGGATTAAACAATCCATCATCAGTGCAAACCTGAAAGTATATAACCACTTTAATTAAAAAGAACGTTAAATGAAAATGTTGACAAAGGTTAGAGCAAAATGTGGTTAATACTTACGGTTGTACATGCTAGTAGCCACCAAAATATATG
Source organism: Diabrotica balteata (assembly GCA_918026665.1). NCBI lineage: Eukaryota > Metazoa > Arthropoda > Insecta > Coleoptera > Chrysomelidae > Diabrotica > Diabrotica balteata. The sequence goes on along the minus strand of OU898277.1, from coordinate 173,758,494 downwards.
GGTAAAAACCCTTTAAATGTTATAAATTTGAAGTTGTTTTACATTATTAGTATTTCTAATTTGTGATGGTTAAGTTACCGTTGGATAGGTAACATGGCGGCGTATGACTCTACATGAGTAAAATGGTCCTGAGACGAAGTGTCTACGAGGACCTGTTGATAACAACTGATCAAAATGACATTGTTGACAAGTTAGGACGGATGTTGTGTCAGAGCAGTCAGTGTAACTTACGGTAGTTGTCTAAAATTGACAGATGTCAGCCTTATTTAAAATTGAGTAGGATTATAAAATTTTGTAGGATTGATAGAATTTCATAAATTCTAGTTGACCTACATTAATTTTAAAAAAACCAATTTTCAATGTTACAAATATACCTATCTGATTAATTTACAATACAGATTACAATATTGATGGTTGATACTGTTACATTATTATAATTTTAACTTTTTCAATTTTAAATAAGGCTGACATCTGTCAATTTTAGACAACTACCGTAAGTTACACTGACTGCTCTGACACAACATCCGTCCTAACTTGTCAACAATGTCATTTTGATCAGTTGTTATCAACAGGTCCTCGTAGACACTTCGTCTCAGGACCATTTTACTCATGTAGAGTCATACGCCGCCATGTTACCTATCCAACGGTAACTTAACCATCACAAATTAGAAATACTAATAATGTAAAACAACTTCAAATTTATAACATTTAAAGGGTTTTTACCCATATATTTTGGTGGCTACTAGCATGTACAACCGTAAGTATTAACCACATTTTGCTCTAACCTTTGTCAACATTTTCATTTAACGTTCTTTTTAATTAAAGTGGTTATATACTTTCAGGTTTGCACTGATGATGGATTGTTTAATCCGAAAACGTTTTGCAATGTGTTTGTGATGCCCGTTTGAGGCATTTTTATATACCTTTTATAAAGGATTTTAACAAAATTTTTTTGTGATATATGGTATACAGCCAGCTACAGGAACTTAGTTTCCTCGTGGAATTATAGAATACTAATATAATCAGTATTCTATTGTAGCATAGAGGATGACTTTTTAATCTGAAAGCGCTCATCTAGACAATACATGTTACACACTTCAAAAATACTTTTCTTTTCCATTTGTTGATAATATTAATAGCCCCATTCATCGTCACCATTTACTCCACACCCCAGATTGCGCTTTGGGATTCTTCAATAACTCCTCTACATCCATTTCTATTTCTTTCGTTGTCCAGTTTTTAGTTTCTACTTTTCTCTGATCTTCATGTTTTTTTTTTATCAAAAGGTCAAAATAAACTTATTTTAAAGTAAAATTGTGACATTACCAATACAAATGATAAACTTTCTTCTTGTAATTTAGATTTTTTATATCGTTAATACGTTTGCATAAAAACATTCAATAAACTAAATCATATCAAGGTAATAGACATTGTGGTTGAAACCAACTAGGATAAAAATTCTTTACAGTGAAGAAGAACGGATTTATTGTACTATTGTGGATTACTTGCTTATAAGCAAACCCAAACATAAAAACTGCGTATAAATATTTTGCTGGCGGTAAAAGTAACCAGTTTTAAAACGTTCTTGAATCGAAAATCTCAGACATCGAGTCGTATAAATGCAAGTTGAGAAAGTAGGTTCAAGGAGGAGACCTCCGAGATCATTGCAATAACATAATAATAAATGTAAAAATATGTGTGAAAAACAGGAAATAAAATACATAAATCAAGATACGCAATTTTTGTGAAACACATTAAGAAAAGAAAAAAAGATTAGAGTTTATTTATAAAATTATTAAAAATAATTATTTCAATGACACAGTTATGGCGTAGCATTTACAATTTACCAACATTGCTAGTATAAAAAAAATAACTGTCTTATTCATAGATTTAACAAATTTACATAGCCAACATAGACCAGTTGTAATAGAAATTGACATCAAAATACCAATAATATTTTTTCTTTTCCTTCACCTATTAGGTGGAACTTTCAAAAAGCAGTCTGGGCGACTGTTACTGAGAGATTAGACAAATTTCTGGGATAGATAACCATAATTCGTGCAAATTACATGAGATTTGTTCGCGCCGTTATCTTTACATCGAAAAAAACTATACCCAGAGGATATCGTAAAGAGTATGTCCCAGGATGGGATGAAAAATGTGAGAAATTGTATCAAGAATACAAAGAAAGCCAAGACCGAGAAATTGTGGACGAACTACTGCACAGTTTGGATGCAGTCAGTCGACAAAAATGGATGGAAACTGTGGAAAAATTAGACTTTAGTAAATCAAGCATAAAAGCATGGTCTTTACTTAGAAAACTTGGTAGTAGCAGACTCCTAACTAAAGATAAAGTACCAATAGCTCCCAACAGAGTGGCCTCCCATATTGAAGCAACCTCAAGAACACCTAGAGATTGTGACCATACCACCAAAGTAAAACAAGAACTAAAAATACTAAAGTCTGCATGCCCGCCTATATCTGCATATTCTGACGAGTTTACTCCAAAAGAAATTATTTCAGAAATATCAGAAATTAAGTCTGGAATATTATACTCTACTATAGCAAATATGCTAGGAAGTGGTTGGCTGATTTCTATACAGTTAAAACCAGGTTACAGGTCTAATACAGTTCAAACAAATGATCGACCCCAAAACTACCGACCGATTATACTGCTAAGCTCTGTCTATAAACTGTTGGAACGAGTAATTTACAACAGAATGAGTAAAAACATATTTGAATTGAAAAACATATTTGAATTGAAAATCTATCGGCTATCATATACGATACTGTCTGAAGACAAGGACTAATCTGCAAACTAATCCGTGCCATCCCGTGTCAAAAGGTAACTAAACTCCCGGTTTAAATATAAATATGCTTCCCCGGTATGGCTAAATAACAAACACACGAAGATTATTGACACCCAATTAAATCAGACAATGCGAATGATCTCATGTACAATTAGACCCACACCGAACTTATTGGCTTTCCATTCTGAGTCACATTCCTTTGCCAAAACTGCGAAGAAGTCTTCTCAAAGAATATCGCAAAATTGAGGCTATCCATCAACTACCCATCCACCATGATAAACTTGATATCGAAATAAATAGACTTCGCTCCAGATATCCTCCATTGTTAAGAGCAACCTACTTACTTCAGGAACATTTCAACCTTACCAACGCTTGGAGAAAACAATGGGAGAGCGACTCACCACAGGAAGCACACCAAATGGCCTGTATCATTCAGAAACTGATCTGCAATAGATGGACAACGCTAAACAGAATAAGAGGGAAAAGCCCTTCAATGAGTTCCTGAATGCGACCAAAAATGTTTTACATTATATTAATAATACATTAGATGTTCTTTTGTAATACTCCATGTAACATTTTAATATATATAAAAATAAAAATAACATATTTATTTTTAATTATGTGGTACCTACGAAAGTTTATGTGAAAGTAAATGTTCCAGTAAATATTCGTTGAAAATCCTTGAAAAAGATAACATATTACAACATTAATTAATTATTAGTTAATTATTTCACTACATGAGCTGTAGTGAAAATTAACAATTAATATTTTTACTGCAGTTCGTGCAGTGAAAATTATTTACAAAGGAAACATCAGTTGTATCAAGAATTGAACATTCAGCTACCGTTCAAGTTAACAAAGGTCTGATACAAGGATGTTCCATATGCCCTACCCTCATCAAAATTTATACAAACTCGATTCTGAAACAATTATTTAAAATAATATGGGAATATAAATTGGGGAAAGTGGCAATGATAGCATTTGTCTGGTTTTTTCCTTCAGCATATTTCCTTCCTTAGAAATATGCTTTATTGTCACTGAAAATTATTGAATAATTTTATGGACAAAGCTAAAAAAATAAATCAGTCAAATAGTACAAAAAGTATAAAACAAAAACAAATATAGTAAAAAACAGAATAACACAATATTAAATTAGTAAAATTATTGTATAACCTACATAATTTGTACAGACAACAACAAATGAGACAAATTGTAGCCACTGCTTGAGACACCCAAATGTAATTATAAACAATACTAATTTTGTTTCTTTGTTATGCATTAGAAAACTCGTCAACTGAATAATATGGTCTTTCTGAGAGATAGATTTTTGTCACCTTACGAAACTTAATGAAGGATGTTGCGGATTTAATTTCTCTTGGAAGGTGATTATAAAGTTTCTTTGCACGATATAGAATAGAATTCTTTACTAGCTGAGTGGACGGGATCGGCAAATAAACGTTACAATCCGAATTTCTAATGGAGTAGCCATGGTCAGGTCTATCGGGAAAAATGTTTAGATGCTTTCGAATCAAACAAACCGTTTCCAAAATAAATAAAGAGGGAAGCGTCAAAATTCCGTGATTTTTGAAGTAGGTCCTGCAATGAGTTGTTTGTTTGAGACCAAATAGATAACGGATTGCTCTTTTTTGCAACTTAAAAATAGTATCAAATTGGGCCGCTGTACTAGAACCCCAAAATGGAAACCCATATCGAAGATGGGACTCGAACAATGAGAAATATGCCATTTTGGTAGAAGATAAATTTAGTTCCTTCGAAACAGATCTTATTGCAAAGCAAGCTTAGGCTAGTTTCTTCCTTAAGGAGTCAGTATGCAAGGACCATTTGAGATCACTGTCAATGAGAATACCTAGAAATTTCACGGAATTTACGATATTGATTTGGCTCTCATTCAAAAGCAAGGGTTGCATGACTCCTTTATAAGATAATGCTACAGTCTTATCCACGTTAAAGCTAAGTAAGTTGGAGTCTGACCAAGCCTTGATTATAAGTAAATCAACGGTTATAATTGAATGAAGCGTTGAAATATCAAAACCTTCGTCGGTTTTCAGAATTTGTTTTGCTATATCTAGTTTTTCTTAAAAGTGTTTTCTATAAATAGATCTTATAAAAATAAATGGAATACCTAAAGCACATTATGAGAGGTCAAAAATACGAACCATTAAGAAATAGAATGCAGGGCAAAATCAAATGCAGAAGAAGCGTCTGAAGACGTAAAATCTCGTGGCTAGGAAATCTCTATGAGTGGGTTGAATGCAGTTCAATTGAACTAACTATTAGGCGCGTAACCTACAAAATTATAATTGCCAGAATAATTTCCAATCTGCGATAGGGGCGGAACTTGCAGAAGAAGATAAATAGATCATTCTTGTAGCAAAATCAGATCATTTTCAAACTATTTGGATTTATTGTTCCCTGATCGTATCTTTAAATAAGTATATTGTATACCCAAACCACTTTGGCTACTATACGAATAGCTGTTCGCTACTCCTTCTTCTTCCTGTCATATTTTCTTTTCTCTTTTCTCTTTAGAGTCTAGAATCTTTAGAATTGATCTTGTGTGTGATCAGTGTATAAAGACAAAAATAAAGAACTAAGTAAAATGAAAAGTGAACTTGTAGCAGTAAGTAAACTATCATTAAATTTAGAAAAACGTACGCAAACAAGAAGATTTAATTTCTTTATTAAAGGATAAATATAATAAAAATTCAGTCATACCCGTACTAACATCAGCTAGCGAAAAAACTGTAAAAAAAGCAGGTCCGAGCCACTTCAGTTTAACCAGTCAAGAACTCATTAAATTGCCATTAAACGAAAACGCAAGTCGACCTCATTCATAGATAAGTGATAAACAGAAAGAAACTACAAACAATCTAAAAACAGGACACTCATCTTGGAATGCCCAATCAAAAAAAGAAAACAAATACAAACCCATTATTGGAAACAAAAAATCGTCTACTGTAAACACCATTCCTAGACAAGGTCATGTACATGTGTCACGCATAAATGTTGATATGAAATCCGACAATCTTTTAAAATTGTTGGGTGAGACGGTACTCGATATTACTTTAACTGCGTGGAATGGGACAGAACTGACAAATACTCTACTTAAAAGGTATCTTTTCCTTTCGATAAAAGTGACGAAGTCTACAGACCTAATATTTGGTCCAAAGAAGCTGCAGTTAGAAGATTTAACTTTAAAAGGAATTTTCAGCACATAAAGAAGACGGAGAAAGAAACCTAGAAACTTCTACAAAATCTTATCAAAATAAACTAATTTGACAAGACAACGTAGGCAGGTTTCATGTAAATTTGCAATGCATTTCAAATACAATCGATTATTATCAATACTTTTCTTGCGAATTTTTAATTTCTGATTTCTTTTATAGGGTAAAAAAGAAACAAGCTGCAACTTATGTAAAAGAAAATCTTATGTATTCTTCTTTTATTGTAAGTGAATATAACGTAGAGCATAGTTCATAGTTTTGTGCAATTAATGTACCTTCAACAAAAACCAATATTTTAACTGTGCACAGATCACATAAAGGTGACCTTGAAATGTTTTTGGTAAATTTAAACTGATTATTCTTGGTGATTTAAATATAAATTTTAAAATTGAATCTGACTCTTCTTATATATCTTCTATATATATCTTCTTATAATCTAATAGCAACTCCTCCTATAATACCAATTTCTTTCATTGGTTTGTCTCTTACAAGCGGGTTGTCATCCAAACTCCTTTAAACTTTTAAATTGACCGCCCAATTATTTGGGTGGTACCTCCACCTTGTTGATCTGTCAAAAGATTTTTGACCTCAAGGTTGGCTGTCTTTTTGCGGTTTAGTTCGGTCTGGTTTATTTAACGCCATTTTTCCGGTGGCAGCTGTAAGCCTTTGATCGGTAACTTCATTTACACTACTTTTTAAATAAATCTTTTATTAACATCACTTATAATGCTACCTAAAGTTAAAATCAAAGCTTAATAATTATTAAATAGTTGGAAGTATATCTATGGTTTTCTTGGTTCTTTTTCACTACTTAAGATTAAATAATATTTCATTTACTTTAGACCAGATGGTCAGTTGCTGTGCTAATTTTTTATAAGTTGCTATATGTTGTTAGTTACTTTATTGTTTATACAATATCACCGTATAATGTCCATTTACTTGAGTTTTATTCACATAATTGTAAATAACTTTTTCTACTCTCTTACTAGTAAATTGTATATTACCTACTATTTGTATGCTAAGTAAATGCATCATAACAGATACTGACACGTAATAACTAGCACGTAATAAAAAAAATTACGCTTCAGTTCTATAAAAATGTGTAATATCACATAAGCCTTGTAAGTCAGTTGGTCGAGTTACCATGGAAACGAATTAACAGGCGTTGTTTTGACAGGTTAAAAATTATTAATCTGTCAGTGTAAATATAGTGGTAATTTAATTTTTATTTTTATACACAAAAATAATGGTAGAAAAAGTATAGTACACAACTTGAGTTGTAAGCTTATTACATGCTTGTAAAATTACTGCGCTCGCCGCTACGCGGCTCGCGCGCAACTTTTTTACTCGCATGTAATAAGTTTCTTACAACTCTCGTTATGTAATATACTATTGACTGCTAGATGTCTTTTTAAGGTAACAATTATAACATCGTTTCCATGATTGTGTGGTTATCATATTGTACTTTTTAGATGAACTGATGATGCTTTCAGAATACGAAAGCGAAACGTCTTCAAAATAGATAAAGTAGCCTATCAACTTTGTCTTTTATTTCTCCACCTTGAGACCGATATAAGAACCCACCACTCGTCTGAGTGATCCTTATATATATATTGGATTGACGGTCGTACTCCTTTTCCGATATATATATATATATATATATATATATATATATATATATATATATATATATATATATACATGCTTTATATCTCTGTGCAAAAATTTGTAACGTATGCTTGTGATTAATGATCGCAAGGCTATTATTATCAGGTCTATTCGTTATTCGACTTGATTAGATTAGGTGAGTCATTATAGTGGCAATTAAGTAAGTATACCACGAACTGTTTGTGCTATTTATGATGTGTGTAGGTAGGTTCAAAAAGTAAAGTAATCCCCGTTGTAAACACATTGGTATATATGCATTATTATAATTATACACAAGAATGTTTACAAAATATAGCAATTTTGTGTTTGGACATGTAAAATATTTATGCAGTAAGTATATAAAAATTTTATGGTTAGTTTATTTTTAAAAATCAAAAGACTGATATTTTTTGTACATACTTATGACAAGTCGAAAGAAAATGCAAAAAAGTAGTTTTGAAGTGTGTATATTTTAGGCAATTCCTAGCTGAGCGCTTTCGGCTTTACAAAGCCATCATCAGAGCTATGGTCAATTTTTTAAATACCACTACAAAGGAGAGATCTCATTTCCTTAAATTTCAAAATTATGATTTTTTTAGTTGTTGGAATTCTTAAAACATATAAAAAACATATAAAAAGCCGACACTGGACTTCACAAACACGTTAAAAAAATTGAAAAAATTTTTTGTCATGGTACGGTGTAAGAACCCGACCATTGATTGATGTGAGGAGGTAGACAGAATATTGTCTATTCTGTCTACCTCCTCACATCAATCAATGGTCGGGTTCTTACACCCGTACCATGACAAAAAATTTTTTCAATTTTTTTAACGTGTTTGTGAAGTCCAGTGTCGGCTTTTTATATGTTTTTTATAGGTTTTAAGAATTCCAACAACTAAAAAAATCATAATTTTGAAATTTAAGGAAATGAGATCTCTCCTTTGTAGTGGTATTTAAAAAATTGACCATAGCTCTGATGATGGCTTTGTAAAGCCGAAAGCGCTCAGCTAAGAATTGCCTAAAATATACACACTTCAAAAATACTTTTTTGCATTTTCTTTCGAGTTTATTTTTAACTGCACTTATGCACTAACTTCCCGATGTACCACTTGCTTCAAAAACAATGAGGATTATATGAAATAGGATGGGACAATTAATTGCTTATTATATTTTCCAAAGTATAAATTTTTTCCCATGATAAGACTATAATAAATAATAAATAACATCAGACAGATGATCTTTCTTAACATTGGGTTTAAATTTTTAAAAATATTTTTCAAGTGTTTTTAACGATGTATGTCCAACATTGATATCATAGTTTGCCAACATTTTCGACAAATGTTTAGAGAAGTCATTAATGTATGGTGTTTGTTTGATTTAGTGACATTACTATTATTATTGCTAGGTATGGTTTGGGTTTGTTTTGGATTGGTATCGGAATTAAATTGGATGGTCTCATGCCAGAGTGAACTATGTACACTTTCTTTGTTTTTACTTTTTCTTTACCATTATCTGACAAACTTTTGTTCTAAACTTATACCAAAATGAACTATGTGAATAAAACAAAACATCAGCTGGAAACTAATAAATTCTATTTAGCACAAGGATGATAATACCACTGGTTGTCATATGCCACAGTAAACTATCATCCAGTCCAAGATGGCTTCCCGTGCACATAGTTCACATTGTCATAACATTGTTGATAGAAATTATAGTGAAGATGAACTCGCTGATCTTAGTAGTGTGTTTTCATATGATTAGCATCCAAGTTCTGATTCGGATATTAAAGAATCAGGTAAGATAATATTTATTATCATAAAACCTTTATATAAAACTATACACACATTGTGTGACTTATCCAAAGCTTTTTACTCTGTTTCGCATGAATTACTGTTGGAAAAATGCGTAAATACGGTATTAGAGGAAAAACTCTTACTCTCTTTAGATCATACCTAACAAATAGAAAAAAGGCAGTTTTTCATAATAACAGCTATCCTAAGTTGAAAACTGAACGAATATGGTGTATCTCAAGGTTCGATATTCCACTTTCCTATAAAATGTATTTGGTTCGCATATAACTCTCATCAATACTAATATTAATCAGAATAATTTAAAAACTAAAATATATAGTGATACCAAGAAAGCAAAAAACTGCTTCTTCTTCTACGGCACTACAGCCCAAAATGAGCCTTATCCTCCTTTATTTTTTGCCTCCACCCTTGTCTGTCTGTGGCTGCTCTTCTCCATACACGGACTCCTAAAAGTGCTTGTGCGTCGCTGCTTACTGTGTTTTCCCAGCGCTTTCTTGGCTTTCCAACTGGTCTCTTTCCCTGCATTAGAGCGTTCAGTGCTCGTTTTGGTAGCCTATCCTCTCCCATTCGTATCACATGTCCGGCCCATTGCAATCTTTGTATTCTAATGAAGTTTGACAGGGGTGTTTCCTTATACAGTTGATAGAGCTCGTTGTTATATCGAATTCTGAAGATTCCGTTTTCCCTCACAGGTCCTAGTATTCTCCTCAGTACTTTTCTTTCGAATGTGTCTTGTTTGTTTTTGGATGTTTCTTTCAGGACCCATGCTTCGCTGCCATAACATACTATTGGCCGAATTAAAGTTTTATAGATTCTCATTTTTGTATTTCGGTGGACACTTTTAGACCGAAATATATGGGAGAGGGCAAAATAAGCTTTGTTTGCCTGCGTTATCCTTTTTCGTATTTCAGAACTCCGCCTGTGGTGACTAATGGGTGGATTGAATAGCTCAGGAGTCACCATTGCCGGTCCTAAGCCCGGGTAAAGGAGGAAGGTTGGGCAGTGGGCTAACAACCCACTCCCGGAAAAAACACACTGTTATGAAACCTAAACATTTGCCTCGGAACAAGGGGAACTTTCGGAAACGACTAAAGCAAAAAACTGGTTTGCACATAATGGGCTGCGGGGCTAAATTAAGAAAAAAATCAGAATTTGATTTTTAGTTCCGATTAAAAGTATATCTCAAGAAATAGTGTTAAACTATTAGGAACCTTTCTCGATGATTGTTTGGATTGGTGTGCTCATATAGATAACTTAAGTTCTAGACTTGCTACAAGTATATTTTTAACACCCCACTTAGTTTATATGATTCCTAAAAGTACCCTTATAAAAAGTGTACAGTTACAAACAAGAGTAGTGAGGATACTTGCAAGAGCAGAGTATGGGACACTGTAAACCTTCATTCCTTCGAAAATCTTCTAAAAGCGTCCATTTCTACTGCCTCCAGTTTTCTTCTGTTGTTTTCGGTTAGCTGCCAATTTTCTGCTCCGTACAATAGGCTGCTTTTAATAAGAGATTCGTAGATATTGTGTTTTTTCTCCTTTTTTATATTTCATGACTCCACAGCTGTTTAGACAACCTATTGTTTTTCTGGATTGTGTTATTCTTCTCTTTATTTCTTCATCATCTTTTTCCGTTGTGTCAAAAACGATTCCTAGGTATGTGTAATGGTCGCAGGGCATGATGATTTCGTTATTTTCTAATGTGATGTTCGCTAGTTCGGTACCTATTGGCAGATATTTTGTTTTTTCTGTATTAATTTCTAGTCCCCACTTTCTATATTCTTCTTGTAATTTCCTTGCCATGTACTCCAGATCATCTTTCTCGACTCTGCTTTGTGATAGTCTGTTTCCAGTTTTTATTTGTGATGTTGACCCTTCATACAAATTTCTTAAGACTTTTATTAAGGTGACACTAATATTCATCTGTCATAACACATTTCAGAGTTTGTTTACAGTAACTGTATCGTACGCCTTCTGCAAGTCAATAAACATGAGGTGGGTTTCTTGATTTGTGCTTAATTTTTTTTTCTATTAGTTGTTTGAGGCAGAAGATATTATCAGTACCTACAGCTTCTTCCTGTTCGAAAACCGGATTATTCTTCTTCCTCTTGGTCTTTGTATTCCTTCTCAATGCGGTCTCTAATTATTCGTCCATACAATTGGCTGAATGTACTATGACTGATATTCCTCTATAGTTTTCACATTTAAGCTTATCTCCTTTCTTATGGATCGACGAAATATAAGCATTTTTCCACTCGTCGTGTACGGGAGAACCATTTATAAATTGATTTATGCAAAGTGATGGTTTCAAACAATTTTTGTGATCCACATTTTATTAGTTCGGCTGGGATATCATCCCCTGGTCCTGGAGACCTACCAGGACCTACTTTTATAAATTTTATGATGATATTTCATGTTTTTTATACTCCTATAAAGTGTGCTTGTCGTTTTTTTAAATTGTTAATATTAAATATCTATTTGTAATGTTTAAATTCGCAAATGTTTTATATTTATGTAAATTGTCACTATTCCTTTACCTTGTCAAAAACAAAACTATTTTTGTATATTGACTAAATCACATTGTGTTTATTGATTGCATTTCCATTTCTTAGGTTTTTAGGATCTATAAATATAATTTAGTAAGTGGAAAATTTAAATTTTTATTCATTTCTATTAATTTAGTTAATATTTCAATTTAATTTCATAATTATATTCATAGATCATCCAGATTCTATAATTATTAATTAATGAATTTGCGAATTTTGAACGAAACTGAGGTTAGGTTAGGGTGGAATCGATAACTAGCAACAGTAGAACAGCTGAGCAAAGCAGATGGGGTTTGCATGACTGACATGGATCAATAAGTAAATGGGTACAAATACCTTTGAGAATTAATTCAAATTGCATATTAGAACTGTCATAGAATTGGGTCATTGGATAAACTAAAGGAAAGAACTTGAAATGATTATCCATTTCTTAATTCGCGGATGATATTTGAGATTTTACCATAAATTACTTATGTAGGGTGAAAAAAAAAACAAAAATCACTGTTGGGGCTTTCTATAATTAGTAACGTTTATATTAATTTCGCCTATATTTACCAATGAGCATTAAAGTGCACAACAAAAATAAACTGTAGGTGCCATTGTGAACTGTTAGATAGAAAATCCATGGATAGGTGTTAGTAAAAGATATGGCAGATACGTTTCTGACAATTAATAAGGTAGCAGGAATATAAGACCTTTAATCCTAGTTACCAATGCAAATTCAATTACAGATATCTAACAAAAAAACAAACAGAATTAATATTATTAGTCAAATTGTAACATTTCAGTATGCTAAGGGGAAACAATTTGAATTGCGTTTTTATATAAACCGCGATCTATTATTAAATTTGTAAATATGCCATTAGTAAAATATTTCGGGGCAAACAAGGTCGCAGTATTTTTAGATCAAAACAAATTCAATTACCTACCTTTTCGGCTTCCAACGTCGTTTCAAAACTCCCAACATTGTGCTACAATTTTCTTAGGACACTGTACACAAAAACTATTCTTTCACCGGCTCAAAAGGTCATACTTAATTTTTACACCTGTAATACACGCACACTTTGATAGAATTAATTAAACATCATAACATCACTGAAGTTACATCTTGATTGTTTGTATATAACTAACCGAATTGTTTGTGAATACGGTAAAAGAACGATTTTTGCCACACACGATTCGTAAAGTAGGTAGATGCAACACACGACACGGCTCTACCTTTGAGAAACAATCACAATCACCGGACGCAAAGTACGGAGTTAAAGATGCTGATGCTTAAAATAAACAAGCGACTTGACGACTGTGAACTGTTCGAGCAGTCATGTGACCGCGGTTCGATTTTCTATTGGCCTCGAGCCGCGAGGGCACTATGCAATGTGCTGTGCATCGCGGAGTTGCCGTCGTGTACGAAATTTCAAAATATCTACGCGCTAATATAGAATTCTGCAATAATTATTATTATTTAAATGGCAAGAAACTTTTTAGCTTATATTAAATTTATTAGCATTTCTTGTAGTGCAAAAAATATACTTTCTGGTTATATATTTTGATGCAGACAAAGTAATATTAATGTTAGTAATGATTGACTAGGTCTAACTTCGATAATAGGCTATTGATTATGTTCGTTCAAATATGACAAAACCGAGGACTGCTACCATTTAAAATGGTACCTTTTTGAGAAATGGGGTGAATTTGTCCCATACACTAGGTATATTTGGGTGAATTCTGTGCACTTTAAGTACGTATAAATCTACAGAAAACTTCGTTCAAAATTAAATTTCTTATTGAATTGTTACCTTTTAAGGTTAAAATAATTTGTTTAATAAAAATAGGTTCAAAAAAGAAGCAAAAAACAGAAACACATGATATTTTTTTACCCATGAGGGTATAGGTAGAGGCATAGCATTACAGAAAAAAACTATTCTCCTATCTCTTCAAAATTACGTTTGATAAAACTATTTAGAATTTACAGAATTTCAGATACGATTTCTCAAAGTTCGCCACTCACAGAGGGGTGGACAAGGCAACCTAAGCATGTGTCTAGAGCTCGTAATTCTTGGGCCAAAAATTAAAATTTATATATATATATATATATATATATATATATATATATATATTATATATATATATATATATAAGGTTCTTGAACTCCTAAGTGGAGCATAGAGCTTCAGTGAAAACGCGCCATCTGGTTCTATTTTGCGCTAAGGCCTTCACCTCATTCCAAGACTTTCCTTGTTTTCTTATCTCGTCCATGATGGATCTTCTCCAAGTTTGTACTGGGCGACCTTTTTTCCGTTTTCCTTGGGGATTCCACTCTAGGGCAGCCTTTGCAATACTGGAGTTATTTTTTCGGAGTGTGTGACCGATCCAACCCCACTTTCTGGACTATATTTCATTTACTACCCTCTTTTGTTTGGTCAGGTGTAGTAAATCTTCGTTTCTGATGATGTTAGGCCAGAAAATACGAACAATTCTTCGTAGACATTTATTAACAAAGACCTGCAGTTTGTCTGTAAGGGTTTTTGTCGCTTTCCAGGTTTCACATCCGTAAAGTAGTACAGACATGACATTTGACTGGAATATGCGGATCTTTGTCCTCGTAGTGTATTCTCCAGACCTCCAAACAGGGTTGAGCATGCTGAAAGCTTGTTGCGCTTTTCGTATCCTCATACGAATATCGTCTTCTGTACCTCCGCTTTCTGTTATGACACTTCCAAGATATGTACACAGTTTTCCACATTTTCAATCTGCATGTTATTAATGGTGAATAGCGTGTTGTTTCTTGCATTTATTCTCATGGATTTGGTTTTAACAATATTGATTTTCAAACCTATTTTATTGGCTTCAGTGGAAAGTGTTTCCAATTGGTCAGCCACATCTTGGAACCTTTGTCCTAACAGGCAGATATCGTCGGCGTATTCTAGATCGCTTAGGCGTGTGGTTAACGTCCATTGTATCCCTCTTGTGTCAGAGTCTAGTTTGGAGAGAACATAGTAAAATAGTTGTGTGTAAATATTGTTATAGTGTTTTTCACTCTAGCTGTGCAAAAAGATGTGGATTTGAAACATGTGAGAGAAATATCATAATATGCTGTGACAAAAAAGGCGGTGATACCGAAACAAACGAGATGTCAACTACAGAAGAATTATCCAAACTGATATTAGAAAATGACCTCTTAAAAAGACTAATTATGGAAATGGAAGACAAAAATGTTGTATTAAAAGAAAACAATAATTTATTGCGCCAAAAAGTAAGTTATCTAGAACAAAAAAACCGCAAAAAAAACTGAATACGAAAGTGCAAATAAACAAGATCAGATAATGGATCACTCTGTTGATAAAAAAATCTCAAGGTCAGTACCACCTCGTACACAAAATAGATCATTCACAGAAGTAGTAGCTCAAACGTCAAAAAGTTTAAGTAGTTCCTCTGAACAGAAGACAAGTGACAACATTAATGTCAACCTCAAAAATAAACAAACAACTGAGGTTAATGAGCAAATAAAAAAACATAAAATAACTGAGGAAAACAGCGATAGTGACTTAGATGGGTTCCAAAAAGTTATACACAGGAGACATCGGTACATAACTAAAAAAAATATAGGAACGGCAGTAAGCAATGACGATAGCACAAGTGGTTTTGCAGGGGAAAAGAAAAAAGTGTGGCTATACTTGTATAGAGTGAAGAGAACAACAAAACAAGAGGAGATATGTAAATTTCTAATAGAAAAGAGGAAAATGCAACAAGAGTCTATTATGGTAAAGGAATTGCCAAGTCAAGAAAATATGTTGAAGAGATTTGTTGTATCGGCTCCCTTTGAATATAAGGATGACATGTATAAACCAGAGTTTTGGCCTAATGGTGTTGGCATAAAAAGGTTCCAGATGCATCGTCATAAGGATTTTCTAGATAACAGAGGTGGAAATTTTTCATAGGAGAAAATAGAGAGCACAAGACACATCAACACAAGGAAATTGAAATACAAAACACAGTCACACGAGCAAAGAATATAAGTATCATCCACCAGAACCTCCAATCCATAGGAAATTGTATTGATGAAATAGAAGAACTTCTAACAAACAACAGTGACTGTAAAATATTGTGCACAACAGAACATTGGAAAACTAAAGAAGAATTAAGTGAATATGGAATTAACAATTTTGTGCTGACAGCTAGTCATTGTAGAAATAATGTAAATGAACATGGAGGAACAGCTATATATCTTAGTAAAGACACTATTGGCCAGGAAAGAAAGGATATACAAGAGTTATCAGTAGATAGGGTAATAGAGTGTGCTGTATGCGAAGCTAATATAGGTAATAACAAACTTATTATAGCATCAGTTTACAGACCATCAGGTAGCGATCTGGCAGTTTTTTTTAAACAAATTTGATATTATACTGGGAAGAATTATGATAGAAAACACAATTATATTTATAGGGGGAGATTTCAATATCGATCTTAAGAATAACACATTAGATAAAGTAAAATTTTGTATGTTAATTAACTCATATAATATTTGTCATGTAATTGAAGACTACACTAGAGTAACTGCCACATCTAAAACTTGTATAGATAACATACTAACAAATATGCAATCATATGTGTCAGTAGAAGTCTTGCACGCTGGAATCTCTGATCATTCTGCCCAAAAATTAACTTTTCAGGTAGAGGAAGCAGAAATGAATACTCTTGAAATGAAAAGACATTTTAGTACACATAATATTGAAACCTTTATAAGTAAATTACATAATCATGACTGGATTAATTTAAGTTACAAATGTGTAAATGATCAATGGAATACTTTCTTAAATCAGTTTCTGTATATATTCAATCAGTGCTTTCCTTTTAAAAAGTTAGATTCTAGGCAACGTAAAAAAGGCCTTAATAAAAGAGATGATCCAGAGATAATAGAATGTAAGACTCGTTTAGACATCTTGTTTACAATGAGCAGAGTTAACCATAAATTCTATGATTCCTATAGACAGGTAAAAAAAGAATATAATAAGAAACTAATAACAAAACGATCAAAGCTATATGAAAACAGGATATCTGAAGCTGCCAATAAAAATAAATGCATGTGGCAAATTGTTAGTGAAATTAATGGTCGATTAAAAAGTGTAAATTCAATAAAAGTAGAGGGTAGTCCTCAAGAGATTGCTGATAAATACATGATACACTTAAATACTTCTTTAAATAACACTTTATCTCAATTACAATATACTGAATATAAAGACAACATAGCAAGTAACATAAATTCAGTGTTTGTCGCACCTGTGACAGAAACTGAAATTATGGATATAACTAAAAATTTAAAAAACAAAATGAGTTGTGGAATTGATGAAATACCCACTAAAATCCTTAAACTTTGTATAAAGGAGATAGTGAATCCTCTCACTACAATCATTAATAATTCACTAAAATCTGGTGTATTTCCTGAATGCCTGAAAACTGCCATAGTAACACCTGTTTACAAAAAGGGTGATCCTAAATTAATTAATAACTATAGACCAATTAGCCTTCTATGTTCCTTTTCAAAAATCTTAGAAATGACTATGTATAGGCGGATAACAGAATTTTTAACAAAATGTCATATTATTAGTGCAAATCAGCATGGTTATCAACAGGGAAAATCAACTCAGACTGCGATTTTTCAATTTGTCTGGGATATTTTGAAATGTACTGAGATTGGTCATATGGCTTTGGGTCTCTTTTTGGACCTATCAAAGGCATATGACTGTTTAGTGCATGACATATTATTTGATAAATTGGAGAAATATGGTATACGTGGACCAGCATTGAACTGGTTTAAGTCCTACTTGGCAAATAGGAGACATTTAGTAAAAATACATAAAAACACTGAAATCGGCATCTCATCTGAAAGCACTATCAATATTGGAGTACCACAAGGAAGTGTGATTGGTCCTTTACTGTTTGTGATCTATATCAATGATCTTCATGGTCTAGTGGCTAATACTACTTCCAGCATAACAAATTATGCAGATGATACTAACATTTTAGTCAGTGGTAAAGACATGTCTGTTCTAAGCGTTAATGCTAGTTTAGAGTTCCAGAAAGCTAAAGACTGGTTTTCTATGAATAGGTTGGTTTTAAATCAAAATAAAACAGATCTTCTTTTGTTTAAGACAAATTATGCACATTCAGATATGCCAAACAGTATTATTATAAATAATGACACTTTAAATATTAGCAGCAGTACCAAATTTTTAGGATTATATATTGATAGTTTTTTATGTTGGGATAAACATGTTGACCAGTTATGTATGTCTTTGAGTAAAGTGATTTACAGCTTTAGAGTTCTAAAAAAATACATGAATAGTAACTCATTAAAAACAGTGTATCATGCTAATTTTGAAGCAAAATTTAGATATGGTCTAATAAATTTTGGACACAGTAGGGACATAAATAATGTATTTCTGGTTCAGAAAAAAATAATCAGAGTTATGTTTGACTTAAAAAGTAGGGAATCATGTAGAGGGCATTTTAGGAGTAATAATATTTTAACAGTTTATGCTGTATTTATTCAAGAATGCTTACTGTTTCTATATAAAAATAAAATACTATTTAGGAACTTTGAGCCCAATAGTATAGTAAATACCAGGTTATATAATTATAAAATTCCAATACACAGGTTAAGTATAACAGAAAAAAACGCTCTTTATTGCTGCATCAAATTGTTTAATAAACTGCCTGAACCTATTAAAAGGGAGGAAAGATTAAGTGTGTATAAACATCAAATATTTAAATTACTGGTAGCTCTTGAGCCATATTCTGTGGAGGACTATTTGCATATGTAACGGTTAGGAATAAGTAAATAATATTTTCGTTTGTGACACTGTTTTTTTTAAATAATTTTATGTTCACTGAATGTATATTGTTTTCTAAAAATAAAGATATTGTTATGTTATGTTATGTTATCATAGTCTAGAGCTATGTTAAAAAGAAACGGAGAAAGCACGCATCCCTGTCTGACTCCAGTAAGTACGTCAAATTCGTCACTGTTGATCCCAACAAATTTTTTTAATAAATTGTTATTTTTATTTAACAGAAAAACGTGATATAATTACTATTTATAACTGGGAATAAGCCACAATTAAAGATAAAAATACATTTATTGACGTTTCAATTTCCAATTCGGAAATCGTTCTCAAAATACAAATAGTAAATTTGTATTTTGAGAACGATTTCCGAATTGGAAATTGAAACGTCAATAAATGTATTTTTATCTTTAATTGTGGCTTATTCCCAGTTATAAATAGTAATTATTTTACAATGCCACAAGAAAATAGCTTCAGAACAATAAAAACGTGATAGGTATTGATTATATAAAAATTCACCAAAATAAATAAATAGATCTTTGGAATAATCTTCCATTCGATTCAGGATCAAAACAAATCACAAGTAAATTAGCTATTGCAAGCGATATTATTAGCGGAACAATTATTATCGAGTTAAAAGAGATTGGTGTTTCTATTGTTATTTGCAAAACTTTAAGAAGACATATTACCTACCTCTTGGGAAGCAATTAATCAGAGATTGATAAAAATGAACATCACGATAAAAGGAAGCAGAATAGCCATACTAGGTGTATATGGAATTAATGAGGACGCATTGGTCAACAGGAAAGATGCATTTTTCGAACAACTGAATGACGAAATTATAAAAGTAGGAACATCTAGAGAGATCATACTTCTAGGAGACTTCAACAGTAGAGTTGGATGGGAATTTAACAACAAAGTGGTAGGAGCACACGGTGAAAATACCAGAAATGATAATGGAACAGAACAGAAAAGATTAACAACAGCATACACACAAAATAACTTAAAAATATTAAATGGATTTTATCCACATCGCGATATCCATAAATACACGTGGATACAACAGACCAGAAATCTGAAATCTATAATAGATTGTAGCATTGTAAGACAGAGAACTACAATTAAAATACAAGATGTGCGACTATCCAGAGGGCCATCATGTGGCACCGATGATCATCTGCTTAAAGTTAAAACGGTACTCCAAAACAGATACAAAAAAGAAAAAGAGCACATCGAGTCAACTCAGTTAATACAACAAGTACGGTACAACCTAGACAGTTTAAACCATGAGAGTGTAAAGTTATGAAAGTTTTGAAAATACCGAAGAACACTACGAATACATCAAAAAGTCGATTCATTTAGCAGCAGAAGAAGCACTGGGGTAATGTGACGAAAACCATAAAGGAATAAAACCGTACCCGGTGGGATGATGAAATAAAGAAGAAAATTAGATATAAATGTCGGAAATACCAAACATTCTTAACAACCAAAACAGAAAACGATAAAACAATTTACAAAGAAGCACAAGCCAAAGTAAGAAAAAAAATAACTCAAAAAAAGAACGAATCATGGGAACAGAACTGCCAAAAGATCAACACCTACATACGAGGTAGAAGAAGCACAGAGAGTTGGATATTAATTAATAGTATGAGAAATAATAAGAAAAAAGACGTTATATCACCAATAGCAACAGAAAGATGGGAAGAATACTTCAAAAAATTACTAACAGAACAAAGACTTACTATGGAAATGGAAAATCCCCTGGTCCTGGTGACACATTCCTGCAGAATTAGTGAAAGCCGGTACAGACAAACTCCAGGTACAGTTAAGAAAACTCTTTCAAGAATGCTTGAATAGGGCTGAATTACCAAAAGAATGGAAATTATCTATCATGTCAACTATTGTTATATTTGCCAAACTTAATATATTATGTTTGGCCAAATGCCAAATGTCGAGTTTATTTCCATCTTTTTAAGTTTTTCTGACAATCCTTTTATGTATGATATTGTTATTTCCTCGTTTTATTCCTTTGTGGATGCTGTAAGATCTCGTTCTAAGTTGTTCTGTTCTATTCGGCGATTGTTGAAAATTCCTTATTTATTAACGATAATCATTTTTTAATAAAACAGATATAGGTATAGAACTTTATTCAAGTGTAAAGATTATTTAACAAATTATCAAAGAAGATTAATTACACCTCATTATACTAATACACCATATTGAAAATTGTGCTAGCGCGCTTCAATTTGAAGTTCCAATAAAAAAAACGAAGCTAGGACAGTTCTCACATCCACTCCCCTCCATCATTTTAATAAGTCATAAATTGTTGCTCTTTTATTGTGTATACCATATATAAGTTATAAGGATCATAAAATTAAGATCTTGATTTACAATTCCGCCAATTTTCAGCTCTTGATGGTAATAAAATCAATGGAAATATGGTTTTAAAAAAAAAATGCTATCTTGATTCATATTGGTCATAGAAGGTTCTGTTTTTTTTTTTATTTTTTGAAAAGCGTGTTTTCTCAACAGTTATTATAAATGTTTATAAGCTAAAAAGTCAGCACTTTTCAAACCGCTTTTAATGAAAAATTTAAATAAATGTTGGTTTTTAATATACCTTAAATCTGAAGCATGAAAGAATTGATTGCAATAATACAATCTAGGGTCACTCTTTAGCCAAGTATAGTTGTTTAAATAATCGCTCTTCGGGATAAACAAATTGAAAAACTTAAAAATAAAATATTTTGTCAATCTGGTTGATGTTTAGCACACTTTAATAACTCATTAATTTCCATAATTTCAAGTAGATATATTATATGTCAATATGCGAAAACAAAGATATTAACATTTATAAATTATTGCAAAAATAATGTTTTTTGCAATTATCTCGCTCAATTGTTCATGTATTTTAATTTGGATACTCCCAAAATTACAGAACTTTTTATGATCTACAAGTTTTATTTAAACCATTTTAAATGGCCAACTATATGGCCTAGGAGACAAATTCGTTAAACTTCCCGTGCTCGAATTGGTATCACTAAAGTGTTATGATCATTTCGGCCTATCCCAGCCATCGTCAGACACTTGGGCTGATACAAATTCAAACTCGGAAAGTAAAACGAATGTCTCCCAATCTTCACTACCGTGTAGTTAGCTTATAAAGGCGCCCTCTATTTTGAAGGCCGTGAACGAAACGATATGAATAATCGTTTTCTTTATCCTTTATGCTATGCGAAATGTGTAAAGAATCAAATCTTTTAGCGAAAGCCGCTATCGCTGTATGTATTAAATGGCCAACTATATGGCCTAGGAGACAAATTCGTTAAACTTCCCGTGCTCGAATTGGTATCACTAAAGTGTTATGATCATTTCGGCCTATCCCAGCCATCGTCAGACACTTGGGCTGATACAAATTCAAACTCGGAAAGTAAAACGAATGTCTCCCAATCTTCACTACCGTGTAGTTAGCTTATAAACTAATAGTTATATATTAATAAGTTAATACATACAGCGATAGCGGCTTTCGCTAAAAGATTTGATTCTTTACACATTTCGCATAGCATAAAGGATAAAGAAAACGATTATTCATATCGTTTCGTTCACGGCCTTCAAAATAGAGGGGCGCCTTTATAAGCTAACTACACGGTAGTGAAGATTGGGAGACATTCGTTTTACTTTCCGAGTTTGAATTTGTATCAGCCCAAGTGTCTGACGATGGCTGGGATAGGCCGAAATGATCATAACACTTTAGTGATACCAATTCGAGCACGGGAAGTTTAACGAATTTGTCTCTAGGCCATATAGTTGGCCATTTAATACATACAGCGATAGCGGCTTTCGCTAAAAGATTTGATTCTTTACACATTTCGCATAGCATAAAGGATAAAGAAAACGATTATTCATATCGTTTCGTTCACGGCCTTCAAAATAGAGGGCGCCTTTATAAGCTAACTACACGGTAGTGAAGATTGGGAGACATTCGTTTTACTTTCCGAGTTTGAATTTGTATCAGCCCAAGTGTCTGACGATGGCTGGGATAGGCCGAAATGATCATAACACTTTAGTGATACCAATTCGAGCACGGGAAGTTTAACGAATTTGTCTCCTAGGCCATATAGTTGGCCATTTAATACATACAGCGATAGCGGCTTTCGCTAAAAGATTTGATTCTTTAAACCATTTTACTCTAAAGGTTTTTATGTGAAATTAGTGGTTCGCAGCTTTTAGCATTAGAATGGTCTATGTACTTATTTCATTTTTCCTTTTAAGATTCTTCCATCAAATCAAGCTGCTTTATGTTCATAAAAATTTTACCTTTGTTGTGAATACCATTTAAAAAGAGAGCTCTTTTAAATCCGTGGCACACCCGGGGGGGTTTTGTGGGGCAACCCCCCCAGGACCCTATTCCGATACTGTTATTTACAAATTTTAAGTACTTAAAATGGTGGAGGTAGCATAAAAAATTGCGGTGCCCAACCAAACCCCTCCCCCCAGAGGACAATTCTAATCCGCGTCATAGTCCGTGAGGTCATATGATACCAACACGAAATATTTAGGCGGTATGTGTGTTCTTTTTTAGAATCACTTTGCCGAGTACACTGGCATTACAGCCACTAGACATATTTTATTATATACGCGTAGAAATAATATTTAAAGATTTCTCTTAATGTTAACTTTAAGAAATACATAATAATATGTTTCGTTTAATTTGTATAAAGCGTTTTTATAAAGAAGATTTGTTAGGAACGCACTGTAACTGTAATCGAACGAAGGTGATATTTTGGCATGAATTGGTAACACTTATTTAACAGTTGCGCTGTTGACACTTTTTGTACTTTATTATTTTGAATTTTAAAGTGAATACCTCTTTGTTTTATATTTTTACCTATTTAATAAAATCTGTTCTTTTTAGAACAAAATTAGTGTGTTTTATTTTTAAAATGTCACGTAAGAATTTAAATAATCGTTGTAAAGAGATGGCAATACTTTTGCAATAATTATGTGTGACTTATTTGATTTAAAGTGGAGTCAGGATTTTTTTATACTTTGGCAACTATGTCAACTTCGACCCTGTCAATGATAACGAAGTGCAACGGTAAGTAAATTAGATGAAGTATATATATTTCTTATTTGATGGTCTCATTCTTGTTCTATAGATTTCGTTTTTTGGGTAAACTGTTCTTTGGATCTCTATGGAAGTTTTTGAAACTATAAATACCTGTAGTTACATTCTCTGTCTTGAACTCGTTATCTTAATATTTTTTAAATCTACTTCTAACGTTTCTGCTTATAATACACTAACTATGTCGAAAAAATCAAATCGATTATAAATATAGCACTCCACAAAGCAATAGCGAGATGATCGCTGTAACCTTAGTGATATTCTTCTTCTTCAAGTGCCGTCTTCGTTCCGAAGTTTGGCTATCATCAAAGCTATGCGTATTTTTGATGCTGCAGATCTAAACAATTGGTAATTGGTGCAATTGTACCATTCTCTCAAGTTTTTCAACCATGAATGCCTTCTTCTTCCTATAGATCTCTTTCCCATTATCTTTCCCTGTATAATCAATTGCAGCAACTGGTATTTATCTCCCCTCATAACATGTCCCAAATATTGTAGTTTGCGCTTTTTAACAGTAAGTATCAGCTCTTTCTCTTTCCGCACTCTCCGCAAAACCTCCACATTTGTTACTTTCTCTGTCCAGGGTATTTTAATATTCTACGATACATCCACAACTCAAATGCTTCTTTTTCTTTTTGGTATCGATCTTTTTCAATGTCCATGTTTCCATCCCGTAGAGGAGAACTGACATAACGTAACATCTCAAAAGGCGAATTTTAAGTTTTAGACTTAGATCTCTTCCGCAGAACACCTTTTTCAATTTAGTAAATGTGGCTCTAGCTTTCTCTATTCTGGTTCTGATTTCTTTAGAGCAGTCATTATTTTCGTTGATAACAGTTCCCAGGTAATTATATCTTCTTACACGTTCGATTCTTTGATCATGCACGGTTATGTCAGGGAAGTTTTGTGGTGATTTAGATATTAGCATTATTTTGTTTTGCTTATGTTAAGTGATAATTCGTGTTCTTCACTGCATTCTACTATTTTGTTAATTAGTATTTGAAGATCTTCCCAAGTTTCTGCTGTTAGTACCGTGTCATCGGCATATCTCAAGTTGTTTATTCGGATGCCATTTATCTTAATACCTATATTTTGATCCGAAAGTGCTGTGTTTATAATGTCTTCGGAGTATAGATTGAATAAGGTCGGTGAGAGTATACAACCCTGTCTTACGCCTTTCTTGATCTCGATTTCCTCCGTTGTCTCTTGCCCTATTCGGATATTTGCTTTCTGGTTATAGTAAATCTTAGAGATAATTCTAATGTCCCTTTTATCCAAGTTTTTTTCTACCAGCAGTTTCATTAAGTGGTCGTGACGAACTTTATCAAACGCTTTGTTGTAATCAATAAAGCCCATATATATATATATATATATATATATATATATATATATATATATATATATATATATATATGTATATATCTTGGTTTATATCTAGACATCTTTGGCATATGACGTTAAGTGCAAATAGTGCTTCTCTTGTTCCAAGCCCGTTCCGAAATCCGAATTGAGTATTACTAATATCTGCATCTAGTTTTCTGTTAATTCTTGAGTGGATTACTTTGATGAATACTTTTAATGTATGCCCCATTAAGCTTATAGTGCGGTAGTCAGTGCACTGTTTTGCATTTGCCTTTTTTGGTAAGGTTACAAAAGTTGAAAGTAGCCATTCCTTTGGTATTTCTCCTCTTTTGTAGATGCAGTTAAAAAGGTCGAGTAGAATATTCACTGATTCGCCTTCCACAAGCTTAAGAAGTCTTGATGTGAGCCCGTCTGGACCCGGTGATTTACCATTTTTCATTATTTTTATAGCGCATAACGTATAGCGTATTAGTGATATTAGTTGGTAATAAACTAGCCAATATAAATTGTTTTACGATCAATGTGATGGTTGAAAAATAAAATCCGATATATCGATAAATATAAAACGAACATTTTATCGTTTCGTATCGAAAAGACAACAAATCGTTTTAGATATTTATTTATTTAGTAACATCGATTTTTATATTGAAATAACAGCAAAAAAACTTAAAGTACAAAATAGTACAAAGTAAAGTGATTAGGTACGTACTACAATAGAACTTGTAGTAGAAATTGTAATGGACATAGTCCAAAAAAACTAAAAAGGAAAAAATTGTATAAAGAGGGACAAGAAAATAGATTACACCAATATCTCCACAACTATAAGGTTTCCAAAAGGAAACTAAATTAGTTGTTACAAATGGTAAAGCAGAAGAAAATAAAAAACTATAATTAACATTAAAAACATCTCTAACATCTCTACATCTCTAAATTATCGCCTGTGTTGTATTCAAAACTTTCAGTATTTTAAGGCCACTTCTTAATCTAGTTTGAGTTTTTCCCATATTCTCTTCACACTTGCTATATAATCGGACAAGAATAACTTTCAGAAATCTTTTAGACCATTAAACTTATTTTACGAAATTTATGGAATGATTTAGAGTTGGGTTTCTTTGGTAATGTAACAAATGTAGACATTAATCAATCTTCTAGTATCTGACGGTTAGTATATACACTGTTAAAACATTTCGTAGTAATGCTATATTATTATTATCCAGAAGTTTCAGTACCCCCATTGGAACCTCATCTATCTGGTCCGACTGCCTTTCGATTATTGAAGTTCAAACTATCTGGCATAAACAACTAACGACAAGTCATCTTCATCATTAGTCAATCCTTGATCTTCCAGCCATTCTGCGTGTTTAAAGGAGTGTTTTATCGTATTGCTTGTCAGCTCGTCCCAGGATTTACTTATCATTAGGATGGCGTGAAGAACGTTAATTTGGGGATCGCTATCGTTCTCAAAAAATTCCATCAAAAGACTTGCTGAAGGACGCTCGTGTTTGCTGGCAGGAAACAAAGTTCAATGTTTTAAAGGTCGCACAGTATAGGATGAGCAGGACAATTGTCTACAAGCAGAAGAATTTTTCACCCCTTAAGTTCGACATCCCATTTTGTTATCGCTTCTTCAAAAATTTCCGAAATTATCCACGCAATCTGGTTTGCACTGTAGGTCGCGGGTAGATTTTAGATGTTTTTAAAGCAACATAGGGATTTCGACCACTAAAACCGTAATGCGTTCTTTAGAGAGCTTTTTACCAACGCACTTTTCAGATTTAAATTTTAATGATAATAAATATGTCGTCTGACGCATATCGTGCCCTCAGACCAGGTCACACGTTTAGTAGCCAATTATCCGATAAGTTTTTGTTAATATTTAGAGCCTCTCCGCTATTCTGCCCATAGTTAATCTTGTGCAGCTTCTACTTGCTCAACCAACCCTTCATCATCATCAACTAGCCTCTAACGTCCACTGCTGAACATAGGCCTCTCGCATGCTTTTTCACTTAGTCCGATTTTGCGCCATCTGAATCCAATCCAACCAACCCTTATATATCTTGAAATTTTCAGCTGCAAGCTCAGTTTGAAAAACTCAGCTTTTTTTATGAACACAGGCCCAGAAAGTAGAATATAGTTCATACGCTGCTGCTGGAAGCACTGAAGCACAGCGCGATCTAAATCTTCGTGCTGAGGTGTTCGCAACTTCTTCCTGTTATCGCCCTCCATTGTTGCTGAAAGCCACTTTTTTCTGCCCTTCCATATCGTAAGCACAGTTGACTGAGACAGCCTTGTATGATGAACAACATCTGATTGCTTTCCATCTTTCTCCATTGCCGGAGTTATCGATAACTTTTCTTCTACCGAGATCATTTACGCTTTTTCGAAACATGTTAACTGTTCACACACGGAGGCACAAATGAAACTGGAAGTGAGAAGTCGTCAATAGATAACTAGATCTGTGTGAAAACAGTTAGGCATGCCGTGCGAACAATAAAAGCTTGTCTCTTAACCTTTGGATAACAATGAGTAGGAGAGGTGGCCACATTCCTTAAGCAAGAAAAACAAAACAACCGCTGGCAATGACCTTGCCACTCGTGACTTAAGTAGTCTGGGCTTTAAATACAATATAATTGTTATCGACTATTGAACGCTGAAAAGTCATCGCTATAAAGAGAAAACGATATCGGTAATAGAGGAATTATCGTTATAAAGGGAATCAATACAAAGAGAAACTACTGTATATATATATATATATATATATATATATATATATATATATTGTTATGATATGTAAAATCGAGAAAAGTATTGGTTTGCTTAAAATATTTTAAAGTTCAAAAACATTAAAATAATTCAGATAAGTCAAATACTGAACAACAAACATTTCGAAGAATGAAAGTCTTTTAATTTTGGATTACCTGTATTTAACAAAACGTAAGAAAATTTAGAATTGGTAGGAAAAGATTTTGTAAATAAGTTTTAGGAAATTTTATAATTGTAGGTAAAAATTTGGGTATTATCGAAATGAAGAAATGGGAGATGTATGACGCGTTTTGATTGGATGAGATTGGAAAAGGTGGGAGGTTTGGTTTGAGAATGAGACGTTAGTTAGTTTTGGAAGAAAAATTGATAGTTGTTGGTTTCCAATGGTGCAAGGCGAACGGCCGCTGTTCTCGGGTAGTTTCCCAAAGGTAGGAAGCAGTAGCAGTGAAAGTTTGTGAGTTTTCGTGTAGTTAGTGTATCTGACAGAAGCTGATCCAGTAAAAGATTGTAAGTTATATTTTCTACTTATATTCCAAGAGTCACTGTTCAGGCGAGAGATTCCAACGAGAGATTTAGTTTATCGTAAAGAAAAGATATTCCAAAAATCATTTTTCACTCAGGCCAACGAGAGATTTAGTTTATTGAGAGAAGAATAAGCTAGCATAATTTGAACGATTCGTGCATTTGAAGAAGATCATTAACGACAATAAACTTGCAATAATTTGTTGTAAGATTGCTGATTATCTAGGGAGCGACTAAGAGTAGATAGTATAGAGTACAGGGAACAAGGATTTGGACCACTCATCATCAAAGAGAGATAGTTTTGTTTTCTGCAGTTTTTCTTTTATTGATAACACGATTTTTACACTTATTTTAGAAAAGATATAAATATTTCGATTAGGAGATTTAGAATAATATTTGGGATTTTAAGATTTCAACTAATATTGTTTGTACCATTAATTTTGAAGGTTCACGTACGTAGAACAAAATTTTGAGAATCAATATATGAGATTTTGTTTATTGAAAATTTTTGAGTGTGAAGTTTTGAATTTTATTTCATTACTTTTATTTCAATATATATGTTAGATCCTATATGTTTTTTTATTATTCCGGTATTCTTTGGACCTTACCTTTCACATGTAATAGCATAGATATTGAAGCACGAATAGAACCCTGAGATAAGAGAATTATAAAGTGTGATAGAATCATAGTCATATCATTTAAATAATTTTAATTAATTAATTAATTAATTAGCTAATTAATTGCTTGGCGCACTAAGACTTGAAATATCACAATAATATATATATATATATATATATATATATATATATATATATATTTATATATTTATATATATATATATATGTATATATATATATATATACCTATATATATATATATATATATATATATATATATATATATATATATATATTGCAACTCTGGTTCTTCACTTTCTTTCAAGTATTCTATTTTGGTTACAATTATTTAGATTTTAACTAAAGTATGGGGCAAGAAGCATTCCGATTTAAGGCCCTTTGTTATTCAAAGCAATTCTAAAAAAGTATTTTTCATCTTAACCACACTCTGTGGATTCTTGTGAAAAAACCATTTTTGGTATTTTTCCATGTTTTAAGCATACAATCTCCTTTAAATGTCACAAATAACAAATTTTGTTTCTCTTCCACCTTTATTCGGGTGGTGAATATCGTTTAAATATTTTGGTGTCCAAAAACACTGTGATTTTTTTCAGATTTTTTGGATCAAAATTGAGCTCAGCAAGAATATTTGAATTTTTCAAAGAATTTTTCGGTTATGAGGGTAATTATTGCAAACTTGGCAAACTATTTTGAGCATGTTCTGACCTGAAAATGGCAAACCTAATCCCACCATTAGAAATAACGAAAAAATAAGAAAAACTGATGTTTATTGACAGGCACTTGAGTTTATGTGTTAAAAGTGTGGGTAAAATAGTAAGAAATAGGAGTTTTCGAATTTTAAAGATGTTACAGTGAGAAATCTAACCTCGCTATTTAAAAGATCAGAACAAATACACAAAAAATATTGATTTAGAAGTTTGCCAAAAATTACTTTACATAACCTAAAATTTTTTTAAATTCAAATATTTTTCCTGATCTCAATTTATTCGAAACAATCTGAAAAAATCACAGTGTTTTAGGCACGAAAATACTAAAAGATAATCAACACCCGAATTAAGGAGGGAGAGAAACAAAATTCGGTATTTGTCACATTTAAATTAGATTATATGCATAAAACATGGAAATAATATCAAAAAAGTGGATTAAAAAAAGCAAAAAAGGATCAATCAAAAAAAATTTTTCAGAAAAAACACATTTTATGCGAAATGGGACTCCAATGGCCACTTAGGAAGCTAAAATTGGACTAAAGTGTTTTCTAAATTTGTACTTTTAACTGCCTAGCCTCAAGTAAAAATCCAAATAACACAAGAGTGTTGTTTTCTTTAGAAAGTGTTGAGAACAAGATCATCTACAAATAGTTAAGTCTTTTAGGATTTAGGTAGATTATTTATGATTTTATTTATTGCTATTGATAAGTTTAGTACTGACCCCTAAAGAGTTTCATTTTCGTCCATTTTTCCTCTGAGTAAACATTGTAGACTTGCACATTAGGCAGTCGCCTATAATGTTCCATAGGTATAATTATCGTATGCAATTAAAATTCCAGCAAGTCTTAAACGCATTTTAAATCGAAAAAATAGCAATACAAGATTTCTTCCTAATGCTTCACGAGTGTCACTTTTTAAGTTAAGAATATTGTTAATTCCCGATCGATTCTATCTGAAACCACTTTCATTCTGCGAATAAAATTGAGCATTAAGCAGTGAATCTCTTTAAAGTTTTTAATGTCGATATTAGCGTAACATAAATATTTTTCAAAGTGATAAGGATAAGTTAAATCGAAGAGACAAGATAAAACAAAATAAATTAAATTGAAAAAAAAGTCATTATTTTTTATCCTTTTTTTATTGTGTATGTATTTTTTGTATATGTATTTGATTGCTGTTTAATTCTGACAAGATCTACTTCATCTGAATCTTGTCTACAATACTAGTCCTATTATAAGTTGATTTTCTACCGTCGCGTCGTCGTTGTATATATCATTGTAACTTATTAATGATACTTTTCTCAGATTGTGTGTTATTCTCACTTACATATTCTGACCCCAGTACTCTAAAATGTTTCTCTTCATTGAGAAGCAAAACATAAAATAATTACCTGAATGCTGGATGTTTTCGCCAGCGCCTTCGCCCAAATTTTAACTTATCCGCCAATTTTTAAACAAGTAAAGTGTGAAATGTGTTGCCTACAGATACGGGGAAATATATATTTTTTAAGCTCTTAGATTCGAGAAAGCTTACGTGTAGTAATACTTTTTAGCTATTTTTATCTATAAACTGTTCAAAGACAAACCAATTCTCTCATTCATAAAATTAAAATGCTTTGATTCTCTAAATCTACTTAATTTGGTTTAATTGTGATCTACTAGTTAATAAATACAACCGAATACATATATTTTTAATTTATTTTTAATAGTAATCAAATAAAAATAAAATATTTGCTAGTCCCAGTATTCATATAGATCCTCATCTACCTCGTCGGTACAGTTCTCGTTCTTGGAAAGGATTAGTCTGTCTGTATCGATTTCATATGTATTTAATAAAGCGTATAAGTCTGATCTCAATTCTGCGTTTATTTCAGTTTTCCGGCCCCATATCCATACCATATCTGAAAATAAATTGAGCAGTGAATCTCAAAAATTTGAAAAATTTAATAAAACATTCTGGTAAATGTTATATTTGTATTTTGAAAACTAGTGTTGTTCAATGAGAAATATGCATTTTTGTTTTTATGAATTTAATAAACTTTGTAGAATTCCTGTTCGATGAAAGGTGAAAGAATTTTATTGTAAAGTAATATATTATTAACACAACCCACTCCCAATATTGATTATGAACTATCCGTAAAAATCCCGTATGGATTATCAAGCATGGCTATCTGACGCTGAAAATCAATTGGATTCTTATTCTCAAAATTTGGGAAATTTACATAGAATTTGGCATATAAGATATTGAAATTCAATTGAAAAGAAGTTAATTTACCTAGACTGTTGAGAAACGTGAGGATGTGCTACTGCCAGAATAGGATAATTTTTTTTTTAAAAGTGAAACTGGAACAAACCATGAAGTGGAGATATCCAGGAGTGGCTAGTATACCTGTTGAACACAAAGCACGTGGTGTTCGTGTGTATTAAGGTATAAAAAACCTTAATACACACGATATTTTATACTAATATGTTATAATATTTTATACCTTAATACACACGAACACCACGTGCTTAGGATAATTTTTATTATGTCACCATTTGCCGACAAGGTTAGAAACAGGGATCTCACGAATTTTTTTTTAATAGTTCAGTGTAGTTTTTGGGAATAAATTTTTCAGATAAAAATAGTTGTCTTATATGTAAAGGAAGTTTCACATATTTAACTAAAAAATTCTCTTTGGGTGTAGATTTGAGCGCAATCACCTGAAATGCGGTCTAGATACCTGGAAAATCTAGAGGCTCGTGCTCCCACCTACATTCAAGACGTACTATTTTTCTTCTTTCTTGTATCAAAAAGTTGTATGAGAGAATACGTGCACGTATGGAGAAGGTGATTGTGATTCTGGAGGCCTGTCTCCGAGACAATATGATTTCTGCCAGGGTAAAATTACAATAGATACGGTGATCGATGTATTTCGGGCGTCACGGGAAAGTGGGGCTGAATGGGTCATCCATTTATTTAATTTAGTGATTTGGCCTAGATATATATACTCTTCTATTCTACTGTTTTGTAGGGAATTCTGTACTGCTAAGTGTTCCACACTATCAAATGCCTTCTCGAAGTCAATAAATGCCATGTATAGCGAAATATGATATTTTTTCGATTAAAATCTTCATCGTTAAAAGGTGGTCACTTGTACTAAAGCTCTTTCTAAATCCGGTTTGTTCTCTTGCCTGGTATTCATCTAATTTACTTGTTAATCTATTTGTTAATAATTTGGGTAATAGTTTGTACATCACATTTAGTAAAGTTATGGGTCTGTAATTTTTTAGATCCTTTTTATCTCCTTTCTTAAATAGTAACAGTGTTATTGCTTCGTTCCAACCGTTGGGTATTTGTTTTGTCATTAGTATTTCATTTTAGCATTTCTTAGCATCTTAAGCATTTCTACAGTCACCCCGTCTTTTCCTGGCGATTTATTATTCTTCATCTCTTTGAGTGCTCTTTTTATCTCGTTCTTACTGATTTCTGGTTGTAAGTCGGAATTAACATTTTTTATTTTTATTTGTAGTTGCTTAAGGATTTCTTGGGTTGGTTTCTGTTTTGTATTGTAGAGGTTTTTATAATATTCTTGTGTTATCTGTATGATTTCTTCTATATTATTGGTCTCTGTACCTTCTTTGTTCTTTATACCATTAATTTGTATGGTTCCAAGCTGTGGTTTTAAGCACTTCATGTTTTTATTTTGTTCAATTGCTTTTTCTATTTTTTCTTCCTGTACTCTCATTTTATAATCCTTGATATTCCTTCTGATAGCTTTGTTTACCTGTTTGTAATCTACTGTGTTTCTCTTATCTTGTTCCAGTAATGTTTTTCTTTTACTCATGAGATTTTTTGTTTCCTGGGATACATAGTTTTTCTTTTTTATTCTTGTTTGTGCTACCTCTTTTCCCGCCTTTGCTAATGTATCGGTTAATAGCTGATTTATTTCATCGATATTTTTGTTTTCCAAATCTCTAGTGACCGGTATACTTTCCTTTATTTTTTGTTTAAATTCGTCTTTTGATTGCTTGAGTTTTTCCATATCTAGTTTCGATACATTTTCCATTTTCTTTTTTGTTTTGAATTGGCTATTAATCCTGAGTTTGGCTCTGACAAGTCTATGATCGCTACCGGTTGAGAAGCGGTTCAGTACTGTAACATCTTTGATGATGGTTTTTTGTGTTGTAAGGATGTAATCTATTTCTTTTTTTGTATTACTGTTGGAACTTATCCATGTCCATTTTCTTTGTGGTTTTTTTTTTTGTTAAAAAACGAGTTCATAGCAAAAAGTTGTCTCTCCTCCAAGTAGTTCATTAATGTGTGTCCTCTATTATTTCTTTCGCCATATCCATACTCTCCAATTCTGTGCTCTTCTCCATCTATTCTTCCCCCTAATTTGGCGTCTCCAATCTTCAATTATTAGCGTCAATTTAGTTTTCTTTTCTTCCATAGCGAGTGTTAGTTAAGATAAAACTATCCACCTTAAATAGCTTTTGAAAAAAAGCGCAAAACACATCAATTAGTATTTGAAGGAGGAGACATTATGTCATATTTAAAGTTGCTGGGAAAGGCATCCTCTGACCCCCCATATCATGCCTTATTTTTTTTATTCCTTCCACCTTTGTTTATTTGATATAACTGATTTTAAAATTGTATAATACATGATGCTTAAAGTGATTAGTTTATAAGAAAAACAAATACAAAGGAACTGGATTTTTTAACAATTTTATTACAACCATTTAAAATAAACATTTCACTACCAAAATCAAATCAAAATAAAAATGCATATACTTCTTAAATATGTTTTTATTGTAGAGAAATGTGCTCGGGCATGTTGGATGCAGGGTGGTTCAATTTTTAATATCTTATTCATGTAATATTACAAAGTCACTATACTCAACTATAATTTCTAGTATTGAAACGATCGTAAATAATGATGATAATAACAAGACTATACCGACAATAATGAGGAGGAGGCAAAGAGGAAAGATTTTCAATTTGTTTGAGTTCCACTAGATGAAATAATTTCATGTGATCGTGACTTGTAAAACATGACAAAGAAATTTTAAAATGGCGTTGAGGTATCGAGAGGTTTAATATTTATGACATTGAATAAAGAACGAGAACTTTAGGTTGTCGTTAGAACTTGCTAAGGAGACAATTTTTGTTCATTTGATGAACTATTTCAGATACACTGAATAAAATAAAAACGAGAATAATATTTAAGCGAGTATTTTTAATATTAATACTAATATTATAAAAAGAAAATGGGAGAAAGACAGAAGTTATATATACGCCATAAAAAACAACCTATTTACACATAGACCAGGTAAGTAGTGGATATTATTCTTGCATAGCTTTTCTAAAATAATAAATAAAATTATACAAAAATAATCGATGACATTAATTAAAAATGGAAGACAATAAAATTTTTTGTCTACTAGATCCATGGAAAATTAAATTAAACTAGCTTGTAAGAAAGAAAAAGGGCTGAAAGAACGGCGATATATTGAATATGATAGAATAGCGTAGAGAAGAAAAAGAAGAAAAAGTGGAAAAGAAAATGTAATGGCATGAGAATCCCTCTCAATGACGAGATTACATAAGGTGTACAGTACACCTTATGTTTCGCTGATGACCAAGTACTGATTGCTCAGGATCATGACGACTTGAGTTACATGACTCGGAAGCTAATAGAAGAATATAACAAATGGAGTCTTGAAGTCAGCATTAAGAAAACTGAAGCCATGTGTATTGGAGTGACAAAACAGTCCATTATATTAGACGATGGAGTAGAAATTAGACACTGTGATGAATTCAAGAACCTGGGTATGAAGATAACTCAAGATGGAACACTCGTTGCTGCTATAAAAGACAGAAACATACGGGGTAGAAAAGCCATATCCATGATGAACGGGATTCTGTGGGACCAGACAATATCTAAAGCGAAAAAACAACTCATATACAACACCATACTTAAAAGTGTAATCACATATGGCAGTGAAGTTTGGCAAATGCAAAAAAGAACAAAGAAACTGTTAGTAGCAACAGAAGTGGACTTCTCGAGAAGAACAGCATGCAAATCAAGAAGAGATCGGATACCAAATGAGAGAATACGAGAAATGATAAGACTCAAGCATACAATAGTTGGGGACGTAAAAACAAAACAGTTATTATGGTACGGCCATGTACAGAGAATGCTAGATGACAGGATTCCGAAACAGATTTTGACGTGGACACTAGAACTAGGAGAAAGAGAAATCCCTCCAGGCCTATTGTTAAATAGAGAAGAATGGCGGTTAGGAGTCGAAAGGCGTCGTAGAACGCTGTAAACTGATAGTAGTAGTATAGAATAGCGTATATAAACCAGAAATATAAACACTTCGAACTATTATCAATGAGATTAGAAACAAAATCAAAGATACAATACAAGCATATTTTGAAGAAAAATGTGAAAAAATTGAAGAACTTCACAATAATTATGATTTGTTCAAGCTACACAAAAAAAGATATAAAAATAGCAGAGTTAAGCCCGAATCCAACGGCGCGTGGAGTGCCAGTCCTCGCGCTAAACTTTTACACTACAGCCACTACACTTACAGCTAGTTTACACGCTGTTAAATAGGACAAACTTGGCGATCTTCTGTTAGGGTGGTCTCTCGTTCTTTATTGGTAAATCAACGCGGTTCAAAGAAATTCGGAAGCTGATCGTAACAGGTATTTACCGCTGCAAACTCTGCGACGCTTCTTCTTCTTCTTCTTCCTCCTACTTTATTAATAGGCTTAATGCCTGTTTTACTTCGGTTTTTAGCCTCAGTTGACGTTGTCTGATCATCTTTTCCTCGGTCGTCCCAGTGATCTTCTTCCATTTGGCGATTTGTCTCTTGCTATTCGTACTATTCTATTTTCTGTCATTCTTTCGATGTGTTAATCTACTTTTCTTCTTTTGGTCCACGCGTTTATTTCCTCTATACCACATCTCGCTCGTATTTCCTCACTTCTTACTCTGTCTCTTAGAGTTTGGTTTGTTATTTTTCGTAAGACTTTCATTTCTGTTGTTTTCAGCAGTCTTTGTGTTTTCGCCGTATCTGCTCTTGTTTCCGCTGTGTATGTCATTATCCGATGTATAAATTGTTTATTTATACATCCTGGTTTTCGTTTTCGTTGTGAGGTATTGGTTTCTCCAGATTGTGTTGTTAAGACATTCTGCTGCTCCGTTTGCCATGTTCACTTGTTTTTGTACTTCTTCTTTAACTTTTCCGTAGCTTGCCAGTTTTATTCTAAAGTATTCAGTTTCCATCACTTGTTCTATTATTTTGTTATTTACGACTAGTTTACATCGTCTGGGTTCCGCTGATATCACTATTGCTTTAGTTTTCTCTGTTGAGATCACCATGTTGTATATGAGCGCCGTATCTTCGAATTCTATAATTAATCTTTGTAGGTCATCTTCATTTTCGGCTGTTATTATGGCGTCGTCTGCGTAGCGTATTATCCTTATTTCCTTTTTTCCCATTCCATATCTTCTTCTTTTTTTAACTTTCTTTATGATTTCATCCATTATCAGATTCAATATTAATGGGCTCAGTGAATATCCTTGTCTGATGCCTTTCATATTTGATAGGTTGCGATAGTTTTCCTTTACATCTTACCATAGCTATGTTATCTTTATATATACAGCGTCTCCATTACAAAGATAGGCCTGGATAACTTGGTAAACTAGTCCTGCATCTCATCGTACCGACAATATATAAATCAATTGGCGATACTTCTCTAATGTAACTACATCTTGCCTTGGGTGAAGTATCATAACTCTAGTAGAAGTCACAATTAGAATGTAGTGCAAGTAATATGGACAATGTATTTCTTACGAAAGAATGGCCAACCACGTTGCCGGTTTGCCACGAGCGGCGCATCAAGACCGGATTTAAGAATCATAGCACTGGGATATACGCGCACCCAATAATTCCTTACAGTTGTATAAAATACTGTCATTATTGTTTTCATCTAAAGTATCATTCAATCATCTATGTACAAATAAGAGAGTTACATTGTCGAATAAACAATATCCTGAAGAAAAATACTAAAATACTATAAAATAAAAAAGTCAAATATATCAAAAACTCATTTTCAATAGCTTAATTGTATTTATCAATTTTTAAAAGCTTCCATTGTAAATCCATTTTTTGGGAAATAAAGATCATTATAAAGTTATTAGGAGGAGCGAACCAGTTTTAATCCCCGTTGTTCACGAAAAGCAAACATGTCTCTTTGTCGATTTGGGTACTGGCCATTAGACCAAAACATTGTTGGCAAAAACTATGAAAGCTCAGTTCTATTTGGTTTACGCAAGCGGGTTAAAGTACCTACGTCATGGAGCCGTTGCCAGTATGTCGTGAATTTGAAACACAGTATGACTCTTAAGGTCGATTCAGACACATCAGTCACGTCTCGTCACAGTCCTGGCGCTGAACCGAACAATCCGTCATACAAAATATTCTTTAATAGAAATATGGCGCCGGCATTCACATTCATCGGACGACGAACAGTTTCCCAGTTGTCAAATAATTAATAGTTCTGTGACCAAACAGGACCAGTTCGGCGCCGAGACTGTGACGAGACTGATGTGTCTGAATCGACCTTAAATGTGCAAGTAAAACTTGTGCTGATACTTGTATTGAAATATCATCTGAACTTAAAAAATATAACTTGACTATTACTGTGGAAAAAGTTTCGAAAATGTGCGGTGTGAGTGTTTGCAAAATTTGTGACATCCGCGGAGAGGCCCAGCAAGGCGAACTGAAACTGATACAAAAAAGGAAATAAAACAGTTTCCAATCAAATTTTCATGAGAATACTTACAATGAGGCAGTGAAATCTCGAATACATTAGTTTTTTTTTGGAAAGCATGCCACCATCCGTCGACAGCATAATAAATAAAGTGAAGGATGATGAGGACCTACCAGCTTTTTCAAAAACCACATTTTGTAGGCTACTAATTGACATGGGTTTTTAATATGGTAAAAGAGGTTGAGATTCGAGAATGATGGAAAAAAAGATATGATATCCTGGAGACACAAATGCCTCAGATAAATAAAAACATCGAGAAAAAAGGATAATGTAAACCTTGTTTATACCAACGAGTCTTGAACTAACGTCGGTGCTTCACACAGGAATGCAGGGACACACCGATCATGAACCCACCAGATGCCTTCATAAAAGCACTGGACTCTCTACTGGACTAAAAGCACAAACCCAAAGTGGTCATCAATTTGTTCTTCTTCATGCTGGAAGCAAAACTAGTTTTGTGGCATGCGCCAAATTAACTTTCTTGGCTAAGAAGGGGACCGGTACTAACCATGGGATCTATATGAAGAATGGTTTAAAAAGACGTTAATTACAAACTTGCAAAAAAAAAGAAAAAGTTGTCGTTTTGAGTTGAGAAAACTTTGAGTTTCAATTTTAAGGATAAAGGTAAAAAAGACTATTTTTTGTTTTATTTGGTATAGTTGTATATGGTATCCTTAATGAAAATTGTATTTCCAAAAAACGTATTTTATCAGAATTAAAGAAAATTTAATCATTTTAACCTTACCTACGTGGACTACTTGATAATTAGTACAAGTGTAAATAACTGCGTAATTTGAGTAATCGGTTTTTAAAACCTGGTAAAAACCTGCTCCGGGAAGGTACCTGCTAAGTATTCTTGGGAGATTGCTATTCACTTTGTATAAGTAAATGCTTGGATCCCTTCTTAATGGAATTGCGATTCCGTCACTAATTGAAAAGCTACCAGTCCTAAAAATAAAATTATTTAAATATACTTAAAATTATTGATTATAGTGAGTTTGGGTTCAGAAACGAACTAGGAACCAAAGAAGCTTTATTTGCTTTTATTGTGTTAGCTCAAAGATGCACGGATATGAACGTTTATATGCATGTTTGTTACGTTGATTTTGAAAAAGCATCTGACAGAGTAAGACATGAAAAATTAGTCGAAATTGTAAAGACAAAAAACATAGACCATAGGAACTTACGAATAATAACAAACCTCTACTGGAATCATAGAGCACAAATCGTAATATATAACGAACCCAGTCCAGAAATTAAAATCAGGAGAGGAGTTAGGCAGGGATGTATTATGTCCCCATTACTATTTAATGTATATAGTGAAGACATTTTTGAAGAAGTATTACTATCTCAAAGTGAAGGAATTATAATTAACGGAAGAACAACATAAGATATGCAGATGACACCATGATTATTGCAACATCTGCTGAACAACATCAATTACTGCTAAACAAAACAAACAGTTTCTGTGAAAAATAAGGACTAAAAATGAATACAAAAAAGACCAAATACATGATAATAACAAAGAAAATAAATATACCATATAAACATACATTTGGGAAATATACCGATAGAAAGGGTTGATAAATACAAATACCTAGGAACCTGGATTTCAGACAATAATGATCAAACAACCGAAATAAAAGCCTGGATAGAAATAGCAAGAAATGCGATTGTAAAAATGAAAACAATTCTCTGCAACAAAGATCTTAAATTAGAACTGAGAATAAGAGCACTGAGATGGTTCGTGTTTTCGATACTGCAATATGGACTTGAAAGCTGGACATTGAAGCAAGAACACATAAATTAGTTACAGTCCTTTGAAATGTGGTGTTACAGGAGGATGCTTAGAATAACGTGGACACAGAAGAAAACTAAGACGGAAGTATTGCGAGAAATGGTGCAAAGAATGCGAAATAATAAAAATAATAAAAATAAGAAAGTTACAATATCTAGGACACGTAATGATGGGAAGGCGATATGAACTGCTAAGGCTGATAATACAGGGAAAGATAAAAGGAGGAAGGAGTATAGGAAGAAGGAGAGTGTCATGGTTGAAGAATTTAAGGGACTGGTTTA
This sequence comes from Diabrotica balteata, assembly GCA_918026665.1. Classification (NCBI taxonomy): domain Eukaryota; kingdom Metazoa; phylum Arthropoda; class Insecta; order Coleoptera; family Chrysomelidae; genus Diabrotica; species Diabrotica balteata. The sequence goes on along the minus strand of OU898277.1, from coordinate 173,717,563 downwards.
AATGCAGTTCTATAGAACTCTTCTGAGCAGCAGTAGATAGAGTAAAGATAGTGACGATTATATCTAACCTCCGATTAGAAGACCGCACTTAAAGAAGAAAAAAATTATTGATAGCTATTATAGATGTTTACAAGTTAATAAAAATAATATATTGTGTTTGTAATGAAATTAAAAAGAAAGAGAGTTGACCAGTTTACTATAAGACTTGGAAAATAGTAAGAAAAAGACTAAAATAGTAAATAAAAAATGTACAAAAGTTCACCAAATAGATGAAAGGTAATGGGTTGAATATTATAACAATTTATATATATACATTCGGTTTTATAACGTCTTACGACGTTGTCCGACTCCCAACCGCCACTGTATTCGGTCTTGAGTTAGGTCTTCGTCCAGATTTCGGGCGCTAATCGCTTTCCTAACTCCCAGGTTCCAGCTCTGTGGTGGTCTTCCTCGTTTCCTCTTCTCTGGGGGTTGCCACATCATCGTTTTTTTTAGGCAATCTTTCGTCCCCCATTCGGCTCACATGTCCATACCATATGAGCTGTTTTCTCTCAATATCCTCAACTATAGTGCCCTCTATACCCATTTGTTGTTTTATCACTTCATTCCGTATTCTGTCGGCTCTTGATATTCTCATCGATCTTCTGATGGCATCCATTTCCGTGGCTTCGACCTTTTTCTTATATTTTTTGGTTATTCTCCATGTCTCAGCTCCATAAAGTAGGCTAGTTTTAACCATTGTCTCATAGATGTTCCATTTTCTTTTCTTTGATATTTCTTTACTCCATAGAACTCCGTTCAAACATGCTATAGCTCTTCGTGCTTGTACAATTCGATGTTCTATTTCTCGTTCGTCTTTTCCACTACGGTCGAAGATGACGCCCAGGTATTTATATTCGTCACATGGATTTACTTTTTGATTGTCATCGATATCGAGTTGTTCTGCTTCAGCTCCAATTGAGAGGTATTTTGTCTTTTCTAAATTGATATTTAATCCCCATTTCTGGTATTCTTCAATTAGTTTTCTAAGCATGTATTCCATGTCGTCTTTGTCATTTGAGATCACCACCTGATCATCTGCAATAAGATGCAGAAAATATAACAATTGCATGATGCAGATGCAGAAAATGTAACAATTTATACGAAGAGAAAAAAGGCACAAAATAAGAAGACAGCGTAATGAAAGAAAGAGAAACGTTATTAGACCAACCAACCAAAATATAATGCAATTAAAAAATAGAAAAACCTCCGTGCTGCGACTAATCAACAGCAATAGATATTAAAAATTGGGGAAAATAACTACAACAAAGTATATTCAAATTAATAGAACAAATTTAAATGTACGAAAAGGTGCCCAAACAAGTCTGACCGAATATACAGAAAATATCGTAGAAGATTTTAAGATAGATTACAAGAAAGCAAAATCTTTTTATTTAACCTGTCCTATTCACTTAATATTTATTAAAATGTAATATTGCATTTAAAAAGTGACTGTATCTTTATCTATTAATGATTTTAAAAACAGATATTGTAAGATAAAAAAAATTGTAAATAGATATTTCATTTTAGTGACGTCTAGTTTTTAATCCAATATTATATTCCAAAATAGTTGGGGGAAAAAGGTTTGGATACACTCTCTAAACATCTAGATAATCGGGAAAAAAATATTTTCGCATTTTCGTTTATATTGGCCATGGCATGCTTACATAATCAAAATTTTCATAAAAAAGTTTTAAACCGTTTTGAATGAGTATTAAAAAATTCGGTTTTTTGTAACTTTAACACCCTGTAACTTTTTCTGTTTATTATAAAATACTTATTTTTATCCCTAATAATCGTGATATAATTTATGACTAATCTTTTTATGACACCTTGTATTTATGAACTGTTAGGTTTGTATTGCTTACCATGCACTTTTCGCATTAACTACAACATCAAAATGTCCTCGATAGCTTTCTCTTAAATCTATTGTAACGCAGCTACTAACCAGCTCCATCAGGTAAAACGATCTTTCAATCTCATACCATACACCAGCAAACTGAAAATATCAACAAGCCAATACATATAATTTAATAATAAAACACTGAAAACTTTTGTTTTCTTTTTTATTATTAGATAAAATAATTTTCCATCCAGTAACGGATAATCACGATAGGATTTTTTATAAGGGGGGAGGTGTATTCTATAATGGTTTATTTTGGGATAAAAAAGTTTATTGTTTATTTAATTAATGGCTTTGGATAACTTAATCTATTTAGCCACGATAATTAATTTGACTACTTGAATTTGTTAATGATGTTAATGACCTGTAGCATTTGTTAACAAAATAGTACTTGTCCTAGATGTAAATTAAAAATATATTGTAAACATCAGTATGACAAGAATCAGTAGATTGACAATCAGGGCCCTTACCAACTCAAAGTGAATATATAGTACTAACGGGGATTAGATAAGATAGGGATACTTTTCACGCTAAGGTGTCTTTCATAGCGACTTTATTACAGCACAAACAGGCAACGCCTAGAAGGTAAATATGTCACATAAGGATAGACAGGGGAAACAAAGCTAGACTCATACTTTCACAATACACATTTCATCCTAAGTTTTTCTTTTAGTTTTTTTTTAAAGCGTAATAAAACGACGAAAGATATATAACATATAAGATTGACTATGAGGAAGAGGTATTTGTTCTTTTATCAGATTTTCCAATAGATACTTAATAGCAGCATCATTATAAATGCACCCGAACATCCAATGATTGATATCGTCAGTGTTACCATTACAATCGCAGAGTTCTGTTTCACTTAAATTAAATCTATAAATATAGGCTTCGACAGTAGCATGATTAACCAAAGCATCTAACAAACTTTGAATATACTCTTCTATTGGGATGACTTCTTACAGCAAAAGGAGCAATATGTAAAACAGAGTGAATTTTGTATAAAGGTTGACTTCTGTTACAGAAAACATTCCATTAAATTTTCCAGTTTTCTTTCAATTCTTGTTTACACAGCGAGACTAAATCACTTCTATTGAGTTAGCTAATTTTGAATCCTTTTGAAGCCGCTTTTTTAGCAAAATGATCTGCTTTGGTGTTACCTGAGATACCAGCATGTCCCTTTATCCAAATGAAAGCAACTGAACTGTTTCTTTTAAGTAACTTTAGTTGATTTTCTAAAATTTTGACTATAAATACTGTTTTTGTATATCTACTTAAGCGAATTACCTAAAACAGACAATAGTCAATTCTAGAGCTTGATAGATTGCAAACAGTTCTGCGGAATAAATGGAATATTGTTCGTTTATCTTACACATAATGTGTTCATGATTGTTTTGGATATATACCGCACAACCAACTCCTAAAATGGTTTTTGACCCATCTATAAAAATCCTATATGGCTTATAAACTTTGGTTTGGAAATAAAGAATATTGAAATTAGATTGGAAGAAATTAGTTTCAGCTGGGATTTCTAAATAGGAAGAAACCTGTGGAAATGCTATAGCTAACTTTGGAAAATTTTTGTTATCCCACCATTAGGAATTTATGTTTTTGTGTATTTATAAATTTGTTATGCCACTATGTGTGTTGGATAAGGATTTTTAGAAGTGTAAAGACAGAAATCATCGGCGTTCTGTAAAATATTACAATTAATACCCATATCATGTAGATCCATGGAACATATATAACCAAAAAGATATAGTTCATCATATGTATACCAATGAACCATCTCAAGTCTTCAATAATAGATTTTTTGTTTATTTTATTATAAAAGCTAAACTATTTTAATTGGAATAAATAAACGGCTATAAAAAATAGTTATTGTTTACTATGTGAAGCTGTTTTCCGATAAATACAAATATTGATTCTTTTTTTAGCTGGTATCGAAGTAGTTATGATTAATTGCAGCCATGTGTGTTATGTCCAAAATGTTAATAGTTGATTTACATTCAATAGCGACGTCTTAACGAAATGCAGATTATTTCAACGCCTGATTTATTCATATCAGTTAAAAAACTATTACAATGTATAAATATCGGCATTTTTGATATTTCGTGACCACACAAATCAGCCAATCTAAGTGTCATATAAGAACCAAGAATTATGGCATAACTACACTGATCAAAATAAAAAAGGAGCCTAGAACAGGTTTCCCGAAGTAAAAATTGAACCGTCAAAATAAACTTATTTTAAAATTAAATTGTGGCTTATTCCCATTAAAAATACTAGTAAGAATTAGAATCTTGTCACATCCTGAATATAGAATATCTGGACTCACAAAATTAAAAACGATCATGTTGGAGAATTCATTGCCAGCAAACCTTCTGAACAGACTTATTTTAGCACAAAAAGTCAAAAAATTCACAAAAGTCAAAATGACAGATTAAACAGAGGTCTCAACAAACCAACAACGAACGGTATATCACTTTATACCATATATTTCAAGCTTAACAAATATACTTAAATGACTTAAAAATGTTAAAAGAACTACGGAATATTAAGATTGGAACCAGAAATATAAAAACGGTATAAAAGTTATACACCAAACTAAAAATACCCATAAATATTAAAGAAAGCTCCAATGTGGTGTACTCTCTACCTAATAATAATTGCAACAAAGTATATATTGGACAAACGTCCAGGAATATGTCGGAAAGATTAGCATTGCACAAGAATGACAATAATCTTAATAAAGTACAAGCCTGTGCATTAAGTGAACATTCAGTCACGATGGGTCACACTACAAAATATGACCAAGTAAAAATATTGGACAGGGAAAGAAAGTACAACAAATGTGTTTTTAGAAATGTGTTTAATTAAAACTACATGAAATATCTTGAACAAAAGAGCATATATTGAGAATTTAAGTGTTGTATTAGTAGTCTAGTTTCAATGAAAGAAACATTACATTTATAAAAGCCACATAAAAAGTACACAAACGATTGGAGGGGTTATTCCAAGTTCAAATGAAATTAAGTGTTTTTTTGTGTTTGGTTTTCACCTTCTACATTGGATAAAAAACTCTGCTGCTTGTTTAATGAATACTATAAGACAGTAAACAGAATAGCTCTACCTTCTATGCCAAAACAGGTATATTTAAATCGGTTCGCTCTGTCCAATATACAAAAAAGTCGACCAGCTTGTTTGTGACACATTTAACCTAGTCTATAAGATACTCTATGGTCAATCACAAATTAAACCGTTGCAATCTAACATTAATCAGTAGTACTAGTAGGTTATTTACCATCCGGCAGAATGAGATCAAATGTTAAATTCTATTACAATAACTTCCTAGTTCGAGTTATATTTGTGTAAGCATCTAGGTTCTCTTGCAAAGTGCAATGCAATGAACTTTTTATAAATTGTTGTTTTATTTGTGAGATTATAAATTGGGATTGAACGCTTTGGAGCACGGATTCTAATTAGAATATTTAACTCATCAAGTAGTACGTTAAGTTATTTCTCAAGTTTGGACACAAGGGCATTCGCATTTATATTTGAATTATACATGTACCATAGTAGATTCTGTAGATTTCAATGCAGCATGTGAAGCTTCGTACAAAGCAAGATATGTGAAGCAATGCAACAATTTTAAATTTCTTTTGAATTCATAAGATTGGTAATGATGACAATTTCAAAAGTCACATGTAGAGCAAAAATTTAAAATAGGTACTCTAAATAATTTAGAACAAATATAGCACTCAAACAATTAGATGCTTTGGCTTGCTTTAATTTATCCAAATATTACCATACACAGATGACATCAATTAACCGTTACAAAAATGTACAAAATCATTTTCAAATTCATTCAATGAATGAAAGAGGTGTGGTTATATGGTGACAGTAACCTGGTGGTGGTCAAACGAAGTTCAAGAAAAAATAAACGAGAGAAAAAAATAAAAAAACGAAATAAAAAATGGTAGCAAGAAAATAAATCTTGTACAGATCTTTAAAATTATAAGGTCTTAAAAAGAAAGCAAAAATATCCGTTGCAAAATCTAATGCACAAGCATATAAAAATCAGGGAGATTGAACCGATGGGTAAGATAAGTTTGATGTTGATATACGAATGCTCAATACTAAGAATCTATTACATGTAAGGTCTTAAAAGAATAGGAGAGAAATCGAGGTGGAGATCTTTATGCAGACATTTAGACAAAGCATGTCTATAAAGGAGGTTATTATGGGTATGGTCCAAGGTAGAAAATGATTGAGAACTGTAATTAGAGCAGACATAACATATAATAAAGGCAAAGATAATGGTGAAGGTCCACTTCAGCAACGTTGGACCCTATAGAGAAGCAAATTGTGGTTCAAATCATTTTAATAGAGAACAAAGAATAGCAATGGTAAGAAAGAAAAATAATACTAGCAAAATACAAAACTCAGGCTGATGAAAGAATCAAAGGACAAAATAAAATCGAAGATGATTGCATACTTAAATGAAATTTAAAAGTTTTAATCTTACAAAAAATAAAAGTAGGAATAGTAAATAACAAACATTAACAAAGAATTTACAAAACATAAGGACATCAAGCTATCACACCTTCTTAAGATAAGCTTTAAATTCTTTTGGAATACTGTAACAATCCAACCTTTGGGAATAATGATTAGCAAACCTTGGTGTTCTAATTAGATGTGAATGAATTTAGTCCATAGTTTGTTCGATGGGGTCTAACATAAAAGGGTTGAGTTAGCCTTGTTTGTCAACTGGGAACATGGAGATTAATTTTTTCTAATAGTTGAGGATCTAAAATAACAGAGTATAGTATACTATAAAATATAGTGAGATCTTTGTGCATGCGTCAGATTTGGAGAAAAGTTATGTTAAGGGACCTTTCCATATATGAATAGTTAATTTCTTCTACCTTCTGGTTTTGTTTAAATGCAACGAATCTAAAGAATTTGTGTTGAACTTGGGTTGTTGAAATTTTTATGGATGGGATATTTCGAAAGTCTTAAGCACAACGTTTGATAAATCCTAAAAGTTGAAGTGATTTTGAGACAACATATGAGATATGGGGGTGTACGATAAGCTGGAATCGAGCACAACACCTAGGTCTTTAATGTGAGCTATAGAGTCTAAAGGGCAACCATTAATAGTATAGATATAATTTGTTGGAGTTTTGTTCGGACCAAAAACTATTAAATCACAATTTTTAACATTAAGTCCCATTCCGTTGCTGTCACACCAATAGCTCAACGGATCCAAATCAGACTGTAGTTTTTGATATTCACCATCATTCTCAATTTTCAAATATACTTTTAAATCGTCAGCAAACATTAGGAAATAAGCAAAGAGGAATCAGGGGACACTGTCATTAACATAGTTATTGAATAGAAGAGGTCCTAGGTATGATCCTTGTGGTACTCCCAAAAGTACCATAATCTCAAATGATTGAAAACGCTAAATACGTACTATTTGTATTCTTTCAGTTAGGTAGAATAATTGGTAGGCCATTGTTGTATTATTTGTTTCACTGGACATTTTACCATATGAAAAATTGGATTCCACTTGCTCACATGTGTGTAAACCCACATTCATTTGATTTGATTTCTGTAATATTCTTGTAATGCAAAATATTTAATTAAGATCATACCTACTTGTAAAATCACTGTAATCTACAACTTAACATAACCTCAAAAATAATAAAAAGTAAAATCATCAACAAATCACTCACTTTGGTCTTATTAACTGCACTGGCACTATCGATTCTTGGACAAGGGCCCAATCCTGACGGTCTCGCCATTTCAAATACGAAAAACATAACACTAAAGCTATTGTACAATGTCTCTTCACCAACATTTTGCTAGTGATATTGAAAAGGTCACTTTATTTACATTTTAGTATCAATTTACTGAATTCATTAACAATATTACCATTTCAAATCGGTACTTAGTAACCAATGCTGTGTATATCGAAAATATGTTTTCGCATTGTAGTCCAGGAACCAGGTAGGGCCAAGGTAATGGGTCAATTAAACTTTATGTTATGGAAACACTAATTTAAAAAACAAACGAAAATAGAAAACACTCATTTGAAACTATAAAGTATATGTAAATGATGTAAAGGCCACATTTCTATTTATACATTTATATATATATATATATATATATATATATATATATATATATATATATATATATATATATATTATTATTATTATCCCAGATTTAGCCATACGGCTCACACTCCCTCTAAGGGGAAAATTCACTCATCCCAGATACCTATGGTATCAAAAGGATTGAGCTCTGGTGGGACTCTTTCCATGTTATCGAGTCCTAGGTGACTTGGTACGTCGGTGTATCTCCCAAAAATTTTCGCACGCATCTGGACGTCGAAAGTAGTACAGATTTCTGCATGATCTTATATAAATGTTCATTTAGACCCAGTTTTTTTATGTTTTCTAGGAGGTTCTTCGGGATGACTCCAGTGGTAGAAAGAATAATAGGTATCGTCTGGGTACTTTCCATTCTCCATTGTCTCCTTATTTGTATTTCCAGATCTCTGTACTTGGCGATCTTTTCGTTGTACTTAACACGCAGATTATTGTTGTTAGGTATCGCCACATCGATTAGAGTTGTTTGTCTTGTTAGTTTATTAACTAGCACGAGATCTGGTCTATTATGTGCTACAGTTTGGTCTGTGAGCACAGTGCGATCCCAGTATAGCTTGTAGTTGTCATTCTCAAGCATACTCTCTGGAGCGTATTGATAATATGGGAGATGGTTTGTTTGTAGAAGTCCCAGTTTAATAGCTATCTCTTGATGGAGGATCTTCCCTACTGAGTCATGCCGTTCCTTATATTCAGTTGCAGCAAATGCCTGGCAGCCTCCGGTAAGATGTTGGATCGTTTCTTGGGCTTGACATCCATATCGGCATTTGTCGTTTTGGACCTGAGGGTCTTTGACAATATATTTCAGGTAATTTTTGGTTGGTATAACCTGATCCTGAATGGCGAGTAATGAACCTTCTGTTTCAGGGAACATCTTTCCTGATGTCAGCCAATAGTTCGACGCTATATTGTCGACATAGTCTTGACTGACCTCATTCGGATGTCGCCCGTTGTAGAGGTTTACCCATCCAGATGCGCATTTTTTCGTTCTTAGTAAGATGGTCTATGCGCATTTCTTGTTATTATTTTGTTATTATTATAATAATAATGCTCTTATTATTATTATTATTTTTATTATTATTTTTGACATTGTTTCTTTATTCAACAACATTCCCATCGATGAAACTATTTCCATCTTGCACTCAAATCCCCCAAGACACATTTTTATAAAATACTTTGTCATTTCACCCCATGGCAAAGACACATTAGATATCATCCTAATATTCAATTCACGATGCAAGTTGAGTCTGAAGCGTCTTTGCCATTCCTTGATATTATTATTCAGAAAAACCCACCTTACAGTTTTTCCTATTCCGTGTTCCGGAAACCCACTCATACAAACTGTTATCTTAATACCCAGTCATCACTCCGCCCAACTCTAGTTATCAACCCTTTTGTTTCCCGTTCCATAAGACTTGGCGACAATAATCACAGGTCATCCGAAATCAATTCAATAACATCTAAACCCCATTCCATCCAAAAAACAAACCTTGCCGCCGGATCAGCCCAAAATCTTTCTACCTTTCATTAAAGGTGTCACTAACAAAATCAGTAGAATTCTTATCCTTTTAAACATCAAAACCATCTTCATTACTCACCCTAACATTTTATATCAGTCAAACATTCCCATACTACTTCAGCCTTAATCCATATTCAACATTATATTCAGACAGGCCACAAAATAGATTTCGAAAAAGCAAAAACCATCGCTCCCATTCATTCTTTAAAATCGAGAATGATTCGTGAAGCCATCGAAATTGGAAAATGGCCTAACAGCTGAAACACATGCGATGACGCTAAACGACTGCCGGCAACAAATCGACCGCTGCTTCAGCGATCCCCCGCCACCACCCACACCGTTTAAGGCTTTTCATTGGATATTGGTGTATCTTTTACGGACTTTTTTTTTCTATCGTTTGCTATTATTTTATTTCCTCTTGTGATTTTTCCCTTTATTTTCCAATATTCATAATTTGATTGTTCCTCAGGTAATCAATTCAACTTTTCGAAATATTCTTATATCCAAAACTGGCCTGATGATCGCTCCGATTTTATTACGTTTATGTAGCTATATTATATAAGTTATTGTTGTCTTAGGTTTTCCATTATTAAGGACCCGATAGGTCTTGGAATCTTGTTGTTTGTCCGTCTCTATGTACGAACTCATGAGAAGAAAGTATAACATACCCAGGTATAAAATACTTCTGGTGTGACTTCGCTGTTTCCACTATTTTTCTCCATTATTCTCTCTCCTTGATTTTCTTTTCTATATTTCTAATCTCCATACTCTTTAAGTCTTCTTCCACTTGTTGTCCCCATCTTAATTTAGGTCTGCCTCTGGTTCTTTTGCTTGGTGGTATCCATTATACATGCGTTACAACTCTTAGTGGATCGCTCTTCTCTCTTCTCATTATGTGTCCATACCATCTAATTCTTTGTGCTTTTATTGCTCTGACTATGCTCTCTTGACCCATCCATTCTTGTATTTCGTGATTTACCCATTGTCTTGCATCCTCTTCATTCTCCCTCTTTGATCCCAGTATTTTTCTGATAATCTTCCTCTAAACAACTTCTTCTGCTCTTTTTCTCTTGCTGTTAATGTAAATGTTTCTGCAGCATATACTACTATTGGTCTTATGGTTGTTTTGTAGATTTTTATTTTTGTGTTTCGGCTTATTTTCTTACCTGTAAACATTTTTTTATTTCTATTAAACGCTGTATTTCCCGCCTAAATTCTTCTTTTTTATCTACACCTTTTATTTCTTTTGTTTGCTAGTAGTCCCAAATATGTGAATGTTTCTACTTCTTGGAAACTGTGTGCATCTATTGTCAGTTCTGTCATTTGTGTCTTCTTTTTCTTCTTCTATTTAGTTTGTCAAACGCCTGTCTAGGAAACGTATATGTAATTCTTCTTCGTACTAATATATTTTCTCTCTTACTTGTTTTAGAGTATGTATAGCGTTTATCGTGGATCTGTCTTTTTTAAAACCGTACTGGAAATCCCCTATGCTTTGTTCTGTATATATTGTTAGTCTGTCTCTAAATATATCATTACTTGATATGTTACATTCAGTAGATTAATTGCTTGGTAGTTTTTGCATATTCTACGGTCTCCTTGTTTTGAGATTGTCACTATAATTCCCTTCTTCCATTCTTGGAGCAATATTTCTTTGCTTCATATATTCTGTATTAGTATCCTCCCCACCGTATTTTATAAGTTCTGCACATATTCCGTCTCCTCCCGCTGTTTTCCCGTTTTGAAGTTTGCAAATTTTCTCGTTCACTTCTGTATAGGTCAATTCTTATTCTTTTGTTACTCGTTCTTCTCCTCTATCCGTTTTTTTGATATAGTTCTACGAAATACTTGTCCCATTTTTATGCTTCTATAGATATATTAGCTGTCAATTTTCGTTTACCTAATTTTAAGTATTGGTACAATGGTTTTACTTGTGTCTTTTATTTTCTTCTAGTTTTTAATTTTTTTTTAGTTAAATTATTTCCTTGTGCTTTGGCGTTTTTTTGCCTGTCTTGCTCCTTGTTTAATTTTTTTCCACTGTTCCTCCATTTGTTGTTCTTGGAACTGCATCTCTGTATTTACTTCTTGTACAAATCTTCATATTATTTCCTTCTTTTTCAATTTATTTGCGTCCCATTTTCTCCGTGCTTTTCGCCTTCCATTCTGCGTTCTTTTTATTTTACATTTTGTAATTACTAGCATATGGTCCGAATCGATGTTGGCCCCGTACTGACACAGACGTATAAATTGCTAGTATTCTGCTAATTAAACAAATCCCAATTTTGCTATCTCTGTCGCCTTTGTTAAAAGTTTCTTTTCATTGCATTAATACAATTTCATTTTTCTGCATTATATATAAATTACATTATTTAAAGTCAAAAGATTTTAATCTAATCTTGTAAATTATGAAATTTGCCGATTTCTTTGTGAAAGGAAATTTTGGACATCCTGTATAGGTAGGTAAAATTTTTCACAAAATATAAAAACAAAGAGCTGAAAGTTGGCATTTTTATTATATACAAGCAAAAACAACAAACAAATAATTAAATATAATGAGGTAGACAACAAAAATATACATAGGCTTTATATTAAAAGGAACAATAGAGCTCAGCGGAAATCGTGGCATACAGATTGGTCTTAATTCACGGATATTAGCAATAATTGGCATGGCTACCTGTACGCTTCATTTTAAGATTTCTCATATCATTTATAGCAGTAAAAACGAATGCGAGCAAATTGACAATAGAACAGCTATGACGTATACAATGTGTTCTCATTTTCATTGGTATGTGAGAATATTTCGTAAACCGTATAAAATCGACAGTTCGAAGACCCTCATATAATCTTATTCTTGTCTAAACGCCGTGTTTATAGAACATTGATTACCATTATCGTACTTTGAACTCCAACTATTGCTTTTTGAAAATGCGTCGTCGTAAACCAGAAATTCGATCAAGAATAGAGCAATCAAGAGCAGCTTTTTTTAAGATGAGGAAATTTCTCAGTAACCAAAGATTCAATCTGCAAATCCGATATCGGGCGATAAAATGTTATATCCACTCTATTATTCTTTATGATGTTGAAACACCAAAAAGATGAAGATGAAACACCCAAAAGATTGGACTATTAACGTTGATTGATTGAAAAAGCTGGAAGCTTTTCAGATTACGAACGAAATGATGTTGTACAGACTGGGAAGAGATAGAGAGCTGTCGATCACCATTAAAAGAAGAAATACAGTATATTTGTGGCACATCCTTCAAGAGAATTTCGTTAGAGACAGGCCAGTGCGATTAATCGGTGCTAGTAATCCATCAGCGTAGATGCAAGAACATTTATTATATTTCTTAAACATTTTCAAAAACATACGACTGCCTCATACGACTGCCTCCTTGTCGTATAAGATAATATTGGTGCTAGAAAATCATTCGTCCCATAAACATATTAACTACTTAGATTTTTGCAAAGATAATGGAATGGGATAATAATACTATTATTATCATTTTCGTCCCTCTGCTCTAACAAACTACATCCCTTCGATAGATCCGTTTGTGGGTCTTTCAAAAAAGCCATTTGATGCCTGAATGCGAAATTATCCAGGTAAAATTATGACTATTTACGACATACCGAGTATTATAACTTGCTCTCACTTAGGTAAATATCCAGGCCGGGTTTCGAAAGACAGCGATCTTCCTATTCAACTGCGATTTGTTGATAGATTTTGTGACCATCGTTCGGGACATACATGGCCAATCTAAGTGCTGCTGAAGAGATGAGCATTTCTAATCAACATAATATTAGACTTGCACCTGATGACGAATCCCTATCACCTTCGTTATTGAATGAGGATATACCTTTATTCAGCGCAGTAAGCCCAAGTGAGCCCGAAAATAGACCATAAACTAAACAGACTGCATCGAAGCCATCTATTAACAATGATTTAAATATCGTAGTATGCCCAGCCAATCCTAAAAACGAAATATAGATTGACCATCAAATGCTTACACCACTTGAAATCACCGAGCTCCACGAACAAAATACCGCTTAGACAAACAGCTGTAGAACCTAACCAAGAATTGCTAGCTGGTACAATGCATCTGAAATCAGACATATATTTCCTCGTGATGCTGTTTTGCGTCAGCAATCAGAACCGTCTATAAGCAAGCAGTCCACCTAGAAAACTATGAAACAGAGGTCGAAAAACCAAAAAGTTTGCTATCTACAGATACTCCTGAAAAGTAATCTGCTAGAAAAGACTATGAAAAGCGACAGAAACGGTTGGAAAATAGACAAACAAAGAAAAGAGTACTCGAATCATACACTGGAAATATAATCAAAGACAGAGAGAGAGGAAAATCGAAGAAAATGAAGACTAACCGCCAGAATCATCATCAGAAAAGAATATTATTGTCTTATTCAGCGCGTCGGTCTGAAGATAGTTGGATTCAGTGCCAAGGTAGCTGGAAACAATGATCTTACGTAGCCTGTACTGATAGGAATAGATGACATATTCCATCCAAACTGATTTACTTAAGCTACTGGTTTTGTACTGGTACTTTAAACATTAGTTTAAAGACAAATCAATATGCCTTCACATTAAAGGCTTTGATCGTTACTTACAGCTGTAATAGCTGTACTATCAACCATTAAAGAAAAATTGTTACAGCCGTACCCTATCAATATATTCCATTGAGCCACATTCTATCTAATTAATGATATAAGCATTTTTTGTGTTTTCTAAACCTAAAAAGGAAGCATTCAGTTTTATAAGCACTCACTACATAAGCTCTGCCACATTTCTTGAGCTCTAAAATAAAGATACAATTGATACCAGATAGAAACCATAATTGGCATTAAACAAGCATCATACTAAAAATAATTGTTCAAAAATGTCTGCCATTAAAAATGCAATACCCAATAAAGTATAAGAAATATTTGCAAATATGGCGTTTTGATGAAAACTGCTATACGGTTTAAATCTGAAATAATAATTGAAATTGTTTTGAAACTTTAATCATTTATGCATTTACTACATAAGCCTTTATTTACCTCATATTCAATATTTTATTGTTTAACGCGTATTGCATAGTCACTCATGTTTCTATCTGCTATTTTGTATCATTAATAAATATTTTTACAAATTTGAATCTCAAATAGATCACAGTATGAGCATTTGTACCAAAAATATCTGAGATAATACGTACTTGTAAATCTCCACAAAAATTTTTTGTTAATATTTGTTTCACCCGCTAATCATAAAAAGAAATGGACATAGTCTTGACTTTACCTTAACGCTAATATTGGAGTTTTGATAATAATCAAGTAACTGGCACTTAAGGTCACATACGAATTATTTTGCTAAAGATATCGATCTTATGACATTAATTATAATCAGTTTGTATGTTTTTCGTAGCAGTTTTATTTGTTTTTGAAACCAATTGTATAGTTATTTTAATAAAAGGTGAAAATAAGTATACAGTTTACAAGCTAAAATCAAAATTTTACAGGTAAAATTAAAATCAAGTTGCCTTATTTTTGGGTATTTGAAAATCTTCATGATCATAAAATCCAAATTTCCGGTATCTGCCGAGAAACGTAAACTCATCACCAGCATTTTTGCTTAAGTCGCTGTCTTTTAATGTTGAAAATTGACTGTTGCTTGTTATATTTTTTTGTATTAATTAGATGTACAGCAAATCTAAATGGATTTCTTCTTCTTCCTCTTGTTTTGCTTGTTCATTGGCGAATTAATACCTCTATAGAAGGTTGTCACTTGATCTTTTTTTCGCGGTCGTCTTACTTCTTTTAAAAGAGGCAAAGACATCTGTATTAACATCTCTTGCTCGTTGTATCAATACTTGTATGCTAAAAAGTGCCTCTCTTGTGCCAAGACCGCTGCGAATTTCAAATTGTACATCGGCAATACCTTCCTCCAATTTCGAGCATGGATGATATTTAAGAATATTTTGAGTGAGGGGTTCATGAGGCTAATGATTCGGTGTTCTTCACATTTCTTAGTATTTGCTTTTTTGACAGTGGTATAAAAATGGACATGTACCAATCTTTTGGTAAAGTTCCTGTTTCATATATACGATTAAATAATTCTGTCATAATGTCAAGTTGATTGTCTTCTATCAATTTCAATACTTCAGCATATATTCCATCAGGTCTTGGCGCTTTTTTGTTTTTTAGACGACTTACAGCAGATCTTACTTCTGATTTTGTCATTGTTGGTCCATTCTCGACGTTGTCATATACTTCAATGTGTTGGTTGTCACTGAACAGTTCTGCTATGTATTCCTGCCATCTGTCTAGATTTACTTGCGTATTGAATAGTATGTTGAATTAGTATTGAAATGTTGAATTGGTATTGAATAGTATTTTCATCTTGGGCTATCAATATTGCGTTGTCTGCGTAACAAAGTGTTTTTAGTTCTTTGTTTCAAATTCTGTATCCACTTCCTTTGTTAATGCTTTTGATGATTTTATCCATGATTAAATTAAAAAGCATAAGGCTCAGTGAGTCTCACTGTCTTATTTTGCTGCCTATTTCTATAAGTTCTATAAGTTGTCCATCTATTCTGATTTCCATTTTGTTGTTTTGGTAGATGTTTTCGATAGTTTTTACAGTATATAGGGGAACTTCTCTATTATACAGATTACATCTTTGAGTCTAACTCTATCTTTTTAGGTCAATCAGACACAGAAATGCTGGTCTATTATACTCTAGTATAGATGGATTTTAGGTCCAAAAATTCAGCTGAATAGGTGAACGGTGTCCATAGTTAATTTGTTAAAAAAAATCTTTTTGAGCACGTCTGTATATATCGGAAATGTTCCCCAACTTCGTTATTTGATATGCATTGCATTGTAAAATTTTTCTTTGAATTCTAAATTTACTTTTTTGAGCATACATTCGATCTAAATGTTACTGTTTTGGCGTTATATATAGTAGTGCCACACTAAAAATTTGAGTGTGGCACTACTATATACAGTGGTGTTAAAAAGTCCTGCATCACCTAAACACCTTATAGTTTTTGAGGTTTAACACAAGTTTTTCGTATATTTTCGCTAATTCATTTTAAGTTTGTGTTTTTAATTAGCATTATCGGTATACTTACTAATGTTTTTTTAATTACTAGTTCATAATTCTACAGAAAAGATTAAAATAATCTGATTGAAGGGCTTTACCATAATCCGAGAAAATTATGGGGTGATTATTAAGTAGTTAAAATACTATTAAATTGAATACTAATGACAAATTTGCCACATATTTTGACTATATAAAACACTGTAGTTACCCTAACACATTTATGTGCTCTTTTATTTTTGATTAAAAGATCAAAATGTCATCCCAGACCAAACAAACTAAATTATTGGACGAAAAGCGTTTTGAAATTATTTTTCACCATAAAAACGACAAAGCTAGTTGCAAAATAGCATCCACAGTAAACTGTAATCATCTACAGTAATTAGAGTCATTAAAAAGTATGCTAAAAAGGAAAAATCGACGTCAGACCGCATAGTGGCCGACAAAAGAAAACTTCTGTTCGGGATGACGCTGCGTTAAGAAGAACAAATCTACTGTGGTCTAAATCTAAAGGTGTAAGGGTGTTTACTTCCACTGTGAGAAAAAGACTGCTTAGTTTTGGACTTAGAGAATGTAAGGCACGGAAGAAACCACTGCTCAGAAAAACAAACATTGCACCGTTTGAAATGGGTCAAGGAACATTGAATCTGGACAGCAGAGCAGTGGTAGAGTGTACTGTTTAGTGATGAATCCACTTTCAATATTAATAATCATGCTGGAAATGCCTACGTCAGAAGATTTGATGGTGAAGAATTTTCTCCAAAATGTGTTCTTCCCAAAATTAAACATCCAAGCTCCGTTATGATATGGGGTTGCATGTCCGTTCGAGGAGTTAGTCGCCTACACGTTGTTTCTGGGATGATGAATGCTACCAAAGACATTGAAGTACTACAGAATAAGATGCTGCGTAGTGGAAAAGACCTGTTTGGCGAAGAAAAATTTATTTTTCAGGATGATAATGCTCCTTGCCGTAGAACACAATTGGTTAAAGATTGGATGGAGAGTAATGAAATTGATAGGATGGTCTGGCCAGTGCAATCTCCGGACCTCAATGCCATCGAGAATTTGTGGCTAAGGATATCAAACATAATTTCTAAAAGCAAACCCACAAATAAAACGAAATTAATCGAATGTCTAATCCACGCTTGGCATCTCTGTATTTCCATGGAGGAAATGCAAAAATTAATAAATTTCACGCCCAGAAGATGTGAACTAGTTATTATAAACAAGGACTGGCCAAATAAATATTAAAATTAGTTTAAATTACTTAAATGTGATGTAGTATATCGTCTTGATGTAAATAGCCTAGTTTTTTTATTTAGATATGGTTAAACAATATTTAAGGTAAATGCCTTAAACTTCTATTGTCATGTATTTGGTAAGGTAATGCAGAACATTTTAACACTATTGTATAGTGTATTTTTATGTATGAGAGAGTAATAAAACAATAAATTATGTATGCAAATCCCTAAACTGTTGATACGGGTGACTCAATGAAAAACAGATATTTGTCAACAAGTTTACAGAAGTATATAGGAAAACAATTTTAAATTGAGTATGACCACCAGGTATAAAGGTTGGAGCAGAATAGAATACAATAATTGTGAGGGTTACTAATCCCTAAATAAGGTTGCCAGTGTCGAAGTGATGGAGGTTAACAGGTACTAATGAATTTGCAAGAAATGTAAGATGTTCATTTTATTGGTTATATATAACCAATAAAAGTTTAATAAGTACCTACCTATTTGCAAAATAAAGTTTAACTCTTTAGATAAAATAAAACGTTTTATTTTATCTGAAATGAGTGCATTCCACGAAGTAAGGGTTTCAACAATCAAACATTTAATTCTTTAATTCCAGGAATCTACGACAGTAATTGACTAGATAATTACCTTCTAAACTTATTCCACAGAAAATGTGATAGGGGGTTTTTCCATTTTGTAGGAAGGTCCAAGTGGCGTATTCAAAATTCTTAACAGTTCACTAAAAGTAGGTACTTCAGTTGCAAGGTGCAGTTTATTGTGTAGACTAGTGTTATGGAAAATTTGGAAGTGCCGTGTAAACGCCGAAAAATTGGTCCTTTAACAGTTAATGAAAAAACATTAATATTTAATTGTTTTAAATCAATTACAGACAAACGTTTATGTGAAAGTGTTGATGAGACCGTTGAGTTAGTTGGCAGTACACTTGGTGTTGGGAAATCTACGATTTACAGAGTTATTAAAGAAGAGAAATGTGGTAGTTTTCAAATGCCACGTAATGCTCCAGGGAAACCAAAATTTCAAATAGAATATTATTTTAAAGAAGGACTTCGACGGAAAGTGCATGAATTCTTCTTTAGACAAGAATTTCCAACACTGGATAAAGTTCTTGTCTCAGAGATGATAAGGATTACCCAGAAATGAGTCGAAGTACGTTATGGAAACTTTTAAAAGAATTAGGCTTCCGCTGGAAAAAGAATCCCAGAAAGTATATTTTATTAGAAAGAAGCGATATTGTCATATGGAGAAGACATTTTCTAAGAACCATAAAGGAAATGAGAAACCAAAAAAGAAAAATATTTTATCTTGATGAAACATGGATCAACGAGGGTCATACACCAAATAAATTTTGGCAGGATGAAACTGTTACAAGTCAAAGGCACGCTTTTGTAAATAACTTATCCTACTGGTTTAAACCCACCATCAGGAAAGGGACGCAGGCTGATAATAGTACACATTGGCAGTTCAGACGGTTTTGTTGAAGGTGGTTTATTAACTTTTGAATCAACTCGTACCGGTGACTACCATGAAGACATGAACGCTGATGTCTTTCAAGAATGGTTCGAACAAATGATAGATCTTCTTCCTAAGAACTGTGTAATAGTAATGGATAATGCAAGTTATCACTCCAGACTTATAGAAGGACTGCCCACAACCAAGTGGTTAAAAAAAGACTTGCAGAATTGGCTAAGTTCAAAAAATATTACGTACCATCCCGGATCTATAAGAAATGAACTTTATTCGTTGTGTGCCCTTCATAAAGAAAAATTTAAAAAATACGAAATTGATGAAATTGCCAAAAATCGTGGAATGACAGTACTTAGATCCCCACCATATCATTGTGAATTAAATCCGATTGAACTGGTATGGGCACAGATAAAGAGTGAAGTTTCAAGAAAAAATACCACTTTTAAAATTCATGATGTTAAACAGTTGTTTTTGGAGGCCGTAAATAATGTAAAACCTGAAAACTGGGAAAAGGCAGTAAATCACACTATTAAAGAAGAGGAAAAAATGTGGAAGCTGGACAATATTACTGATAAAATGATCGAGCCACTTATTATAAATCTTGGTTCTGAAAGTTCATCTTCTGAATCTGATTTGGATTTGTAACAAGTAGCTGTAAGTTTTATATTAATATTTTTATTCATCTATTTAACATACCTTAGACGGTTTTAAAAACTCTTTTTCTCTTTTGTAATTTTTAAAAATTAAAAAAAATGTGAATTTTTTAAAACCCTTTTTAATGTAGGCCAGTCAGTTCTAATATAGTGTGTGATAAAAGAGGTCACTTTTATGTACATACACATAACACTTTATAACACTGAAATAATTCATTTATTTTTTACAATTATTCAAAGTAATTTTTCAATTAATCTTGAGCACGCCCATGGAGTGGTCGGAGGTACCAGTTAAAATTATGCTAATTACTCTCTCGTTCATAAAAATAAACTATAGAAGACGAAAGAGACTTAATTTTATGTACACATAAAATTCTACGCCTCATGGCATCATTGGCGGGAATTTTTAAAATTTGAGGTATTATGAGAGAATGCATCAAAATGCTTAAGTGGAGTTTCCGGCTTTTAGAAATAGTTAAAGGGTTAAAATTTTATGGTCTTCACCTGCCACGGGGTGCAGATATGCCCGTGATCTATTTGTAAATCTCTTCAGGTCTTTTTTTAAAATCCTCGTCTTATTGCGGCGAGGGGCTTGTACTATCTACGAGTGTATTTATGTTAATTGGTGATGAGTTTACGTGTACCGGAAATCAGAGCATCAATAATGGATATTGAGCTGTGTTGTATATGCCAAATAACGAACATTTATATCAACAATAATAAATATTTTCGAAAAATTTTGAAACAATTTTGAGACAGTAACTTTGGTGAAACCAAACTAGCTTGGTACGTCATATTCTAATAATACTGTTGCTAAACATAACAAAATAATACTCCAAGAACACTCACGCTTGTAGCTTTGATCCGTGGAAAAATCCATGGAAATATCTTCCTTGCCACGTTCTGTAGTTTCTATGTCAGAATTAACACATATTTCATCGGTATAAACCTCGGTAGCGTTCAAGTCACAATTACTAGTAATACAAACGGTGGTGTTAGTCTCTTCAAAAAACTTGTACATCTCTACAAAAAAATCACAATCCCACGAGTTATTAGCTATAACAATTTCTCTAACGTTTGGCAAATATTTGTAAAACAGAGTAAAATTAAAGCTTGATAAATTGTTCTCACTAATATCAAGAATAGACAATGCATTTTGTACTTCGTATTTATAGTCAAAAGTAATATTACCAATAAAATTTCTGTTCAGCCACAAGTACCTTAAATTTTCCAAATGGCCAAAACTATCAAAGAAATTAATAAAGTCGAAGAAGTTATTAACTAAATCTAATACTTCTAAACTATCTAACCCCACAAAACCGTACGGTTTGATAGATTCCAAATAGTTGTTACCTAAATGTAGAGATCTTAGATTCTTCAAACCATTAAAAGCGCTGGTTTGAATTTCTGTTATATTGTTAAAACTTAGCTGCAAATCTAAAAGACTAGTTAGCTGCTTAAAATTATACTGAACTAGGTATGTAATACTGTTATGACTAATATACAAAAAGTTGAGGTTTCCTAAATTATTAAAAGCGTTAGGGTGAATATTATGGATTCGGTTGTGCTCCAAATAAAGAATTTTTAAGTTCTGGAGATGTCGAAAGGTGTTCTCGTCTAATTTATCAAGATTATTGTAGTTTAAGTAGAGATATTTGAGATTAGACAAGCCACAGAAAGCTTCCGAATTTATATAAACTATCTGATTATTACTTAGATTTAGTATATCCAAATTCTCTAGTTCTAAGAATAAATTATTAGCCAAAATCTTAATGTAATTTGTACTCAGATCCAAATGCACTAATCTCTTAATACCGCTGAAACACATCGTCTCCAATATTTGTATGCTATTATTATGTAAAACTAAAACTTTCATCAGGAAAAAATTCTCAAAGGCGTATTTCCTCAAGACTCGGACTCCGCAGTAGGGCAGATCCACTACTGAGATGTTATTTCTTTTAGGAAAATTAAAAGTGCTCTCGTCCAGGACGTCTAGTGTGCAGTTGTGGCACTTGAACCAGTGAGTTCGATTAAGAGGGATGTCCACCGTATGGAAATAGTTCATGTTGACATTATTACATGTCAGTTGTTGTCCTTGAAGAAAACTAAGGTGAAACTTGCAGGTTGGTTCAAAAGTCGATAGGCCTGCCAGAGGTAGCAACAGTGAAGAGAGTATAGGTAACCATTTTTCCATTGTCCTATAACAATAAAACATCATTAAAAAGTGTGAATTTTCTTGGTGTTACAATTCTAAATTGGATCGTTTTATAGTTGAGAATCAAATTTGTAGGCAGTAAATTCTCCGAACTGTGAATGCGATAAAGCGACATCATTGCCAGTTTGTGATGATAGATATTATAGCAATTTATAATTTAATCATTGACATGCAGCAAAATTATCATATTAATGATCGTTTTGTATTTGTTAAGGTATCTAATAAAATATATTTAATATCATCAATATTTATGTATAATATTATACCTATATACAATACTTATATATAGAAAACATCTAAAGTTCGATAATATTCTTTGTAAAAGTCATACATGACAACAACATATTCTAGGACCGGTAGAAAGGAATAGTAGATCAACGTTATCATAATTAACCAAAACTATTTAACGTGGAGTCAAACCCGGAAAACATCTGAAGGGATTCAGGGATTCTGCAGTATTTACTGCCTTCCCTTGCTCAACCGTTTTCATCTCTCTCTGTTGTCCCATTCTCTATCGTTTAGGCCTCTCTTACTCATGGCGTCGTCTACTTCGTTCCTCCAGGATCTTCGGGGTCGTTCTCTTTTCCTCCTTCCTATGGGGCTCCATTCGGTTATTCTCTTTATCCATCAGCTGTCGCTAGTTCTTCTTACATGTCCATACCACTTTAGTCTGTTTTGTTTTATATATGTTAGTATGTCTGTTTCTATTGATGTTCTTTGCTTTATTTCATCATTACTTCTCCTATCAGAGAACATTGGGCCAAATTCACTTGCGACATGGACTACGACCTATAGGGTGCCCAAAAGAAAGTATGGAAAATGCTCCGCAACAGGAAAAAACCAGTTAACGAGTTTGTGCAGACCAAAGGAGTACCTATAGAGACATGGCAACAGCATTTTAAAGAGCTA
Source organism: Diabrotica balteata (assembly GCA_918026665.1). NCBI lineage: Eukaryota > Metazoa > Arthropoda > Insecta > Coleoptera > Chrysomelidae > Diabrotica > Diabrotica balteata. Next base: position 173,694,336 of record OU898277.1, on the reverse strand, counting down.
TATGATGCTGAAGAAACGCTGAATATAAACGAAGGCGAAACAGATGTGAGTGCTACAATCAATGACGAAGAAGTAGAAGCAAAGATCAAAAAGCTAAAAAACAAAAAATCACCGGGAACGGATGGTATACCCAATGAACTTTTAAAATATGGAGGCCCGGAACTTGCAAGTAAACTATTTAACAAAATATTAAACAAAACAGAAACACCAGAGGAATGGCATAATAGTATCACAATTCCCATATTTAAAAAAGGACAAAAAACTTTCCCACAAAACTATAGAGGAATAACCCTCTTAAATACAACAATGAAACTTTTCACGGGTATTCTCAAGGACAAATTGGAAAAGCAAATCACTAATGCTGAAGAACAACAAGGTTTTACAAAAGGGCGGTCTATAACAGACGCAGTATTTATAATAAAACAAATAAAAGAAAAAGCTATAGAGTTCGGCATGCCAGCGTATATTTGCTTCATTGATTTGACGAAGGCATTTGACAGAGTTCGCCTGGCAGACATTCTAAATATATTAATAGAAAATGAAACACCGACCAGTAAAACAAAGATACTCCATAAACTAAATAACAACAACGTAACCAAAGTTAGAGCAGGAGACGAATTCACTGAAAATATTCCAACACCGGGAGGAATTAGACAAGGCGACAGTTTAAGCCCCTTCTTGTTTAATCTTCTCATGGGCAAAATTATCAACAAAGTAACATCTCTTAATCTCGGATATAGAATGGGCAACAAAAGAATTGGTATGGTGTGTTACGCAGACGATGCAGCAATTATTGCCGAATCAGAAGATGATCTCCAAAGGCAGCTCTTTCAGTTCTTTCAAACGAGCCGACTACTAAATATGAACATCTCTACCAACAAAACTAAATGTATGACAATAGCAAAAGATCCGCTCAGATGTAAGTTAGTGGTTGAGGACAACCCCATAGAACAGGTGATGCAATTCAGATATCTGGGCATAGATATATCAAGCACCCACGACCCAGTAAAGGACCTGAGGAGTCAGATCAACAAAGCATCTGCACTGTCAGGTTGTCTGCGGGAGATAGTCTGGTCAAATCCGTATATGCGCACAGATAGTAAAATTAGAATCTATAAGACTTGCATACGACCGATCATGACATATGGCATAGAAGTGCGCGAAGATACTAACAAAACGAAACAGATGCTAAGGGTTGCCGAAATTAGAACCCTAAGAACAATAATGGGGAAAACAAGAAGAGACAGAGCGAGAAATACAAACATTAGAGAGCAGTGCAAAATTCAAGATATTGTAAGATGGGGAAGGCAGCGCAAGAGGATGTGGTACAACCATGTAAGACGAATGGATGATAATAGACTCCCAAAAATTGCCCTAGAAAACAATCCGCCCGGTTCAAGACCCCCGGGAAGACTACCTAAAAGATGGAGGGATAGTTGGCAATCTACCTCCCAAGAAATTAACCAGAGGTAGCTTCAGAATTAAACAGATCGAAAGATCTACAAAAAGTAGAAGAAGAAGAAGAAGAAGACTTCTCCTATCCATTCTTGTTACTCTGCAGCACTTCGCAGGCATTCCATCTCTGTTGGTTGCTACTGTTTTACTGCTGTTTTATATATATATATATATATATATATATATATATATATATATATATATATATAAGTAAATTTTCAATATTGGGTTTGCAGCAATAAAAATGATACGTGTACTCTTTTAAATTTTTATTCCGAGCTTTCGGACATGGTTATGTCCTTCATCAGGGAGCTACAAATGTGATGAATAGTTTGTTACAGGTTTGTATAATTAATTAAAGATTCGCTACTTACAAACTTAATGAGATTGGATCATCAATGATTTTCTACAATGTCGATAAAACTTATCACAGTCTGTCATATTTTTACATAAAACTTATTCCTATATTTAAAATTTAAAAGAGTACACGTATTATTTTTATTGCTGCAAACCCAATATTGAAAATTTACTTCCTTGTTGTCAGCAAATACTTCTAGTTCATTATATATATATATATATATATATATATATATATATATATATATATATATAGAAATAAAGAGCTATCGCGACCACTATTATTTACATTAATAATTAATAGTTCAACCGAAATGTCCTCTCTTGTGTCTAAGTCCCACATTATATCTTCTTCTTTTATAGTGTGTCTTATATAATTTTTCCAAGACTCGGGTGTGACATTTTGTATGGTAGTAGCTAACAAGCACTTCACCTTCACCTCTTCCATTTTAAAATATTTTCTCACAAACAAGTTTTCTCTTGCCACTTGGTTTTTTATTTGAGCCCATAGAAGGTCGATAGGGTTCAGCTCACAATGATTAGGAGGGAGACGATGTACAATTATCTTTGTCCTTGGTAATGTCCCTTCTAACCCACCAAATCTCGAAGATTAGTTAGTTCAAGAGTTCAAGTTTATAAAGATTCTCTACCTACCAGCCAACACTATCCCTATCTTGCAGCCCATGGATCAGCAAGTGATTTCTAATTTTAAGAAGTTGTATACCAAGTAAATTTTTTGGCGCTGCTTTGAGGACACGGAGAACATAAAACTTACCCTTCAAGAGTTCTGGAAGGACCACTTTAACATAGTAATATGCCTAAGAATTATTGAGCAGGCCTGGCTGGGTGCTACAGAAAGGACCTTAACCTCTGAATGGAAAAAGCTGTGACCTGAGGCTGTAGATGAAAGGGCTTGCGAAGGACTGGAACCCGAAGTGTCAGTGGTAGATGAGAATGTTTCTCTTGGAAAATCCATGGGTCTGGAGGTGCATGAAAGAGATGTGAACGAACTTCTCGAAGAACAGTCTCGGGAGCTGATAACCGAGGAATTAGACGAACTACATTCGCAGCAGCATACGGTGATTCAACGAAAAATTAGTTTTGAAGAGGAGCCAGAATTGGATAGATATAAAGAGATATAAAGGACATAATAAAATCAACAGATTGGGAAAACAGAGGAATATGTATTAACGGAAAATACCTAAATCACCTTAGATATGCGGATTATATACTCCTGATCTCCTCGGAACGACAAGAACTGGAATTAATGCTGAATGAACTTCATAAAAAATCACTGCAAAAAGGCCTAAAAATTAAGTTCAACACAACAAAAGTAATGACAAACACGGAAGACCAAGAGGCAATAAAAATAAAAACAGAAAAAATATAACAGGTAAATGAGTATATCTATCTAGGACAAGCAATCAGAGCTAACAGAAAGAATCAAACAGCCGAAATATCGAGACGAGTAAGAATGGGATGGGCAGCGTTCGGCAAACTTACTTACGTTCTAAAAAATCAAACAATCCCTCTATACTTACGAAGCAAGGTATATAACTCCTGTATAATATCGGTGCTCACCTACGGAGCACAGACATGAACATTTACACAGGCCAATTTGGATAGGATAAGAAAGGCACAAAGAGCGATGGAGAGACACATGTTGGGTGTATCACTTAGAGATAGAAAACGTAACCAGTGGATCAGAAACAGAACAAAGACAGTAGACGCGATAGAACAAGCAGCAAAACTGAAATGGAAATGGGCTGGACACAATGAACGTCTCCAAGACGGACGATGGAACAATGCCATCGGAAAGTGGCGTCCATACAATGCAAAGAGATTAAGAGGCAGACCACAGATGAGGTGGAAAGATGACATTAGGAAACAAGGAGGTCCCACATGGCAGAGAACAGCTCAAGATAGGGAAAGATCGAGAGAACTGGGGGAGACCTATATCCCACAATGGAAGGATAGAGAATAGGTTCAAAAAAAAAGGAGATCCTGGGAATGTGGGAGATAGTTGCAGATTTCTAAAAGTCACCCCGAAAAAGTTACAACTGGTCGTGCATCGGTGTTGTTCATCGAAACTTGCCCAACACATTTCCGCAATATTCTGAAAGGGAGGAAGAAACAAATCCCGTGTGACGAAAAAAGCGAAGACCACTGACGAAGATTAAACGCTTTCTTAAGCTCTTCATTTTTTGTTAAAAATGTTTCTTTAATTAATGACATTTCAGTTAATTTAAATGGTAAAATTGCTTTGGAATACGAGCAATTTGACATACGAGCAAGATTACGGAACGAATTACATTCGTATGTCAGGTACCACTGTATATTTCTACTGTATACTATTCGTATTGCTTCATCATGCTTAAAAATGTTCAAAATAACAAAAGGTAAATCATTAATTTCGTACAAATACCATGTAATTACAATAAACTACAATAAAAATAATTCTAGACAATATCAAATCTTCTCTTGTCAAAACCTTGAAACAGTTTCACAAACACGAACCTTGAAATATTTGGTAATATTGTCCATTATGCAGATTAAGTAACCATATAAAGAAATAAACTTTTGTGTGTGTATACAATACGCATTCCAAATGTTTTAGTGACTGTGAATATTCATGAGTTTTTTTATAGTGGACCAATAGTATGAGTACATAAATTTAAATAAGTAAATAAAGAATCAATCTCATTGTAAATTCAAATTGGAAAATTATGTATTAAGATGACATGATGTTTATGCAAAAAATATTATTATAGTAAGCGCAGTATACATTGTACTCTTGTAGTAGTAGTATATAAGGTTATTATTATTTAATCAAAATTTCATTTTAGTTAAGTTTAAGGTAGCTTGAACCAAATTCCTTCTTAAAATCGTATTATGGAAGTCAAGTCTTAGACTCTGGAAATCAAATACCCATATAGGTGCTTTCATTTCGAGGAAGAACTCTATTGAATATGGGATATGTAGTATAATCTAGTGTTCTTAATGTTGTGACAGTGTCCTTAATGTTGTAACAGCTGTCAGTATTCAAATAATTGTTCTGTCATTCGAATGTCAAGTTTTATGCGAATAAAAGCCTAATTCTGCTAAAAAGGCATTTTACTACAATTTTATTCGCATAGATATACAATGGGGAAGTACTTCAGACCAGATAAACTAGAGGCTGATTAAAACTCTTAAACTGTCACCAAAGAATTCAAACATTGATGTGAAACATTCAAGAATTTTGGAAAGCAATGAATTCAGACAGATTGAAGCCTCTACTAAATTTTCCAGTTCATAATGATTCTAAAAGTCTTTAGAGGTCACTTGGAATTTTTTCACATTACTCAGAATGGGTTAAAAAAAATTTCAAAAAAAACTAGGTGTTATAGATTGGAACCATTGGATTGCCATGAGTTTTTGTTTACTTATCAACGAAGATTAAACTAGTGGAACTCCAATTCCTTTATGTCTTATAGATTCAGACAAAGTATTACTAAGAAAATTTGTACGAAGAAGTAAGTTTGATCCTTTAGTTGAAGAGGTTGGTCTTATAGTGGCTTCCCACGATCGGAGATTCTACAGATCTTCGCGGACAGCCGATCAGCACGGACGGCAACGCACCGCAGACAGAGCGCTTCCTACGGTCCGTGACAGTCTGTGTAGGTCCGTGACAGTATTGTTTGATTATATCATAAAAAGGCCACTCAGGTTTGTAAACATCATCAGCCCCACTTTCAGTTCCCATCGATTCTCTAACTTTTGTTTTTTGCCTTTTGTATGTCGACATTAAATTATTTCTCTTCTTTTTTAATTCTTTAATCGAAATAGTACTATTCTTCAATTGATTTTTTATTCGGTTCGATGCATCGTTGCGGTTCTTATGCTCTGGCGCAGTGGAATTTCATAAACTTGGTTCATTTTGATACAAATTTAAAAAAATCAAAAATAACTCCGTTTATCCATTCCATTTTTTAGCAAAAAAACTGCAAAACAACTTTGACAACACTACAGGGAACTACTCGTGTCAGTGAATGAAAAACTTCTGACTTGCACTTGTCTGGTAAAACACAGACGTGCTAGGATCGCGTTGCACGAGCATATACCGCACATTTGATGTTACCGACTCTAGATGGATAGGACGCACCAGCACGGACGTGCCTGTGCTACCACGGACGAGACCTTTTCCACGGTGCGTGGTGCGGGCTGGTCCGCTTACGTCCGCAATATCGCCAAACGTGGGAAGCCGCTATTAGAAGCCGATTTAGATTACGCCTTAATACAGTATCCCAATGGAAAGAAACGTACAGTTGCAACGAAGCATTTAACTCCCAGGGTTACCTAAAATTATTAAATCACGATAACGAGAAAGATGAACATGAAAGTCGAAATAGTACACTTACAGAATTCCACTAGTGAATTAATACCAGATGAGATAGAAAATAATTTATCTGTTCAAAAATCGAACCAAAATCAAGTACCTGATGATAATCATAAACTTGATTGGAAAACTAAGATTTTCAATCTAGCCGTAAATCATTTAAAATCAAAAATAAACCTATATATTTGCAATATTTTATCCCATTGTCAAATGACAATTTAAAATTTTTTCTTCAGAAATATTGCAAAATCAACATCCCAAGCTAGGCAACGCTAAGAAGGAATTACATAAATTCTTTGTATTCTACGGTGACTGGAAAAATCAAAAAGAAGTAAAAAATAATTATTTTTATTTTATATACATTAATAATTATTTACATATGCATGCATGAAACCACTAATTCCGCTGGGCCTTATATATCTCATTTATTGATTAGAATTCTCGACCAGCAGTCCTGCTCAAAAGCACATTTGTTTGCTTGCAAACAGATAGAAAAAACGAATTCTTTAACAGCTACAAGATTCGTACAAGAAAAATTAGAGAATTTCTTTCTACCAGATTCCATTCCTTTTGAGAAGTTATTACTGTTCTTATTCGATGTTGCGCCCTATGTGATCAAAGCAGGACAACATATTAAAATATTTTATTCAAAAAATCAGCATGTAAATGTTTGGAGTATGGTGTTAATAGAATTGCGGAAAATAAAATTTTTCCTTTTTTAATAAACTCGTATCTAATATAAAGAAGTTTTTCTTAAACCACAATATAACATGTAATGACAAGAAGGGGATCTGGTTGGTAGCAGCATTTTTTGATTGTACGTATATTACAGATCTAAACCAGTTAGTTACTGAGTTGACTCATGAAAATTGTCAAGCACTACTTGTTGATGCAAAATAAACTATTACCTCAACAACAAACATCTATTCAGAAAGATTATGCTTGTGTATTAGATGTTAGTTCAAAGTTGGAGTCAAATAGAATTAATAGCTTGGAGATATCTATTAACAGTGAGCTAGTAGCACTGTCGTGAGAAAAATAAAAGAACCATTGAAAAACGTAGTACAAAAAAAAATTCTTTTTAGCAAATGTGGCTAAAATTCTTTGTGGTGACTTTGTGGTAAATTTTAATATTGATACTCGATCAATAAATGGTTCAAAATATGCTCCGATTACATATGTTGATGAAGAACGCAGCATTTATGTTTACAAGTATACATGGGCGCCAGCAGCAGGGTGCAAGGGGGTGCATATGCATCCCTCTGTCTGGAAAGAAAGTACATAGCTATACATGCATAATTCTATATTTTATACAAATTAATAGTATGTGTATATCTAAATGTACCCCCTAAAAAGCAGATGCACCCCCTGAAAATATTCCTTGCGGCACCCTTATATAAATTATTTTACACGTATGTACTTTATAAATAATGTTTTCAAACATGAGTTCAACACATCGAAAAGCTTCTTTAATAGAATCTAATTAAGTGGTTAGAAAGGCTTTGTATATAACTATGTGACTTGTCAAAAAGCATCCTACGTTTAAATGTACTTATTTTCTCTTTATTTTGTTAATTTTGCGAAACAATAATAAAAGTTCCGTTAGCCCTAGATATTTATTTTGAAATGTTCCCAATGATCCCTTTTGGAGATATCGCAAATTACTTATTACATTCTTACTTTCTCCATTACTTTCTCAACCACCCTAGTTTGAAATTCAACTTTTGCTGAACGTCATCCCCAAAAACTGTTAACTAACCTAAGTAGTTTTTTTCCAACATAAATATACCTAAGTCAACAAATCTAGTATAGTATAGTATGAAAAACTCTTTAATTCCGATGTTTTCTGCATTTGTTGTATTTTTTTTATTTTCTTATACATTATGTTATTGAGAAAAAATAAATAACAACTATTGCAAAATATCCTCCAAGATTGTGGTAAAACGAAGTACAGGGAGAAGACAATGATATGGCTCCTGAAATTAAAACCATCATTTGACTGCAAGTCCAAACAACTATAGCTGCATATCCAAAATTCAAATAGTCTTGCTGATAGTCAAACTTCTAAACAGAGTAAGCATGACAAAAAAGAAATTTCACACCCATTAATTACCAACAATACAGGGTGTTTCAAAAAGGTATGTCATAAATTAAATCACGCATTCCGGGGACAAAAATAAATTGATTGAATCCAATTTACCTTAGTACAAAAGTGTACACAAAAAAAGTTACAGGCCTTTGAAGTTACAAAATAAAAATTGTTTTTTTTTGCGTTATCTCCTAAACTACTTGACATTTTGTAATAAAAATGGACACGTTACTTTCTTGTTCTGAACATTTTTTATAAAAAAGAAATAGTAAAATCTAAGCACATAGCAAAATTTTAAGGGGGTGTGCAGCCCTAAATCCCCCCAAACTTTTGAGTAGGTACGTTTAATCAAATGAATTTTGTGGCATCATAAGTTTAACACATTATTTTTAAAACTTTTTTGGTTCTTACCACTTTTTCGAAAAACTAGTTTTTTCCTAGTTGGTCATAAAATTACAATTAGTTTCTACTGATACAATAATTACAAACAGTTTCATTAATAATAGTCAATAATTTGAAGCTATCATTTATTGTGTGTTGTGTATGATTAATATTAAAAATTTTGATATTACAATGGTCTAAGGTAAACAACCAGTCCTTGCCACTCTACCAATTGTTGTCACTGACCTTAAATTATAAGAAAATAAGAAAATTACTTGAAATCAAATTATATTTTTTGCAAGTACTAATACATTATTAAGTTTGACAACTGTATACTGTTGTACAATACCCAAGTATCAGCCATTTTTGTTGTATACCCCTTAGAGTAGTGTTGTGTAAAATTTCTTCCTATTTTTTGTGATTTCTTATGAAAAAATTAAGGTAAGTACATTTTTCTTTTTCTTATTCACTTTTGTAAATGATTGTTTTATACAATTATTTACACATGTGCTCCTCTTAAATACTCTAAACTACATTTGTTTGCTGTTTAAATTCAGTTAAGGGTACATATTTCAGAAAGAAATGTATAATTAAATTTTACAATTATAAATGTATAAATGTATATTTTGCACGAAAATCGGATGAATTTTGACATTGTTGACATTTCTAACTTGAACCTTAACCTTTTTTTGTGGGGTGTTTATGTTTACTATTTGAAATATATTTAAAATGGTACAAAGACCTAATTATTATATAAATGCAATGAATAAAGTGTTGCTTTTGGGTCTTCTACACTATGTGAGGCAAAAATTACGAGAACGTAGCTCAATATAATATATATTATATATCAAACAAAACAGCTAACATTTATTGACAGTTCATTGAAATAAATATCAATCCATCCAATAATCTGACACATAACACATATATGTTAAAAAATTTCGGATACGACAATCAAATATATTCGTACAAAAAAATTTCGTATTTCGTATCATCGGATATCGGATCTGTGAAAATCCAGCATAATTAAGATTTGTAGTTGTGTTATTAAAACGTTTGTATACTAAAATACTTTTACCTAAAAATTGTTTAATTGTATGTGATAATTACTTTTATTAACAATTTTTTACAGGTATTATTATTTTACAGTATGTTCTCTTTAGTGAGCCTATTAGTGTTATCACTCCCTAGATATATCACAGAAGTTAACAACACCAATATTTTTTCTTTAAACTTTATAGAAAATTAAACTTTTTCTTAAATAAAATTAAATAAAAATAAAAACTTTGTTATCTAATTTAAAATTAGATATCTACGCTACTGCTCAACGAAGCAGCGGCCAGTCTAACATTGTTGCCATTTTCTAGGATTTTGCTCGTTCTGGGTCCTATACATTTTCTCACGAAATTACGTGTCGACTATACCTGGCAATGACTGGTTACAAAATTTTTTATGAATACCAGTCATTGCCACAAGTGGCCATTAATGGTTTGGCTTATTTTTAATTCATTATAATGTGTAAATTTACTGTTTAAAATTACGGTGTTGCCACTATTTTTTTTATTGCAAAAACTTTACTTTTACCAATTATTGCCAGTGGTGGCAATCACTGGTTCTAATGAATGTCTAAATGACACCTAAAAGGAATTATTCGAAAGAGCAATTGGCCAAACCCCTAGAGAATGTAAAAAGGGAATCTCAGCAGCTACCGCAGCAAAAATTCATGGAGTTCTTCATAGTACTTTGAGGCATAAGAGAGATGGAAAGTCACCATTATTTTGTTCTATGGACCATTTTACAATTTTAACCAAAGAAAATGAATCAGTCTTAGTGAAATGTATTTTACATCTATCAGAAAGACATTTTCCTGTTTCAAAAGTTTAGCTTTTGGATACATTTCAGAAAATAATAAATTCTACAGAAAGAGAGAAATCATTTATTCATAGCCGTCCCAGTGACAAATGGTTTCGCTTGTTTTTGACAAGCTTTGTGACACAAAGAGTGTCACTTAAGCACTTAAGTATTTTGAAGAAAAGCCAGGTGAAGAAACTTTAAATAGGTTTAAGGTAACTTTAAATGAAAATCAGGATTGGAATGGTTCTATTGAGGATAAATCCCTTTTTAACATATGGAAAGAATGGATAATGGAAACACTACCAAATTAAATGTACCATCCAAAACAATATTACCATATTTACAACTCACTACACACCAGTAAAAAATTTCCAACCAAATATCTCTGGTACCCATAGCTCAGATATATTGTCTACTCCTGAACCAAGTACATCGCATGTACACTTGGAGAGTCCATGCAAAGTTCCTACCCCGTTTAAAAAAGCACTGTTTTGGTCAGATCCAAAACCTCAGACAAAGAAGATAAAACTAAAGGAAAAGATTCCATCCGTGGTACAATCAGAAGCTTGGCGTGAATATCACTTGAAAAAAAAATGAAAAGAAAAAGAAAGAAGTAAAAACCAAAGAAAAATTGCAAGAGTGCAAGAATGTCTATTGAAAGAGAAGCCAAAACGGGATATTTCTGATGACGATGGAAAGGATGAAGAGTGGATTGAGAGTGGTAGCAGCTGTGATGACATAGACTTTTGTGATAACCCTAACAAAGAATTTTGCCCATTAACTCACAGAGAACTTAGTGTGGGAAACTATGTACTTGTGAAATTCCTAGGTGGTAAAAAAAGATCCATAACATACAGATATGTTTGTATTATCCAAGGCCTTATGGACAATAATGATGTACAAGTAACGTCTATGAAATCTGTTAGTGTTGAAAAGAACATTTTTATTTGTGATGAAAAATACATCTACTTTCTTAACGAAAATCGTGTGTTAGGTATACCGCCAACCCCTATTATTTTATCCACTGGTGAACGGATCCGTTATGAATTTACTTTGCCAGTGGATGTATTTGAGGCCTAAAGCCTGTGGAATTTTTATTAATAAACAATATTTTTCAGTAAGATGTAGAGTTATTTCTGTATGGCAATGACTGGGTGTCAATAATTGGTATTTTGAAAAATTGTGTGGCAATTATTGGTTTTTTGGCTTTATATGGTTTTTAGCTTTAACTTTCTTATAGTGACAATGACTGGTCATTTACCTTACACATTTCAGGAAATGGCAAATATGCATTTAACTTTGGGTAACTTTGATCAGATTAAATTATGGTTTCAATAAACTATCGGGAATATTGTAGGTAAATGTAAAGGAAATAGTGCAGCAGCCGCAAGGCGTTATGCAGTAAAATACCCCAATCGAAATACACCCGATAGACGATTATTTCTGACCATTAATCGTCGTTTACGGGAATCGCGTTTATTCTAACCGCAAGTTGCTGGCAATAGTGGTCGTCCAATAATGTATGTAACTGATGAAGACATTTTATAAAATCATTGAGAAAGTCCCTGGAACAAGTACAAGGGTAATAGCTGCTCAAATAAATGTTCCTCACATAAAGGTTTGAGCACAGTTGGGCCGACGAAAATCCTCACGACAAAATAACGACCCATCACCAAAGGACTTTCAAAGTTAATGTTTGGGCAGGAATTGTGGTAGTGGCAGGATTGGATAACAATCTAATAGGCCCAGTATTTCTTCCCAACAATTTAAATGGTGATAATTATTTGCTGTTCTTGTCAAACGATTTACAAGAGTATTTGGAAGAAGTGAATATTGCAATAAGGCAAAATATGTGGTTTCTACAAGATGGCACTCCACCGCATTACAGTAATGAAGTCCGAGAATACCTTTGTAGGCAGTATCCTGGTAGGTGGATTGGAAGGGGTCGTGAAGCACCTATTTCTTGGCCACCCAGAAGTCCAGGTCTTAACCCCATGAACTTTTGCTTCTGCACTTACAGAATTCCACTAGTGAATCAATACCAGATAAGATAGAAAATAATTTATCTGTTTAACAACCGAACCAAAATCAAGTACCTGATGATAATCATGAACATAGATTGGAAAACTCAGATTTTCAATCTAGCCGTAAATCATTTAAAATTAAAAATAAACCTATATGTTTTAAGATTTTATCCCAGTGTTAAAGTTGTCAAATGACAATTTTAAATTTTTTCTTCAGAAATATTGCTAAATTAACATTACAAGTTAGGCAAAGTTAAGAAGAAATAACATCAATTTTTTGTATTCTACGGTTACTGGAAAAATAAAAAAAAGTACAAAATAATTATTTTTACTTATGCATGGATTGATTCCGCTTGGCCTTATATATCTTATTTATTGATTAGAATTCTCGACCAGCAGTCCTGCTCAAAAGCACATTTGTTTGCTTGCAAACAGATAGAAAAAACGAATTCTTTAACAGCTACAAGATTCGTACAAGAAAAATTAGAGAATTTCTTTCTACCAGATTCCATTCCTTTTGAGAAGTTATTACTGTTCTTATTCGATGTTGCGCCCTATATGACCAAAGCAGGACAACATATTAAAATATTTTATTCAAAAAATCAGCATGTAAATGTTTGGAGTATGGTGTTAATAGAATTGCGGAAAATAAAATTTTTCCTTTTTTAATAAACTCGTATCTAATATAAAGAAGTTTTTCTCAAACCACAGTATAACATGTAATGACAAGAAGGGGATCTGGTTGGTAGCAGCATTTTTTTATTGTACGTATATTACAGATCTAAACCAGTTAGTTACTGAGTTGACTCATGAAAATTGTCAAGCACTACTTGTTGATGCAAAATAAACTATTACCTCAACAACAAACATCTATTCAAAAAGAATATGCTTGTGTATTAGATGTTAGTTCAAAGTTGGAGTCAAATAGAATTAATAGATTGGAGATATCTATTAATAGTGAGTTAGTAGCACTGTCGGGGGAAAAATAAAAGAAACATTGAAAAACGTAGTACAAAAAAAAAATTCTTTTTAGCAAATGTGGCTAAAATTCTTTGTGGTGACTTTGTGGAAAATTTTAATATTGATACTCGATCAATAAATGGTTCAAAATATGCTCCAATTACATCTGTTGATGAAGAACGCAGCATTTACGTTTACAAGTATACATGGGCGCCAGCAGCAGGGTGCAAAGGAGTGCATATGCACCCGTCTCTCTGGAAAGAAAGTAAATAGCTATACATGCATAATTCTATATTTTATACAGATTAATAGTATGTGTATATCTAAATGTACCCCCTAAAAAGCAGATGCACCCCCTGAAAATATTCCTTGCGGCACCCTTATATAAATTATTTTACACGTATGTACTTTATAAATAATGTTTTCAAACATAAGTTCAACACATCGAAAAGCTTCTTTAATAGAATCTAATTAAGTGGTTAGAAAGACTTTGTATATAACTATGTAACTTGTCAAAAAGTGTGACTTGCCCCAAACTTTTGAGTACGTTTAATCAAATGAATTTTGTGGCACCATAAGTTTAACACATTATTTTAAAAACTTTTTTGCCTCTTACCACTTTTTCGAAAAACTAGTTTTTTCCTAATTGGTCATAAAATTACAATTAGTTTCTATCACTCTCACGTCAAAATAACGACCCATCACCAAAGGACTTTCAAAGTTAATGTTTGGGCAGGAATTGTGGTAGTGGCAGGATTGGATAACAATCTAATAGGCCCAGTATTTCTTCCCAACAATTTAAATGGTGATAATTATTTGCAGTTCTTGTCAAACGATTTACAAGAGTATTTGGAAGAAGTGAATATTGCAATAAGGCAAAATATGTGGTTTCTACAAGATGGCACTCCACCGTATTACAGTAATGAAGTCCGAGAATACCTTTGTAGGCAGTATCCTGGTCGGTGGATTGGAAGGGTCGTGACGTACCTATTTCTTGGCCACCTAGAAGTCCAGGTCTTAACCCCATGGACTTTTGCTTCTGGGGGTTTATGAAAGAGAAAGTGTTTTATGTACCAATAGAGGACGGACATCAATTCAGGGTTAGAATAATTGAAGCTGCAAATTAATTTCGTCAAAAAAATATGATTTTTCAGCGCAATCGGTTTTCCTTATTAAAACGATACCGAATGTGTATTAAAGAAAATGGGGTAATTTTGAGTATTTATTGTAATATCATATTTATAGAAGTTATAGACATTTTTTGTACTTGTTAATTCATTTAAGCCATTTATTAAGCAAAAAAATTTTAAAAATAATGTGTCACTAATGATGCCACAAAATTCATTTGATTTGTACTCAAAAGTTGGGGGGATTTAGGGCTGAACCCTGTCCCCCTTAAAATTTTTCTGTGCGCTTAGATTTTGTTGTTTCTTTTGTATGAAAAATGCTTTCAGAACAAGAAAGTAACGTGTCCATTTTTATTATAAAATGTCAAGTAGTTTAGGCGATAATAAAAAAAACAATTTTTATTTTGTAACTTCAAAGGGCTGTAACTTTTTTTGTGTCCACTTTTGTACTAAGGTAAGTTGGATTCAATGACCTTTTCAAAACACCCTGAATATCCAAAATTCAAATAGTTTCGATGATAATCAAATTTCTAGAGAAAGCACGACGAAAAAGAATTTCACACCCATTAATTACCAATAATATACAGGTCGCAAAGCATTAAACACAAAATACTCAACACAGAATACATTTTTTGAAATATATAACTAAAAATAAAAATTTTTATTTACAAAGACATTGTAAGTTTTTATTAAAAGTGACTTAAACAGCTTTTGATTGACCCAGAATGTTTGTTAAGTAATGATATTTACAAACATCGAGTACCGTTAAAAAACAACCAAACAAAACATTGACTGAGACCTCCAAAATCAAACAAAACTACTTAGTAGAAATATTCTAGTTAAACTGTTTATGTCTCAATACAGATTTGTGTACTGAAACGATTTTTAAAATTACCTGTACCTACTCACCCTTTTCTAAGAAGTATTCACCCAGTTCTTCAAAAACAACCAAAAAACTGAACACACAAAACTACATCGTATTTATGTTAAGTCAACATCTGCTTAAAAAATTGTTTAATAACGTCAATATCCACTGCAACATCCAAATTTAATGAACAAACACCAAACTCTTTAACGTTCTGCGTCGTATTTTTTCGTTGGAAGATTTGTTGTGGGGAAAAGGAACCGCCGCGGTACTGGGTTCGATTCGATCGATGTGGTTGGTTGTGGCTGTGGTACTCTCGGTTCTCTCTCGACAGACCATTTACCTTTTTAAAAGATCGCTGTTTACCACAGCGTGCAGTGCGGCTGTAACATTATAATCGAACCAAGGTCAAGCTCTCTTGGTTCTTTGGTTGCTCTTGCATGGGAATTGAATATCTCGAGCATTACGAGTGGGTACCTATTATGCTTTTGCTTTGGACGGCTATCGCTGGGTGATGCGAGATGGGAACTGCCTGCATTTTTAAAACTTCTTTCCTTATGTACAAAAACTGTTACAAATATTACTTTTTGATTTTTGAAATATGCGAAATCTCAGTTTCTGGACACTTTATAACGATATTGTACAAAAGAATCTGGAAAGTTTGTCATAAAATCTGTTTTTCTTTTGTTTATTTGTGATCCCACTTATTTGTTTGCCTGTGAACGTTTATTAAACATTACTTCGGCAAGTGTTAGCATTTTTCGGCAAGATTTATTTAGGCCTTGTACCAATGAGTGTTTTGAATGCATACTACAGAACTACTAAGAAGAACTTGGGTGACATCATTCCTCTTTGTGTAACAACTCTCTCCAAGGGGAACTCATTAGTTTTTTCATGGATTCTTGCAGTTGAAATTTTATAGATGTTTTAGATTAATTGGGTGTATCTGTAATCCACATGACACTTGATACAACTTTGATTATTTCGTCCGATTTTATCGTATGGAAAGCCTTTTGAAATAAAAAAAACTAGTACTAGTGGACGGTTGTATTTTATAGGTTTTTCGTTTAAGATTTTTAGCGCTATAAGATGATCATTGGTACCGAAACCTTAGCAAAAACCGACTTGTTCTATTCAGTTTATTTTCTATCTACATGTGACCATTTTAGTAAAAACTTTATAAAATCGGAAAAACGCTTTTAGTTTTACAGTTTTACTCCTAGAAACCTTTTGGCCGGCATTATTCTTTCTCCCTCGGGAGTGAATAAATTGAATATACTGAATTTTTTCGAGGATAACTTGTCGTCCAACTTTAATGGCCTCGACTTTTATACACATCTTGGTGAGAATATGTTTTTTTTTCGTCCTTGGTAATCCTGCTATGTCTTATGAACCCTGGTTAACTACTCTCATTGAGATGTCACCCATCCAGAGGTTTCTTTTCCAGTTCCAGTTTTGCGATGTAAAGTAGATGTCTTAGTCTGATTCTTAAATTAGCAATGTTTATTCAGTTGCCTATGTCCATGAGTCCTCTCCCCCTAGATACCGTGGCAATATTGTTATCTCTACTGCACTGCGTGGGTGATGTTTTTGTGCCTTTGTGGGAAGTTTTCTCACTTTCCTCTGAATACTTTCTATATCTGTTTTTGACCACTTTATAATAGGTATTTATTGCCTTAAACAAATTTTTACTATTAAGTTATAATCTATTTAGATGTCTTACTTTTAGTACGAACTCAGAACTTAGTTCTGAGTTCGTGTTCATTTGTTTATGGTCAATTTTTCATGCTTTTTTTTACTCCGAGATATTTGTACATATCATTTTCACCCATTGCCTCGATGTTTTGGCTATATTAAATATCGAAATATTACAGGGCACTTGTCCAGTACAAAGTACATACTGATATTATTTGAAAGTTTCTACAGTTTTGAGCATCTGACCTAGGTGGTTTCGAGTGGAAGCCATTAACTTCAAATCATCAATATACAACAGATGATTAAGCTTCTCCACAATAGAGTTTTTATTTTTGATGCTAAAACTTTATTTTTAATGCTAGGAAGGAAAAGACTATCGTGGCTCAGAAACATCCGACAATGGACAGGGCTAAATTTTGAACGGCTAATAAGAACAGCCGAAGATAGAGAAGAGTTTAAAATTGTAGTAGCCAACCTTCATTGAGAAGAGGGCACTTTAAGAAGAAGAAGATGCTAAAACCCTAGTCAGTGAAATGCAGTAGCTGAGATAGTGGGTCCTAGATAGGTCTAAAATAGATTTAACGAGTCTCCCTCGTTGAATTGTGAAAAGCCCCCGGTGAATTGTGATATCTACAGTTTCGATATTATTTTCACCAGGTATTTGAAGGTGCACATCCTTTCTGTTCTCTATGATACTTTTTGGAGCACGACGTTTGGAGATATGTTGGGCTACACAGGATGTGACCAATTTGTACAAAGTTGAAAGACAAGTGGTACTTTGCTGGATCTTGGGTGTTATTTTGATCCTTTGGTATTAGATAACTTTTTGACTTGGGTATGATTAATTTTATTTTCGACTGCTGAATTAAGTTTCCCATAAAACGCCTTTAAAAAGTGTATTGTTGCATTTTCGGTTTATCTCCTGAGGTGGCCTGAATAAATGGAGAGTTTTGTTTTAATGTGTCCAGGCATTGTTAAGGTGTGTTGTTTTCTATATCATGTTGTGAGTAGCTTATAGTATTCAGCAATGTGTTCTCAACTCTCTTGATTATTTTTCTACCCTATACTTTTCGGATGTATTCTGTTATTTATCCAATTTCCCTACGCAATAATTCAATCTTTCCCAGCTGCCGTTTTTCAGGACTTCAGCTCCAGTGTTAGCAGTCTTCTGATAGTATATTTATCAACAAGGTATAATTATTTCCCTATTAATTAATTAAACTTTATTGATAATTTGTATGTCGTAATATACATACATAACTCGAAAGAGAAAAACCGGCGTGCTCTAGATTAAACGTATATATTCAGACTCCCTTTCTGATGTACTTATATGTTATATAGAATTCATCGTATGTGCAGAAAGGAACAAAGCATTCCAGTACAAATACAGATTGGCAATTAGTTGAATATATATGTATAATATTAAAACATTAACAATCAGATTGATTGTTTAAATTTTCATGGTAAATATTATAAAATCTGTATCCATATCATTTGTATCCATCATAAATAGGTTACACAGTCGTATGGCATGGGAATTTATTTCAAAATAACTTCCACATCTCTATGACTGATCTAGAAAAGAGAGAATCAAAAGACGAAGATCGAAATTTACAGAATTGGATTACAAAATCGACGTGAAGCGGAAATGAAATACTACGAGGGGGAAATGTTGAAGACAACAGTTGATTTCCGGTTGCATATCCGTCAAAGGGTTCAGTTGCATTGGTAACACGCAGGGTAGGAGGAAATTTAAATATTTTCCTGACACAATTTGCCAATGGATTTCGCTCGTTAATGTTGTAAACAAAGAAGTAGGTAAATGAGGTCTAATTATGGTTTAAAGCAGATGGTATACTTAACTTAATTTGCTGACATAAAAATGAACACTGAACACATACGGGTTATAAAAGGTTTTGAAGAAATTTAAGGACTTTATGTTTTTTCTTGGTCGAATAAATTAACAGTATGTCGGGAGCATTTAAAATCATTTTTAGTTTAATCACAGAACACTAATCACAACCAGAAGCGAAAGCTTTGTCGGAACCTTTGATGTTGGGAGGACAGAAATTCAGAGTGACAGTAGCAATGAACCTACATTTGATTACACGAAGAAAAGTAGTGAGGAAGTCGTTCAAAACTGTAGTAAATGATAGTTACACTGAGAAATGAAGTAATCATTTTTAAGTAATCTGTTTTGTATGAATTTTATTTTTTCTGTAAAATTTAATATAACTTATATATCAATTCTGAACTGATAATTAAAAAGTTGTTAAGTCAAAAATATCGATTTGTTTTTTTTTTAACAAACAAATTAACGTACTAAAAGTATTTTAGTACGTTAAAAAACCGATTGAATTTGAGAGTTAATTTTAAAATAGAGATGAAAAGCTTGATTTCTATTACTTTTTATCGTTTTTTTAAGGTTAACAAAACACTTCATCACTCAAAATCTATATTTTGACTCAAGACTTTTATACTTATCAATACAGAATTATACTTTTGAAATTTCTATTAACTTTGTCTTAAGTTGCTGACTTTTTTGTTTCCTGTTGAGGAATTTCTTTGAATGTGATTATCTATCTATAAACCTCCAACACCACGATATTTTCGCTGCGCGTAAAAACTCTGCAGCTGCGGCTAGAATGAATGTATATAAAATGACCTTAGATTTCTTTCTATGCATCTGAGGTCTCTGAAACTTCTGGTTGTATTGTAGTAAATTCAACTCGCCAGGACATATCAAATTTATGGTAGGAAAGGGTAAAAAGTTGTAATAAAACAGAATAATAAAAATTTATTGTAATTAATATACACGTATACCTCTTCGATTTCTCTCTCTGTACATCTAAGGTCTCTGAAACTTCTGGTTGTACAGTACTACATTCAATTCGCCTGGATATATCACATTTGTAGTAGGGAGGGGTAAAAAATTGTAATAAAACACAATAATAATAATAGAAATTTATTGTAATTAATACTAATAATAATGTTTATTTAGAAAGCTTAGATTATAATATAGATTTACAAAAAATAAGCATACTTAACACTAAATAAATATGAAAAATCACTGAAATAGAGCTACCATAAAAGTAGCACCCCTTGTGTGTGATACTTCAAAAATATATGTGCAAGAAAGCAAATATTTAACAAATGTATTAATATAAACAGTTACATATGCGCACTTACAAAAATACATTCATTTTAATATAGCATGTGACATAAATATGTCAATAAATTCAAGAAATATTGTAGTTGGTAAACAAGGTATATTTCGATATTTTTATTTATTACTATGATCAATTAATCTGCTCTTCGCAGAATTGTGTTATTTTGTTTCCAATCCATTGTTTAAATTTATACTGATATCCATGTTTTTTATAACTCTTAATTTGTTTTAAATTCTCCGGTAGACAATTGTATCATTTGGGCCCTATGTAGCCAACATATTTCTGGAGTATGGATTTATTACATTTGGATAAAATTGCATTATTCCTTATATATCTAGTTTGATGCGCATGATTGCTAATGTAAAATAGTATCCTTTTTTATTTCATGTATGTGTATAAGAGCTTTGTAAGAGGACAATTTACGTACAGTTAAAAATTTATTCTCGTTGTATAACAGTTTGCTGTAATATCTTAATCTTTTTCAAAAAAATCTAATTAAGCACTTCTGAATGTTTATAGAATGCAAGTAAATATTCCTTATACCGCCCCATTCTAAAAGACCATTATAAGCATGGATAAACATAACCCGGATGGGAATAGAATAGAAATATATGCTTTATTGTCATTGAAAATTTTACAGTTTTATGGACGAAGCTTACAAAGACTCAGAGGAAAAAGACAATAACAAATTGCATAATCAACCGTAGGAACTAATAAGTTTAAGCTACTTTGGGTAATGATGACCCACGGGTAAAGAACCATGGAACTGTACATTAAGATATTGTAATTTCTTAGTTATTAATTAAGAAACTCTTCTACTGAATAAAATGGTCTTTCAAATAGATAGGCTTTTATCATTTAAAGTATTTTAAGTATTTAAAATCATGAGACTTTAAGTTATCCCAAAGCTTTTTAACACCATTCATTGTTACAATCTAACACTTTTTTGATCGTGAACAACATGTTACATATTTTCCTGTTTTATCTAATATTTTCAGTTTATGTACCAAATCTATCATAGAATCTAGGTAATTGATCTGAAAATCAGTTCCCTCAAATACATTTTTAAATTTGTTAGGATTATTGTTATCAGTAGAATTTAAAATATCAAACAAATTATTAAATTTTTCAATAATTTCTATTGTTCCCAATGCATCTGATGGAAGAATACCAAGAGAAATATATGTATACATAGAACTTGCAACAGTGTTACTTAAAATTTGAGATGCTAGTTTTACTCGCATTTTTTCAAAAGATGTAGGATATATATATGGGAGTGTGTTAGTTTTGGTGCACACTTATAGAACTGCTTTTTATCTTCATGATAAAAAGTTTCTATAAATGACCAAGATGTTTTTTTATCATCAAAATAAAAAACATTATTAATTAAGTTATTTCTAGTGACTTTAACTAAATGACATGGATCAAATATATAAATAATTTTTTGTCCATTGACATCAAATTCTGAGTTAGTTGGAGAAATCCCCAGTAATTTACTCAATTTTAGAAAATTCGTTCCCATATCAGTAACAAGACAATTCACATATAAACCTGATTGAAATAGTTTAGAAATACATTCTTTTATAATAGGAAGAAGATGATTTGCTTCAATGGTAGTGTTTACAAAAAAATATGCTAGTTGTTGTTTCCAATTTGAATATAAGCCTCGAACCATTATCACAAGTACATTTTGTGCAATTATTGATTCCTTTTTTCCATTTCCTATATCATATAGACCAACAATCTCATCACGACCTGTATCAAAAAATAAATTACTTTTAATAGACATTTCATCAATACAAATACTACAGTGCTTGTCCCGATCTAACATTGTGTTCACTTTTAACTTTAGGGCATCAAATATTTGGTCATTATTCAAACCAGGTTTACAGACCAAATTTTCAGTAATTTTTTGAAGACTTCGTCTTGAGGGCAAATACAATATTCTTTCCATAAAAGCATACGCTCTTGGGCCCAAAAAATATAGTGTTAATGCAAATTGTTTATATTCATCAGAATACCTTCTACTTTTTGGACATTTAGTTTTTAAAATTGCCTGAGCTTTCACTATTTGTGCTAGGGATTTGTTTAAAAATTTGTCACACATTTGTTTTTAAATATTTATTGTCTTCCTTCTGTTTAGAAGACGCATATGCTTTCTTTGCACTTGCACGCAATTTTTTATTTTCAATGTAAGTTTCCTTTTTCTTGGTGTACCTCCCGACAACTTGGAGGGGGTTTGTGTTGCAGCTGTGAAAAATGGAGCTGGAGTATGGGGCCTAGGTGGGCTAGACACTTCCTGCCTATTAACATCTGAAATATAAAAATATATTTAATAACCATAAACATATAAACGTTCAAAGTAGATATGTTAATGCTTATTAGTGATTAGTTGAATGCATAATACAGTTGTAGCAATAAATAAAATTACCTGTTACCAGAAACTCTTCCATCAAAGTATCAGGTACAGTATTATGGTTTTTATCAGTTGGACTATTAATTACTTCCTGTACATTATAGGTTTCAGTAGTACCTAAAACCACGACATAAATATTACTCAGTATGTAACCATAAGATATATTATGTTCTTAATAAGGCTGATAAAAGATCATTAAATTTCACAATTCCAGATCTTGTTTATATTATGAAAAACAACAAACAACTTTGTATATAGTTGTAAGTAAATACTGATTTTTATATGACTTTTATAATAAAGCACTATAATTGTGAATAAATAAAAAGTATCTACCTTCCAGCCTTATGACTTTCTTTAATGGTTTGTCTGTGTTTTGAATATTGGCTGTGTGAGAAAATCGTTGGATGTGCTTGTTGAAATAAATACTTCCGTGTTTCCTTTGTACATTTACACCGGTTCAAAATGTTTCTCGCACATTCTATAATTAGTATACAATTCAGCATACTTGGAAAGCAGATCATACCTATTGGCCGCTTTCAGCCATAATTCAGCTCTAAAAAAAAGTGTATTTAACTAAAATATAAACATCCAGACAACATTTGTAATACGTTTGAATTTAAAATTTAATTTGTTTACCTGCTACGATCAGTCGGTATTGAAAAGAGACTAATTCCTTCCCCAGTTTTCGATGGGCACCCACGAACAACACAATAAAATCCTCCCTTTCGTGCAGCCATCACAATAAGTTTATTACACAAATATATTAAATTAACTAACTAACTAAATAACTAACTAACTATATAACTAAATAACTTCTCAATACAATACAATAACACTTCTCAATATATAAACAAACAAGGCATCAACACTTGTCAACACTACTAACACTATGGCCGATTTCGCACATGCGCAAAGAAATTTGGATTGCGAAAAAGCCCTCCGTTTCGCTTCTTGTTGTGATTAGTATTCTGTGGTTTAATACTAAGATGATTATCGAAAACATTTAAATTAGGATTCCTTTCAAAAGGACGAAAGGCAGTTTTGTCTATTATCTTTATAACCTGATTTTTTCTCAGTTATTTCTTCACTTTTAATTTTTT
Source organism: Diabrotica balteata (assembly GCA_918026665.1). Taxonomy (NCBI): domain Eukaryota; kingdom Metazoa; phylum Arthropoda; class Insecta; order Coleoptera; family Chrysomelidae; genus Diabrotica; species Diabrotica balteata. The sequence continues at coordinate 173,670,465 of OU898277.1, read as the reverse complement.
TTCAAGACACGAATTTAACAGTTTTATTTAAATTTTTTATTATTTTTATTTAACAATTAGTTTATCGATTGTTTTATCGAGTAAAGATTATATAAAACTGTTTCAACCCTTTTTGATATTTCAGCGAAAACATGGTTTAAAGATCTTCTTTAAGTGACATCTCCGCGGCGGAGGTCGGCAATCATCATAGCTATTCGGACTTTTGAGACGGCTGCTCTAAAAAGTTCATTTGATGTACATCCGTACCACTCTCTCAGGTTGCGCAGCCATGAAATTCTACGCCTCCCTATTCTTCTCTTTCCTTGGATCTTTCCCTGCATAATCAGCTGGAGCAAGGTGTATTTCTCTCCGCGTGTAATATGTCCAAGATACTCAAATTTTCTTGTTTTATTTGTATTTCAAATTTCTATTTCTTTCTTCTCAGAATCTGTTTGTTTGTGACGTATTCTGTCCACGATATTTTCAGAATTCTACTATACACCCACAGCTCGAATGATTCCAGTTTTTTCATTGATGTCGCATTCAAGGTCCAAGATTCCATTCCATAAAATAAAGTCAAAAAATCATAGCACCTCGCCAAGGTAACTCTTAGTTCCAATTTTAAATCCCTTGTACATAGCACTCTTCTCATTTTGTTTTAAATTTACTCTAGCCTTTTCTATTCTCATTTTGATCTCCTTCTTCTTCTTCTTCTTCAGGTGCCATCTCCGCTACGGAGGTTGGCAATCATCATAGCTATCTTAATTTTTGAGGCAGTAGCTCTAAATAGTTGTTTTGAGCTGCATCCAAACCATTCTCTCAGGTTCTTCAGCTATGAAATTCGTCTTCTTCCGATGCTTCTTCTGCCATCTATTTTTCCTTGCATTATGAGTCGCAGGATGCCATACTTATCGCCCCGTATCACATGTCCGAGATACTGTAGCTTTCTTTCTTTAATTGTAAGTTCAATTTCCTTCTCTTTGCCTATTCTTCTCAGTATTTCATTGTTTGTAACTCTATCTACCCAGGAAACCCTCATAATTCTTCTATAGGTCCACATTTCAAAGGCGTTAAGTCGTCTCATGGTATCTAGATTTAACGTCCATGATTCCACTCCATAATATAGTACACTGTATACGTAACATTTTGTTAGGCGTACTTTAAGAGCTAATGTTAGATCTTTGCCACATAGGACCTTTTTCATTTTTATAAAATTAGAACGTGCTTTTTCGATTCTGAGTTTGATTTCTGCTGTGTAGTCATTATTTTCTGTTATAAGTGTTCCTAGGTAAGTGTACTTTTTTACTCTTTCGATCTGCTGGCCCTCTACTATCAAGATTTCGTTAGTATTATAGTTGTTTTTACAAATTTTCATAAACTTCGTCTTTTTGACATTAAGAGAGAGTCCGTACTCCCTACTACACATGACTATTTTGCTCATGAATCTTTCCAGGTCTTGTAAACTATCGGCTATTATTACTGTATCATCTGCATATCTGATGTTGTTAATTAAGACTTCATTTACTCTTATGCCGACTGTTTCATCTTCCAGAGTTTCTCGAATTACCTCTTCAGAATAGGCGTTAAATAATAGAGGTGGTAGAATGCAGCCTTGCCTGACTCCTCTCTTTATTTCCATTTCTTCAGATGTTTCTTTTTCGATTCTTACTATTGCTCGCTGATTGTAATAGAGGTGTGTTATTAGCCTTAAATCTCTTTCATCTAGGTTTTTATTTTTTTAGAATTTCCAGGAGTCGATCATGTTTTACTTTATCAAACGCTTTATTGTAGTCTATAAAACAGACGTAAAGAGGACGGTTAACATCCAAACATCTCTGTGCCAGCACATTGAAGGAGAATAATGCCTCTCTGGTACCCATACCATTGCGGAACCCATATTGAGTGTCACTAATATCCAGCTCCAGTTTATAGTGTATTCTGGCGTGGATAATTTTCAAGAGAATTTTCAAGGTATGTGACATTAAGCTTATGGTTCGATAGTCACTACACTCTTTGGCATTCACTTTCTTTGGCAAACACACAAATGCTGATATCAACATTTCTCTAGGAATGATTCCCGTAGTATGGATAGCGTTGAACAGTTCTACTATTATGTCCAGGTTTTTCTCGTTGACCAACTTTAGTAGCTCGCTTGGTAATTCATCTGGACCAGCAGATTTATTGGTTTTCATTGAGTTTAATGCCTGACTAACCTCTGATTTGGTTATCTCTGGACCTACATCACCCGTTTGGCTATCTACAGATGTACTAGCTTCTCTCTGGTCATGAAATAATTCTTCGATGTACTCTTTCCATCGTCGTAGTTTTTGTTCTGTTTCCAATATAATATTTCCATTTTTGTCGAGCAATATATTTGAGGTTCTTCTATTTCCTACTCCGGCTAGTTCTTTGACTTTTTTATGTAGGTTGAAGTTGTCATATCTGTTTTGAAGTTCTTCTATTTCTTTACATTTTTCAGAGAAGTAGGTCTCTTTAGCCTCCCTAATTTTTCTTCTTATTTGGTTTTTGAAGCTGTTTATAGCGCGTCTTATTGATGGTTTTGTTTTTTCTCCTTTCATTCATCAACTCTAGAATTTCCTCTGTCATCCATTCTTCTTTCTTATATTTAGTTGTTGTAAGTAGTTTCTTACTTGGCTCCAATATAGAGGTTTTGAAGAATTGCCACTGCTGCTCTCATCATCATCATCAACTAGCCTCTAACGTCCACTGCTGAACATAGGCCTCTCGCATGCTCTTCCACTTAGTCCGATTTTGCGCCATCTTCCACTGCTGCTCTACGTTGCAGTTATTTCCTGGGTTTCTGTCTAGATTTGTGTTGATTTCGTGTTTCAGATTTTCTTTTGTTTCTTCTGAGTTTAGTTTCTGTATGTTAAGTTTATTGTTATTGCGGCTTTTTTGATCTCCTGAATGTAATCATTTGTGGATTTAATCATTGTTCCCAGATATGCACACGTATCCACAGATTCTCGTTATTTCTTTGAGTTTGATATTCTCATAAATTTCGTCTCCTTGACATTTATTTTTAGACCATACTCTTTTCCATACTCCACTAAAGGTCTTATAGCTCGTTCAAATCACGCAAAAATGGATAAATTGTTGCAATAAGATATCGTGATAGTATCAGATCAGAGAGAAACCTATTAATAACAAAGATACATTTTTTTATAAATATAACAGAATAATAAACATCTAAATATATTATCAGAATGTTAGAAAGGTTCGTACAAAGTTTATTAAATTCCAAAATAATAATAGTCATTACTCAAACTTTTTTTTATTACACCAACAGGCTGAGGGTATTTTATACTACAATCTGATCAAGAAGATCAATGAGCAATTTGATTGTAACCTTTCTTTTAGTTGCCGTATTTCCAGATTCCAGTAAGAGCCTAAGAAGGTATCCATTGAATTCTGACAGGCAACGGCGGAGGAAATCTTTTATGGACCTACGTCAGGGAGCAAGACACCCTGGCATCTTTCGGCCGAGTAGGATACTGGGCCAGAAGATCCCAGGGTAGTGCCGGATTAACCGTGCTCCGGCTAAAACCTTAACCATCGTTCCAGAGAGCTGGTCTTGCCACTCAATAAACAGCGAAAATTAAAAAAACTAAAAATTTTTAAATAACCATACCTATTACCGTAAATCAGAAAATGTTTCAGATATTAGGCTATAAACTAATAAATAATATTAACCATAAATTTCAGATCCCTGACTTAATTTCCTCCTTTCTCCCCCTGTTCCTTTTTTTGATAACCCCAGAAATCAGACAGTGTACTTCTCTCCATTCTTTTTCTCCACTCAATATTATGTTTACTATGTTTCTTTCATCCAGCCCTAATCCTATTCACCTCTCGAAATCTCCCCTCTCATTTGCCGACGTCTGGCAGTTAAAAATGTGGGCGGGAGCGTCCGGTACCCCACAAACAGTACAGTTTGCCGAGGCAGATTTGCCTATTCTATTTGTGAAGGTGTCAAAACTACCATATCCGGTCAGAAACTGCGTCAGGAAGTAGTCTAGTTTCTTGAACTTACATTCCCATTACGGTCTCAGATCGGGAATAAGCTCCTTCGTCCACCTTGCCTTCTCACTATCATTCGCACATTGTATCTGCCACTCTACTACTGTTCTTTCTCTCTCATTCTCATCTATATTTACATCCATTCTCCTGGCATACATCCTCGTTCGCTCTTTACACAACAAAACGATCGGTATCACCGCTCCAATGACATATAGAGCCTCATTTGAAACTGTCCTATATGCGCTAGATACCCTGAGGAGCATTCGCCTTTGCGAAGTCTCATCAGCTTGGTTTATTTCGCAGTGTTTAGTATGCTACACCATACGAGGGCAGCGTAGGTTACCACCGACTGGAAAACTTCATTTAGCACCTTTCTTTTGGTGCTACCTGGGCCTCCAATGTTTGGCATCAGCCGTATCAACGCCTCCAGATTTCAGTTCGCATTATATACTGTCTTTTGGATGTGTACTTCGAACCTTAGTCTTTTCGACAACCAGACTTTCAGATACTTAATTGATATAACCGCTGCAATCTCTACACCTTCCATCATAAAGCAAAGAGAGGATTTTTCCAGGGTCCCTTTTCTAGTTTAGGTCTCTATTCTAACCTTAATTGTTACAGTTGTCATTTTAAGAACTATATTTTCAGTCAGTAATGTTTCTGTAGCTACTACCTTCACACTTTACAATTAGTAAACTTTATGCTTGCACAATGCTGAACTATTTTCAATTCACTTGAAGGTTTTTGTCCTCTTGAGCCTTCTTTCTATATCTGTGTTGTCGAGGAGTTGGATGGCCTTGATTTATCACATGTTGATGTAGACGTTGTTCATGCCTGCTGGCAAATTTAGAAATTATTTGTTTTGATGTCTCCATCTTTATACCTCGGTGGATGCAGCTGTGTTTTACGCACTTTAGAGCATCAACGCTGCTTTGTACTTTATTTTAGAACCTCTGTATAACTTTTCTGACGCATCCCCAGATCTGGGCGCTGTATGTTCATACTAGTCTTAGTATTTGTTTGTAAATCAGAATTTTGTAATCAATGAATAGTTTAGAATTTCTTCCAAACATCCAGATCATATTAATAAAATTTATGTTGCTCTCTCTTTTTTTTTAATGTGAACTTTACAACGCAGTATTTTATCCAAATATAACCCCAGGTATTTTGCAGAATCAGCAACATGGACCTGAATGTTATCTATTTTAATAGGCTGATATTACATACTTTCTTTTATAGGTGAAATTGACATGTACTGATTTTGTACCATTAATTTTGTAGCACATAAAGGTCATGATGATGTTTGTGGCACACAAAATAAACTAGCTCGCGTTACTTAGAATCGAAGGGAATGTGAACATGGTTCTTTGAATTATTCTTGCTAGCTCAGAAACAAAAGAAAAACGGAAAAGAAGAAAAATTAGGAAGATAATAGCTACTAGTACTAAACCAGACATTTGCCAAAAAGGACAATAAATAAATTATAGAAGATTTGCCAAAAATATGCCATACTCTTTCTTATGCCATACTCTATCGAGAGCAGTATCCAGAAAGACGGCTGAACAAACTTTTCCTCCTTCCAGTACTTTTTCTATTAAAATATTTATTCTATGTATTTGATCCAAAGTTGAATGAAATCCAAGGTTGTTCCCTTAAACTAAAATTGATGAGGTTTGTGACTCTCTTTTCGTTTATTATTGGTTTTTTTTGCAACAGTTTTTCAAATAGTTTTGATAGTGTAGGCAACAGAGATGTACAGAGATGTAAATCAGCATATGTTTGAATCTGGATGGTGGCATTTACTAAGTGAGTAATGTTCACCATAGCTTTTTTTGGAAACTGTTTTAATATTTCTCCTATTACCAGATCTAATCCAGGCCCTTTTCTAGGATTTAAATTTTCATTGTTCCCTATTCCGTGTGTTTTGCATTATGGCTTCCACCTAGCACAAATCTATTACCTATGGACAGTTTACTCACTTAAACTTTGGTAACTAATAATTATGAGGACGCTAAACTGGTATTAACTAATTATAATGCTTACTAATCCGACTAACATTTTAAGTACATTACGTACAAAATATAGTAAGTTTTTAGAATATTTTGGTGGTATTAAAAAAATGTTGTCAAGATTGGTGCCTTATACAAAGGTTCATAATTGCATCATTATATTTTCCGCCAAATCTCAATTAGTAAAATATCAAATATTTTCAAACACATAATGAAAAACTTATCCAAAAGCATCAAGAACAAAATGGGACTATAGACAGCCTAAATTTTACGATAAGAATCATGAACAAGAAGAGAGCAAAACTAAACTGTAAAAAGAAGACAAATAAAAAAGAGAAAATATCCCTTAATATAGAAAATAAAAGCGATCTAGCACAGAAAGACACAAACTTTCGTCAATACCACGGGTAAGAAGATATAAAATAAATCTAATTACACCGAAGCGCCCTTAAAGTCACTTCTGTCGCTAGAAACATACAGCCCTGTCACTAAGATCTCCATAAGCGGTATGAACGTATCTTCCATAGCTGCGGCAAAAGAATCCAAGGAGCTGCTGTGGAAAAAGTGAACCATTCCTGCGATAAAATAGAGGATATAATCAGCTTGAATATCAAAGCCAAAGGAAAAGCGACGAAAGGAGTAAAATTTAAAGTGAATGTAAACACGCCATAAACGAAAAAGGGGGCAAATTACACTACCGCTGGAAAATGAGGAATACATCATTAACCGACAAATATCAAACAACTCAAACAATATCAAGCCCAAAAAAAACTTCCCGAAAATATAAAGAATGCACTAGAAAACCTAGCTATCCAATTGATCGAAGGCCTCTTCCCATTCATCTCATACAAGTGCAGAACGAACTACTGCACCTACCAAGAAATCCTTTTTAGTATTATAACTGCCCATTCTTTCACGACTCGTGTAGGAGATGTAACATCCTCAATAAGTGTCTAAAATGCTTTGGCAACTACAGAGCCACATACTTCCCGACATTAAACTGTAAAGTGTACAAACTGTGAATAACCACGCTCGAACAACTACAGACATTGCAGCAAAGTACTCTATGGACCGAAACACGTACCACAGTCAACCCACCAAAATAAGCAGATAATAAAACTAACACAGAACCCATACACATGATGATAATATTTTAAGAAATGATGGTCAAATTTCTAGAAAGAATTCAACATTAGGATGTGACTCGACATGAGACATTACAAGAAATGGGTGAGTCAAACTAATTTTTTTTAGAATGCCAAAAATCAATAAAGTACAGGTTAATCAAATAGAAGATGCATCCTCCCAAAAGGAGGACTATCCAAGAAATAAAGCAAGAGCTCCACAACCACACCGAGACGCACCTCAATCCGTTAGGGATGGAAATAATTCATATCAAATAGAAACCGATAAAAAAAGAAGAGATCGGGAGAAAAAATTTATGAGCCACTTCGCACAGAACATGGTCGTGTTTATTTTGATGGTGTGGGTTGATTTTAGCCATGCCGCGACTATTATCGCGTTCTGATGGACAATACAGATTTAACGCATCTTTAATGTTCTTGGATGTATAGAAGAATCCTGAAGATATCATGTACCGAGCATGTGACAAACAACGAAGTCATGAGAAGAATCAACAAAAGAATGGTAGTATTAGAAACCATCAAGACACGAAAGCTGCAATACCTGGGGCATGTTATGCGTAATGAGAGATACAACTTACTTAAATTGATCTCATGGTTACGTTACTTGAGGTAATGGTACGGATGCACATCAATTAAACTGTTCAGAGCAGCAGCATCTAAGATCAGAATAGCCATGATGATTGCCAACCTCCGTCGCGGAGATGGCACGTGAAGAAGAAGAATGTTCTTGAATTCGGGCTTCAATGGTCCGACCAGTTTAGACGATGTTTAAAGATTCACCACAAAAAGAGAGAGCAACAGAAGCATGGCTGACGGAGAAATATACGGAAATTGAAACACTACAACCCAAACATGACGATTTTTGTATGCACAAAAAATTAGAGAGGTACAGAACACCAGAAAACAACGCCATACAAGCATAGTTATATTGAAGGCCAAGTGTTGACTACCATTGATGATAAATTGGGAAGATGGAAAGAATATTTGCAGAAATAACAAACAAAGAAGTAACTATAGCCATTAAGCGGATTAAAGATGGGAAATCACCAGGACCTGATGAGGTACATGGTGAAATCATAAAGCTATTAGAGGCACACCAAATCACAGCTCTTACAAAGCAATTTAACACATCTACGAGACTGGTTATTTACCAAAAGACTGGCTACTATCAATATTTATTCCCCTTTCTAAACAATACAACGCTAGAAAATGTAAAGAACATAGATTAATTAATTTGTTGAGCCATGTACTTAAAGTACTCATTCACTCGTACGCTTACACCAAATTAGAAGAACACCTGAGTGAAGTTCAATTTGGATTCAGAGCAGGACTCAGAAAGAGTAAGGCAGTTTTTAGTTTGCAGTAAGTTCTAATACAGAAAGCCAGTAATGTCAACTGCGATGTGTATGCATGTTTCATTGATTTCGAGAAGGCATTTGATAAAGTTCCACATGGGAAACTAATCGATATTCTAAAAACATCAGGATTCGATGGTAAGGATGTAAGATTAATCTCAAACTTATATCTTCAACAAAAAGCAACAGTGCGATTAGAAAATGAACTGTTCGAGATCTTCACAGTCAAAACCGGAGTTAGACAGGGTTGCATATTGTCACTGGAATTATTTAACATATACTATGAAAACAGACATATACTCTGTAGAGAGGTTTTGGAGGAATCAGAAGATGGGATTGCTGTAAATGGCCAACTTATAAACAATATTAGATATGCAGACGATACAGTGTTGCTGGCAGATAGTGCGCAGGAGCTCTAAAGGATGATGGATAAAAATTACAATAGGCGATACACCGTTTTAACTACGTTAAAAAGAGTGACAAAATATGCCATTTGGGCTGTAATATTAAGGATACTTGGGATCACAGCTACGAAATAACAACTCGTATTGAAAAAGCCAGAAGCTCTTTTAACTGATCTATTTCGAGCTACTGTGAATAGAATAAGATGGGTCAATGTAGTCGCCAAGATCTCTAGAAGATAGGTACATTTAGAAGAAAACAAACAGAGAAAGGTGATGATAGATCTTTAAGAACAGACAGAAATTTTTTGCTTATTCTAAATGTGACGGGCAGATCAAAAGACAACACACTAGGAAAAATAGAATTAGAGTTAAATGAACATGGATATGTAGAAGGACTTACTTTTATATTAGTCCATATATATGTGTCCAATGTCCACTGCCGTTCTAAAAATACAATCTTATTATACTTCTATATCTTGGAGTATGCACAGTTCTCAATAAAACACCCTGTATAAATGTTTGCTATAAATCTTATATGTCTAGAATAAATACAACTTTTTCTTTACCATTGTTTCAATTATCACATTTTATCATCTACATTTAAATATTTATAGATTGCAATCGCACATTTCATTTGTTTTTATCGTGCAAATGAAGCTACTTACGATCTGATCGCGTTGTCAATTGCCATGTTCCTATATATAAAAACAAAACCAGAAATAAACTGTAATAAATTAGTTCTGCTACGGTTGATCTAGCAATTATAATTATCACCTGAGAAATAATTTATTACTGTACCTCGAGATAGAGACAGTGTTGTTGAACCGAAAACCGATTTGTTGGAAATTTTGTTACACTAAATCGGAATAAAAACTAATATCTGGCTTAATATATCAGATCTTAACCTTAAATTTAAGATATTTGTCTGCAAACGGGATGTTTATCATGTTTACACAAAGGCTTTTATACCTTTATTTTATCCAAGACTCAAATTCAACTGAGATTAAGATGGGGATAGAAAGGCTTTCTTTAAACATCGGTGAAATATCCAATCAAATGGGTAATCTTACCAACAAATTATCTACTATACAAATGAAAAAAGAACCTTTTTTCAGGTATGGAAGGTACTTTTTTCATTTGTATTTGAAACAAACCTTTATACAAATGAAAAAAGAACAGTTTTGGTACCGCAGGTACCCAAACTGAAGGCTCTCGATATTTCGAATCGACAGAGAAGAAGTAAAAAATTACAGAAGATAAATGCCATTATGTAGTTATTACTAACTTAACCCTAATTTGCACCCCTATACAATTTGTTCACTTTATTAAAGAAAAGCTGGGTGTCAACGAATATATTAGATATTATACCCTCCTTCAAGATGCCGACACAGCGAGTGGTTTCTCATTAAAATTAGGCATGAACCCTAAAACCTCCATTGACTCCATTATTTAATAAGGAAATTTGGAAATAAATTATTTAATAAGGAACTTCAGATAACATAGGGAAATATGGTCTGGGAATACGAAATGAAAGAGGAGATATGTTGGCATCTTTTTGCGTAGAAAAGCAATTAGTAATAACGAACACAATTTTCAAACTTCCAAAACGTCGTCTTTACGCCTGGAAATCACCAGCAGATACACCTGAACGAGTTGTTCGTAACCAAATAGACTTCATATGTATAAATAAGAGATACAGAAATTCAGTATTAGCAGTAAAAACATATCCAGGCGCAGATGTACCAACAGATCACAATATTTTAGTAGGAAAAATAAGACTGAGATTAAAAAGAGTTGCAAGGACGAATAAGCAAACAGTTACTATTGATAGAGAAACGATGCTAAATGATGCTGTAAAACAAGAAATAATTAGTATATTGGAACAAAAAATGAAGTTAACATCAAGCAAAGAAGAAAGTACTGAGGAAAACTGGACGAGAATTAAAGACATCTTAAAGACTGTTCAAGAAACAAAAGTGAGTGCGCTAAAGGCAAGAAAAAAACAAGGGTGGATGACAGAAGAAATACTGAGACTTAGGGATCAAAGAAGAGAAGTCAGAAATAAAGATAAAAACGAATACAAGAGGATCCACGCAATAATCAGGCAGAAGATAAGACACGCGAAAACACATTTTCAAAGTTTAAAAGACAGAAACGGACACAGAATATTAGACATCAATGAAAAGTTAAAAGAATGGGAAAACTACATTTCTGAATTATTTGAAGATGAGAGAGTAGAACACTATACACCGATTGCTATATCAGGTCAATCTATACCAGAAAGTGAGGTAAGACGTTCAATACAAACGGCAAAAAATGGAAAAGCACTTGGCCCCGATGAAGTAAGTGCTGAAATACTAAAGTTTTTGGGAGAAAATGGAATTAAAGCTCTGTGTAATCTCTTTAGCAGAATTTATGACACTGGGATATTACCAACTGATTGGTTAAAGTTGACATTTTTCACAATACCTAAGAAACGTCGTCCAAAGACATGCGGTGATTATCGTACAATAAGTCTGATGAGTCACGTTTTGAAGATCTTCCTGCGAGTAATACACAGCAGAATTTACACGCTGTTAGAGGACAGAATTAGCAATACTCAATTTGGGTTTAGGAGTGGCTTGGGTACAAGAGAAGCCTTGTTTAGTATACAGGTGCTAGTACATAGATGCAGAGATATAAATCAAAATGTGTACATTTGTGCAATCGATTTTGAAAAAGTTTTTGACGAAGTCTGACATAACAAAATGCTATAAATATTGGAAACAGCTGGATTGGACGATAAAGATCTACAAATAATTACAAATCTATACTGGCATCAAGTGGCAAGAATAAAGGTTGAACAAGAACTGTCGGATGAAATAAATATAAAAAGAGGAGTGAGACAAGGCTGTATATTGTCGCCTTTACTTTTTAACTTATATTCGGAGGAAATATTTAAGGAAGCCTTAATGGAGACAACCGAAGGTATTATTGTGAATGGAGTAACCGTCAACAATATTAAATATGCCGACGATACCTTAGTCCTTGCCAATTGCGGAGAAGACCTTCAAAATCTAATGAACAAAATAAAACAGACTTGTGATCAGTATGGATTAAAACTCAACGTTAAGAAAACTAAATATATGATAGTTAGCAAACAAAATTATATACAGGATGACGGTATAAAAGTCGGAGATGCCACACTGGACAGAGTAGAGAAACTTGTGTATCTCGGCAGTAATATCAATGAAAGCTGGAATCCAACCTCAGAAATTAAAAGCCAAATAGAATAAGCCCAAGCTGCCTTTGTAAAAATGAGAAACCGCGAAAACCGAAAACCGTGAAACCGAGATCGTGACCTTTGCAGTCACGATCTTAGCATTGACCTTAGAGTTCGTATGACATCTTGCTACATCTTTCCTGTCCTGCTGTATGGAGTGGAAGCGTGGACTCTAACTGAGGCTCTTCTTAAACGCTTGACAGCCTTTGCGATGTGGGTATACCAAGGATTACTGAAAATAAGCTGGGTCGACAGAGTTAGAAATGAGGAGGTCCTTAGACGGCTGAGCCAAACAACACAACTGGTCAATATAATAAAGAAACGCAAGCTGGAATACTTCGGTCACATTATGAGACACCCTGAAAAATATGATCTTTTACATCTGATCAATCAGGGAAAGATCCAAGGTAATCGTGGTCCTGGTAGACGAAGAGCATCATGGCTGAAAAATTTAAGGCAATGGTATGGAAAATCAACTACATCATTATTTAGAGCTGCTGTCAAGAAAGTCACGATAGCGAATATGGTAGCCAACATGATATCCAACGATCGATAACGGTCATGGAACTAGAAGAAGAAGAAGAAGAAGAAAATTTGCCATCTGGTGTAAACATTAAGTGGTTTACAGAATCTTTATATTCCGAACCAACGCCTTCATCTGAGTCAAATACGAGTCCGAAGAACATCAGAAGCTCCGTTAGCTTGGAAAATTCAATTACCATTTTAAGCAACAACAAAAGTGTCGAGTTATTTTTTGAATTGATTTAAAACTTACTTGAGGAATATGAAACAACTAGTTAGAGTAAATGATACTAACTCTAGTCACAGAAGCATTGTATGTGGAGTATCACAGGGTTCAGTACTGGGTTCTTTAGTTTTTCTTATTGTTACAAATGACATCATCATGAAATCAATTTTGAGAAAATTATTGGTACTACACGTTCAATACCTTATTTTATATTTGACTTATTTCATTTTCACATTAATTCTTCTTCGTCTTATAGTGCCGTGCACTTATAGTGCGTTGGCGAGTTATCTTACGGCCAGACGTCTGTCTTTTGCGGCATACAAAAGATCGCAATTGTTATTTATGCCTATCCATTTTTTTATGTTCTGTAGCGTTAACGACATTTGTGTGCAACCTACTCCTCTCTTGCCTTCAATCTTTCCCTGGATGATTAGTTGAGGGATTGCCTATTTTTTTCCTCTCAGTAGTTCTCTCCCAGTATTTGCCTTTTTTAAGACTTTTCACCCTATAGGGTTTCTCACCCTATCTGTCCATGGTATTTAGAACATTCATCGCAACGTCCACATTTCGAAGGCCTCCAACTTATTAATGGAAGGTACTCTTAACGTCCATGTTTCCATGCCGTATAACAATATGGATCATACATAGCATTTAACCATCCTGTAGCGAAGTTTGAAGGAGATATTGCGGTTTCATAGTAGCAGTTTAAATTTGATAAAAGCTTGTCTTGCTTGTTCGGTACGGCATTTTATTTCTTGTAGAGGATCTCATTGGTCATTCATCATCATTCCCAAGTATTTAAATGTTTCCACTTGATCGATTGGAGCACCATCTACTTGCAGTTGTATTCTTAAATTCACTTCACTATTTCCTGAAGAGCATGGGCATCCCGATGATTTCACCGTAAGTCTATATTCCCAGCCAAGTTTATCAGCTCGCCCTGTCTTGATAATGGGGTAGGGGCAAAGGTACCTGGGGCTCTACCTCGCCTTACCGCACCTTGAAGATTCCATCTTAAAGCTTTCTATTCAATAGCAACATCTAGATTGTGCTCCACTCTACACCTCCACTCCATCACCCTATTTTTTATTTCTATTTCTACAACCTTTTGTCCTATTTTCTACAATTCTTGATTTGAAATGGTCTTAGTCTATATAAAAAATTTAAGAATTTATATGTATATAAAAAAGAGAAACGTATTCTGGAAAAAATTGAAAAAATGTGGCAGTATTCAAACGAACTTTGTTTACACTATATACTGTTAGGGATCAGTTTAATATACCGCGGGCATATAAGTTAAAATACAATCCTGTACTTATTTGTAATAGTTAGAATAAGAGAAAACATTGTTCCGTGACGGGACCCTAACGAGTATTTCCGTGAAAGACTGAGCGAATAGTGAAAGGACAATGGAACCCGTAGAATTATAGATTTAGGAATAAACTTGTAATTGTATTTTTCGGTGGGCATTTTTCGAAAGTAAATAAGAATTAGATTTAAATAAGAGATAAGAGATAACCAAAAAAAGCCAATGCAAAGGAGTGCAATGAACATCGCACCATAGCCTTAATGAGTCATGTCTTGAAATTGTTTTTAAAAGTAATTCACAATAGAATACATAAGAAATTAGATGAAGGCATAAGTAATACACAAATGGGATTTAGGAAAGGTCTGGGAACACGAGATGCACTGTTTGCAGTAAGTGTTCTTTCGCAGTAGATATTAATCAGGAAGTATATGCCTGTTTCATTGATTTTGAGAAGGCATTTGACAGAGTGCAGCATAATCGACTTAAAGAAATTTTATTAAATAAAAACATAGACAGTAGAGACATTAGAATCATCTGTAACCTCTATTGGAATCAAACAGCAAAAGTAAAAGTTGAAAACGAACTGACCAAGGATATCCAGATTCGCCGTGGGGTCCGCCAAGGGTGTATTTTATCACCCTTGTTATTCAATTTATACAGTGAAGCCATCTCAGAATTAGCGCTTACCGAGATCAGTGAGGGCCTTATAATAAACGGTGAGCCACTTAATAACATAAGATATGCTGACGACACCGTCCTTTTGGCAGGAACACTAGAAGAACTGCAACACCTTGCTGAACAACTAAATATATATTGCAACGATTATGGACTAAAAATCAATTTGAAGAAAACCAAGTTCATGGTATTTACAAAAGCACAAAACATCAAAGTTAAGCTAGTAATAGATAATACAGAAATTGAACAAATATCTTCGTACAAATACCTTGGAGCATGGATCACAGAAGATACTGATCAGACAAAAGAAATAAGATGCCGCATTGAAATTGCGCGGTCAACTTTTAATAGAATGAGAAAACTTTTTTGTAATCGCGATATCAATATATCGCTCCGGATAAGAATGCTTCGATGTTATATTTTCTCTACCCTTTTGTATGGAGTTAAAGCTTGGACACTTAAAAAATTCAACATTAAAAACCTAGAAGCATTCGAAATGTGGTGTTACCGACGCATTTTGAAAATATCATGGATGGATCGCAAAACAAACGAACAAGTTCTCGAACAACTAGGAAAACAATGCGAAGTTTTAAATTCCATAAAGATCAGGAAATTGGAATACTTGGGGCACATCATGAGAGGTGAAAAGTACGAACTACTAAGGAATATAATGCAGGGTAAAATCAAAGGTAGAAGAAGCGTAGGAAGACGTAAAATCTCGTGGCTACGCAATCTCCGTGAGTGGTTTGGATGCAGTTCAATTGAACTATTCAGGCGAGTAACCAATAAAATTATAATTGCCAGAATGATTTCCAATCTCCGATAGGAGTGGAACTTGAAGAAGAAGAAGAGATAACAAGAATTTGGAAACTTATTTCTGTTCAAAAAGGCAAAATTGTTAATGGTTTCTGAAAAGTAATTTGAGTGATAGTAGTTTATTTGTTTTAAATATCATGTTGGAAATTTTCTAAATCGAAAATAAGTGGGAAAGATGAATGCTTATGATTGGTTAAAAAAGAATGGTGGGAATGAGAGAGTTGAGAAGGTTGTTTGGGAGAGATTGAAAGATGATTATGTTACCGGCAGACCAGAAGAGAAGACGTGTTTTCGTGTAGTCAATCTGAGTACCAGTGTTTTCGTTTGTTAGTGAAAAAGGTGGAAGCTGAGAGCAGATCAAAATCGAGAAGAATAATACTCCTTTTGAGTCTGCATAGTCCACGAGATATAATTGAGAAAGAAAGGAGAATTTGTGAATAAAGAGTACCGGTCAAAAGAGGCTTGGGCTTGTGTTTTCGGAGGAGTAGTTTGCTGGTATGCGGTTTGGATCGATGCTGAGAACAGGAAAGATTTGATGGTAGCCGGACATAATCAATCAAGGAAGGAACTGTGGTTTGATCGAGAGGAGACATCATTGGTGTGAAAATAAAGGTCAGTCAAATAATTTGAATGAAAGAAAATTTTAAGATATTCTAAAGATAAAATCAAATATAAGCATACGAACTAAGATTCCAAGTTTCAAAGAGTTATTTTTTTTGTGAATAAGAATATTTTTATATGATCATATTTTTTTTAGTAGATATTATTATAAAACAGATCAATAGATAGTTTGTAATTAAAATTAAATTTAGAGTATAGGAGTTTGTTGGGAAAGATAATTGCCCACAAAAGGTATTGCCTATACATATACCAAATTCATCGTATTGCTTATTGAAAATAAATAATAATTTGTGTGCATATTTATGTTGTTTTAATGTTAGTTCCGTTTCCTGTTCTATCCCGATTATGAGCAACTAGGAGATACTGAACCCACTAGAAGCGATATATAAAGTAAACTGATTAAAGTAATAATTAACAAAAAAAGGCACCCTGAGAATTTTTAATAGTAATTGAATTGTATGACTCTGCATAAATTATTGAATTAATTAATTTAATAGTTGGATTAATTAAATTAGTGTTAATTAATAATAAATCATCATAAAGCAGATCACAACAGTACCTATGTAAATAGTTACACAATAAAAATTTTTAGAAAAAGAACAAGCATTATTATGTAAGTTTCTTTATTACGTCGGTTGAGACTGATGATGGCATTTTTTAATAAAAAAAAAATGAATATTGTTTATGTGTATTTCATAACGTTCTTTATGAGTTTATGACAACTAATTATAAACTGTGTGTAGGTTAGAATTATAGCATATATGTAGGTATATGGTAAAGCCGCTCTTTGTAATTTTATATTGACACTTGTTTGTAGGTGTAGCAAGTTTTTAAACCATGAATGCAGAACAATGTTTAAGAAAACATGGAATGTATAACAATAATATCAACCTTGAATGACTTAATGTAGTTGCCCACATAAATATATTTTATACCATTTTTTGCTTTTGTTTGTGGTCTACAGTTGCAATTGAAATGGATCCCACGATAAATATTTAATATAAATCTAAAAAACTTTTATTATAGGATTCGTGAGTATTATATTTTGTGTTCAGGAATGATAAAACCTCAAGATGAGCCTACACTTGAATCAGTATTAACATACTTCACTGAGTATTTCATTCAAAATAAAATTTAATTTCGTTATTTTGGGTAGTCAGAATTAATAGGATATTCTTATTTATCTAATTGAATTAATTATAGCTAGTAAACGTCAAGAAAACGTCATCTAAACAGAATATCTCGAGGAAAATACAAAATGTTGGCTCAGTGTTATTAACAGAAATAACTGAAGATGAAATCGAAAAATCCATAAACGACATGAAAAAAAATAAAGCGGCCGGTGAGGACAAAATACTGGCGGAACTGTTAAAAGAAGGAGGAGACACGATAAAAAAATGCTAAAAATACTGTTCAACAAATGTCTGTTTGAAGGTAAAATACCTAAACAATGGAGAAATGCCAACACAATCTTAATACATAAGAAAGGAAACCGAACAGACCTAAACAACTACCGTCCTATTTCCCTTTTGTCACAACTATATAAAACCTTCCCAAGAATAATAAACAACCGACTAACCTATAAACTTGATAACTACCCACCAGTGGAACAGGCCGGATTCAGGAAAGGATACAGCACAATCGACCATCTACATGCGCTTAAAATCTTAATTGAGAAAACCAATGAATACAACCTTCCGCTGTACTTGGCATTCGTAGATTATGACAAGGCTTTCGACAGCATTGAACACTGGGCGGTTGAAGAAGCTCTGGTCAATAGTAGAATAGATTCAAGATACCGACAATTGATACATGATATTTACCAAAACGCAACCATGACCGTATTTAGGCGATATAATTTCACCTAAACTGTTTACCTTGACCCTCGAAGACATAATAAAATCAACAGATTGGGAAAACAGAGGAATATGTATTAACGGAAAATACCTAAATCACCTTAGATATGCGGATGATATACTCCTAATCTCCTCGGAACGACAAGAACTGGAATTAATGCTGAATGAACTTCATGAAAAATCACTGCAAAAAGGATTAAAAATTAACTTCAACAAAACAAATGTAATAACAAACACGGAAGACCAAGAGGCAATAAAAAATACAAACAGAAAAAATAGAACAGGTATATCTATCTAGGACAAGCAATAAGAGCTAACAGAGAAAATCAAACAACCGAAATATCGAGACGAGTAAGAATGGGATGGGCAGCGTTCGGCAAACAGAACTCTAACGTTCTAAAAAATCAAACAATTCCTCTATACTTACGAAGCAAGGTATAATACCGGTGCTCACCTACGGAGCACAGACATGGACATTTACACAGGCCAATTTGGATAGGATAAGGAAGGCACAAAGAGCGATGGAGAGACAAATGTTGGGAATATCACTTAAAGATAGAAAACGTAACCAGTGGATCGGAACCAGAACAAAGACAGTAGACGTGATAGAACAAGCAGCAAAACTGAAATGGAAATGGGCTGGACACAATGAACGTCTCCAAGACGGACGATGGAACAATGCCATCGGAAAGTGGCATCCATACAATACAAAGAGATCAAAAGGCAGACCACAGATGAGGTGGAAAGATGACATCAGGAAACAAGGAGGTCCCACATGGCAGAGAACAGCTCAAGATAGGGAAAGATGGAGAGAACTGGAGGAGACCTATATCTAACAATGGAAGTATAGAGAATAGGTTAAAAAAAATAAAAAATAAAAAAACGTCAAGACGAAATGAGTAGGTATTTTAAGAAGGATAAGACTGGACTCAGGGTGCTGGATAAACCAAATTAGAGAATGGTGTTGAATATGAAGAAGAAAGCCAGAAAGACGTCGAAGATCATTTGAAAATGAACTAAATGAGTCAAAGTGACTGGCAGGATAAAAAAGTCATAAAGGTAATAAAAGTAAAAGTTCTTATTAACAGTAGTACAATATTTATTCTTGATTACAGATGTTTCCTTCCACGTCTCTTCCCTTTGGTCGGTCCTGTTTTACATTTTTCTAACAAATTAAATTGATCTCAAAAATTGAAACAATGATTTTGACATTGTGTATGTTGTGTAGACAGACAGACTCATTTTTTAAACAAGCTTATGAAAGAAAGGTACAACTACTGCAAATTGTACAGTTGTATGACTAAAATTTAGACAGGTGGCATTAAAAAATTGGTACTTTTTAAAATTCATTAGTAGCACTTGATTGAGTAACAACTTATTGAGTAATGTGACACTAGGAATTTTTTGAAAGTGTAATTTATAAACATGATACAAACCAATTAATATAAAAACGTATCAGCCCTATAGTAAATTCGCCACGCATTTTTTTGACATCAAAGTTTAAACTAGGGTGTCACAAAAAGATTAGCCATAGGACAAACCATGATTGAAAATTGATTGAATGAAAATAAGTCGATTTGGGATTGGGAGAGAGGCGAATTTTCATGCAAAATTCATGTCCTCAAAGATAACTCTCTACTGTCCAGCATCAACCCCATTTTTTTTTAAATAGCAAGCGTGGTCGGTGGTACATCATTTGAAAGGTATTTTTTTTTTCTCTACACGACACTTTATTTTTTTTTTGAATTTACAGAATAATTTTCGATTTAACTAATTTATTGGTTATTTAAATTTCATTAAATTAATTAAATGTTCGAAATGAACTTCTGTGCTCTCCATACAATAATACAGTCCATTTTTAAAACCTCTTCGTTCAATTGAAAATACCTCCGGTGTCAATAATCGTCGTTCTGTCATAATTATTTGTTGCAACTCTGCAAAATCTGCAGTTGGAGTGGCGTATATTTTTGATTTTAGGTATACTCACAAAACAAATCCGAAGGCGAAAGGTCTGGTGATCTGGCCGGCCACTCTATTGGACTCCTTCTGCCAAACCAACGATGCGTCCTGTTGGAAAGTCAGTACATCCTCTAGAAGATTATTATCAGATTCCAATGTGTCAGTGATCATCGGATCAATAATGTCTTCTAACAAATTTAAAAAGGTTGTTCCGTTAAAATTTCCTTCAAAAAATAATGGTCCAATAACGTGATTCCCTAAAATACAAACATTGTATTTTGAGAACAATTCCCGAGGTGGAAATTAAAATATCAATAAACTTACTTCTTTAATTGTGGCTTATTTTCTTTTAAATAGTAACTACTTTAAAACTTCTTCTTCGCGCGTACTTAACTTACCTTGTCTTAATCTGAGGCGCTCGAGTTTTTCTGAGGGATTTTTGTACTAAGCTGACAAACTGCTTTCTTCTTCCAATGTTAATTTTGAGGGTTGGGATAAGGATTTTTTATTACGAAAAGGATTGAAAATGTTTCACAATTTAGGATCTTGTGATCCTCTTCAGGTTTGCTTTGAATGTGGTTGGTTTGGCACAATACAAGGCACAGCACCAAAGAAGGCACTGTGGTAGTTGTTGTGACGTGTGTTGTGGAGCATCTAGATAGCTGTTGAGATAGAGTCGCCAATTAAATCAGAGGTGGAAGGTTTTTCTGGGTGCGATGTTCTTTCCAGAGTGTAGTGTTTGTGTTTTCGAGCTAAATGTGAAAAATACCGAGTCTCTAGTTACTATTGCTCCTGCAAAACATTTATACGTCTACATCCAACTTCAAAACTAGTATATTGCACTAAAATTTTGTTATCGGATGTTTGAGTTAATGGACAGGCCTCGTCAGCTGTCGACAGGCGGTTTTCCAACAGGTATCCCAGTATGAATTTGTTTGATGGAATGACAGTAATTCAGTAAACGAGCAAACTTCCACTTGGGCTCCCCTACTATAAATAAAAAATACTGTAGGACTAATTTTTCTTAATAACTGTCAATGTAATTATATAAACGTCAAGTGGACAAAATGAATGCAAAATGCGTATGTACACAAAAGCAAATTAGTGAGAGAAAATCGATAAATATCAGTCCTGTTAATACCAAAACTATTTTTATTGATTTTGGAAAAGTACCCTTTCTTCATAAAAAGTGTAAAGATATCTTAATTGATTTAGAACAAGTAAGTTACAGTATTTACTTTTATATCCTTTCTTTTTCTTTCCTTTCATTTGGCTTCTGTTATTTCTTTACTAATCTGTTCTCGTCCATTCTATTTCTGTGTTAATTCCAGTTTAGTGTTCTTTGTTCGGTTCCTATTATAACTCCTGTTATATCTAGCAGCAACCACTTCTTTTCCTGCTTCACTTTATCATTTCGGGATCAATTTTATCTGCTTCACTGGGTGTTCCTACTTTTGTTCTATTCATTGCTTCTTCTGGGTCATACAATACGTGGTAACAGATATGAATTCCTAAAACTAATAATGCAGGGAAAGATTCAAGGAAAGCGCAGTGGAAGGATGCCGGTTTACATGCCGGTTCCTTCCATGGAGAGGCTTGTATGCAACAGTGTCTCTTTCAGCGGTTTTGTTCTTGCTGCAAGTCCAATTAGTCCGCTAGCCTTCGACAGCTCAGTAGAGAAACTAAAATGGACTTTCAAAGTTGCTTTTATCTGGCCTGTTGAATTGATATAGTGAAATAAAACAATTACTTGTTTAGAACGAAACTGTAATTGAAAAAAGAAAGAAAGGGCAAGAAATAGAGCTTATAAAATTTGAGTGTGTAACTTATCGCAGGAACTTAATTTGAATATTACAATTTGCGAACGAAAGCGAAAACACCATAACACTTATTCACATATTACGGCTTCCCGGCCAACTGCGTAAACTGCAACGAGGAGAATCCTCTCCGAACTTTGAAATGTAGATGTTAGCCCTACGAAAGTCGCTAAATCACTGTCGGTGTACCTGGTCGCCTCCCTCGCCCCGCTGGAATATTTTTTTGGTTATGCATTTTGAAAAGCCGGTCTGTCGTCAAGTAGGCGCTGTGGGCGGGGATTAACATTCTCAGAAACAAGGTCTAGGTAGACTGGATTTATTTAGGTAACCGACGCGAAAATAGAATTATTTGATACAAAATAGAATTATTGGTTTGGAGATATAGTTCTCCAACACGCAGCGTAGGTAAGAGAAGGATGTCCTGGCTGAGAAACCTTGGAGAATGGTTTGGATGCAACTCAATTGAACTCTTTCTGGCTGTAGTGTCAAAAGTTAGAATAGCAGTAATAACAATTTTTAGTTCTTTTAGTTTCAATCTGCTTTCGTTTCGTTTGTTTTATAGTTTCTTTTCTCCCCCTTTCTTCATTTTCTTCCTCGTCTATATCTTTCTCTAACATTAAATAAAGATCAAAAGACCATTTTTTTTTCTCGGCCAATTAACCTTTGGTATTACACACATTTTCGCCTTCTACTTATTCTAACCATTGTATCTTTTGTGCTTTGACAAAAGTGGAAATACTGGATTGTTCATACATCTCCATTAATTCTTTGTAGTAGCTTCTCTCCCACCCATCTTCAGTTTTCTTCCTGCCAAAGATGTATCTCAGTTTTTTCTTTTCTCATCTCTCTAACATTTCCTTCTCCCTTTTATTTAGTACCCATGTCTCACAGAGGTATGTTGCCGTCGATCTAATCACTGTTTGCTATATTCTTAGTTTACACTTATTGGATACGCTGCGTAACTTTTTGTTTCCTTTCGCTGTTTTTACTTCTAGCTCATATTTTTTCGTTCCTTCTTTATCTATCACAACACCCAAGTACTAGAATTTGTCAATCTTTTCAAATTTATACTCCTTACCACTTGCTAAATTTACTGTCAACTGATTTTCTTTATTTTTGTCTGTAGCTTTTATAATTATATATGTGGTTATGTTATTGTTTATATTCAAACCGTACTTTAATGCTTTTTCGATAATACTCTTTGCTATTCTCTTTAGTTATTTCACGCTCTTTGCTGGAATTGCCATTCTAAAAAATCATTCACAAAAGCTATGCATTGGTGATCATTTTTAAAATAATTTCTTCAGTCTTAATTCTACTATTCCTGACTACAACTTCCACAATAAAATTGAATAATGAGGCGGATAGGGAGTCACCCTGATTGATTTTATGATATATGATTATTTTTAGCCCCTTAATGAATTTGAAGTTAACAAAACAACAAATTGCCACGGGGATATTTTTACTATTACCCCAACTTCCGGAAAATTAAATGATAAAGAAAACCAGCTGAAACTAAAATGTTACTACAAACCGCAGGCGCCGTTTATGAAAAATGCAGATGTTTTTACTTTAACTTCATCGAGCTTTAGTTTAATAATAACAGCTAGAGGAGAATCAACAGGTATTTTATAGTGGTTTCTAAAGTGTGAATGCTTGTATTCTGGGTAGTAAATCATCAAATGGGCCGTAGGAAACACAATAGAAAATGTAACAATAAAACACGAAAACTTTCACAAAATTCATTTTAAACTCTTATCACGACAGCGGTTTCGACTGATTGCCTTTCTCAGGTGATCTATTTTTGGCATGTGTTTACACTTTATAGTCTTTAATAGGTTGAGGAGGGGAGAACTGCTTGTTTCAAGTTGGTCATTCAGAATTATATCTGTTTTTTAATTTGTTGATTTTCATGGATTCTAACAAAGATAGCTTAAGGCCTTTATTTTGAATGTGAAGAATTTTACATTCGTCATTAAAAGAATGATTAAGATCTAGAAGGTGAAGTGCGTATGTAGAATCTGTTTTTTCGTTATTGAAAGCCCTTTTATGTTCTGCTATTCGTTTATTAAAATTTCACCAGTTTGACCGATGTAAGTTTTTCGCCAACTTTAAGTTTGTACACACCACTGTGTAAGCGTTTTTTATTTTGGCTCTTGTTGTTTTTAATATATTTGCCTAAGTTGTTATTTGTTCTGAAATCTGGTGGTTTTCCTTTCTTTTTTATGTGTTTGGCTATTTTTGTTGATATTTTGCCTGTATATGTAATCGAGCACAAGGTACTGGGTTTTTTCTCTGGTGGTGGAAATAATAATTTCAGGGCTTTCTTGTGTAGTTTTTGATTTAACATTTTATTAATTATTTGTTCGTTGTATCCATTGTTTACTGCTATTTGCTTAATGATATTTAATTCTGTCTCAAACTTGTAGTTTGACATCTGAATTTCTGTTAATCTATGTAACATACTATGATATACTGCCCGTTTATGTTGTGTGGGATGGGATGATGAATTGTGTATAGTCGTGTTAGTATGGGTAGGTTTATGAAATATGAAGAAGTCATGTTTGTTTTTAAGTCTGATAATTTTTAAATCTAAAAAATTTATGGATTGATGGATGATCAAAAAACAAAACTTTACGACATAAATGTACATGTTAATGGAGAGATTTCTATTTCTTACAATTTTGATTTTTTGTGCTACAATCAATATTTAAGGTCCTAATCCTAACGAACCCTTAACGGTAACATCAGCAGCAGCAAGTCACAACCAGAACGAACCTATTTGACCAGACCTTACAGGTTAAGAGCCACGTACACTCAATTGGGTAGACATGATTACCGCTCGCTGGTGCCAACATAGAATTTTGTGAACTGCTCAGGAGTGCCAGAGATATATTTTCTTTATTTATTATCGTAGAATACTTTTATAAATACCATTCGCTTTTTCGTGGGAGAAACCGAATAATACAATAAACCCAAGTGGCTGAACAAAAAAAATATAAAATCAAGCACGACAGAAGTGCGACCCATCTTCTAGCTTCGTCAAACTGTATAATTTTGGATTTCCGTAAGTAATGGTTAATAGATTTTGCTAACCTGAGAGTTCTAGACCTTACTTCTTCTTTCTTGTTCTGGATTTCGCTATCAGTCCCCTATAAACAGTTTCCTATGACTTTTGAAGTTAAATAATTAAGGAAGCAGGAATTCAACAGTTTTGAATTTTACATTGTTTCCTATGACCCTTTCTATGATATGAATGGACGCTAGCCTTTCCTATAATATTAAATTATTAAATTTTACTTCATTAATGTGTGTAAAACTTTAAAATACTCTTTATAGGACCGATCATATCTGTATCTGACAAACACATCAAATTTTTTATCACGTCTAAAGAGAAAAATGGTAAACAAGTATTTTCACTCAAAAATGTTAACAACATGCCCACAGAATTCATAATTGACATGGACCATAAGCAAAAATTGTTTATTATTACACCAACTAAGGGTATTATAGAAAAGGAGATATATATCAGAGTGACTTTTAACCCAAAAGAATACGGAACATACTATCAGCAATTAAATTTTTTGATATTTGGCAACGTAAGTATTTTTTCTATTGCTTTATTTGTAAGATCAGGTTAAATACGGAAAGGGTACAACCCCCTTCGCATTCGCGGATGAACTTGCTGTACTGTTAGTGGCCCGGGATGAGCCAGATCTCAAATACCAGGTTCGGAACGCAGGTCGCGTCGTAAAGAAATGGATGACGCAGCACGGACTGGAACTTGCGGAAGAGAAAATCAAAGCTATCGTTCTAAAGTAGAAGAGGAACAGGCATAGTGTTGAATTACAATGTGCGGGAACATCTCTAACACCCAAGAAACAAGTAAAGTCCTAGGGATGACATTGCACCAGAATGGAAAATTGGGGGAGCACGTGCGGGAGGTGTTCCGGAAGGCTGCGAAAGTGCGGCTGCGTTGGAGAGGGTGATGCCCAACATTGGGGGACCCAAATCCGAAAGGAGGAGGGTCTTACACGGTGTTGTACATGTTT
Source organism: Diabrotica balteata (assembly GCA_918026665.1). Taxonomy (NCBI): domain Eukaryota; kingdom Metazoa; phylum Arthropoda; class Insecta; order Coleoptera; family Chrysomelidae; genus Diabrotica; species Diabrotica balteata. The sequence goes on along the minus strand of OU898277.1, from coordinate 173,644,417 downwards.
TGTTACATGTTACATGTTTTGACGGTGGAAAGAAAAGAGCTCTATGAGAGAAGAGGCCCAAACCTTACTGTGGTCGAGAGAAGACAGGCAAGGAAAAGGTCAATTGAAATATGGCAAGAAGAATGGAACAATACGGAGGATGTGGCACAGTGGACAAAAATACTGATCCCGAACATAAGAGATTGGGTGGACTGTGGCCACAAGCGACTGGATTATTTCCTGACGCAAGTGTTCACAAGACACGGGTGTTTTAGGGCCTACCTCTCTAGGATCGGAAAGACTGACAGATGAATACCTATACTGTGGACACTCAGACACTATGACACATACAATGTTAGATTTTAGCAGATTGATAATGGAAAGAAACAGAATAATGAGAAATACAGGGTGAATTTTGTTACAGTGTGAAAAATGATTGAAAATAAAACAGGTTGGACTAACATACATAACTACATCCGTGCAGTGATCAAGAAAAAAAAGAAGAGGAAGAAAGACAGTTGGACCAATGGCAAAGATAATAGTAAAACATGCTAGACGTTGAGGCTAGAAAAGTGGGTCAGGCTATGAGTTAGAATGGGTGAGTCAGACTGTGGGGAAGAAGGAAATGCCCGTCTGGGAATGATGCGGTACTGCGCGCTACCTGAAACAAGACAGGGAGCCTCCTTACTGATGAATGGGGTGTAGATGTGGATGAATGGAGAATGGATGAATGAAGGTAGTGCTTCGAAAATAATGAGCGAGGAGCGCCGATGAGCAAGATGTCTTTAGCAAATTCAGAATATTGTTGCCAAGTCTAACAGTTGAGGATAACTATTTGATGAATACAATTTCTGATTACTCATTGTTTTTGTTCTTTGACTTCTCACTTTCTGGTAATAAAGTACATTAAAGACAAAGGATAAAATCAATGGATGGCTTTTATGTCCTGCTGCTATGGCATTTTTAATATTTTTAGTCAGTGCTTCTCTTAGCTCCACCGTTATTATTTTTTCTTCTTCATTTATTTCTCTACTACTATACAAGTATTTTTATTGTTCAGTACTATGTAATTCTTCTTTTATAGTTATTACCTAAGAGATTCTGAAAATGTTCTTTTCATCGCTCCAGTATTGCCTCGTTCTGTTTTCATAGGTGACATTCTTTATCTTTAAATGTCATCGTGTCAAGAAAAAAGGCGATCCGAAGGGAGGCATTATGCTCATAATTTGCTATGCATAGTCAGGTCTCAAGAATAACAAAGCTCTGGGGGAGGACGGTGTCGTCACGGAAGCGATAAAGATAGGAGGCTCAGTACTGATAGCCAAAATTCAAAAGCTCTTTAATATATGCCTATGGAATCAAAATATCCCAACAAAGTGGAATAATTCAATAACTGTACTCTTACACAAAAAGGGAGATATAGCAGACCTGGAAAGATACAGACCAATCAGTCTCCTTAACCATCTTTATAAATTATACACCCGAATAATAACGAATAGATTAGAGACAAAGCTGGATTTTTACCAACCTCGGGAACAAGCTGGTTTCCGCCCTAATTACGGCACAAACGATCACCTGCAGTGCCTAAAAACCCTAATAGAAAAAACTAACGAATATAACCGTCCCTTGGCATTGATATTTGTAGACTTTAAAAAGGCGTTTGATACAGTGGAACTACCGTCCATCTTAAGAGCACTACAAGATTGCAGGATCGACCACAGATATTGTAAAATAATTAAAAATATATATGAAAATGCCACAACAAAAAGTCTATATTCTGCAACTAATAAAATAAAGATAAAAAGGGGAGTCAGGCAAGATGATACCATGTCACCAAAGCTGTTCATTACCGTTCTTAAGTATGCATTTAAAAAACTAACATGGCAACAGAAAGGAATGTCCATCGATGGAGAAAGACTAAACCACCTACGTTTTGCGGACGATATCGTGCTTCTGTCAGATAATCTGGGAGAGATCAAAGACATGCTCCAAGAATTGAATGACATACTACAAGAAACTGGGCTGGAGATAAATTTCGAGAAAACCAAAATGATGACCAATATGGTTCCCAGCGAAGAGATACAGATCAATAACAACAAGTTAGAATTAATCGATAAATACACATACTTAGGTCATGAAATTAGAATAACCAGAGACAACCAAACCTGCGAGCTAAATAGACGAACCATGTTGGGATGGGCGGCATATGGACGGATGAGAGACATTTATAAAACAAATATCCCAATTCACCTGAAAAGGAAGGCATTTAACCAATGCATCTTACCAGTCTTGACCTACAGAGCAGAGACCTTAACTTTAACGAAAGCTACTGCCGAAAAACTAAGGGTAACACAAAGGCGAATGGAGAGATCAATGCTGGGCCTGACCTTGAAAGATCGCGTAAGAAATGAGGAGATACGCCAACGAACTGGCGTAGACGATATTATACTGCGAATCAATAAACAAAAGTGGAGGTGGGCTGGACATGTTGCTAGAATGGAAGACGGACGAAGAGATTATTGGAGTGGAGAGCAAGAGCCGACAAGCGAAGTCGCTTGTCGGCTCTTGCTCCCCACTCCAATAATCTCAGACCACCCACCCGATGGACCGACGATCTAAGGAGAATAGAAACAAACTGGATTGCAGCAGCTAGAGATAGAGAGAACTTAAGACGTTTGGAGGAGGCCTATATCCAACAATGGATGTGAAAATTCGGCTGGATGATGATGATGATGAGTCAGGTCTTCTGAAAGGTAACTTAAACGATGCCGATGCAACGGCAGTTATATTTCAGGAGACCTGACGATGCATAGCAAATTATAGTGTGCGAAAACTGGTCATCCCATTTAAAATAAACTGATTGTAAATCTAATTATTTCTTTTTACCTAATTATTTTATTTCCGATTTTAATAAAAAAATATATATTTTGTTTTTGTAAAAAATTTAACAAAATACCAATTTTTAGGAACCTGTAATAGTGTCATTATTTGGAATTTACAGTAAAGAAAAAATTGACCCAGAAAAAACTTGTTATATAAACTACCCTGTTCCGTTTGAAGATACCGTCAATTATAACGCTTACTTCAAAGATCTTTGTCATGACCTAAAAAGTGAAAAGAAAAGTTCACCAGTTTATCTTAACACAACTGATCTAGATCTAGGAATAGTAATTATAAAAAATGATGATCTTTTTTCTGACGATTTTAATGGTAGAAATGTAGCTTCTGTCTCAACAGAAACGTTGGCGGTATCGTCCAAGAATTTCAGTGTTATCAATGATATGAAACATGAAATAGTTGTTAGTTGGATAGAAGGTACTAAATAAATAATAATTAAATCGGAATAACATGTTTCCATAAATTTATATCTAAATCATCAAATTAGATCGGTACCACCATAAACATCTTCTTGTATGCTATGGTTTTTTATGCTTACGTTCACTATCCAAAGGTTTAGTCATTAATTTATTTATGATTCTTTTTCTGCTGCAATGTAACGATGTTTTGTATTTCACTAGGAAGGCTATCTAATCTTTTATTTACGGAAAATATTAAGGCTGATGTGTCAGTTAAAAAGTAAGATCAATGAGATCAAATTCTAAATTCTTCTTTATTTAAGCTACTAGATAATACATTAAATCTTAAAAACATTTAAAAGGGTACTGAAGGTATACAAAACCTTCATTCTTGCATTTTATTTTTCTCTATGCAGGCACACGAAAAGAGGACCAAGTTCTTCATTCGTCGGTTTAAATATCCGCAGTCAATAAGATTGTTATAAAATTTATTTTTATTTAGTCTTTGTTCTTGAACTTTTTTGGAGACAGTACTCCCCTGGCTCTTTCCCTAATCATCATCCTGAATCTTTTTTTAGGCCACCATCTTTACCACCGTACAGAAAAGCAGGTCTCACTCCACTCTTGTATGTCTTTTCTTCCAGCGCTTTCCCAATTTTTAGATCACAGAGTACCTTGCTCATTTGCTTTCAGTTAAACCATTATACTGTAACCTATGGGTAATTTCTCGTCACATTTTCCATGATGTAAGATCCAATAGTCCTTTTCCAACACTCTAACTTCCCTAACGTTTATTTGCTTTCTTGCACTAACACATTATATTATGTTGCACTACATTAGTAGTAAAAAGCCTTGATGTTAACTAACCGTCATGGGAAAACTTTTAGTCGATCTGACTCGTCCTTACTTTGGTATATGCTTTTCTATATACACATCCCTCACGAGCATTACTTACCTATTCTCAGGAATCCATTTCTCTCTCATAAATTTTCGTAGCTATGGTCTGGGCACTGGTCGTACGCCTTCTCAAGATTTATAAATATATATAATGCACTTCTTTTTTCTTTTGGACGAACCCAAACGGTTTGTATCTGTCTATGTCTCTCTCCTTAACCTTCGCTCCACAGTTCTCACCCAGAGTTTACTAGTATACAACATAATTTTAATATCTATTATACAGTCTTGAATATATCCTTGATCTTTATACAGAGTTACCATCACGCTCTATCCCCATGCATTGGGCATACAACTCATCATTTGCTATAACACATCAACCCCTTTCTTTCCTATAGCCTTTCAAACCTCTACAAGTATTCCATCAGGTTCTACAGTCTTACCATTCTTTATTCTATTTAATGTCTCGACAACCTCACCTCTCGTTATCTCCAGGATTATGTTCTCACTTGGGATAGCGTATCCTTTGGCTTACCTCTGGTATTCTTCATTTAATTGTGACATAATAATTGCGATCATTTTTTATATACTACTTGATTGCTTTTTTAGATGACAAAGTTTTTAAAATTCTGCCTAAAAAAGCTAATGTACCTCCCGGAGCAACAACGTTTTTTAAATGCTTCTTTACTCCCTATGAGAATGAAAAAGTATATTTTAGAACATTTACTGCACAAGTCTATTGGTTGTGCGACTATGCAATGGCTGATCCCTGTGCTATTAAAACTGTTATAGTTCCTTTAACTTTATCTATAAATGTGCAAGGTGAGTACTATAAATTATTACTAGGTATTTTTGGATATAATTTGGATTCCGCGATACTTTAAGTACACGGGAGGGTCTTTTTACTGGTTTAGACATGCAGATATGGTGACTGCGACATAGTATTTGGTTTATCGACTACAAACTGCATTAGAGTGAATGATAAGTTGAAAAAGGCAACCTCGATAAATAGAGAAGTGAGAAAAGGGTAGGGATGTTTCAAAACTTCATGAACTTTTGAAATACGCTCGACCAAAAAAAAATGAATCCTGAAAACATTAAATATTTTAATTGTATACTAAAATCAATATAAAGTATTAAAAACGACGGTTAGAAAAAAGCAATAAATACTCGTAAAACTAACTGTTTTACAAGTGCATAAAGTGGTTTAAATCCGTTTTTTTATGATCGGGCACTGCAAATAAATAAATGTTTTCAGTAATGTCGGGTTTCATAGTTTCGTTCGTAAATTGACTTCACCAAAAGTCAGGTTTATAAAATGTTGTAAGGCTTATACAGTGGTTTGAGGTTGGTAAAGGATTGGAGGCAGTATGGGTTGCAGATTCTTCTTCTTCAGGTGCCATCTCCGCTACAGAGGTTGGCAATCATCAGAGCTATCTTAATTTTTGAGGCAGTAGCTCTAAATAGTTGTTTTGAGCTGCATCCAAACCATTCTCTCAGGTTCTTCAGCCATGAAATTCGTCTTCTTCCGATGCTTCTTCTGCCATCTATTTTTCCTTGCATTATGAGTCGCAGGATGCCATACTTATCGCCCCGCATCACATGTCCGAGATACTGTAGCTTTCTTTCTTTAATTGTAAGTTCAATTTCCTTCTCTTTGCCTATTCTTCTCAGTATTTCATTGTTTGTAACTCTATCTACCCAGGAAACCCTCATAATTCTTCTATAGGTCCACATTTCAAAGGCGTTAAGTCGTCTCATGGTATCTAGATTTAACGTCCATGATTCCACTTCATAATATAGTACACTGTATACGTAATATTTTGTTAGGCGTACTTTAAGAGCTAATGTTAGATCTTTGCCACATAGGACCTTTTTCATTTTTATAAAATTAGAACGTGCTTTTTCGATTCTGACTTTGATTTCTGCCATGTAGTCATTATTTTCTGTTATAAGTGTTCCTAGGTAAGTGTACTTTTTTACTCTTTCGATCTGCTGGCCCTCTACTATCAAGATTTCGTTAGTATTATAGTTGTTTTTACAAATTTTCATAAACTTTGTCTTTTTGACATTAAGAGAGAGTCCGTACTCCCTACTACACATGACTATTTTGCTCATGAGTCTTTCCAGGTCTTGTAAACTATCGGCTATTATTACTGTATCATCTGCATATCTGTTGTTGTTAATTAAGACTCCATTTACTCTTATGCCGACTGTTTCATCTTCCAGAGTTTCTCGAATTACCTCTTCAGAATAGGCGTTAAATAATAAAGGTGATATAATGCAGCCTTGCCTGACTCCTCTCTTTATTTCCATTTCTTCAGATGTTTCTTTTTCGATTCTTACTATTGCTCGCTGATTGTAATAGAGGTGTGTTATTAGCCTTAAATCTCTTTCATCTAGGTTTTTATTTTTTAGAATTTCCAGGAGTCGATCATGTTTTACTTTATTAAACGCTTTATTGTAGTCTATAAAACAGACGTAAAGAGGACGGTTAACATCCAAACATCTCTGTGTCAGCACGTTGAAGGAGAATAATGCCTCTCTGGTACCCATATCATTGCGGAACCCATATTGAGTGTCACTAATATCCAGCTCCAGTTTAGAGAGTATTCTGGGTTGCAGATGCTCATACTTAATTAAAATTCTGAATAATGTCCTAATGTCCTTGGAGACGTCACGTCCCCGAAGACTTCTATATATATATATATATATATATATATATATATATATATATATATATATATATATATATATATATATATATATATTTATATATATATATATATATATAGAGAGAGAGAGAGAGAGAGAACCACCTATACCTATATCGAGCGTCAAATAAATATTGTCCTATAAATGAGAACAACAGCTGGCGAATCAGACAATATTATATATATATATATATATATATATATATATATATATATATATATATATATATATATATATATATATATATATATATATATATATATTGATTAAACGAATTTTAATATATTTCTATATTGTATATAATATATGTCTTTATACCAAAATACACAATTGTGAAGTGTTTTAACTTCTGTGTTTAATATATGTCTGTTTGAACTGCATTTGAAATAGTGGACCAATATAAAACTTGGACAAAAATAAATCCATACCCGGTGATAGACATTGTATATAATATCGTTCAACTATCTGTCTCCATTTAGGACGCACCATAGTCTATAGTGCCACCCAAAGTCAATGTTGCCAATCGCCGTGTAATAATCCGATTTGCGGATCTTTTTGAGAGTTATATCTTCTTCGTGTCTTTAAATAAATCGGACATTTGCCTATATTTTTCATTGTATTTACCAATCTACAACAGACTAATACAAAAATAAACTTAATGGTTTGTAGTTATTTCCTGTAAATATTTTATGGTTAACACCTTATTTGAGAAACATGTAGAGGAATGAGATTGGCAACACCGCTCAAAATATCCATCTGACTGCTTAGATGAACGAAAGAGGGGCTTGCCTAAATCCGGCCACTCACGATACAGCGGCGTTGTTCAACTTCGTCGAGTTCGACGAATTGACAAGGATTTTGATCGTGTGTGACGGTGCATCCAATGAAATCGTACAATTTGATCGCAGACAGACTGGCCTGTCTGCTGCAGTACTGCAGAGTTGATCTCATCAATTTGTTGAGCGTGTGTGACCGTTTACAATTTGTCGATACTGCAAAAATACATTTTTAACTACACACTTGCTTTAATCATATTATAGAAAATCGACATGGCTTGATTTAGCGAGAATTTTTTAAGACAGTTTTTTGAATTATACAAAAAACAAGAATGTTTATAGCGAATAAAAGGTAAAACGTATCACGATAGAAACACCCAAAAACAGGCAATGGACATTCTAGTTTTAAAGTTCCAAGAAGTAAACAAAGATGCGAATGAAGAGTATGTAAGAAAAAAATATTAACAATTTTAGAACATCCCATAAAAAAGAATTAAAATTAGCATTGCAGTCCAGGAAATCAGGTGCAGGGGTAGACGAGATTTATTTTGCACCAAAATCTTGGATTCTTTGCACCAGGATCTACGTTTTATTTTAGGTTTCTTTTTACGCTTAGTTATACACAAAGTAAGAGACGCTAAAATGATTGTTTGATTTAATATGGTCGAGAACCCAACAAATACTGAGGCACAGTATGGTGTGTATGCGCACCAGATATAACAACAAATTGAACAACGCTGCTGTCCGATTAGGTCGAACGACACCGCTGTACCGTGAGTGGCCGGCTTTAGGAAGCGATAGGTGGTTTGACCATGTGGTTTGACAGCATAATAAAATCCTAGATTTATGTGTTGCTTTCAATTTTTATACGTGATGGGCGGGGCAACCTATTTGGGTGGACTTTTGATTTGTTCTTGAATGAGTTCAAAATCCAGCAGCCCGCTGAAGTATTGGATTTATATAATATAATTATTTGACAACCTTTTGTTGGCCAACCACCTAGAGCAAAGTTGAGCTGAAACACATATATTTGGTATGTTCCCAATTTAACTCGTTCAATCTGTATATAAATAAAGAACCACCTATATCTTAGTATATCATATCACTTAGTATATTGGGCTGCAGAACCATAGTATAGATAGGTTTTTTGTGCTTAAAGACGTAAAACAATGATACTAAAGTAAAAAGTATTGTATCTTGGCAATTATTAATAATTCCTGTGTAAAAGATCCATGTTCACTGTTATATAAATCAGTTTAAGTAATAGGAAAGACGAACTGGAATAAAATATTGCAATTATTTTAGGAACTTCTTTTCAAGAAAATCAGATACCGTTAACAAATATTGGACTTAAACCCCGACATCTATGCTTTGCCCCGAGTTTAGTTGGTACAATTTCTTATGAAAATATGCTAATTTTCAACAAACTGCCTGGTCTTGTAATCTTTAAACTTGTGGCTCCTGTAAAAAGGTAAGTCATTATATTCATTAACTAAATGATTTTAAATAATAAAATTGAACAATTACATTAATATGTTTTAACAGTTAACAGTGTAAATATACGAGTAGTTGAAATAGTATACTTTATGTAAGTCGCAAAAAACTTATGTAGTCACAGTGATGTATACAAACTTACATCGGTCAAATGCGTGGAAACTTTAAAAAACGGATCGCAGAACATAAAAGGGTTTTTAATAATAGAAAAACAGATTCTACATATTACTTAATTAGTAACTTTAATAGGATATATTTCTTAATTACTAACTTTAGACAAACAGTTCTCCCCTCCTTAACTTAAGGCGTAAGGCTTAATTTAGTTAAAGACTGTAAAGTGTCACTACTAGTGCAGGTAAGATAGGCAATATATTTTTTCTTATGGTAGAATGGCCAACCACGTTGCCGGTTTGTCCCGAGTGGCGCATCAGGACCGGATTTAAGAATCGTGACACCGGAATATAATGCGCGAAAGAGTTTCGAAAATGTGCGGTGTGAGTGTTCACAACATTTATGAATTTCGCGAAAAGGCGCAGCAAGGCGAACTGAAACTGATATAAAAAGAAAGAAAAACAGTTTGCAGTCCAATTCAAGTGAGTCCCCTTGCGTTGGGGGAGTTAAATCTCAAATAAAGAAAATTGTCTATGATTTTTTTTTGGAAACCATACCAATAATCGTCGACAGCATAATGAACAGAGTGAAGGATAATGAGGACCTACCAGATTTTTTAAAAACCACATGTCGCACAGGCTACTAAATGACATGGGTTTTAAATGTGGTAAAAGAGGTCGAGATTCGATAATGATTGAAAAAGAAAAGATATATCCTGCAGAAGCAGAGAGCATTTCTTCAATTGCCGAATAGAGGTAAACCATTATCAACCGCTGGTTCCATGCGAAATAAAATATTATCCATGAATCAACAGAAAGGGTAAACGAAGCTACTTAGCTAAAAAGAAAGTGACTTATTTCAAAACTTATTTCTACAATTTTTCAGCTAAGAAAAACTATAGAAACCAAAGTTGAGAATAGAACAAAATTGAGATACCTATGAGAAACGAATATGAAGATATGAATAGAAACGATTGGCACACTGGATTAGAGAAAATTAATACTTAACTACATATGTTAAAGTTACTTCAAAAGTTACTTCTAAAAATGTTTTGAATGTTTGTTATTTATTTTTATTTAATATTGACTAACAAAATTTGATTTAAATCCTAATATTTTAAACACAATCATAAATGTGTACTTTTACTATACCACCTACTTTCACTCAAGTTTCAAGGATTCAGTTATCATCTATAGCACTATTGTAAATTTTAACAGGTAAGTTTTTTCTGCAATCTGATAATCGTGATATAAAACATAATTTTATTTCAGAAATCAAGATATAATCGAACAAAACTCTAAAATTCGTTTAGAACTAACATTTAGTTCATTATGATAAGTAAAAAAGAAGAAAAAATTGATTAATGTCAGTTTTGATAGTTTACACTAACCAATATTTCAAATATTAAACATGTACAACGAACTTCTCCAATATTATACTGAATTTGAGGATACAGAAACTTTAGATCGCTCCCAAGCACTCTGGTTGGAAGATGAGGAAACAAGATGGGAGCAATTAAAAAACTTCATTGACGAATTCGTTATTTCACAGGAATACGAAGACTATCTAGAACAGAAAAGAAACATTATTAAAAAAGATGCGGAAACTCAATATGATTGTACAGATTATGTTCAGATTCCGAGAAAGATAATAAAGAAGGTCCCAATGTATCCTTTAACAAGGGAAGCCAAAAAAATGGCTGCGTTTATTAGAATGTTTGAATGTTATCTCACAGATAAAAGAAACGATGAAATGGTACAACGCCAAAGGGAAGGAATTAATGTTATAAGGTTAGTCAATTTTTTCTGTTTTGAATTTTTGGCGGTAATTTTATACGATAATAGATGTTTAGGTTCATTCTTCCCTCTCTATCTCTCTCTCTCTCGTATTCATCTTTGGGTTTACTTAGCATAGAATCAAATTTTTTACCAAGTAAGTGATAGTAATTTTTTTTAAATTAAAAGTAAAATATTTGTCTGCTGTATTATCTTGGTAAAACCATTTTTGCAAGAGTTCTTCTAGAAGCTAATATGTTTTGACATCATGTTTACCAAAGTCTTCATCCAAATTGATTAACTCTAGTAAATTTTATGAAATCTTCATTTAAGTTACGTAATTTGAAAATAGGTTATTCTTCTTTTTCTTCTTCCTTCTGGTATGTAGGCTTTAAAGCCTGTTTCCTCTTCAATATTAGCCTAATAAATTGTTTAAATTCTCGCACCATCTTTTTCTTGGTCTGCCAATACTTCTTTGTCCATTTGGTGATTTATCTCCTACTATTCTTACTATCCTATTCTCTGCCATTCTACTAATGTGTTCGTTCGTTCCTGTTTCCGTCTTGTCACCCATCCATTTATGTCCTCTATATTACATGCTCTTCTTATGTCTTCGCTTCTTTCCCTATCCAACAGACTTTTTCCTTATATTCGTCGGAGTATTTTCATCTCTGTTGTTTCTAATAGTCGTTTCGTTTTAGATGTGTCAGGTCTTGTCTCCTCTGTGTATATTAATGTAGGTCTAATTACTGCTTTACAGATTCTTGTTTTTGTGTTTTTTCTTAGGTGTTTCTTCTTTCAGATTGTATTATTAAGAGATTTTGCCGCTTTACTTATGTAAATACAGATATCTAAACCTTGCTTCCTGCTTTATTATTTTCCCATCAATTTCGATTTTACATCGTAGTGGGTATTCGGATGTTGTCATATATTTGGTTTCTTCTGCTGATATTATCAAATTGTATTTCTTGGCTGGTCGGTCAGATTTCTTGGTTGTTGTATTAAAGATATGTGTTAATCTTTGGAGCTCGTCTTCTGTCTCGACGATTAATGCGGCGTCGTCTGCATAACATAATATTTGGATTTCTTTGTTCCCCATTCTGTAACTATGACCTTTACGTACTGCTTGTATTATTTTGTCAATTATTATATTAAATAGAAGTGGGCTTAACGGGTCACCCTGTCTGACTCCGTCTTGTACTGGTATATATTGTGTTAGTTTTCCATTTATCTTTACCTGTATTCGATGATATAAGTAGATGTTTTTAATGGTTTTACAAAAACAAAGACGTCTTCCACTTGGATGCGATCGAAATTCTTTGTCAGGTCTGTAAAATCTGAATCCTTGTTCATGTGATAAAGTTGTTAGTTTATTGATTTTGTTGGTTAGGACTTTTGTGGTAACCTTAAGTGCGGTGTTCAGTAGATTTATACCTCTATAGTTGTCGAGGTCTTCTTTATCTCTCTTCTTGAACATTGATATCATTATGCTATTTCCCCATGCGTCTGGCATCTTGCAGTGCAATATTAATTTTTGTCATCTTCAAGGTTATACTTTCTCTTCCGTGTTTTAGAAGCTCGTAGGTTATTTTATCTCGTCCTGGCGACTTTCTATTTTTGAGTGAATTTATGGCTATTTTTACTTCCTGAAAACTGATTTCTATTTCGTGTCTTAATTCAGGCATGTTATTGTGTTGATTATTATTTTTCTTTTCTTTAAACAGTTCTGTCAGGTATCTTTCCCATTCATTTGCTGGTATGTTTTTGTATTCCTTCAATTCTGCCATTTCTTTCCGTTGGTTTCTTATGAATCTCTATATTTTTTTTGTGTACCGTAGAAGTCGCCTTCCATCTGTTTTGTAATCTGTTTCCAGCGATTATTTTTTGTTCTTCTTACCAACTGCTTTGTTTCATTTCGTATTCTTCTATAGTTGTCTCGGGATTCCGGAGTATTTGATATTTTGTACTTCGTGTAAGTGTAGGCTTCTCGTTTCTCTTTACATTTCTCTTTTATTTCTTTTCTGAACCATGGTGTATTGTTGTTGTTTATAAATAATAGGTTACAAAAAATATAAATAAAAATTATATATTGTTGTATTTAGTGGACGATGATCTTTTACAATAAAGTTTAATTGTGGTTTAATAATCATTTCCTTTCTTAAAACTAGCAGTTATTGAATTGCAAATGTTTTCAAGTAATGTAGACTGTCTATTTTGCTTTTACCGGAAACAAGAGTGCAGACAATATTTATGTCTAAAAAGACTTGCTGTCCTTGCTTTTGGAAACATATGGCAGTATCTTTGTACAGTAAATACACGCAAAATCTTGAATAACTTCTTTAAACTCTAATAATCTATTAATTCAATATTCACCCACAAAACACAAACCAGAAATTTATATATTTTATAAAAAATATTTTCCCAAGTCTCTTTTAATTTCATCTTTTCCGTAATTGCCGATTTCCTAAAAATTTCCGGTATTGGTCCCGTAACGTAAACCACCCCAACTACTACAGTTGGTGAAGGATCCTGCAATTGGTCACACTCCAGCGCTCACGATGTTTAAGCCCGGTCAAGTTAACGCCCGAAAAGCTTACTCAGCTCACGACGGGTCACATCGTTTTTGGAATATTTTGATTACTTTCTAATTATTCTAATATAATCAGTATTATAAGTCAGAATAATAACATTATTTTATTTGAAATTGTTAGGTCAAAAATAGAAGAGGTTAGGAAACAAACAGCATGCTCCGTTGAACAAATTAAAACAAAAATCAATCAGGAAATTGACGACGAAACCAAAGAGTTCTACGCGATTTTTAACTTTGATCTTAAGCAAATAGAGCCAAAGTACAAAATAAAAATCAAAGAAACCGTTATGTCGTGTTCTAAAACCCCACGATACAGGAATTACAATAGAAGAGAAAATTTACCACAAATTGCTAAAATCATTTTAGATAAACTAAGAAAATCACGAAAATCAACTGATAATAAAATTAATTCTACAGCTGAACAGAATAAAAGAAAAACCAGTAATAAGGAAATGAAGCTGGATGAAAAAGAAATTGAGAAAACATCTGATAAAAAAAGAAGTCGATTATCAGCAGACGAAATTCTTCTACCTACAGGTATGCTCTTACTGATAGATATATTGAGTATCTTATAGAAAAATCTAAACATTACTAAACGATGTTTTAAAGTGTGAAGTTCACAATTGTAACTTTTCTTTCTACTTCTTTTCCGCGATTTATTGTTCTAATGAACCATATTTTCACTCTACCTCCAGTTTAAAGAGAAGAGAAATTTTTGTAAAAACGTGTGTAGTGCAGTATACCAAGGCCTTTAACTCGGATGACATCAACATGTATCTATTTTCTTGAAATTTTAACAGTAAGTAGAGAATATCTTAAACAAAATCGACCTTATTCAGCAAGGAAAATCACACTACGGTATAGGGTAGATTTTGAATTGAAGGGTTAAGAGAGGTTAATTCCAAAATTTCGTCAAAATCAAATCAAATCTAAATGTGTGTTGAGGGAAATCTTAGATTATACCATATTTTCATCCAGATAAACTGAACTATTATTAATTTACATTTATTTTAGATCAAGTAAACAATCTAAAGCAAAACGGTACTCCTGGACAAAGTATTGCTGACCTTGTAGAACAATTTACAGCTTTAGATGATTTAATGGAAAATGCACATATCAAAAAGTCCCCCCCTAAATTAGACTATCCTATTGACAATTTTTTTGTGTGCGATCCGAAACGAATTGTATTTAACAGCTATGAAAAAGGCAAAACTTACAGAAAAATTCTCACCGTACGTAATTGTAGTTTTTACTCAAGAAAATTCAGATTCATGCAACTGGCCACCCCAAACGAATCTGACAAGCTTTTATTTGAAATCCAGCCTGTAACTGTTAACAAAGTTAACTGTGGGAGTACAGCAACGATTTGTATTAAATTTATGCCTGACAGAAATGAAGAAATATTCGCCCGTTTAATGTTTCTTTCGTACGATGAAAAAACCCAACAGTGTCAAAAGTTTTCTGTGCGTGTTATATGTACACTTCAGCAGCCTGACGTTAAAATTAACACCAGTGTAATACATTTCGGTAAAGTTCCTATCTGGAAAACGAACAAAGCAAATAAAACGCTCAGGATTAGTAACGATGGTGCTAGAGCATGCGACGTTTTTATTAGAAAACTTATCGATCCGCTTCATTTGTCAGAAGAAACCAGTATTGATTTTCCCACCAGCTCCGACATTAGAGAGTTGAACAATTTTGATGACATGTGTGCTGTTGTACAAAGTATTACCAGAGAAATGATCGAGAATGTTTTTAGTAATTTTGAATTTGAGACGAAATATTTCCAGTTGGGCCCATTTGAAAATAAGGTGAGTAAAATAAGTTTTTGATTTCCATAGTTTTTAAATAAATGTTCGTTGACTGCATTATTATGCATACTAGTTCAAAAGTTAGAAATTTTGTTCATTGAGTAATTTTGACTAATCGTCAACCTATTAGGAAAGTAAGTAAAAAACATGATGCAGACGATACATCTGACGAGTACTTATCTAAGAGAAAGCGATATGTTTTCTGCGAAGATTTTGACGTTGTTTTCTAATTATCAAGTTGCAAAATTAATATGTTTATTTAATCCTGTTTAACTTTTAATCTTTTTCCTGTTTAACTTTGAGAAAGCGTTTGACTCAGTCCAGCATAGCTCCATGTTAAGAGCTCTTACAGAGTGTACTATTGATAATAGGTACACAACTCTTCTTCAGAATATATATAATAGCGCAACAGCTGCAGTTAGAATGTATTATGGCAACACAAATACATATCCCTTCGAGAGGGGTATTAGGTAAGGAGATACCATCTCTCCTAAGCTATTCACCGCTTTGTTGCAGAGTGCTATGAGAAACAATAAGTGGAAGAATATTGGAGTCAACATAAATGGAGAATTTCTGAACAACCTGAGATTTGCAGACGACATAGTCCTTATTACAGACCGTTTAGATCATGCCTGCCAGCTTCTTCATGGCCTTCAGAGCAGACCAGACGCTGCGTGGAAGAATACAGGTTTTGTATGACCATAATTACTACTTATGAACAAGAATTGGCTATACTGTACGACAACTCCTGGTCAAGTCTTCTATAGAGAAGCACAAATAAATATACTACTTATATATTCTGTAATTTCTTATGAGAAAGCGCAAATTGCAATTAAGAAAACGGGGAGTTTTCGAGGGCCGGTGTGTACATTTAAATTTGAGGATATTCGGCGTTTAAACGATGAATCACTCTTCTAAATAGTGGAATTATAGTTTAGGTGTATAAAACTGAGTTGTTTCCCTTTGCTGACGAATCGTAGTTTATTTACATAAAGTGCAAGTCGAGTTGCCTATATTGTGCCGGACAATTTTAGATGCCATTATGTATTTAAGACCTACTTAGTTTCAAAAATAAATAAATAAATAACACACATCGTTCTTGTGTGTTTTAGATGCCCAAGAGAAAATATAAGACTTGGGATGTGGATGACATGAGCCGGTTTCTTCAAACACTTCGTAATAGAGACATGGGATTAAATAAATACTGCAGGAAGTATGGAGTCCCTACCTTGCTCCGTCACCTTAAGAGGACCAATGTCAAGGCAGATGAAGAAATGAAGGTTTTTGGCCGAGGCAGTGTGTGACTAAAAGCATTGGAGAAGGAGCTAGTTAATCACATTTTAAAACTGGAGACGTTAAGGTTTGGCCTCACGATCATTGATGTTCGACGGCTTACATTTCAAATCGCCGAGAGAAATCAAATACCACATAATTTTAATAAAAAATCCCAAAAGGCAGGAAAGAAGTTTTTTCTGCTTTCAAATTTCGTCATAAGAACATAATCTCACTGAAAGAACCTCAAGCAACCTCCATGATTCGCTCAAAAGGATTCAATTAAAAGAATGTTTACGTCTTTTTAAACCTTCTGGAAAAAATTGTTGATAAGAATAATATTGATGATAAGAAGGTTCTTGCACAGAAAGGTAAAAGACAAGTTGGGTCGGGGTGGAGAACGTGGAGTCAACAACACAGTTGTTTGCTGTGCAAGTGCTTCAGGAATTAACGTTTCATCTATGCTTATATTTAAGTGGTGGTGGTCCACCAAGGAGTATGGTTGAGATATCAGAATCAGGCTGCATGACTAGTGATCTCTTTGTAAAATGGCTTCACCATTTTATTGATTCTGTAAACCCAATAGTAGAAAAAAAAAGTTATTTTGGTACTGCAGGGGCATACATCACACACAAGAATCTTACGTGAAAGAGAGCACGGTGTAATAATGCTACAATTGTCTGGGCATACGACCCATCACGTGCAGTTTTGGATAGATCATTCTTTAAGCCTTTCAAAGGCTATTACACTTAATCAGTTGAAAAGTGGCTTCGTTTTAACCCCGGATTGTGTGTTACACAACTTCACGTAGCTGGCTTGATTTCTGAAGTTTATGGAAAAGCAGCAAGCATTAAAATTGCAGTCAATGGTTTCCGAACAAGTGGAGTATAGCGGAGTATCGCATGGTCTTCAAAGATCATGGCTTTCGTACGGCTGAAAATTTAAATGACTATGAAGGCAGTGAAACTCGGGAAAATGGTGAAAATGAAAAGTCTAATGAGACACTTAAGGAACCACTACGGTCTACAACAGAAGCTAATGTAAAGTACGAAATAATCTGGCCTAAACTTCATCATCATCATCATCATCTTGGTGCTACAGCCCTTAGAGGGCCTCGACCTTCTCAAGCTTTCTAGACCATTCTGTTCTGTCCCTTGCTTGCATTTTCCGGTTGTCGACTCCGATCTTCTCGGCATCTTGTGTTACCCCGTCCATTCACCTCAGCTTTGGTTTACCCCGTCTTCTCATTCCCATGGTTTGCACTGTTAGAATCTTTTTTATCACGTTTGATTCAGGGGCCCGAGCTACATGTCCTATTCACTGCAGGCGGTTTCGCCTTATTATAGTGGTAATATATTTACCACCAAACGTATGCTTGTAGATATTCTGTCTTATACGAGTTTTTTGAGACAGACGTTTGTTAGCTTAGACCATGATAACACATGTTTGCAATTATTATTCGCCGTTTTGTTTCCTCAGATGTGTTATTATTAGGGTTAACCGATGTCCCTAGATATATGAACTCTTTGACTGCGTCGAAGTTTTGGTCATTGATGATTAAATATGCGTCAACATTTCCAGCTCTTGTGTCTGTGTTAGTCGCCATGAATTTGGTTTTATTTTGATTTATATGTAACCCTATTTCTGCTGCTGCTACTAGCTCGGTTAGGATTTCCGCAGTTCTTGCCCTGGTTCTTGTTATAATGTCCACGTCGACTGCATATGCTAGAATTTGAACTGATCTATTAAATATTGTTCCCCTGCTATCTAAATTAGCGTCTCGTACAACTTTTTCTAAGGCGACATTAAAAAGCTGACACGTGAGTGCATCTCCCTACTAAAGTCCTATGTATTTCATATGAGGTTGACGTGTAGTTTTGAATTTTTACTGCTGATAGCATCTGCACCATTGTCACTTTTATCAAACATATAAGTTTTTTTGGCCTAAACTACCTAGTTCTAACTAGAGTTTAGCTACGACTACTACACCCACAACGCCTACTAAGAGAACTCGTGAAGCAAGTCCAAAACTTAACATTTCAATTGATTCAATTTCCCCGATACCGTAGCCTCATCCAAAATTCAAGAAGAAAACAGCACAAAAGGTAATGGTTTTGATGGAAACACCCTTTAAAAATTAATTAGAATTAGCTAAACAGCTACAGTTAGCACAGAAACAGATAAAAAAATAAAAATAAAATTGGAGAAGGTTAAACCGGAATCGTCCAAGAAAGTAAGTGCTCCTAAAATAAAAATAAAAGAAGCTGTCAAGAAAAACTTGTGAAAATCCTACAGGGTCTGTTGCTTTAAATGCCTCGTCAAGCTCAAATCAACCTGACGTTGTTATAGAGAAGTGTTGGTGAGTGGTTCTGTTTAATGGCGAAGAAAAAAGAATTAAAGACAATGCACCCACTGCCGTTCATGGAGCCACAAACTTTATGCAGGAGTCGAACCAAAAACGTTTTCTGGTTTTGGATGTAAATAAAAATAATATGTACGTTCAAACTGAACAATTTCTGATATTGGAAAATAAATTGTATTAAACAAAGATGATAAATGGTTTTCACTCTAAAATTTATTTTACTATACACTGATCCCTCTATATAAATTACTAGAAGTACATAATTAAGGAAACCCATGGCATAATAAAGACAACTAATTTTAGCAGCACTAGGAATCCTAAGATTTCCTACTTGGCGAAACTAAATTCAAATCTTTACAACTGTAATTTCTAAAACTATAGTTTCCGTATTATCTAATAATATGGAACTGCCCTAGAAATATTATAAAAATAGTACTTGGAGACTTCAACGCCAAAATTGGAAAAGAAAACGATTAACTACCCACCGTTGGAAAGAATAGCCTCCATAACAAGTCGAACAACAATGGAATACGCTTAATACACCTTGCGGCCTCAATGAATATGGTGATAGCCACATGCTTTGAGCGTAAAAATATACACAAAAACACTTGGGTTTGCCCCGACGTTAACACAATCAATCAAATTGACCATGCAGTTGTGGACGCAAGACATTACAGCGATGTTATGAATGTACGTACCAGACGTGGAGCAAACATTGACTCCGATCACTACCTGGTCCAGGCTAAACTAAGGGCATGAATCTTTAACGCCAAAAAAAGGTAAAGGAAGCAAAGGAGATAAATTCGAGGTGGACAGACTACGAAATCCTGAGGTAGAAAATTTAAACACAAACTTAAAGAAAAACTAGAAGACCAAATGAGTAATACTGTTGACAACATAGATAATTACTGGAATGAGTGCGAAAATATTCTGAAAGAAGTAGCCACAACTACTTCAGTTGTAGAAAAGAAGAAACAAGAAAGGAAGAGGACAGAACGGTATGATGCGGAATGCGCACAGGCAACTCGTATGGAAAATTCCAAACGTATGGGAAACGTATGGGAAACGTATGGGAAACTCCAAAACAGAAGGCAAGACAAAATAAAGAGTAGTACAAAGAGATGAGACAAGCAGAGAAAAAGATACTAAAACAAAAGAAAAAAAGACATTTAGAAAACCGGCTACAGGAACTAGAAAGGCTCAATTCACAAAACGAAGCGCGAAATTTTTATAAAAATGTGAAACACAACAGAAAAGAATTTAAACCTAGAAGAACCATAATAAAGAATAAGGAAGCCGAAATTATCAATAAGCCGGATCAAATAGTGGAAAGATGGGCGGAGAAGTTTGCTGAGAAATTAAATATAGGCAACCAAGAAATTACTGACATAAATGACCACAGTGAAGACATAAACGATGAGAGGGAGAAAAATAATATACCATTAGAAGAAGAAGTTGCCAAGGCAATAAAAAAGTTAAAAACAACAAATCCCTTGGAGAAGATGGTATACCCCCTGAGCAGTTCAAGTATGGAGCAAACACCCTAAAAAAATACATAATAAAACTTGTTGCATCCATTTGCAGGAACGTACCTACCAGACAGTTGGAATGTAGGTAATTGTAGGTATAATACCTATTTACAAAAAAGTGGATCCACTAATATGTGACAACTATCGAGGCATTACCCTTCTAAATACGGCTTACAAAGTACTGGCTTATATACTTTATGATCGTTAACTAGTATATACTGAAGAAAAAATAGGCAAATAGAAATGTGAATTCCGAAAGGAAAGGTCAACAATTGATCAGATTTTCCTTCTCAGACAAACCTTAGAAAAGACATATTAATATGAAATTGAAACCCATCACCTCTTCACAGATTTTAAAAGTGCTTATGACACTGTAAACAGAAGTGCACTTTATAATGCCCTGGCAGAACTAGATAATCAGTCGCATCTAATAACAATGGTAAAGGCAACTCTTTCGAAAGTTGAGTGCAAAGTCAAAGTACAAAATAGAGTGTCAAGGCCTTTTCAAACCAATACTAGATTACGCCAGGGACACATTCTATCGTGTCTATTGTTTAACATCGCGCTCGAAAGAGCCATGGATAAATCGGGCATAACAACCAGAGGTACGATCATCAATAGAAGTGTATAGATATTGGCCTACGCCGATGACATTGACATAGTAATACAGACAAAACGAGACCTGATGCAGGCTTTTGAAACATTAGAAAAAGCCGCGAAGACAATGGGACTGCAGGTTAACGTATCTAAAACAAAATACATAAAGGTCACGAATAGCACACAAATAGCGGCACCACAAGATCTGGTGACAGAAACACACACATTCAAAGGGGTCTCGGAGTTTATATATCTTGGAACACAACTAAGTAGCAGCAACCTAGTAAGCGTAGAAATTAAGAGAAGAATATACCTGGCGAACAGAGCTTACTTTGGACTAAAGCAGTTCTTTATATCACATATAATTAGCAGAAAAACCAAGATGGTAATATATGAAACTCTTATTAAACCTGTCCTGACATACGCATCAGAGATATGGACTATGGTAAAAAGCGACGAAGAACTGTTAGGCAGCTTTGAAAGACGAATACTTAGACACATATACGGAGGAGTATAAGAAAGCGGGATATGGCGCAGGCGTTACAATTTTGAGTTGTATCAATGCTATAAAAAATGCAACATCGTCCGGTTTATTTAAATTAATAGACCAAAGTGGCTAGGACATCTTAAAAGAATGAACACTGGAGACCCCCAAAGAGAGATATTCTATCAAGAGCCAGTAGGAATCAGGAAGAGAGGCAGGCCAAGATCTAGATTCAAAATTCAAGTCGAAGATGACTTGAGGAATCTAGGGGTCAGAAATTGGAAATCCAGGGCGAAAGATAGAGGGGAATGGAGACTAATTATTGAGCAGGCCAGGACTCACCTAGGGTTGTAGAGCCAAACATGATGATGATGACTTTCTAAAACTTGCAAAGCAGACAGATTGATAGATTAGTGGGCGAGGGAATCTATAATTTGCGTTCCACGTTCCACATGCCATCCATGCCGTTCCGCATGCCGTCCAATATTGGTAACTATATAAAAAGCACCACACAATCACAAAAATTAAAAAAATAAATACAAATCTTAAAAAAAAAAATAATGTCAAATAACTTATTTTGCGCATTATGTTCATACTTCGAAGCATAAACATTATGCTTAGAAATCCGAACTCTAATGATTTTAAGTTTATACAGAGTGGCCCAAAAGTCTGGAAACGGCCAATTACCTCGTAAATTGCTAGTCATAATTGTACCAAATTTGAGGTACACCTATTTTGAGATACGGATATTCCATATTTGATATTTACAATGTTGCCAGATTTTCCGTTTCTCTTATATTATTAGTAACTTTGGTTTTCCAAATTCATCACCCTGTATATTTAGTCATTTAATTGCCTAATAAATTTTTTAATACTAACTATTTTTAATTACATTAAAACTTAACAATTGATAGATTACAACATTTTTTTAGCATAATGGTTACTTTATCAAGTGTTCAAAATGTGCTCTATTTGTGAGTTGACAGTACCCTAATCGATGGTAGAATGCGTCTACCACGTTTCTCCATGATTGTCTAGAAATTATTCGAGATTCATCGATAATTCGTTGCCTTAGCTCTGCAAGACTTGCTGGTTTAGTTTTGTAAACTAAATTTTTCAAGTATCCCCAATAACAATAATCTTTAGGATTAAAATCAGGTGAACGTGGAGGCCATTCAATTCTACCTCGTCTACCAATCCATCGTCCGGGAAATATCTCATCTAAATAACGCCGAACATTTACACCAAAATAAGGTGAAGCTCCATCTTGCTGAAACCAAAACTGATTAAAATTGGCCCCAAACAAGTTTCTTAGTGTAGATACAATTTTATTTCTAAGTAACATTTCGTAACTATCTGACGTTAAATTTCCTTCGATGAAAAATGACCCAATTAACTGAGTACCTACTATACCTGACCATACATTTAATTTTTGTGGTTTTTGAGTATGGTTTTCACGCATCCAGTGTGGATTTAAGTCACTCCAGTACCTTAAATTGTGTCGATTTACACTTCCACACAGTGTAAAGGTTGCTTCATCAGAAAAACATATTCTTTTAACGAAATTTTCATTTTCAATTTTTTCCATCATTACCCCAGTAAACTCTAATCTACGATCGAAGTCATCTTCACTTAATTCTTGCAATAAGGTAATCTTGTATGGTTTAAATTTATTCTTACGTAATACACGTAAGACTGAAGAACGACCTACATCATGTACTTGTGCAATCCTTGTGAGGATGTATGTGGATCTTCTACACAACTTTGCATTAATCTAAAGTTTTGTTGTCATTCATAACTCTTTTCGGTCACCTGATCGGTATCTATCTTTTACTTCTCTACATTCCTCAAATCGCTTTACAGTTTTTTGTATCGTCGCCTTATGAATAGAAGATCGGTTTGGGAAAGTGTCATTGAACAAGTTGGCTACTTCACAATAAGATCTTTTTCTGTCACCGTACCCTCTCATTATTAGAATAGTAATTCGTTCTTTTTCGTTAAGAGCCATTTTAGAGACGCAATTTATTTTGTAGAACTTTTCGAAACACAACTACTGTCAGTTTTAGTTAATAATGTAAATGGTGAACAAATGTCAAAATCACAGCATTCTACACTTAAATATTTAAATTTATTAAGGGGACAGTGTCATGCGATTAAAAAAAAAGAGACACATTTTAAAATTAAAGCAGAAAAAAAACTATAATATTTATTAACATAATTCCTTTTGGAGATGATTAAGTGAGTCTTGAAGTACATAAAAAAATTTTTAATAGCGATTTTAACTTCATTGGTGTCCTGTAGATGGCGTGTAGTAAAAAGTGCGTTTTTGGTGGTAAGACACTTTGTGGGTCACCTGTAACAGATATTCAAAAAATTCAAAATGGGTTGTATTCGTGAGACTCAAAACTAGATGATAAACCTTTAAAATAGGCAAATTGTATTATTTTGAAGAGTTTATACGAGTTTTTTCAAAAAAGTCGAAAAATCGCTATGTTTTTGGGTGGATTTACCCATATATAATAAAAGGGGGGGTGGTGTTTAAATATTTTAAAGGTTTATCATCTAGTCTTTTGTATATACATTCGAAAAATTTTTGATTTTTTAAAATCGGTTAAGAAGGTTCGGAGAAAAGTGTCTGACTAGTTTGAAAATGTTACTTTTGAGAAAAAAGCATTTAAAGTTTTTTTTACATAATTTTCGTGAATTAAAGGCTGATAACTTTATACTCACGTTTAATCGGCCATTTCTGGTGAATATTGAGGTCCCTCTTCATCCAATAGTTGTTGTAAATGGCTTTGTAAAGCTTTTTTCTTTTTGATTTGATGTTTTATAATTAATTCATTAGTTCGACTGGAGTCTCAATTCACGCCGCGATGCTGACAGTGTAAGTGTAAAAACGGAACACACCTATAGTAAAATTCAATAAGCGGTGCAGGAAAATATAAACATTAAATCGTGTCCGAACCGGTATGAACCGCCGATAACTTCGCCAGCCGAAATAAAGATGGACATTCCGGTTAGTTTTTAAATATTTTTGAAGAACTGTTACTTGCATTTATGCATAAAATATTCAGTAATTTTATAAATCTGAGTATTTTTTTACTTACTTTGTATTCAGTGATAACATTAATTTATTTACTATGCAATAAACACGAATATTTGAGAAAAGAAAAAAAAATAATAAAGTGTCATAATTATACTGTTACTTATCGGAACGAGTAGACTCATTTGGAACATCTTTAACAATTATCTGTTAAATTTATCGTTGTTTATATGCCCTGCACCGCTTAATGGAATAAGGTATAGATCGCATGTCAATTTAACGAAAACATATCTACTTATTTATAAATGTAGATATAAAAATATTTTATAACTAAAAAAATGGTTATGTTTTATTGCCAAAACGGCGTGAAAAAAAAGTTGATTTCTAAAATTAAAAATAAAAAGGAATTTTAAAAATAAAATAATTATATTACACTCTTTTTAATTTGAAATTATAAACAATATTTGGAATAATAAATGTATTTAAGTATAAATTTTATAACTTAAATAATACCTAATGAACACAAACAAAATTGATGTTAATAAAACATTATTTATTATCTGCACAAAACCGGACTTTCAGGAAAAATCGGTAGACGGAGCAACACTGTCGGCGTGCCATATACGCTACTACAAACCGCTGAGGAGAAGTAATAGTAATCCAGTGGAACAAATAAATTAGTTATAAAACATCGCGACGTTATAAAGAAATTTACACTGGTTATTTGCAACGCAGAGAATCTTAGTATTTGTAAAAAATCCTATGTTCCGGATTTTAAATTCCAAATGTGTATAGTAACTGCCAAACGTTATACAGATATACATACTATATAAAAATAAACCACTAATACATACCCAACGTATATACAACATATATACAGAAGCAAGAACAGCTGGAGCCTCGCGCTCGCCGCGCGGAGAGAAACCGGTTTTCATACGTGCGTAGATGACGTTAATAAAATAACTATAACTTATATTCTAGTGGGAATTTCTTTTTAAAATTTTAGGAGGAAGTTTTTGAATGTAAATGGAAGCGATTTATGTAAAAAAAAATTTTTTGATTTTTTGAAAGTTTTGCATGAGACTGTCCCCTTAAAATCTACATATTTTGAACTGTTTTATGTATTTAAGACCTTCCAGACTACATAAAATCATAAGTGTTACATATGGTTGAACTCGTATTGAATAGGAGATTCCAATAATGACTGAATATACAGGGTAATGAATTTGAAAAATCAAAGTTACTAATATTATAAGAAAAACGGCCAAATCTGGCAACATTGCAAATATCAAATATGGAATCTCCGTATCCCAAAATAGGTGTACCTCAAATTTGGTACAATTATGACTAGCAATTTACGAGATAATTGGCCGTTTCCAGACTTTTGGGCCACTCTGTATATAGTATATTACAGTATATTACCGTTTTCCAGATATTTTCAAATTAACAGCAGTTTACATTTTAGATCATCAAAATTAACATGAAAAACATTGACTATCCAGGGAACTATATCGAAAAACATATAGTAGAAGTTGATGGTTCCAATGAGGACAGATATAACGAATTTTACGAAATTATAATCGATGCCGATGTTACTGGACATTTTATTGATGTAATACCAGAGATCTTAGACTTTGGATCATGCTTTATAAATTCTGTATATCAATTAAATATGGAGATTAAAAACAACTCCACCTCTACTCAGGCAGTTGCGGTAAAAGTCCCTTGTTCAGTAAAAGAATATATAAAGCCAGATAATGTATACGTTTATCTATCTCCTGGAGGTTCAAGATCAATACGAGTAAGATTTTTTGCTAGAAAAGGTATCATGGAATGTGTGTATTTCGACAAAGATTTATTGTTACTAGAAGTGCCACTGGAAGTTCATATTATGACTAAAAATTACAGTAATATATTTCCTGTACTAGTAACTATATTCGCTGTAGTTACGTGTCCAAATTTATTAAATATTCGTCCACTGGACAATAACGCTGTTATAGCTTCTTCAAAATATTTAGAACTAGATCTCGGTGAGTGCTCAATTTACGAAACTTTAGTCACAGTTCTGACTATAGAAAATAATACAAGTATAAAACAGATTTACGGATTTACGGATTTACCTTCTTGTTTAACTTTTGAACCTAATTATGGATTTCGAGAATTAGATCCAGGTTGCCAAGATCAAGTTAGGATGTTACTGCATCCTGATTCCAAAGATTTTTTTAAAAACCTTATCAAAACAAACGATATAGGTTCTTCTGTAGAATACACAATCAATCTTAGATCAATCTACAGTATTAAACCGAAAGATATATTTTTAACTACTAAGAAATTACTTTCCCCGATACATGCAGTACTAGTCGAAATGTTTAAACCTACAAGCAAACAGCTACAGGACGATATATCGAACTGTGTGGAATCAATTAGGAAAGAATATTTTAAATCCACCAATTCTATCGATATCGATTTAAATAAACTTTTAATAGTTACCAAAGAGCATAGAAGTAGCGAATATATTAGGGAAAAGGAGGACACGGAAAAAGAAAATGGTGATACGACAATAAATGATAAAGACAAAGATAGCAATATCGAATTTATTAGTGAGCAAGAAAATACAGAAAAAGAAAATCATACAGTTTTTAAAAGTGATAACATTACGCAATTAAAAATTAAATTTACCATACTAAAACCCTTGATTGACTTTTCCTATCAATTCATCCAGCTTCCCGATGTAGCTTGTGGGTCTTACTCCTTCACTTCGATAGAAATTAAAGCTTTGAATGTAGAATTGCACGAAGGAACTAAACATTTAAATAATAAAGCGTTGAATTTTGAAGCGTGGTTCAAAATTACCGGAGACAACCATGAGATAAGAGTAGAGCCGTCATGTGGTATTCTAAAGAGCGGTCAATCGAGAAAAATCTACTTCATTGCAACGCCTGTAACTCCGGAACATATTATAAAAGAAACCGCTCGATCTATAAAGTATTCTGAAATATACGAGCTAAAAAAGCGAGAATACGAACGTGCCAAACGCAAGAAAAACGACAAAAGAGGTAAAAAAGAGAAGAGTGGAAAAAATAAAAGCAATCTGGCCAATAAGGCGGTAAAAAAAGTTACTAAAAAAGAAGCAATAAATGGCAGAAAAAATAATACAGGTAAATCGATTTATAATTGTATTTTTTTTTATTGGGAATAACCCACATCAACCATAGAAGGTTATCAGCTAATATAGACTATAATATATTGTCTAGTCCAAGGGGGAGCATAATCAATATTGGTATGCATAATATCCGGAAATGTGAAGTTGCTAATTCTTTGGCTAAACTATGGCCTAAGATTAGGATTTTGATTGTAATTAGAATGGTAATGTGTGGAGAAAGCATACGGTAGGCCGGGTTGTTTGAATTAGTTGATAGCTTACTTGCGTAGTAAACTGAGACGAAATCTTCTAATAGAAAGTGGCGATTCATTTGCTTCGACATAAAGACTTTCAACTGGACTGGTTCTGTAGGCTCCTAGATCTAGACTTAAGGTAGAATTCAGACACATCAGTCCCGTCATCGAACCGGTCCTGTTTGGTCACAGAACTATCAACTATCTGACAGCTGGCAAACTGTTCGTCAACTGATGAATGTGAATGCCGGCGCCATATTTCTATTAAAGAAAATTTTGTATGACGGATTGTTCGGTTCGGCGCCAGGACTGTGACAAGACGTGACTGATGTGTCTGAATCGACCTTTAGTGCGGTATTTTGTACAATATCTATCTTTTTTAATGTTGAGTTCTTAGCTGAATTATATACATTTGATCCATAATCTAATTTACTGCGGATTCTTCTTCTTCAGATGCAAATCCACTAATGGATGTTAGCGATCACATTTTCCATTAATTCTCTATTTCTTGCAATATGTCTCAGAGATTGTATGTCGTTAATCCCTGTCCATTGCCTTATGTTTCGGAGCCAGGACATTTTCTTGCGTCCCATTCCTCTCTTGCCTTCAATTTTACCCTCGATTATAAGTTGGAGGAACTGGTATTTTTCATTTCGCATGATGTGACCTAGATACGCCGTTTTCCTCTTCTTGATGGTTTCGAAAAGTTGGCGTTCTTGGTTTATTCTTTTAAGGACATATATATTTGTGATTTTCGCTGTCCATAGTATTTTTAGGATACGGCGATAAAGCCACATTTCGAAAGCTTCTAATCTGTTTATATCCGTCGTTTTGAGTGTCCAGCCCTCTACGCCATATAGCAGCACTGACCATAGGTAGCACTTAATAAACCTTAGTCTCAGTTGAAGATCAAACTCTGAACAAGTCAGTACTTTCTTTAATTTTACGAAAGCTTGTCGAGCTTGCTCAATGCGACATTTTACTTCCCTGTCCGATGCCCAGTCTTCAAAAAGCCACGATCCCAGGTATTTAAATTTACTCACTCTTTCAATGGACTTAGTATTCAGTGTTATGGTGGAGTTTTTAAGTGCATCCAAGTTTCTGGAGATGATCATAAATTTGGTCTTTTTGGTACTAATCGCTAATCCCATTCGCTTACTGTATTCTCCGATTATAGTGACAAGTTGTTGAAGATCGACTATGTTGTTACAAATTAAGACACCATCATCAGCATATCGTATGTTGTTGATCAATACTCCATTCACCTTGATTCCCATCTCTGCATCCTCCAAAGACTCTTGAAATATGGCTTCCGAATAAATGTTAAATAAAAGAGGGGAAAGCACACATCCCTGTCGAACGCCTCTATATTGTCTGTAATAGAATTGTCTATTTTTAACTGTGCCGTTTGATGCCAGTACAAGTTTTCAATGCATGTTATGTCTTTTTGGTCTATATCAACTTTCTTGAGAATCTGCATTAACTTGTGGTGTTGGACACGATCAAACGCTTTTTGGTAATCTAAAAAGCATAGGAACACATCCTTCCTCTGATCGTAACAATTTTGGACCAGCACCTGTGTTGCTACTATTGCTTCTCGTGTTCCTAAACCTTGCCTAAACCCGAACTGGGAATCACTGATGTCCCATTCACATTTTTGTATAATCTTTGATGTAGTATTTTTAAGAATATCTTTAAAGTGTGACTCATCAGGCTAATGAGTCTGTGATCCTCACATCTTTTTGCATTGACTTTCTTGGGCAGGGGAATAAAGGTAGAGCGTAACCACTGTTGAGGATAGCAGCCAGTTTCATAAATTAAATTAAATATTTTGCGTAGTGCTGAAATTCCCCTTTCATCTAGTAATTTGAGTATTTCTGACGGGATTTCATCTGGTCCAGGTGCCTTATTGTTTTTTGAATTTAATATTGCCTTTTCTATCTCCTCTTTGGTGATTGAAGGGACAGTCAGCTGGTCGTCTGTATAAACTTCACTCATGGGTCTTTCGTCATGGAAGAGCTCCTGGATATAATTTTCCCATATATCAATTTTCTCCTTTTCACCCAGCACTATCTGGTTATCCTGATTAACTATGGTAGTTCGGTGGTCGTGCTGTCGTTGTAAATGTTCTAGATCGATACATTGTTGCTTAAGCCATTCATTTTTTGCTATTCTTATTTTTGCTTTTATTTGCCTGTTAATGTTTTCATACATATTGCTGCCATCTTGGTCATTCTTGTGTCTTCGTCGTTCTTCCATTAGAAATAGTATTTCTTCTGTCATCCATTTTTGCCTCTTGTTATTTCGTTTGTACCCTAAGTTGTTTTTCATGATGTCTGTTACAGCACTTGTAATCGTAATCCATGTTGGTGTTAGATCTTCGGTAATGTTTGTCATCAATATTTGAATTTGTGCGTTTATTTCATTGCTTATTTTTGCTTGTATCACTGGATCTTTCAGTTTATCCAGTGCTATCTGTTGTTGAGTTTCAGGCTTGTTCTTGCATGAAAGAGCGATCTTTATGACGGCCACTAATAGTACGTGGTCAGAAGGGACATCTGCTCCAGGCTATGTGCAAGCTCTTTTGACAGTTGTGCTGAATCTACCGTTGATAAGAATGAAGTCTATCTGATTTCTTATTATGTTCTGAGCTCTATCGGCTGGAGATTTCCAAGTATAAAGGCAACGGGGGTGGAGTTGGAACCATGTATTGGTAACTCTCATGTTTTCTTCTTGACAAAATTGTATAAGTCGGTCGCCCCTTTCGTTTCTTGTTCCAAGACCATAGGGTCCAACTACGTCTTCAAAGACTGCGGATTAAGGATTTGTAAATATTTAGTAGCTGTGTTATGTCTGCTCCCCACATATAATTTGCTAGTACTTTGAGAATATTAATGTGCTGTAAACATGATTTTTTAAGTAATTGGATGTGTTTGTTCCAAGTAAGTTTTGAATCAAAAACCATACCTAGAAATATAAGTTCCTCAACGTTTTCTAAAACTTGATCATACAGTGTTAATTTTGGAAAATTTGCAACAATTTGATGTTTTTGGAAAAGCACGCTACTTTGGTTTTAACCGTAGAAAATTTCAGTTCTATTCTTTTAGACAATTCTTGTAGGGAATTAATAGACAGTTGAGCAATGTTTGACGCCATATTTAGATTATATTAATTCTATTCTATTCGCCACAACAATATTGTTATTTTTGATGCTAAAACCTGAGTCAGTAGAGTTCAGTAGTTGAAATAGTGGGTTCATCGCTAGCCCAAAGTGGTGCATAACGAGTCCCGCTAGAAAAGGCCCCGGTTAATTGGGATATCTTCAGTTTCAATATTGGTTTTACCAGGTATTTGTAGGTGAATTTTAGTCTTCCACTCTGCCATTATATGCTTTAAAAGGGTCACTAGATTATCATCGAATTTTCAATATATCTATAAGCCATTCATGTGGCACTGAATCAAAAACCTTTTTGTAGTCAATGAAGACAGTAAAAAGGTTTTTTTTGTGTATACCTGGTTAGAAATGACGTCGATAATACGTTGTTCCTTGCATCTCATAACGACTTGAGCGCATACTTTCTGTTGAGGCTCTATAATATTGTTTAGAACACAGTGTTGGTAGATACGCTGGGCTACACAGGATGTGAATTTGTACAAAGTTGGAAGATAAGTAATTGGGCTGTACTTGGCTGGATCTTGGGTGTTATTTTGATCCTTTGGTATTAAATAAGTGGTTCTCTGTAAAAGAAATGATGGTATTTTCTGCGGATTAGAGATACCATGATTAATCAACACTAAAAAACACTCATGAACACTCCAAAACTTCTTAAACCAGAAGTTCTAAATTCCGTCTGTTCCAGTGATTTCCAGTTATAAAGCTCTTTGATAGTAGGTAAAGAAATAATAAATAAGACTTACTCACAATCAATTTAATTTAACTATCAGACGACCGGTTTCGCTTTCTACAATATGCAAAGCATCTTCAGGTCTCGATACAAAGTTAAACAAATGCTAAAATGATAAAAACCCATATTAGGGTGTTGTCTAATAAAGATAAACAAATTAGATGTTATAAATTACAATAATTATGCAAATATTACATGTCTGTGGTTTTATTTAAATGAGTAAGTTGAATAGAAGGTATAAAAAATTTTTTTTTAAAAAGGTTAAACAGACAAGGTAAGGCCCACAAATTGTTATAAAATAGTCTCTTCGATTGTAATAAATTAATAAATGAGCAAATAAATAAATAAAATAAACATTACTTACATGCCGGTAATCTATTAATAGATGGATGGTAGAACATGTTTGAAACTACTTTATATTGTTGAAAGGAGAACTCAATACTATTATTGCAGTTGTTTCACAGTAAACGGGAAGTTCTTGAGGAGATAGATTTGATCCAATGAATTTGAGATATGTGTGAGATTGTTTG
The DNA here is from genome assembly GCA_918026665.1 of Diabrotica balteata. Taxonomy (NCBI): domain Eukaryota; kingdom Metazoa; phylum Arthropoda; class Insecta; order Coleoptera; family Chrysomelidae; genus Diabrotica; species Diabrotica balteata. The sequence continues at coordinate 173,611,858 of OU898277.1, read as the reverse complement.
TTAAATGTAAGTGATGTAATATACTATTGTGTTATTAAAGGTTATTTATACTTATTCCAGAGATATATTTTTGAAATGTGTGTTATTTATTAAGTAATTGTTTTATGAAGGTGACAGTTTTATGACAATGAATAAGTGTAGATGTAAAAATTGTGTGGGTGTGCAATTATTTTCCAACTTGTAGTTATCAAATTACTTTGATAAAGTTCTATTGGCAATGAGTTAATTATTGGAATAGTCAAGTAAATAAAATGGTAAAATACAAACAATTAAGGATAATTTAAACACACTAAAACAGAAAACACTTAGGAAGGGACGAAACAAACATTGAATTTAAAAGGGGGAAGGACTTTAGTGCACTACATCATAGTCTTGGGCACAATGAGTTTTTTTATTGTTGTATCTATTAGATGTTAGTGGTAAATTTTGACAGATGTAGGTTAGCACGTGGCAGTTCTTCTTCTGTTTTTTAATACCGTAAGTTAGATTATCTAGTTTCATAAATGAAACTATCTTTCATTTATGAAACTAGATAACTTAACCTACAGTATTGAGAAACAGAAGAAGAACTGTCACATGCTAACCTACATCTGTCAAAATTTACCACTAAAATCTAATAGATACAACAATAAAAAAACTCATTGTGCCCAAGACTATGATGTAGTGCATTAAAGTCCTTCCCTCTTTTAAATTCAATGTTTGTTTCGTCCCTTCCTAAGTGTTTTCTGTTTTAGTGTGTTTAAATTATCCTTAATTGTTTGTATTTTACCATTTTATTTACTTGACTATTCCAATAATTAACTCATTGCCAATAGAACTTTATCAAAGTAATTTGATAACTACAAGTTGGAAAATAATTGCACACCCACACAATTTTTACATCTACACTTATTCATTGTCATAAAACTGTCACCTTCATAAAACAATTACTCAATAAATAACACACTATTCAAAAATATATCTCTGGAATAAGTATAAATAACCTTTAATAACACAATAGTATATTACATCACTTACATTTAACAAACAATCTCACACATATCGTAAATTCATTGGATCAAATCTATCTCCTCAAGAACTTCCCGTTTACTGTGAAACAACTGCAATAATAGTATTGAGTTCTCCATTCAACAATATAAAGTAGTTTCAAACATGTTCTACCATCCATCTATTAATAGAGTACCGGCATGTAAGTAATGTTTATTTTATTTATTTATTTGCTCATTTATTAATTTATTACAATCGAAGAGACTGTTTTATAACAATTTGTGGGCCTTACCTTGTCTGTTTAACCTTTTTAAAAAAAATTTTTATACCTTTTATTCAACTTACTCATTTAAATAAAACCACAGACATGTAATATTGGCATAATTATTGTAATTTACAATATCTACTTTGTTTATTGTTATTAGACAACACCCTAATATGGATTTTTATTATTTTAGCATTTGTTTAACTTTGTATCGAGACCTGAGGATGCTTTGCATATTGTAGAAAGCGAAACCGGTCGTCTGATAGTTAAATTAAATTGATTGTGAGTAAGTCCTATTTATTATTTCTTTACCTATTTGAAATGGACTCACACAAGCAACACATTCATGACTCTTTGATAGTATTCGAGACTTCTTCAGTGGTGAAGGGTTCGTAAGGAATATTATTCTAATGTTGACAGTTATTTGTTCTGTCTTCAATCCATCCAGCATTGGTGTTATGAATAGCTGGCGTTGAAAGTTGATTTCTAGAGAATCACGAATTTCTTCTTGACTTGGGTACGATTTATTTTTATTTTATATAGTGGAATTAAGTTTCCAATAAAACGCACTCTCTGCCTGCTCAAAAAGTATATTGTCGCGTTTTTGGTTGTTGCCTACTTTATATCTCCTTAGGCGGCCTGAATAAACCTAAAGTTTTTGTTTTAATGTGTCCAGGCATTATCGCTATATGCTATTTTATAGATCATGTCGTGGGTGTCCTAAAGACAATATTTCCTCGGTTCCCTTGATGATATTTCTACTTCTTATTCCTCGGATGAACTTTCGATATTAGTACCCCTGCGTATTCTGATCTTAATGCCCATAACATTAGCAATTGCTGTTGCTGCACAGTAAATCAGCATATGCAAATATTCTTGTGTATGAGCTTCCACGATATCTAATCTTAATATCTTTTTTTTTATCAATTGTACAAATACCATGCATTATATTTTGATTTTAGCTCGAAACGAGAAACGAGAAAAGGCAGATCCATCTCAAATAGAGCCTGAAATAAAAGTCTCAGATTCAGAAATCGTCCTCAATTACGAAGACTACTATCCAGCTGAAATGAGCTACTGGAGAACTCTAAATCCTTATACAATTACTTCTAATTTTACTTGTGCAGTAACATACACAAGTGACTTTATGGTAAGACCAAAAGAACTGATCAGTTTGCAAGCCTGCTGTCGAGTTGTTAGACCAGATTTCATCTCAAAATTAAATTTTCAAAGAATAGATTTTGGCTCCGTCGTAGCAGATATGAGTGAAGTCAAAGAAATAATAATCCAAAACATAAAATACGAGATTATTACGATACGTACCAGTTTATTAAGTCCCACAGGACCATTTAGTATAGATTACGGCAAAAACTTAACTATTCTTCCTGAATCCTACTTAAAATTACCTATAAAGTTCAGTCCAACGAATCAGCAAAAATTTGAAGAATATTTTGAGATAACTTCCACAAATACCATTTTACCGTTGGTGCTTCAAGGGTTCGGAGTGGCAGTGAGTGTTTCCTTTTCGCCGACATTCGTAATCTGCAGATTAAATAAAGCAACTGTTACATCAGTAGATGAACACGTCTTAAAAATACTAAATAATACAAACGCAAAAGTGAAGCTACATTTTGAGAAAGTTTTTGAGATTGAAGGAATTATTAAACCGGTTCCGGTAAAAAGCACAGAAAACATTAATAAAACTAGTGATGAAAAAGGTAAATTATATTTTGTAGCGCGAATTTATTAAAATTAATACAAACTTTTATAAGTATGATTAGAATTTAGTGAAAACATGGGATGTGTTGAAGAAATCGACACTTCCACAATAAAAAATGAGTTTTCCGCAAATCGCCAGGAAATTTTGACATTCCTGTCAAAATTTCTTGAAGAAAAAGTCAGGACTTCCTTACTGTAAGGAAATGTCATTTCCTTACTGTAAGGAAATGATATTTCCGTACAGTTGTTAGTGTTCTACATAAATGATAGAAAACACATTGCTTATAAGGAATTAATTTATATTTTGAAAACATCAAGTCATTGCTGAATACATTTTTAAGATCAATTTGTTATATTTACAGTAATTTGACAGTTAGTACAATTATTGAACATTGGAGGAACACTCTTAGAACTATGAGAAACATTTTGGACAACATGCAGGATGGAAGTGTCATTTTGTTGAATATTTTGTACTGTGAAAATTTTATTTGCCACCTCAACCTTATTGTTAAGCGATTCTTCGATATATCCTTCAGCAACGTTTGATGACTTCCATCCGCCATGCCTCTTTAAACTAGTTATGTCGGCACCAGAGTCAACCAATATTGTTGCAGAAGACCGACGAAAGCAGTGACCAGTATATTCTGTCGGATTTACCAAGTTCAAATAAGTAGCAATTATTTTGGGCATTTTTCTAAATTGATGAATTCCTACCACTTGTCTACAACCCTTTCCGCTTTGATATTTAAAGAAAAATCGGTCACTGTTCATATTTTCTGGTCTTAACGAAACATACTTTCGATAAACATTCAAGTAGATCTGATTAATTACAAATGATCTTGGTTTGTTGGTTTTCGAATCAGGTATGCTGATTAAAAGCTTAGATTCTAAGTCTTCTATATCGTGTACAGTCATTCGGACTAACTCATCCATTCTACAGGCCCCAGAAATACCAAATATTACAGCCACCTAAAAAATAAATAAAGCTATAATCTAAATAAAAATTAAAACCTTGTAAATTACCTTAATCATTAAATTTTCTTTATCTGGAGCTTCCTGGATAAATTTTTCAATTTCTTCCTTCGTTAAAATCTTAGATTTCTTTGCCCTATAACCTTAAACTTGCTGTTTCAATAAAGAACGAAGTTTTGAGTATGTAGATATATCTACATTGTGTTTAAGTGCAAGGGTTGACTTCAGCATTGAATAATTGGCCCATAATGTTGAAGATTTCATCTTTAAACAAAGGGCTAGAAAGTATGCCATACAACATTTTCTGAGAAAGAACTCGTATTTTTACTCATGCGATAATCCATAAAACGTCTGTATGCATTTTCGTACTTTTCTCTTGATTTCTTTGGCAATAATTCTAATGAAGCAGTATTCACTGCCTCAACCAGCTCTGGAGGAGTCCCAGGAATGGAAATTTCATCATCACTTATCATTTTACTTTCGAGAACACCAGCAATTAAATTTATAAGCGTCAAGTTTGACAATTTAACCTCAATACGTTTCCATAGTAACCCAAGTAATTTTATTAGGAATTTCAAAGCACCATTTATTTGGGAATAAAATTATCGCGTTTTTTTTAAATCAATCAATATCTGTCGAATTTTAAACGATTTGCGGAAAAATAGTATGTTTACCTCGTAAGAAAAGCCACATTCCTGGACTCTGTGTTGCTAAGTCTCGGCTTGCGCCTCGACTTAGCAATCTTCACAGTCGTCCAGGAATGTTAAGTTTTTCCTACCCGGTAAACAATGTACTATTTCATCATCATTATCATTAAACTTTGATAATATACAAGGCAAATATCGAGCACGGTATTAATTTAATCTTGCCCAAGTACTTTCGATCACTAGATCATCTTCAGGTGCATTTCGTCAATTGCGGCCTATCCAACAAGAGTAGAATGTTATAAATATAAAATGGGACATCACAATACACTATAAAAATTTTTTTATATACACAAAGACAAACAAACACTTTAAAATTTTTGAAGATAGGCGAAGCTACGTGGTGTATAGAAGCCGGAGACAGAATGAATTAATACTGTGCTCGATATTTGCCTTGTATATTATCAAAGTTCATTTATTCAAGCATTCAACCTTACATCAACATTATCAGTAACGCTAGAAATTATTTGCATCATCATTTCCTTCCTCCGTCAACCATATTTCTCATATTTTGATCGATGTTATTAAAGAACCTTATTCTGAGCTGTCCCTTCTTCTCTGACGGAGGCTCTTTCAAGGAACCAGAGATTATTTTTAGTATATACATATATTTAGTATAATAGTCTCTTACATTCTTCAACCAAAAGCATTTTCTTCTTCCTGAACCTCTTCTTCCTTCCACTTTCACTTCCATTATAAGTCGTAAGAAGTTGTATTTTTCTCCTCTGTAAATATGTCCTAGATAACTCGTTTTTCTGTTTTCTACAATATTTAGGAGTTCTCTCTCAGTACCCATTCTTCTTAGCACCTCGTTGTTGGTCACGTGCTCTGTCGAAGAGATCTTCAGCATCCTTCGAAAAACCCACATCTCAAATGCTTCTACAGATTGAACGAAATAAATTCGGAACATACGAAATATTATGTATTTCGGCTCAATTCAGCTGTAGATGGTTGACCAACAAAAGCTTGTCAAATAATTATATTATAAAAATCCAATACCTCAGCGGGCTGCTGGATTCTGAAATCATAAAAATTTAAAGCTACACATATATCTACGATTTTATTATGCTGTCAAACCACTTATAGTCCAGGAAATGAAGCATTTCACCTCGCAATTTTTTCGTCCGGCGTGGATTGACTTGAAATTTTAACAGAAGGTAGTCAATAGCTTAAGGATTAAAATCTATATCGAACCAAAGTGCGCCAAAGCCTTGGGGGTGGTTGCCACCCCATCTCGGGGGTGAAAAATTTTTTTACGTTTTAACTACAGGTTTCGATTAAAAAAGTGATTCTAAACAAAACATTTTCTGTACATTTTTTTTTGTAAAACTGATATTTTTCAAGTTATTCGCGATTGAAAGTAACAACTTTGAGACGAAAAATCAACGTTTTTAATCGATTTTTCGCGAATAACTCGAAAATGGTGCATTTTATCAAAAAAATTGTAGAAAACAAATTTGTAGCTTTTAAAATGACAAATACAATCAATTTTTTAAAATCTTTTTGCGATATAACAGAAACCGAAATACGGCCTATCAATGTTCAGCGGTTTTCTTCAAATGCCAAATTTGAAAGATTCAAAGTCAAATATCGGGAAAATGATGCATTTTTGGAAGAAAACTCACAGAACCTTTTTTAGAGAGCATAAATAGACCTATCATAAAAAAAGACTCTAGCTCAAAAATTGAGTGAGATGATGAAAATAAGGTCAATACCTCATTTTTTACAAAAAAAATTGATGAAAACAACCCCCTAACTACCCCCATAATTAAAATCGATCTTCACCCTTCTGCAATTCTCTTTGTACATGTATTGTTAATACGTCCAAGAAGTTTGACCTATTTAAAATGCTTAATTTTAGAAAAAGTACACCATAAAGCGAGAAACGATTTACAATTTCATATTTTTTACCCTTCTTTTTTTAAATATCCCAGAAAATACTGAATAAATGAAAAAAATAAAAATGCACTAAATTGTAGCTTTTTAATGACTAAAATTTTCCTTTATTTAGATTTGTTTTACAATGAATATTTGGCGAGATATAGCCGTTTAAAGCATCGATTTATGATCAAGCACCATCTTTTTCGAGCCCTTTAAACTCACCCCATTTAAAAACCAAGGTTTCAAAAAGATTTAATTCACAGATCTTTGTAGCTCTTAAAAACCTCTACAAAATTTTGAATTTTCAATGATTCAAAATTGTTTTTAAAGAAACACTCTATCGTTAAATAGATTATATAATATCGTACAAAACCGGTATATTAGGTAGTGGGGCGTTATACATTCAAAATTTTAAGCGTTCTTATTTTGAAATCCCATACAACAGAATAAAACATCTGCTCATATGTCTATGGCTTGGCAATGAAAATATCAGAGCAACAGATTGGGAATGGTATTCCAAAGATGGTTTGTTATTACCCATACGCATGAACAAACAACCTGCACCCGATGAACTTTTGAAAATTATTTTTTGCCAACGCAAAAAAGGATGCGGCATTTCATGTGGGTGCAGAAAAGTTGGAAAAGAAGGGTGCAATAATAGTCCACCAATAATTGAAGAAGATGAGGATAACATAGATCACGATGAAGATGTAATTGATGACGAATAAAATTAATATTATAATTGTTTTACCTATAAATGTAAATATTTTCAACTATTTAAGTAAATGTATAAGAATATATGGTGCTTTTTTATGTTGATACATTTTTTGTATTTAATTCTACTTTATCAATTTATATCTATTAAATTAGGTTTTAAAAACTGCAATGTTGTAAAGGGTAATTTTCAAAAGTTGAAAAGTTGCAAAATTTTGGCAAAAAATTGTTTTCACCTATAGCACTCATAACAATTGATTTTTAAGGGTTGAAAATGTATGAAATTGTATTTTAAAGTATAAAAAACTCACTATTTAACTAATCCAAACCAAATTTCACTTATCTTAAGATTTGTAATGTTATTTTACAATTTTTGAAAATTAGGGGTAGTTTTCATCCCTAAGAACAATCAGCGATCCTCGGAATAACATAAACTATAAAGCAGAGGGTGAGTTGAGATTAATTCCAATTTTTTATGCAAATCGTTCCAAGGCGAAATCATTTCTTCGCATTACTACTTTTTTTACATTAATCTCTAACGAGGGTCGCTTTTTAAGGGTTGAAATATGATGGAACTTTATTCAAAAGCACGAAACTCTCATTATTTAATTAATTCAAACCAAATTTTACCCATATTCAGGTTTAATATGTTATTTTATAATTTTTGACAATTAGGGGTAGTTTTCACCACTAAGAACAATCAGGGTTCGTCGACATGACATAAACTATAAAGCAGTGGGTGAAATGAGCTTAAATCCAAATTATCCAAATCGATCCAAGGCCAAATCATTTTTTTTAGAATTAGTAATTTTTTTACATTAATCTCTAAAAAGGGTTGCTTTTTAAGGGTTGAAATATGATGTAACTCTATTCAAAAGTATAAAATAATAATTATTTAACTAATTCAAACCAACTCTTACCCATATTCAGGTTTAATATGTTATTTTATAATTTTTGGCAATTAGGGGTAGTTTTCACCCCTAAAACCCTTCAGCGCACTTCGGTTCGATATAAATTTTGATCCTTAGGCTATCACCTACCTTCTGTTAAAATTTCAACTCAATCCATGCAGGACGAAAAAATTGCGAAGTTTTAACTTTTTTCGAGCTTCATTTCCTAAACTATTATCGCTTCCTTTACGCAAACAACATTGCGAGACAGATAGTTGAACGATATTTTATACAATGTCTGTACCCAGGTATGGATTTATTTTTGTCCAAGTTTTATATTGGTACACTATTTCAAATGCAGTTCAAACAGACATATATTAAATTGTATGATCCGTTTTAAATTAGTTCAATCTATATACACATCATACTTGTAATTCCTAGAATCCATGTTTTCACTCCGTATAGCAATATGGAATAAATAAACGTTTTTACAAATTGGTATTGGATATCCAACGATAACGTAGAGTTTATTAGGAATTTTTTCATTCGTTGAAATGCGGACCTCTTTGACGGACGTTGAACCTCGTAGTCAAGATCGTTTGTTATCCAGCAACCAAGATACTGGAATTTTTGTATTGGTTCTACATGTTTGTTATAGATACGAATATTAATGTCGACATTTGGTGCACGTGTAACAGCCATAGAGGGAAGCCCGGGAGTCTGACAAGCAAACTTTGTTGTATCTTTTTTGGAGTATCAAAATTGACATTCTCAACAAAAAGCTGAGCAATCATTTAGAGGCCAACTCTGATAACTGGACTATTATTTTAATACAATATTTTTTAATTTCTTTAATTTTTTGTAGAATTAAGTAACAAGACCGGCAAAACAGGCAAAGGTGGTAAAACGAAAGTAGACAAAAAATCGAAATTGGACAAAACCACCGGAAAGAACAAAAAACATTTTTCGGATGAACTAACACCTGACGAACTGTATTCGATACCAAATTTTGTTCCTACAAGGGGTGCTTCACATTTTGATCTTATAAATGTAGAGCATGGTGAGATAACATTAGAAGCGAAGGCGACACGTTCAGTAAGATTTGGATTTGGTATGAAGGACGCCTTAAAGGAAATAAAACAACGAAGCAAAGATAAAAGTAAGAAGAGAGGAGAAAAAGAAAAAGGAGAATCATATAAGAAAAGTTTTGATAAAAATTTAGAAAGAGAAGTTAAAACTGTTTATATTGCAAAGTACAATATACTTACTGCAGGAAATCTTCTTAAAGAATTAATTTTGATATGTAGTTTTAAATAAAACTGAAGCGTAGTATTTTGTTATTTCGATTGCTCGTGATTTATGTTATTTTTAGTTCTATTACTCATAATTTACTTTAACTGTTGCTTTTTGTATACAGTACCATGATACTATGATAAGAAGATAAGATATTGCGCATAAGTCGTGACGTCATTGGAGAGTTGCACGTTCGAAATGTCAGTTTTTTGTATATATCAATAAATAATCTTTAATAAATAGTTTGGAGATATCATTATGTGTACGATTATTGTAATTATTGAACTTCTTAACTTATTTTCGTCTAGTAATTTCATCACAGAATGCATACAAATCCCATTTAACTTTAACAAGAATTCAAATTCTACTCTCCAATGACGGCATGCGCGAACACGACCGATTTTGGGCTACGGGAAGATCCTATCTTGTTATTCATAGTATCATGTACAGTACGTTAAGTTTTAAATTAGATATATACACTATAAATGGCAGCACTACGCGCCGTCGACTTTCCACGAACCCGTTTCGTTGACGTCGCCAATAATTATATATACTTCATCTGATTTACTTACCAATGTACGTTATCATTGACAGAGATCGAAGTTGACATAGTTGCCAAAGTATAAAAAAATCCTGACTCCATTTTAAGTCAAATGGGTCACATAATTATTGCAAAAGTATTACCATCTCTTTACAACGACTATTTAAATTCTTACGTGACATTTTTGAAATGAAAGACACTAAGTTTGTTCTAAAAAGAACAGATTTTATTAAATAGGTAAAAATATAACACAAGAGGTATTCACTTTAAAATTTAAAATAGTGTCAACACCGCAACTGTCAAATAATTGTTACCAATTTATGCCGAAATATCATCTTCGTTCGATTACAGTTACAGTGTGTTCCGAACAAATCTTCTTCATAAAAACGCTTTATATTGTATACCTATATACTAAATTTACTTTTTTTAGAAGATTAATGTAAAGAAGGGAAGAAAAAGAAAGAGACATAAAAGGACAAAAGAAAACAAAAATATTAAAAGATTCTGGAGAGAAATATAAAAAATACAGAGATGGTGGTGAAGTAAGCAAGAAAACTGTTGGGTCTCCATGTACATGTAAAAGAAAATGTTTTGAGATAATATCAGCAGATGATAGAAACAATATAAAACGAAAAACTAGAAAAAGGGACACGAAGAGGACTTCTACTTTTGAATACTCAATTCAATCAAACAAAAAAAGTTTAGAGATTTGCAAAAATGCATTTAATTCTTTCCATGGAATCCATAGAGGTCTAGTATAATATATTGTAAGTAAGCTTAAGAAGTGTGTTATTGTTCCTGAAAAAGACCGCAGAGGTAGACATGGAAACCAAAAAAGAAAGTTTTTGCAAAACGACATTGACGCAATTCATCGTTTCATAGACTACCTCGATATAAAATCCATTACAGCCGACTTGATAACACGGATAAAGAGTATATGAGCCTTGATTACAATATTGAACTATTATATATGAAAAGTACATAGAACGTCGTTAAGCACAAAAACTTTGTTTGTTTCTTCAGACAAGTTCAGAAGAATTTTTACAGAGAACTATAATATTTCTTTTAAAACTCTTAAATCTGACAGTTGTCCAAAGTGCGATGAATTCCAAATTAATATAAACCATTCTAAAGAAATTGGTGATAATGAAAAACTTAACGAACTAGAAACTTCTAAAGAGGTACACTTAAGAAAAGCAAAAGCTGCAAGAGACGTTCCTGAAAAAGCAGTGGAAGAGTCTAAGGGAAATGACGTAGATGTGATAACGTTTGATCTGCAACAAGCTCTTCTTACACCTAAATTAACCACCGGTTCATGTTTTTATAAAAAAAAAAGACTTTGGTGTTATATATTTAGTGTCCATTGCTGCAACAAGCCAGAAGATGGCTACTTTTTCCTTTGGGACGAATCCATTGCTAAACAAAGATCCGATGAAATTGCTAGTTGCTTAAAGATATATTTTGATAAGTTTGATGTCTGTGGTGACATACTTTATGCTGTCTCTGATAATTGCTATGGTCAAAAGAAGAATTGGACTATCGTAGGATTTTGGCTACAACTCCTGGCATCTTACTTACTTACTTACTTACTCCGTGGCGTTACAACCCTTCGTGGGTTTTAGCCGACTCGACAACATGCCTCCACTGTTTTCTGTCTTGAGCAACCTCCATCCAATTCTCCACGCCCATAGTGCTTAGGTCTCCTGCTATATTATCTCGCCACCGGAGACGAGGGCGTCCGCGTGGTCTCCTTCCAGTTGGGACTTCCTGCCACACCAGTCTTACTGTTTGTTCGTCAGAATGTCTTCTGAGGTGTCCTGCCCATTGGAGTCTTCTGGACTTTATTTCTTTTATGATGTTGGCGTCTGGGTAAAGTCCTTCAAGCTCTTTATTAGTTCTTATCCTATATTGTCCTGATGCTTCATCAAGCACCGGACCAAAGATCTTTCTTAGGATTTTTCTTTCCCAAACACGTAGTCTCTCTTCATTTGCCTTTGTCATCGTCCACGTTTCGCTTCCATACATCACAACGGGTCGTATGATTGTTTTATAGACCTGTATCTTCGTACGTCGTGTTAGTTGTTTTGATTTTATAAGGTTTTGGAGGGCAAAAATACATCTGTTGCCGGCCTGAATCCTGTTGTTTATTTCTTGTGATCCGTTATTGTCTTCAGTTATTGTTGTTCCAAGATACTTGAATTCCCTAACGCGCTCAAAGTTAAAGTCATCGATGGTAATGTTCTGACCGATTCTGTCTCTGCTTTGGTTATTGCGGCTCATATACATATATTTCGTCTTGTTTTCGTTGATTTGGAGCCCCATCTTCTCTGCTTCCTTCTCAAACCTTACGAAAGTCTCCTTCATCCTTAATCGCGTGTTTCCTATTAGATCTATATCGTCTGCAAATGCCAGTAGTAAGTTTGGTCCTTCTCGATGAAATACTGTATTCGGTTTTTCGATTCTTGCACTTCTGATTATGTGCTCCAGAGCTAAGTTGAAGAGTTGTGGTGAAAGTGCATCTCCCTGTTTTAGTCCATTGTTTATTTCAAATGTCTCCGAGTATTGTTGTCCAACTCTCACCTTACATTGTAACCGTTCCATACACATCCGTATCAACCGGACTAGTTTTTTTGGAAAGCCAAGTTCCTGCATCGCTGTCCACAGTCTGTCCCTACATACTCTATCAAATGCTTGTTTAAAATCTATAAACATCTGATGAAGCTCACGATCAAACTCCTGTTATCCATTGTCCATTTTTCCATTATCTGTTTTATTGTGAATATCTGGTCAATTGTAGAGCGGCCCGGTCTAAATCCGCATTGATAATCTCCAACAATTTCTTCTGTGTATGTTTTGGTTCTTTCTAGCAGGATGTTTGCAAGGATTTTGTAGGTGGTGGTTAGGAGTGTTATTCCCCTGTAGTTAATACATTGCTTTTTGTTTCCTTTTTTGTGTATTGGTACAATAACCCCTTCTTTCCATTCATCTGGCATTGTTTCTTCTTGCCAAATGTCTTGAATTAGCTTGTATATCGAACTGTACAATGCTTCTCCTCCATGTTTTAAGCACTCTGCGGGTATACCATCGCTACCTGGTGTCTTATTATTTTTGAGTTTTTTAATTGCCTGTATTACTTCTTCGTATGTTGGGTATTGGTCTTCTATTTCAGCTGTATGTACCTCTATGTTTGATGTACTTCTGCTAGATTGGTCATTCAATAGTTGATAGAAGTATTCCTTCCAGGTTTTTAAGATTTCCTTGTCATCAGTGATAAGCTGTCCACTGTCGTTTTGAAGAAAGTTTCCTGTTCTTGCTTGGTACCCGGTCTTGATATCTGAAACTCCTTTAAAGAACTGCCTCGCTTGTTTGTTCTTTCTTTTTTCTTCTATGTCTCTGATTATTTGTTCCTGATACTCTCTCTTCTTCCTTTTCATTAGTTTTCTTGTCTCTGTTCTTCTTTGTCTATACATTTCATTGTTGTTGTGCGAGGGGCTTTGTAGCATGTTCCTTCTAGCCATATTTCTTGCTAATATGGAGTTCAGGCAATCATCATCGAAACATTTTTTTGTTGTTTTCTTTTTGTGTCCTAGTATTTCATCTGATACGCTTGTCAGAGCTACTTTGATATTTTTCCAAGCTGAGTCTATGTTGTTATAGTTTTCTGTCTGTGCTAGAGCGATTTTTATAGCCTTTTGAAATTTCTGTTCTGTCTCCTTATTACGTAGAACTTCGGTATTCCATAATTGTGTTGGTGTATTCTTGTGTGTTTTTTTGGACGCTATTCTTGTCCTTATCTTCGCTTTTACAAGAAAATGATCCGTGTCTCCATCAGCTCCTCTTAGGCTTCTTACGTCTAGACAGTTACTACCCCTCCTGGCATCTACTAGAACATGATCAATCTGATTTCTTGTGACGCCGTCGTTGGAAACCCATGTTTGTTTGTGTATATTCTTGTGTTCAAACATTGTCGATTTTATTAGTAGATTGTGGGATGCTGCAAAGTCTATTAGCCTTGTTCCATTATCGCTGCTAACATCGTGAAGACTATGGTTACCTATTGTTGGTTTGTACGCTGCTTCCTTCCCAATCTTTGCATTGAAATCTCCTAAGATAATATGCATGTCCTATTTAGGTAAATTATTTATCAGTTCCTCTAGTTTCTCGTAGAAGTTATCTTTTACATGCTCTTCCTTTTCCTCTGTCGGTGCATGGGCAGCAACTAGGGAATAGTTATGTAGTTGTCCTTTGATTCTGATATAACAAAGTCTTTCATTAACGGGTTTGAAAGTTAAAACTGACCCCACAAGACTTTCCCTGACTATAAAACCAGTTCCGAATTGATGTTCTCGTTCGCTTCCGCTGAAAAATACTACTGATTTATTAGTTTTTAGTGTACCTTCTCCAGTCCATCTAATCTCTTGTAGAGCAGTTATGTCCATGTTTCTGGATTCAAGTTCTTTGACCACCTGAGTTAGGGCTCCAGGCCGATATAGGCTTAGTACGTTCCAGGTTCCTATATTCATCGTCCTTTGTCGTCGCTTTTGTCGTCTTAAAAGATCCGTCCTTATCCGAGGCATGTGCTTCGTTTTCATAACTATGTTTTTTTACAAGAAGGAATAGTTAGTCCCTTGCTTAACCCTCCTCCTTTCTCATCCTGTACTTGGGACCAGGCAATGGCGGAGTTAACTCCTGGCATCTAAAAGGTTTAAATAAATAATTCATGTTTTTCCACAAGTAGGACACACTATGCTACCTAGTAATGGAGCTTTTGCATTAGTGGAAAAATTCGCAAAAACTAAGAATGCAATGTACTCTCCTAGTGAATGGAAAGAAGTTCTGAAAGGAGCCAAAAAGAAAAGGCCATAACGCCTCTGAAGCGACAAGATTTTTAAAATTTTTCTGAATTAAGAAAAAATTTCAGTAAATCGAATTTTGGAATAAGCAACTCCGTGAACCTGAAGTTTATTATTAATAATCCTTGTGTCATACATTTTTATGACACATACAATGGAATTCCACAATCCATTTGTCTTAAAAGAAAAACTGGTAGACCTAGTCTCTTACTAGAAGAAGATTTTAATAGAAACTTGACTCGAAAGTATCCAGAAGCGTTGCTCATAGAAACAAAAGTCAAAACTAGGCCATGTGATGTCATGCCTCCAGTAGATTCCACAAGTACATCACTCTTTCTACTATTCACTGAAATCCCAAACAGTTTAAACTTATTTATGTTCATTTGTTGTTTAAATTCTTTTCATCTATTGTTTTCTTATAAATTTGCTTAAATAAAGTTATCTTAAACTAAACAATGTTATGCTAACTTGACCCAGTGAAACCCCAGCAGAGGAAGCAGAGGAATGCCACAAATGAGATGGGCAGATGATATCAAGAAGCACGCGGGCTCTAGGTGGGTGACTGTAGCGACAGACAGGGAAGAATGGAAAAGGATTGGGGAGGCCTATGTCCAAAGATAGGCCGAAGAAGGCTAATTAGATATATATAGATAGATACCAGTGATTAATAACTTGTTAAGTGTCTTTATAGTTTCTTAACAGATTTGTATTTCCTTAACGAAGACGCATAAAAACTTGTTAAGTATCATTTTTTTCTAAATTTCTTCTTGTTAAAATTTGAAAAAAAAATTAATTTGATAAAAAACAATATCTTTTTATTATAATATGAGAGCATTATATTTCTAACATATTTTATTTAACGACTGATTTAAAAAAAAATGGCCACTAAAAGCTGGATTACTCTTGATCATTCAAAGAAGAACACGCTTCGAGAAAAGGTTTACCCCGTCAAGACCGGCTTGTAGAAACTCATACGATTGACTACTTGTCGTAACTATATACTAAATAAAAATGATGGTAAACGTCTTTTTAAAAATAGATGCCACAATTTGAACATGTCGGTCTCTGACACTCCAATTATCTTCTAGATATAATTAGAACATGTTAATAACGTATGACAATTAAAAACAATATTTTTTATGTTCATATATCTTACATGAATTTCCATCCAGTAAAAACAGAGTCCATAGATTTTTATGTATCTTCCTTCAATAAATATTTTAGCCGTATCACCATGAAACCAATGACGGGAATTATAAAAACATTTGTCATAATCTCTGCCAGATTCCGAGCTAGCAAAAAGCCTAAGCCCCTCATGGAAGTCTGGAATCTAATAATAAATGGCCAAGAGAGTAAACCGATCTCTTTTTGTGTACAAGGATTAGCAGACTTGCCAGCTATAGAAGTTGGAAATAATAATGAACTCATTTTATCTACAGCACAAGTTGATACAGTAGCCAAGGAAACTTTCCTAATGAAAAACAAGTGTTGCTTTAACCTAAGGTAAGGTGGTATTAAGGTGCGTCCAGACATGCAACAAAACATCGTATCGTAACACCGTCGCGTATCAAGTCTAGACCGCACTGCGTAACAGCGTAACAGCGCAACACCGCAACATCGAGGCGTCCCATCGGTTGTCGGTTTTCTGCCGTCGCATCAAAGGAATGTTACGCGCTGATGTTGCACCGCTTGTTTGCTTGTTTGGACGGGTCTGCGTACATACTCGCGTTTTATCTTCCGTTGTATTTATTTAGTTGAAACAATTGTAATGGAGTGGACGGAAGAATCTTCTATTAATTTTATAAATAGTTACCAAAATAAAGATATTTTGTGGGATACAAAACATCCGAAATATTATAATAAAATAAAAAAGCATGATGCTTGGGAAGAACTTGCTGTAGAATTTAAAACGACAGTAGATGAATGTAAAAAAAAATAAATACTCTATTATCAGCACTTAGGCGAGAGAAAGCCAGAATTAAAAAGAGTCACAGTACTGGAAAAGGTAAGTTTGAATGAGTGAATTTTAATTTACTTTTGATATATTTTTATTTAGGTATTTTTGAATTACAAATTGTTTTCTTATTTATAGGGCTTTCAGATGTCTACGAAAGTAGTTGGTATGCATTTAAAAGTATGCAATTCCTTTGGAACAAGAATCAGGTTCGAGAAACACAAAGCACTGTGAGTATTAAATTAAGTACTACGTATACCTAATTATAATTATCTTGTCACAAAAGTCGATGATTATTTTGAAAGTACGCTGCTAATTCGTCTCTAATTAGTGCTGCATTTGCGGTGGGTTTTCTGGGAACATTTCTAATTGGAAGTAATGAGGACATGGTTCCATTGGTTATAGTTTTATAGGTTCCTTCTATAAGCGTTCCTTCATTTTCTGTATCGAAAGCTTCACGTGGCGTATACAGAGCAGCAGATGTGGAACTTTTCTTTAAAAAATTATGTAGATGAGCTATTGCCATTATAATTAATTCGGCCTTCTTAGGTTCAAGCAACATTGGTTTAGGAAGTACCCTAAAAACGGCTGAGGTAATGCCAAATACATTTTCGACAGTTCTTCGTGCGCGAGATAATCTATAATTAAACACTCTTCGTGGTGATCCTTTCGCATGTATTTCGAAAACGGTTTCATTAATGAATCAGTTAAAGCAAATGTCTCGTCTCCAATAAAAAAGTAGGGAATTTTCCGTGGCATGCCATCCAAAGCTTCCGGTTCGGGAAAATTTAAATTATTTTGTACTAATTTTTTGTAAAGAGAGCAATTTTTAAAGATACCACCATCTGAAATTCTTCCTTGGCCTCCAGCATTGACATACAAAAAGTTGTAATTAGCATCCACTAAAGCAAAAAGAACTACACTGAATGTTGATTTGTAATTAAAAAACTCGCTTCCAGTGTTTATTGGTGCTTGTAAAACAACATGTTTTCCATCTAAGGCACCCAGACAATGAGGAAAGTTCCAGGTTTTCTCGTATTGTTTTGCCACTTCTATCCATTTTTCTGGTGTTGTTGGTATCTGAAAATTGAAATAAACAACTGTGTCAAAAATTCAGCAATGTTTTTATTACCTAACTAAACTTTTTTACTTAATATTTATTTTAAAAAAGTTAGATGATACTACTAAATATTTTAGATTGAAAATAATGAAGAAGGTGAAGGTGAAAAAGATATACCGAGTGAAGAACCTACATTAGCGGATAGCGATAAAAATTATGCTTCACAAGAGATTCAAGAGAATATAGAAAACAGACCGAAAAGGAAACAAACGGAGGTAACACCTAGAAAACGCCAAAAGAAGAGTGAAGATTCTGAGAAACTAGATCAAGCTTTTAAAATATTGTCCAAAGCATCAGCAAATGCCAATAACCTACGGGAAGAAAACGAATGTCAGATAATTGGAAATCTTGTGGCTAAAAAACTGGCCAAATATTCTTCTCAATTACAAAGTGATGTACAACAAGAAATTATGAATGTTTTATTTAAAGCAGACAGGATCCATCTCAAGCAAACTTCAATCAATTCGGATTATTTACAAACATACCGTACTCATAATTTTCAGTCAGACTTCACAAATTCTATGCCACAAGATTCTCAATTTGAACACTACCAGGATAGCCAAAGATCTAATTTTATTCAACAACAATCACAGTCACCATCTCCAGCATCTACTTATGATAGTTCTAGTATTTCGATTCATTCAAGTCGCACTACTCCAGTCACTACCTCTTTACCACACCAATTACTGGATATGCCCGACATTGAATTAGGGGATTTATAAAAAAATATTTTTAGAAATAGTGTTTAATATACTTGTTTAATAAAATAGTTTCTTACCTCTATACTTTCTTTTAATACTTCTACGATAGCTTTACACACTTCAGGAACTATAGTACTTATCGATTGTTTAGACATTTTAAAAAGATATTGTAGACTGGTATAGGAATCACCAGTCGCCAAAAAACGAATTGTTACTGCCAATCTTTCTTGGACAGAAATTGCCTTTCTCCATCTAGTATCTTTTCGTCCTATTTTTGGTCCAATTACATTAATCAAATACTCGAAGTCTGTTGGAGACATTCTAGTAAAATTTTTGTAGAGGCCACTAATTGCCTGAAATTTTAAATCCTGTAGTAAGTGTCTTCCACTGTATCCCTTTCTTACAGTATACAACTTTTTCTGCCACCAGCGCCTTTCTACCCGCCTTTTTTTATTGTTCTTAACGAAATAATGCATAAATATGTAAGCTGCTGCAGCAACCTCCATTTCGTACCAATTGTACCTCACAACTAGAAAACGACAATTCAGACGGAACGGCAGTATGTTCTGCTGCTAAGATACGCGATGATGTATTGTTGCGCCTGTATTTTTGATCATGCCGTAACTTCGATGCGTACAACAATTGTTGCGTGACGGTGTTACGATACGATGTTTTGTTGCATGTCTGGACGCACCTTTATTAAGTTTACATTTAGGTACAAAAACGCCGCTTAGAAGTTTGAATTGAGTTTTTGATTCCTCCTGTGATTTTGAGTTTAGAATATTAATTGAAGTTAAGAAACTTTTTAGGTTTGATATATTGAACTGTAGACCTAAAATATCATGTAGTTTGTTGGCTATATTGTACAACATGTGTTTTGGCGTTAATGCTATATTTTTCTAATATATGGTTGACTATTAATTTTTTATTACGGTTATCACATCTTGGTACTTGTTTGTTGAAAAACACATGGCTATTAGTTAATTGCGTATGACCAATCGCGTTAATATTACCCTAAATCTCCGACTTGTTGGTAATGTGAGCCAGGCTTTATTGATTTTTTACTATCGCGTAGCTTGGCCGATGACACTTTCCAATTTTCTTCCCACATATATCACACTTTACATTTGACCGCAACTTCCACGTCCTCACTCGTTAATGTTTCACTACACTCCGCATTATCACTAGTTGCAGCTTCTTTTACAGCATTGTTGTACATATGTGGATAATAATGTATGTTATTATCCACAATAATATAATATTTTTTTCGTTCAGTTAAGCGGTATGAACTTCTTGTTTTATCTTGATGACCAAAGGATTAGTTGAGTAGCCATATTGGATTGACTGTACAGAACTTAGAGAGGCCGTGAGTACAATATAATTGGTATTATTGGATGCGTTCACAGCAAGGGTGATCTGGTATAGAGCGATAGTTTAGCGGAGTAAATGGAGTACTCTGAAGGGAGTTTGTATTAATTGTCGATGTTGAAGTTATGACTACAGTACCAGTACCTTCATTTGATTTAGATGCGTCTGTGTATAATCCTTGTAGTTGTGAAGCATATCATTGAAGGCGGATTTGATTAACTTTGGGTTTGTTGAATGTTTGTCGAAAAAAATAGGAGGGTTAGGCACTGAGGGTTCTTCATTGGCCATGAAGGAATTAAGGACGATTGAGAGCAACTGCTAGTATTATTTTCAATTGAAATTACGTTTATTTGACGTTTCGATTTCCATTTCACCAATAAAGGGACCAAAAATGAGCAGAATGAATCTTATGGGGTTTAACATAGGAAAATATGCCGAACCCTCATAGCCCTTTTATTAATTACTAATTACACAAAATATCATGCCACGCGTCTGCACATAATATCAAAAAACTCATTTATATTCTTTATTATAATACAAGAGTTACATGATTTTTAATTTGTTTCCTTTTTTAGTTATACTTTTATATCGCCAGTTGATAAGTTGGTGTCTATAATACCAGATACAGGGGAGGTTTTACCTTACGAAGAAATCTCGATTACTGTTTTGTTTCACGCCAAAGCGTGCGCACCAAAGGTTGTGGAAATGGTTTGCAAACTTTATGTAAAGCATAAGTTGGACGCAATTGTTGGACAGAACTACGACCATCCCTTTATTGTTTATTGTGATAGAGCGTATACACAACTATGTGTAAGTATCAATTGAATCGTTTCTTTCGATCTATTTTTCAGTAAAATTTGCATTCTTTCATTTACGACTGGAAAACTAGTTTGATATAAAAAGCCATTTTCATCGTTATAATTTGAAGAATTTTTCTGAATTTTTCGGTCTATATTGCTCAGTTGACTAATATGAAAAACTAGAAAGCATTTACGAACTATAGTTAAGATGGTCGAGTTTAATACAGATATCATCACTGAAATCATATCTAATAAGTGAGAATAAAATATTGTCTCTGCTAAAATTACAAACGTAGTGGCTTCTACACAGATGATGTTCATAATGTTCCAGTAAATTTATTCACACTGCAGCAAAATATGTGTAATATACCTAACAAGTTGATTAAAAAATGTACTCAGTTAAGGAGAAAAGAGCAATAATAAAAATGTTTTATTCATGTTTTATTATAACATTTGTTATAGTTTTATGTTTAAAAATTATCGTATATTATTATTAGGAATAAAGATCACAGTAACAGTATATTGGAATTCATTGAATTGTTGTATAACTTAACGTAACATGGAATTAAATTTTAGTGTATTAGAATATCTTACATTAAATAAAGATCCGGTAGTGACAGGAAAAGGTTCGCGCTATTGCCTGAATACAACATTATGCGATTTTTCGTCAACTGAGTACATTTCATTATATTGATCGATTTGTAAACAATACAATTTATTGTTCACAAAGTAATATTGTTCAGTAGTAGTAGTATTTAGTAAAATTCATTGTTTATAATTTAATCATAAAATAAAAAAAAATTGACAATTAAAATTGTCAAATATCTGACATCAATATGATAAAACACACACGTTATAATATATTCTTGGATTACGTGTGGCCTAACTATTAGGGGTGGTCTGAAAAATCTATTATATTTTTGCAAAATTTTAAAGTACATTTGATGCATAGAACGGTTTTAACATTTGTTTTTAATTTAGAATTTAGTCTTCTACAAATAGTTTTTTATGATTTTTGATCTAAAATAATTAGGGAAGCAGCAATTCAACAATTTAAAATTTCCCATTGAGTTTCCTATGGCCCGTTTGACGATTCACCACCCGGTATATATACCCAGTATTTAGGCGGCACACACCCTTCCGGTAGGGATCTATGGAGGAGTATCACCGAGCTGCAAGCCCTTATCTTTTGCCGTACTGCTCCACCATAGGCCGATTAGATACCAGCATATTCTAGACTAAGCCGCAGATTCATTTAGAATTTTAAACTGCTGCGTTAGCCTTTTTGTTTTTCTGTACACCGAGCTGGGGATTTGAACTGACATCTCTCGCATTGAAGCGAAGGAGAAGCCAGCCGCCCAGCCCGTTTGGTTATCCGATCGACTATGGTGGTTGTAATTATAATTATATTAAATTAATTATACTTATATTAGGTTATAAGAACTAATTGTAATTAGATAGTTGGAAAGAATTGACGGAAGTTAAGATAGGGCTTACCAAGTAAGTAGATCAGTAGAACAAGCTGGATTTAGAAAGGGGTACAGCACTGTGACCATCTATATACTCTGAATATCCTAATAGAAAAGACTAACGAAGACAATCTCCCATTATATCTGGCTTTTATAGATTAGAAAAAAGCTTTTGATACCGTAGAACTGTGGACAATAGAAGAACCATTAGTCAACAACCGGATCGACTCCAGGTACAGAATATTAATACATAATATTTACGAACAAACTGAAATGATAGTGACGTTGGGTAATGAAATCGAAGGAGTAAGACTAATATCTCCAAAATTATTTACAGCTGCCCTAGAAGATATCTTTAAGTCAATAGACTGTGAAAATAAGGAATCCCTATTAACAGAAGATACTTAAACCAGCTTAGATTCGCAGATGATATAGCACTAATAGCCGACACGTGGAATGCACTGTATACGATGCTGGGTATCTCACTCAAAACTCATAAAATCAATGAAGACATTCGTAAAAGAACAAAAGCAAAATATGCTGTCGAACAGGCAGCTAATCTAAAATGGAAATGGGCTGGACATAATGAACGTCTTAAGGATGGCCGATGGTATGAAGAAATCGGAAATTGGCAGCCATATAAAGCCAAAAGACTACGAGGAAGACCGCAAATGCGCTGGAGCGTCGATATTAAAAGAACTGCAGGGCTAATGTGGAAACGTCTTACAAACAACAGAGATGAATTCGGCAATCCGAATAGAGAGAATAGATCAATTTTCACCAAAATTTAAAAAAAAAACCAACGGTCACGACATAAAATTGGAAATAAGATTTCTTTTACTGAAATGCTAGGTATTCTCCGTTCTTCTGTGAGTATAGTCATGGTTCTTAATAAAAGCATTACTGAGGAGACTGAACGCATTTAAAATGTATGCTATAGACGCATGTTAAGGGTTTTCTGGATAGACAAAGCTACTAGAGAAGTTTTACGCAGAAGGGGTAAAGGGTGCGAACTAGTCATAAGCATAAAGCGTCGCAAATTGAATACCTGGAATACTTCAGACTATTAATTACTATTAAACTGGGAATAAACCACAATTAAAGATAAAAATACGTTTATTGACGTTTCAATTTCCACTTCGGAAATCGTTCTCAAAATACAAACAGTAAATTGTTTAAAATTTATAAAATTTATAAAATTTACTGTTTGTATTTTGAGAACGATTTCCGAAGTGGAAATTAAAACGTCAATAAACGTATTTTTATCTTTAATTGTGGCTTATTCCCAGTTTAATAGTAATTAATTTACAATGCCACAAGAAAATAGTTTCAGAACAATACTTCAGACTATATTTCAAAGTAAGGTACATAGAAAAAGAGGACTAGAAAGAAGAATATTTCCAACATAGTCAAAATAGATATGTTAGTGTTCAATACCCGTAATGAATAGGCATCATAAAAAAATCTTTATCCAATAATCACTCTATAACCAATAAAAGTTTAAGTTTTTAAAGTACTTAATTTATGTATTGGATTTTTTGTGCTTTAGGCAACCCCATTATCTGATAGTTTTGATGTCTTCGAATTTGGAGCCATAATCGAAAGTAACTTTAACATATTCAACTTTGGTCAATCTTCCGTAAGTTTCCTTCTTCACGTTAATTCATTACAATCAAACAATGACAAGATCACTATCGTGCCTAATTCAGGAGATATAGGACCCAGCCAACACTTGCAGGTAAATTTTACATAATAATTAATTTTATTGATTATTAAGAAAAGTCTTTATATTACAATATTTTTTTGTTTCTAATATACATTATTACTAATATCTAAAATACAGGAACAAAAAGTTTCTACCACAAGAATTTTTCTATTGTTTTCAACTGAAAATTCATATACAATATGTTTGGATGATCTTTAAAGTTAAAACGAATTGAGCGCCATTCCATAATAGTTTACCCTCGTAAGGAAACGAGCTCAGACAAAGAAATAAAGTGAAAAATTTAAAACAAAGCTGACCTTTATTATTTTGTAACGAACAGAAAGTTATTTGCGTTAAATTTATATAACGTTAAAAGGTTATGCCATCCCAGAAAAGAAATAAACAGTCTCTATTTAAGGTGGAAAATTACAAATGGGAAGTGTTTATACGAAACTAAAATTAAAATCATATCGTAAGAAAACAAACATTTGATATCTTGGCATTAGATCATGAATGAGAAATACTTATATGAAAATAAAATTTTAATTTATCCCAAATTTCGAAATGCGGTCACATAAAAAAATATATTAGTAGGTATGTTATGTAGAATGTAGATATTTATATCTTATGTAGATATCTATGTAGAACTAAAGGATCAATAATAAATCACTTCACTGTTATTTAGTTCATAGATAAATAATCTTCACTGCTCAATAAAAAGATATAAAATTGGTACAATCTGAATTATCCAAAAGCTTGTGTGGCTTGAAGAAAGGATTTAATTTTTACCAACCCAGTACTCAGGCTGGCAGAACGTTGAATATATCGCCAGCAGAAACATAATATCCAACATAAAAATATGTAGGATTGGGCGACTAAGCAAACGGGATATTCCACAAAGGGCAGTCATACCAAACAACGGTAATTCTACGCATTGTTGAAAGTTTTATGCAATGGCGGCTCACTATACATTCTGGTTTAAGAACAGATAGCGTAAATTCATAATGAAGATAACATCGCGCCAATAAACATAGTTCTATCAACTATTAGGGCTCCCAGTAAGGGTCTAAAAGAAATATTTATTTGAAAATATATAAGAGAAAAGAAATGTTTCGGCTTACCTCGTCAAGAGACCACTAAAACAAAATTTCGTCCTGTCTGTTGGACGTTCAAAGAGGAAAAGGGGGATGAATGGCGGGGAGTTGACAACGCTCTAATTTTGAGTAGGCCAAGGTCGGATCTATTAAAACTATAGTTTGATCTTTGAGGTAGCTTAGATGCTTCCGCGCTCAGCGGATAGATGGCGTGAGTAACATTCATTTGAATATTAACCAGGAATTAAAATAACAATTTTTTTAAACTTTTGAAATGGTTACCGGGTATTGTGTATTGTCTTGTCGTCCTATTTTGTGTATGTACATCACCCTTACGGTTGTCCGTCTTTGTATATAACCTAGTATTATGTTAGCCCTATAGATTTTTGTTACGATGCACCTTCGAACCAAAGTGTTCGATTCTTGTATCCTTCCCGTTCTCACTTACGGAGCTCAAACCAGGTCATTCACAAAAAAGAACATGGACAAGATTCAAAAAACTCAGCGAGCCATGGAACGACAGATGCTTGGTATCTCACTAATAGATCGGCAAACGAACGAAGCAATCCAGAACAAAACAAAAATAAAGGACGCCGCGAAACAAGCAGCTAAATTAAAATGGAAATGGGCTGGACGCAACGAACGTCTCGAAGATGGTAGATGGAACAAAGAAGTCGGAAACTGGCGACCGTACGATGCAAAGAGACCAAGAGGAAGACCTCAAATGCGCTTGAGCGACGATATCAAAAGAGTAGCAGGACCAATGTGGAAACGCCAAGCACACAACAGGGATGAATGGCGAGAAATGGGAGAGGCCTTTATTCGACAATTCGGATAGAAAAAAGGCTATAAAAAAAATAAGGTAAAGTTAATATGTCGGTGATTTGAGCTCGATGTATCTTCGACTTTTCTGCAAATTTTTATAAGTAATAACTTATATATAAAATATATTCTATTGTCTGGCCAATTATCTTGAAATACTTTTAACCAACTGTTAAACGATTCATTAGCAAAAGATTTATATCAATAATGTTCATTTAATTGGACCATTATATATGAAAACTTGAAGACCGAAACGTCAAAATAGTCTATGTCGCAATCCGACCAGCTTCAGAAAAATCTGTTATTCTTTTTACTAATATTAGGAATTTATCATTAACTTCTATTTTACAGATTAACTTAAAAATACAATGCCTAACAATGGGAGACAATAACTTCAATATAGAATATTCACAGAGAAATATTTTAGAGAAAAATTCAACTTCGAACATATTTCTATTAGCTATTGCTTACCATACAACTGTCGGAAAAATCCAGGTAAGATATATATATATATATATATATATATATATATATATATATATATATATATATATATATATATAAAATTAATATTTCTTGGGTTAGGTTCTTTCTCCTTTGTCAAGATTCTAAAATGTGTATATATATAAGGACAAACAGATATTGTAAAATATGTATATATATATATATATATATATATATATATATATATATATATATATATATATATATGACTTACCAAAACGTAAAACGTGACACAGACATTAACAAACTGACATATAAAAGTTGATATCTGATATCTCATTGTTTACTGTCATTAGTATATAATTATTTTTATATGGTGGAGATAGGTTTATAAAGGTAAGGTGGAGATATGTTATGACTTTAAGAGCTTTTTATGATGTTATATTGTTATTGTTTAAATCAGATTGAAATATATTTTATTTAGGTTTTGTGTATCTTTTTTGTCATTTATTGCGTTGGTGTTTCTTTTTATTTCTATTGATTTGTATATCTCCCTTTTCTTTATGTTTTTTTCTGTTTTTAAAATTTTAGTGTTTTCAAAGTCAAATTTATGCTTCTTCCCGCTTTCATGTTTTGTGAGCGCAGTGACGTTGTTCTTGTCGTATTTGTGAGAACGAATTCTGGATTGAAGCAGTTGACTGGTTTGACCGATATAGACACCTTCACAGTTTGTACATGGTATCTCGTAAACAACATGTGATTTTTTAAGTTTTGGAGTTTGTGTTTTTAGTTTTGTGAAGTATTTATTTAAGAGGTTGTTGCCTTTGTGGGCTACTGTTATATTATGTTTGGCTAAAAGATTTGTTAGTTGTTCGGATAAACCTTTTATATATGGAAGAGTTGTATAAGTGGTTTTGATACTGTTGGGTTTGTTGTTAGTTGTATTGTTGTAAAATTTATTGAGTCTTGATTAGAAAATAGTTTCGATTAGATGTTCGGGATATGCATTCTTTAGAAGGGCATTTTTTGCTTTTTTTTATTGCAGTTGGTCTGTATTCTGGATCTGTTAGTTTTATAGATTTATCAGCGAGACTTATAATTACAGACTTCTTATGGGAAAATGGATGATGGGAATTGTAGTTAAGATATCGTGAAGACCATGTTTCTTTTGTAAACCACATGGTTTTAACTGTATTGTTAATGCGATGTAAGGTGATATCCAGAAAGTTTATTTTATTATTTTGTTCAATTTCTATAGTGAACTTTAATTTTGGATGGTAACTGTTGAAAATATCTAAGATTTCGGTTGTTTTATTTGTTGGAATAGCACAGACACAGTCATCGATATAGCGGTAGAAGAATGGTACATTAAAATCTAAATGACTCATGACAGATTCTTCTAAGTCTTCCAGAACCAGTTGGGCAATGACACTAGATATACTGGCACCCATTGCGCATCCATCCCATCCATTTGTTTGTATATTTCGTCCTTATATAAAAAGTATGTTGAGTTTAATGTTAACTCTACAGATGATTGGAATTCTTCCAATGGGATGTTAGTGTATTCTTTTATGTCATTCCACTTCTTTTTAATGATGTCAGTGGCAAGTTTTATTGGGATGTTAGTGTATAGTGAAATGACATCTAAAGAGATTAATTTATAGTTATCCGGTACGTAAATGTTTTTAGTTTTAGAAATAAGATCGTTGGAATCTTTAATATAATAAGGATTTTTATTTATGACATTGGAGATAATGTTTTTCAAGAACTTTGAAAGATTTCCGGAGGGTGATTGAATGCAGGAAACGATAGGACGTAGAGGTATGTTTTCCTTGTGTGTTTTAGGTAAACCATAAATTTTTGGTGGAATAGCGTTGTGTATCTTACGTGATTTAGCTGTATTTGGTGATATATATCCACTTTTGTCCCATCTGTCAATAAGAGCATTATTTCTTTTTTGGAAGATATTGGTAGGATCATTTCTAAGTTTATCAAAACTACAATATATATATATATATATATATATATATATATATATATATATATATATATATATATATATATATATATATATATATATATATATATTGTTGGAAGTGCATCTTACGATCTTTCTAGTTCTCTTGCATACTAATAGTAATGTTTTTCACTTAAATTTTTTTTACATAATTTTTTATATACATGTACAATTACCACATGTTTTTGTGCTGTGCTAAATTTGTTAATTTGTAAACTGTATCTAGTTTCAATTAATTGTTTATACAACATGATCTCAGAATGTCCATTGTAGTAAACTTTTTTATCAAACACATTTAAGATCATTGACTGCTACATGTCTTTTTGAGGTAACACAAGTGTATTAACTTTTCTATGGATGTTTGGTTTTTCATACTGTTCGTATGCGAACAGTATACGTTCGTAAAGCGAGACGTCTTCAATAAATAGATAACGTAGCCACCTTCTTTGTCTTTTTTCTCCACCTTTTGACCGAAAAACCCATCACTCTTTAAGTGATCCTTATTGTATATTGGATTGACGGTCGTACTCCTTTTCTCGATATATATATATATATATATATATATATATATATATATATATATATATATATATATATATAATTTGGAATTAGATTTTATTATTCCGTTTCAATCATCGTTTTGGCAGTGTTTACATGGGCTTATTTATGGTGTTTTTAAAAGAAGTAAAGTAGAGATACCTATGTTACAACTTTAAGAGTTTTTTGTGGTATTATATATATTTTTTTTTGAACCTATTCTCTATCCTTTCATTGTTGGATATAGGTCTCCCCCAGTTCTCTCCATCTTTCCCTATCTTGAGCTGTTCTCTGCCATGTGGGACCTCCTTGTTTCCTGATGTCATCTTTCCACCTCATCTGTGGTCTGCCTCTTGATCTCTTTGCATTGTATGGACGCCACTTTCCGATGGCATTGTTCCATCGTCCGTCTTGGAGACGTTCATTGTGTCCAGCCCATTTCCATTTCAGTTTTGCTGCTTGTTCTATCGCGTCTACTGTTTTTGTTCTGGTTCTGATCCACTGGTTACGTTTTCTATCTCTAAGTGATACACCCAACATTTGTCTCTCCATCGCTCTTTGTGCCTTCCTTATCCTATCCAAATTGGCCTGTGTAAATGTCCATGTCTGTGCTCCGTAGGTGAGCACCGGTATGATACAAGAGTTATATACCTTGCTTCGTAAGTATAGAGGGATTGTTTGATTTTTTAGAACGTAAGAAAGTTTGCCGAACGCTGCCCATCCCATTCTTACTCGTCTCGATATTTCGGCTGTTTGATTTTCTCTATTAGCTCTGATTGCTTGTCCTAGATAGATATACTCATTTACCTGTTCTATTTTTTCTGTTTTTATTTTTATTGCCTCTTGGTCTTCCGTGTTTGTCATTACTTTTGTTTTGTTGAAGTTAATTTTTAGGCCTTTTTGCAGTGATTTTTCATGAAGGTCATTCAGCATTAATTCCAGTTCTTGTCGTTCCGAGGAAATCAGGAGTATATCATCCGCATATCTAAGGTGATTTAGGTATTTCCCGTTAATACATATTCCTCTGTTTTCTTAATCTGTTGATTTTATTATGTCTTCGAGGGTCAAGGTAAACAGTTTAGGTGAAATTATATCGCCTTGTCGGACTCCTCGTTTAACTTTTATATTATCCGTTATTAATTTGTCGTCCAGAATTACGGTCATGGTTGCGTTTTGGTAAATATCATGTATCAATTGTCGGTATCTTGAATCTATTCTACTATTGACCAGAGCTTCTTCAACCGCCCAGTGTTCAATGCTGTCGAAAGCCTTTTCATAATCTACGAATGCTAAGTACAGCGGAAGGTTGTATTCATTAATTTTCTCAATTAAGATTTTAAGCGTATGTAGATGGTCGATTGTGCTGTATCCTTTTCTGAATCCGACCTGTTCCACTGGTTGGTAGTTATCAAGTTTATAGGTTAGTCGGTTGTTTATTATTCTTGTGAAGGTTTTATATAGTTGTGACAAAAGGGAAATAGGACGGTAGTTGTTTAGGTCTGTTCGGTCTCCTTTCTTATGTATTAAGATTGTGTTGGCATTTCTCCATTGTTTGGGTATTTTACCTTCAAACAGACATTTGTTGAACAGTATTTTTAGCATTTTTTTTTATCGTGTCTCCTCCTTCTTTTAGCAGTTCCGCCAGTATTTTGTCCTCACCGGCCGCTTTATTTCTTTTCATGTCGTTTATGGATTTTTCGATTTCATCTTCAGTTATTTCTGGTAATAACTCTGAGCCAACATTTTGTATTTTCCTCGTGAGATTCTGTTTAGATGATAGTGGTGGGTCATTTTTAGAACTGTATAGGTCTGTGTAATTCTGTGATTTTTACTATTTCTCCTAGATCTCTTTCTTCATTGTTCTCAGCTTTAAGCATAATTAGTTTTCTTTTTCCTATATTTGTCTTCATTGTTTTTAAACTTTTGTTCTTCTCTATGATTTTCTTAATGCGGTCTTCTTGGTATTTCTTTAAATCTTCCTTTATCTGTTTTCTTATGGTTTTATTCAGTTCGGTATACTCCACTGTATTTCTTTTGTTATCGTTCAGTAGTTGTCGTCGTTTTTTTAGCATATCTTGTGATTTAGCGCTAATTTTTTGTTGTTTTCGCTTTTATTCATTAGCAATCTTAAGGCCTGCTTTTAGTAGTTCTGTTGTTATTTTATCTTTTAATTCGTCTAGTTGCAGACCCTTTAGCTGTGATATGTCACTTCTTTTTAGCTGGTTTATGTATTGTTCTTTGCGTTCTTTAAGAAGTTCTGTATCTATCTCTTTTTTAGATGGTTTAAATTTTTGTCTGTCTGTTGTGGAGTTAATTTTGATTTTGGCTCTAACAATTCTGTGATCACTTCCTATGGAAATCATGTTTATGACCGTAACGTCTTGTACTATGCTCTTTTCTTTGGATAGGATGTAATCAATCTCATTTTTTGTTAAACCATTGGGCGCGACCCACGTCAATTTTCTCTGTGGTTTTTTATTGAAAAAGGTATTCATCGCATATAGACCGTTCGTTTCCATATAATTCATTAATGTTTCTCCTCTTTCGTTTCGTGTCCCATATCCAAAGTTGCCGATTTTATTTTCTGATTCTTCTAGTTTTCTCCCTAATTTGGCATTGAAGTCGCCTATAATGATTGTGTAGGTGCTTTTGTATTTGTTCACTGTTTGTGTCAATGATTCGTAGAATATATCCACTTCTTCATCCGTATGTGATGATGTAGGGGCGTAAATTTGTATGATCTTTAAACTTATATTTTTATTTATGTCCATTATTAGAGCCGCGATCCTTTCTGAAATTCCAATATATTGTCTAATCTTATGGACATGCTGATTAGAAATAAGAAAACCGACACCAGCTAATGATTCTTCTTCAGTTCCTTTATAGTATAGTACATTACCGGATTCCAACTTCATACAGGCTTCCCTTTTCTTTTTATCTCACTTAATCCTAATATATCCCATTTCATCTTTTTTACTTCTTCTTCCAGTTCGGCTAGCTTTTCGTCTCTCATCAGTGATCTGACATTATAAGTCGCAATATCCAGTTTCGTTGCTTGTTTTCGTTTTTTCTGGCAATCTTCTAAAACCCAGAGATTTTTAGCACCCTCTGCTCTTTCCTCGATCCTACCATTGCCTTGGAAGGTGACTCCGGAGCTGCTGGGGACTGAGGGCCAATTCTTACGTGTATCTGTCATAAGAGGGGGGTAGATTGGCCATGAACTCACCACGCTGGCCAGACGGGTTGGTAAGTGTGTTTCAGCCGCCCACTCTGGGAACAGACTCTGTTTGCAGCCGCCCACTCTGGGTCAGACGCTGCTGTTGTCGCAGTATCACAGCAGCTTAACTCATAATATGAATAACGCCTGTGAGTATCTGGAATTAAGCCTACAGAATTTTTACTTCCCATAGCCTTAATCCAGTATTATATATATTATTATCGAAATCAGATTGAAATCAGATTGAAATTTGGAGAGTTCGTGTCTGGCATATCAGGTGCCAATCCGTTCATTGCTATTTACAAGCATGCATGCTTCTTCAGACAATGCGTGCGTGCGTTTCCAAATTAAGATCTGTCAGTTGATCATGAACATAAAATGGATGAAAATAAAATACATGGGTATTACACTGTCTAGCTATGGGAATCTGGACTAAGAAGTGAGAGATCAAGTACAAAAAGCGAATAGACTGGCAGGATGCCTTAATAATACTTTATGGCGAAACAGCTACATTAACACTGAGATAAAATCAATAATTTATAAAGCTATTGTAAAACCAATAATGACATATGCTTCAGAAACAAGACCTGACACAGCTACAACGCAAAGGATACTGGAAACGGCGGAGTAGAGAGAGTAGAGAGAAGAATTACAGGAAATACGTTGGGAGATCGAAAGAGAAGTGAAGATATTAGAAATGTAACGTACAGTGTATGAATGAATGGACACAAAATAGAAAAAAAGAATGGAATAAACACATAAGCAGAATGAAGGGGGTCCGTGTCGTCAAAATAGCAAGATATAAGTCACCAATCGGCAGAAGAAGTATCGGACGACCGCGCAAAAGATGGAGTGACAACCTTCCATAGAGGTATTAATCCGCCAATGAACAAGCAAAATTGCTTATAAAGAGGGAGAAGGCGAAGAAGATTATTATTTACGATAAAACCTACTTTAAGTAATCACAAGTGTACACTTTCATTTCCGAGTTTCTAGTTTTGTTTAATTTTTCTGTCGTTGTTTTAAAAAATTTTTAAGTAAAGTTTGTATAATGAGTTGTGACTAATTTTAGAATATTTTCTAGATCGCTGAAGTCGTCGAACATAATTTTGGTGCCCTATTTACAAAGTTGCATTTTTGGGAGTATCTGAAAATCGACAGGTTTGTAGAATTATTATTAACGTCATGTTCATCGTCATTTTATTAGTGACGTGTCATCCGCAATAACTATCAAACAGTTTGGATTATCGAAGTTATTCCATAGTGCATTTAAATGTTTGCATTGGTTACCAGAGGGCCTGTGCAAATAGTATGGAGTTAACACGGTAACTGCCGATTACATAGGTAGTATTTCGCTGAGAGTCGCTTACTTTTTTGGATACATAGACGCTCATTCATTAGTTTTTCAAAAAGTTTCAATAAAGTAAGTATTTTTTGTAAGTAAATAATACTAATAAAAATCAGTTTTGTGCAGTATACCAGACATAGATGAATTGTACAAACTAAAAACGAACATAAATTTATTTAAAACCATTGCATGGCGACGGGCACAGTCACTAGTAAAATAATAAGCATCTGCAAAATATTATGTACTGTTACTAATATTACAAACGTCTTAAGTTGAAAAACCAAGAACATAATTAGAGAATTGACACCTCTAGTTACATGTCATTAAAATATAAAAGGCACCGCTGTAGCACAAGTAAAGTAGTCCAAGATAATAATCAATCAAAGTCTGAACGCACGAGACCGTCGTCAGCTTCTACAGCACATTCAACCAACTTACATCTTTAAATGATTAATGGAATTCGCAGAAAATTTTCCGTTGTAGTAAAAGGCACGGTAAACTGCACTGGAGTTCTCTATAATCTTTTTAGTTACTTACTTTGTTTAGAATATTTTGCCTTATTATCAGTTAGAGTTAATTTGTATAAAATGAGGAGCAAAAATTCAAATGGAATTGTAAATGTTGTTTATTTGGCTAATAATGAATGTATAAATATAATCGTAAACCTGCGGTATAATTATTTTATAAATAACATTATAATAGTGTACTTACTGATTATTTAAATTTATAAATCATCATCATCGTCACTAATTTCACTACCACTATCATTATGTAAATCTATAATCACTCAATTAATTTTTGCCACATTTCTCTAACTGCATCATCACTGTATCCACTGCATCAAGCGTGATTATCATAATACGTTTTACATATATCCCAGATGTGTTCGATGGGATTAATCTGGCAGTGATACGACGGTAACCGTAGTAAACTTTTGATTTTTTATTACGTTTCGAAATTTCTAGTAACTCTGATTTGAAGGCGTATTCCGAAAATTAATATTAATTTTAACTAACCAATTTTTATGCTCGGCACGTTCCACGAGTGTTTTGGTTAATTCTCCAAAATCTCCGAATGGTAAGGTGCATTATCTAAAACTATAACTGATGGTTCACTCAGAGTAAGTAACAGTTTCTCCTCAAGCCATTTAACAAACATATCTGCATTCATGTTTTCATCCCAATCAGCAGATTTTGATTTTGAAGAAAAAATCAACTCGACGTTTTCTATAAAGCCCTCTTCCCCTTCTGCATGAAGAATGATGTGTCTTTTGCCTTCGCTATCTGTATGTTTTATTGATTTTATGCTGTCGTCTTGCCAAATTCTTTTAATTCCATACTTTGCAAATATCCATGTCTCTCATCTAAGTATACGAATGTTGCATTTTCAGATTTAAGTCTAGGATATTCTCTCAAAAATTTAACTCTTTTGTGAACCACACTGCTCCTTTCGCATAAAAGTAACCTATTATTATCTTTTGTGAATTTAAATCCTAAATCTCTTAACACTTGACAAAGGCTAGTCGTCTTAATTTCAGAAACTTGACTTTCTCTTATTTTCTCCAGTAAAGTATCTAAATTGACATTGTTTTCACGCATTCGATACAAATTATTGTGAATTTCAAATGTTTCTCCATCAGGTAGGTCAATACTGCTAGAATAATTACGAGTTGTTTTCTTGTCTTCGTGATACTCAGTCACAGTAAGATCTTCTTAAGAATCTTTTATCCCGAGTACGTCACAAACGCGTTGATTTATACATAATAATAACTTTAAAGGTCCACATTGTCTCATTCTATGGTAAAGTATTTATGCACATTTGCAATTAACTCATCAATATCCAACTTACATCTAGGCATGATGGTCACTTGAATCTACACGTTTGAATAACAATATTTGAAGCTAATAAAAAGTAGGTTCTTATTCGTCAAATTCAAAATCGAATATTTCAATGTGAAAGAATAAAAAATAAGTACTTTCCCCGAGAGCGTATTTCTCCGAAAAGTGCTTCATTGTTTTTATATTTCTCGTTGAAATATTCGATTTGAAATTTTAATTACTTTTTATTAGCTACAACTCTGCTTTTACTGAGTCTACAGATTTCATATAGGTATGAGTACATCATTTTTTGTTAACTTTTTTATAAGCTTTATTTTTGCTAAGAATAAAGTGTTTTTCGATAAAATACTTACTTTTTGAGCTATTTGCGGAAAACTGATCATATTCACTCGCAAATAACTCGATAAATATTGACTTTGTGCAAAAACTATAAAATAAAAGTTGCTTAGAATTAGTCAGTTTATTCAATGCTGGACTTATTTTGAACGCATGTTTTTTCACACCCGAGAAGGGGTGAAACTCACCCCCATGGCAAAAGCACACATCGGCATAATATCATTTTTTTTTTTTTTTTTCGTTGCCGTTAGCTATGTATATGCCAAATTTCATGTCAATCCAAGCGGTTCTTTAATATTTACAGCAAAAACCGTGAATAAATGGACTAAAAAGGAAATAAAACTTCTCCAAACATTAATAAATTAAAATATTGGTTTCTCTTATTTTTATTAAAGTGATTACCGCAAGCTATTTTTACTTTTAATTAACAACTACCTTGTTTTTGGATACTAAAAGTTCACTACACACCATAAAACTTAATACTAAACACTTAAATTAAACTCTAAAAATAACACGACCAGTAAATAACTTAACAATAACTATAACATATAACACACAATATATTAACTTAAAAACCAACACGTTAAAAATACAATTTGAATTTACACAGACTAGCAAGTTTGGACCTGTAAAATGAGAATTCGTCTAACTTAAGGCAATAAATTATATTTAATAACCTCTTGACGAATGAGAGGGCGAATATCAACAGCAGAGTGCATTTGTTGACAGTTGAGAATTTGCTGAACGAATGTACTTTATATTTTTGTTATAAATACGAATATTAATGTCAGAATTTTATACTAAAAACAGTACAACGCCTAATCCTTTAACACTAAACAATTTTAGGTTAAACGAACAATTTAACGAAGTCGAGCCTAACAATTCAGATTCGATAAATATACAGATGCCGGATTGTGTCGTAGGATCAACACATTATCTTACGCTATTAGTGGAGAATCCTACACAATTCGATACGGAGATTATTTTTAAAAGAAAAAAGGTTTGCAATTGTGAAACTAAACAAACTTTAATTACGTTTAATACGACTAAATTGCTTTACGATTGTCCACATAGAAAAGTAGTAATGATCGAAACTACAAACGAGCAGATTGAGGTAAATTATTCATAATAACATAGATACATACGAAATTTGTAACAAAATTTTTTTAGAAATAGGAATGTTTATATCTCATATCACTTTAAATTTGATAATATTTAAGGACACTATACAATATTTAATCTATCATCATGTGATATGTGTGTCCATTCATTTTTATTCGTTATTTTTTGAATCCATTCGTAAGCAGCAATTCGATTGACATCAGTGGGGTGAGGTCTACCTCTACTTCTCTTATTTGTTCTTCTTCGTGATTCGATATCTCGTTTCATCCGGTTACCTTCCATTCTTCCTATGTGTGCTGCGCAGTTCCATTTTAGCACGGCAATCTTCTGGGTTAAATCTGTTACTTTTGATCGTGTTCTTATTTCTTCATTGGATTTGAGAACACTGAGCTTTCTTCTTCTTCCTTTGCCCTATCCGTTTCTGACGTTGGCTATTAACAAGGCTATTTTGACTTTGTTTACGGCACCTCTGAACAGTTCGGTCGATGTTGGTACGAACCATTGTCGCAGGTTATCCATCAATGAATGTCGTCTTCTTCCCGGTCCCCTCCTACTGTCGGTTCTTCCTTGGACTATTAACTGTAGCAGCCGGTACTTAGTATGCCTTATGACATGTCCGAAGTACTCCAGCTTCCGTTTCTTTACGGTGAAGATTATTTCTTTGCTTTTGCCTATTCTCTGCATTACTTCCACGTTAGTGATGTGGTCTGTCCAGGATATCCGAAGAATACGGCGATATATCCACAGCTTAAAGGATTCTAGTTTCTTTAGGGTGGCTTCCGTTGTGGTCCATGCCTCTGCTCCATAGAACAAGACCGGGAAGACATAACACTTGACCAGTCTTAATTTTAGTTCCATTGAGATTTTGCTTGTGAACCACTATTTCATATTGTTGAACGCGTTTCGCGCTTTTTCACTGAGCTTTAGCCTGAGCATTCTCCATCCCATAGAGCTCTGAGTTACTTGAAGTTTTTGGATTACGTTGATGTTAGAAGCCCATGTTTCAGTTCCATATGTCAGACTCGGCAATACATACTAATCGAAATGGTAAGTTTGATTTAAATACTGTTTGTAATCCTATAATGGTGTCCATGTTAAGGAACATCTTCTATTTAAATCAGCCTTTAAGTTAAGCTTAGATAGTTCGATTTTTTTGTCCTAAGTATATATGTCACACGCAACAACCGAATTCGGCCATTGACCGAAATTTATACCCATAACGCGTTGTGTATTTCGTTTATTTCTCACATCGCTTTTCGAGTATTTTTGATGTACACAGAACGCGTTGTGGATATAATGGCTAATACATTTCTTGGAGTTATTCGGCCTCTACAAGCTTCCGGCACTCGAATCAAAACATTAGTCACTTCTTTTAAGGGTTAAATCTTTTATCTGACTCACATATTATCATCTTTGATGCCTGAACTCTCATCATTTTATGTGATTCTTCTCTCTCATTCAATATTCTCTTACTTCTTTTGGTTAACTAATCATTGAAATTGCCGTTAACTTTGCTCCTGGTATATTAGGCGCATCATCATTATTTTTAATCAGGTTATTATTTGAGGTAAATTCTCTTGACAGGGTTTTACACAATTGCTTTCTTCTTATCATGTTCGTTTTCCATGCTAGTGATTAATTCTTCCAAGTCTTCTTCATTTTGTACTTTATCAAGGACATCTTTCGGAAGGTCTGCATCTTCTTAACCATTTTTTGTTTGATGCCAAACATGACCTTATAACGGGTCCTACCCATTCTTCTATAAAAAGATCTGTTTTTCTTGGACTGTATAAATCTCAACCCTTCGGACCATTTTGTATTATTATTATCGTTTACCCAGTTAATTAACATATCCGGGACATCATGATTAGCCCTCTCTACAGAGTCTTGACTTTGTGAGTGTCTTGGTCGATTGTAAACCATTTTCAGACCAGGCCACATAGTAGTTAGTTCTACAATAACTGAGTTGGCAAACTCACGGCCATTATCACTTTGCAAGATATATGTAGCACCTACTAAACAAAAAAGATCAACCACGTGGTCAGCCACTTCAAGTGCTGTTTTGATTTTCAATGGTCTCAAAAACAAAAATTTAGTCAAATGATCCTGGTAGTTTAAAATAAAGTTATATGTTTGGGCTCTGTTTGCGTATATATCAGGTTAACCTACAATATGATTAATATTATTTTCAATTAATCAATATTTATTTCTTTTTTATTTCATCTAACTTTTACAAGTATTGAAATGCGTCAAAATACAATCTAAAAACTATAGGTACATAGGTAGTAAAAAAAGTAAAAACTATAAGTTAACATAAAATATACACAAAAAGATACAAATTGTTAAAAAGATGCCTGCAAGTATTCCTCTAACGAATAGAAAGTGTTAGCCAGAAGTAAGTCCTTAACTGTTCTCTTAAATACATAAATATTTGACTCGTTAATATAATTAGGTAATTTATTATACAAACGAACGCATGTTGGGCATGCTTGTCCATTTGGCATGTTCGTCACTTGACCGTTGCCTAAAACGGTCAAGTGACGAACAGGGGTCACCAAATCATTTCTGTAATGAAAAGTGTAGCCACTCATTAAGGAAACATCACTTCTGCAAATAAAATTGCATTTATGTGACTTTACATTAATAACACAACTAAAAATATACAGTGAAATTACAGTTAAAATATTTAATTGTTTAAAAACTGGTCTGCAGGAATCCAAGCGCCTTCTAAACGTCATGGTACGAATAGTTTTTTTTGAAGAAGAAGAACAAGCACCTCATTAATTCGCGAGCAATTTCCCCAACAAACTAAGCAAAATTGCAAAATTGACTGTACATGAGGAAAATAGTAAAGTTTTAAGATATCTAGGAAGACAAAATTCCTAAGTTGCCATAGAACATAGCAGTGCACAGGCAATCTTCCTACTTCATAATCAACGTGAGAGCTCCAGGACAAATTAGAATCCAGATAATAACCCAACAACTTAGTGAAGTGGCTATTTATCAAATTGTGATTTGTCACATTTTTTATGTATAGGCACAACTAAAGCAGTATTTAGAATTTGAGGAAAAATCCCTTCCTGAAATGGAAGGTTTACTAGAAATGTTACTTGTTTATATATGTGATGAGATACATGTGATAACATAGAATACGGGTATTGTTCTAAAGCTATTTTCTTGTGGCATTGTAAATTAATTACTATTAAACTGGGAATAAGCCACAATTAAAGATAAAAATACGTTTATTGACGTTTCAATTTCCACTTCGGAAATCGTTCTCAAAATACAAACAGTAAATTAAACAAATTTTGTTTTTTGTTACATAGTGAAAAACATAGAAACATTTGTTAACTTCTGTTTTATTAAAAAATGATTATCCTTTATCGTTTATAAATAAGGAATTTTCAACAATCGATCGAATAGAACAGAACAACTTGGAACGAGATCCTACAGCATACACAAGGAATAATATGAGGAAAATAACAATACCGTACATAAAAGGACTATCAGAAAAACTTAAAAGGATAGGAAATAAATTCAACATTTCAACAACATTCAAAACAACAAACACGTTGAGATCTATTTTGTCCAAAACCAAACCTAACAATGAACAAGAAAGGACAAAGAATTGCATTTATAAAATACCTTGTGAATGCGATCAGTTTTATTTAGGTGAATCATCAAGGCCATTAAATGTTAGAATAAGTGAACATCAATCTTATATTAAAAATAGGGAATTTGATAGATCTCAAATCTGTAAACACGCATGGGATAATGAACATAGGGTTCAATGGAATAATTCAAATGTAGTCCTAAACGAAATGGATGGTAAAAAAAGAAAAATCAAAGAAGCGGCTCTAATTATGCTAAATGAGGCCAATTCTGTCGCAAATTCCTCGGCAGAATGTAGTAGGATCTGGTTACCAATATTGAAAGAGGAAGTTATTAATAAGAAAATACCAGTATTAGTAAGTCAGTAACATATAAAGGATACATCATTTATGTTTTTTAAATAACGTAACATATAAAATCAGAATTTTGATGTTTGTTGAAGATAAACTAAATTCACGAACAAATACTTACAATGTCGGGATAGTATTATGAGGTTTTTTTCCTGGTTTTTCCCTCATAATTTACTATGGAATCACTAACAGGAGAATTTTACTGTCATCATGTCATGTGTTTGTCTTTTTAAAGACGAATTACATGCTATGATTTTTTTCTGGCGGATATTCTCAAGTTAAAGTTGATTTCATGTAATCGAATGAACTATCTTATAAGTAAAGTCGTCCCAGGAGCGCAACTTAACAATATTGGCAATATCATTTTAAAGTCGTCTACTTTAAAATGCATAATGTATGTCTGAATTGTCAATATAAATGAGTCAGATAAAATTAAATTATTAGAAGAATTTTTCACTATGTAACAAAAAACAAAATTTGTTTAATTTACTGTTTGTATTTTGAGAACGATTTCCGAAGTGGAAATTGAAACGTCAATAAACGTATTTTTATCTTTAATTGTGGCTTATTCCCAGTTTAATAGTAATTAATAGAATACGGGATCTCATCCAGTCCAGCCGACGATTTTTTTGAGATATCTTTAATTATTCTCTTTATTTCTTCATTACTAACAGGATAAAGGAAAAGGGAGTAAGAAAGATTCTTAGGATTATAGTCAGGTGAAGTTTGACTAATTTAATTTTTTTGCGGAATTCGAAAAATGTTGACTGAAAGATTCAGCTATGCCATGAGGGTCATTCACAGAAGAGTCATGTTTTCATATCTAAAAATTATTAACTCTTTATAATTACCTAACATCTACAGTTCATATATTTAGAAATTATAGGCCTGACAACCGAGTTATAGGCCTGTCTTTGGATTTTTTTTTCTTTAACTCTTTAAGGACTTTCCAGAGAGAGAGAGAGAGAGAGAGAGAGAGAGAGAGAGAGAGAGAGAGAGACAGAGAGAGAGAGACAGAGAGCGAGAGAGAGAGACTTACTATTTAAATGGGAATAAGCCATAATTAAAGGTTAAAGTACGTTTATTGACGTTTCAATTTCCACTTCGGAAATCGTTCTCAAAATACAAAAGTGATGTCGGAACAAGCACCAAACGTCTAATCTCTGGAATGGAGAAGACGGGAAATTGAACCATTTTCCATTTAGACTGTCTTGTGAATTATTTTTTGAAATTAACTTTAATTGTTATTGAAAACGTAAAGAAGTAGAAAGAAGATAATTAGAAGGGGATTATTACAGGTTTGATGATGTTGGTGGTAGCTGGTATCTTTTTCTCGAGGCAGCATGAGAAAAAAATTTTGTACTCTGCGGCACCAAGTCTTGTTAGATTGTCTTATTACTTATTGTACTGTATGTAGCACTTCTAGAACTGAGAGGCTTTCTAGTACTTATCAATAGATCAATTTGGGGAACGGATTGTCTTTATTTATCTTATTATTCTTTTTTGTTTTCTTTTGATATTATTGTTTGTTCATTTCTATTGATAGTATCAATGTAACATAACTTTCAACCATTAATGATTTGAATAAAACTAGATACTAATATTTTTATTTACTTATATATTTATTATAGAAAAAATCAAGCAAAATAATAACATTCACAATAAGTTATCATATATTAAGAGAAACGACAGTGGCGTACGACATCCATTTGAGTCATAAAAGATTATTCACTCTCTACTTTCGTATATACGGAATACCCACAGATGAAAGCAGAGTATCTGCCTATAATACTGATTTTATTATGGCTTTTAAACCCGTCCACTTATCTACTAGGATTCCACCAACGCAATTTTTTTGGTTATACAATCACTCTCAATTTCCAGCCACGATAGAAATAAAAAAATCAAAAATGACCGGGATTTATAAGAAGTTAAAATATAATGTGTTTGAATGTACTCAGAACAAAGCAGAGATCAGTCCTTTTGGAAAATTTGCACTTAAGTTCAAATTTTGTCCCATTGAACATCGAAATTATTCAGTAAGTATACTATTTATTTATACTGAGTGGTGAATCGTCAAAAGGGTCATAGAAAACTCAATGGGAAATTATAAACAGTTGTGTTTCTTCTTTTCTAATTATTTCACCGAAATCCTAACCGAAAACATGTCCCAAAATTTTGCAAAAATATAATTGATTTTTCAGGCCGCCCATAATAGTCAGGCCACACGCAGTGCAAAAATCTGTATTACGGGTTGCGTTTGGTCACAAAGAAGTTATAGATATTAACAATATTTGAATTTCAATATTTTTTATTTATCATTTGTTGTTGGATCCAGGGTTTTTACCTTGTTTAGGCTTAGCTCCTCTTCAAGGAAAGGGGTACTCCTTTTGTTTTTTTTCTCGGAGTAGTGGGGTTGTAGCAAACGAGATGAATGATGTTTTGGTGGAGAAGTAGTTTACTAC
Organism: Diabrotica balteata; assembly: GCA_918026665.1. NCBI lineage: Eukaryota > Metazoa > Arthropoda > Insecta > Coleoptera > Chrysomelidae > Diabrotica > Diabrotica balteata. The sequence goes on along the minus strand of OU898277.1, from coordinate 173,568,720 downwards.
TAAGAAGCAGGGGGAGTTCAGAAGATGTCGTGTCTGTGTGAACGATTTGTAAGGAACGCACAAGAGGAATTTGGGAGAACTTTGCCAATCATGTCAGACGAGGTACTTCGGGGGATACCAGCCATACAGTAGGAACGGCTCTTTATCAGCATTTTGTCGTGCGGTAGTTAACTGCGATATTTAATAGGGAATGATTCTAAAATTTCAAAATACCTACTCATCAGGGAGTTCATGTTCAGTGTAATGAAGAAGTTTTGCTGGAGGGAACGGAACTTTTATTTTAGGAAGCCTGGTGAGTATTTGCCCTCGACGATTGCAAGGAGTCGTTAGTATTCGTTTGGCTCGGTTGTTCGAGCCTGCAATTGTTCTAAGGACATACCTCCTGCTGAGGGATGGGATTCTGACCTTAATTGGTGTAATACTTGCCAGTGTATGTATGTTGCGCTGATGGATATAGCTTGCTTTGCCTCATGCAGAATCTGAGGATTTTTCTTTTGGTTGTCATGATGGCATTGATTTCGTAGGTCTTGAGAGAAGCATAGACGCATGCTCTGTATTCGATTATGGGTCTGATGTATGTTTTATAGGTGTGCAATAAAGTTTTGGATGACGTCTTGCCCAGTTTACCGGACAACACTGCCAGGAGTTTAAACCTCCTTCTCACCCTATCAAGGGTATATTGAATGTCGGTTTTCCAGTAGAGATTCCTGGTAAAATGAACTCCCAAATAGGAAACCGAGTTTCTGGGAATAAGGTCCTCTCCTAACAGAGTTATTCGGTCCCGAACATCGCGAAACTTTTGGAAGGAAACAAAGTTTTGGAGGGATTTATGGTAACTCTCCATTTATTGCACCACCTAATGACTCTAGCAAGGTAGTTTTGTGCTCTTTCGAATACAGACAGTCGTCCATGCTCTCTGTGTGATTCTGACGTGAGGAGAGCAGTGTCATAAGCATATAGTAGAAGAAGGGACTCCGATCTATGCTGTGGGCGGGGGGTGTCACTGTTGTAGACTGTGTATAATATTGGTGCAAGTATTGAGCCCTGGAGTACTCCAGCTTGTGCAGTGAAGGGTGTGGATAAATAGTCTGCTAGTTTGATACTGATCGTGCGATTAGAGAGATAGGAATTAATTAGTTTAACAAAAGGCGTTGGCAATCCAGATAGGTGGATTGAACACGCCTTTCGCAATAAAGTTAATGAAATGTACCGATTTGAGGAAAAAACAGCAATAATGTTTTATTCAGGCAATAGTCACTGCCAGATCTTTATTTAGCGTAAGGTATTCTAATGGACTAATTCCAGATTACACAGCGATTCAAAGCATTTAAAAAAAGTTTGGAAATACTTGTACCGTAAATCCGAATTGTAACTGTACATTTTTATTATTTAAAGAACGAATTAAAAATAATTTATGATAATTTCTAAACATAAAACAAATGTTCAAACAACCCGCTATTTTCTAAAATTCGCTTTTCTGTTCCATGTTGTACCAACTTGTTTCCTTAGGTCATAGTTCCATCTTAAATTTGGCCGTCTTCTTGATTTCTTGACGCCTCTTGGATACCACAGTGTAATTCTAGTATCTACCACCTATTGTCTTGTTCTAGATCCTCAATAAATGTCCCGCCCACTGCCATTTTAAAAATTTAATTATATGGATTACATCAATATCCTTGGTTTTCTGTCTGATCCATTCTATTCTTTTTCGATCTCTCTTTGTTATACCTAGCAAGCATCGCTCCATTTACCTTTGAGTGACTTTGAGTTTCAATATGTCATTGATTGGTAGTATACACTGATCAAATGCTTTTTTCTTCAGGTGGATTAGCATCTTCGATTTATATATATATATATATATATATATATATATATATATATATATATATATATATATATATATATATATATATATATATATTTATATATATATATATATATATTTATATATATATATATATATATATATATCTTTAAGGAGTATGACCGTTTAATTTAATATATAAAAAAGTGCACTCGTAAGTGAATGAGATGATTTCCCATAACATGCGAAATGAAGTATTTGGTCATAACAGTCAAGTACCCTGAGCCGTGCCGTTGTTAATATAACGGGTTTCCGGTACATGGAATAGGAAAAACTGTGAGGTAAGTTTTTCTGAATAAGGACATCAAAGAATGGCCACTCATACAAACCGATATCTTAATGCCCAGCCAACTCAATTCAGTGGTCAACACTCTCATTTCTCGTTCCATAAGACTTAGCGACATCAATCATAGGTCATCCGAAATCATTTCAATGAGACACAGTAGAACTCTTCTTCCTCTAAACGTCAAAACCATCTTCACTACTCACTCCAAGTTGTCCAATCTCGTCAGATCCGTAAAAGACCAAATCCCTAATGAAGACCATGGTGTCTACGAGATACCTTGTTCCAGTTGTCCACGTACATACATCGGACAGATAAAGCGACGAATCCATAACCGTATTTACTACTGTATATAATATATATATATATATATATATATATATATATATATATAAACAACAACAAAGTTTATTGGGGCTGCAGTCAGAAGTTTGGCCGGGATGTTACAGAAACACTCTTTTGACTTTTGGTCTAGCTTTCGGAATTGTTTAATTCCTTTATCAAGATTCCTTTATCAGTATTCATTGTATATATATATATATATATATATATATATATATATATATATATATATATATGTATGTAAATATATATATATATATATATATATATTATATATATATGTAGGTATGTATATATATATATATATATATATATATATATATATATATATTGTAAAAAGTACGACCGTCAATTTATATAATAAAGTATTCAACTAGTGAATTCAGAGGTTTTTTCGGTCATTCAGGTTGGCAAAATAAAAAACAGAAGTCAACTACTTCATAAGTTTATTAGAAGACGTTTCGCTTTATACTTCTAAAGCTTCATCAGTTCTCTAAAATACAAAGATGATATAGAGTTTATAACAAATACAGATCTAATAATTTATTACTTACAACTCAATATGTGGTATTAAAGATGTTATTGTATATGTACGTAAGTTTACTCATAAATTTAGAACTAACTTAAAAAAAATTAAACAGAAACAAAGAACACAAAAACTTTGCAAAAAATAATATTCGCAGAAACGAAGATTTACAAAAATTTTAACCGTACATTTGGCTTCATTTAGAGATGGTTCTCCAATGAAGGCAAACAAAACACTGATTTATTGCAATCTATGCAAAACGACGTGACGCGATACCGAAGGTTTTTAAGGGCCATGTTCAACAAATTCCAAGGTTTGAGACAATTATGAACTTCTACGGAGGTCATTGAAAGATTAGTTGGACGAAAAAATTTGATATGATTTTTTTTGTAATTTATGTTTTAATGAAACTTAGAGGTCTGGGATGATTATGTTATTATTTTTAATGGAAAATAAAGCTATTTTAAATTATGAATATTGGTATTATTTATTTCGTAAGATGAGAGAGTGGTAAACCTGGCTCAAATTGTCGATGAACAACATCGACAACAAACATATTGAGTTGTAAGTAATAAATTATTAGATCTGTATTTCTTATAAACTCTATGTCATCTTTGTATTTTAGAGAGCTGATGAAGCTTTAGAAGTATAAAGCGAAACGTCTTCTAATAAACTTATGAAGTAGTTGACTTCTGTTTTTTATTTTGCCAACCTGAATGACCGAATAAACCTCTGAATTCACTAGTTGAATACTTTATTATATATATATATATATATATATATATATATATATATATATATATATATATTTATATATGTGCGTGTGTGTATTTACACTCTATTCACGTCATTTTTAAATGTTTAGGCTAAGATTTCCCTTTTTATAAAGGGAGAAGAAACAAGACTTACTTTAACAGGTACAGGCACATTGGAAAGTCCAGTAGATGAGACCTATTTTCATTTTTCAATGCCACAATTTTGTAAATCTACAGGAAAATTCCCAGTTGTTTTTTCAGTTGATTACTTAATAGTAAATTGCATGCCGATATGTAATTACACCGAGAGGATTATATTTATTCAAAATGTTACCACCGACATAATTATCTACTACGAATGGAACCGGTAAGTGAATATTATGACAAGTTATGATCAAACGGAATAAATACATCAATACATTTGCTTTCTTGAGGGCTATACTGATTATCTTTACACTACTTCGTCTTCTTTAAAATATTTCTTTTGATTGTGACGATATAGATCAGAAAGGAGCATAAATGCATCAGTTTTGGTAATATTTATAGTTTTTAAACTGCCATTTATGGCTTGTTTTAATTTCTTTTCCATTTCATCCGATTTTAAAAGGTCTTTATTTAGTTTTTCATTATTCTGTTTCCGTTTTCTACTCTAACATGCCTATCCTTGATATAAGAGCGCTCCAGGACTCTGTTATTATTATACACCTAATCCACTAATCGCTTCTAAGCATTCGTGGAAACTGTCATATAATGTTTTCAGTACCTTTTATGATGCTTCTTTTATCTCTGGAATCTGAAGTATATTGTTTATTAATATAAATGCTACATTTTCCAGATAGTGTTATAGTTTCCTTCCGGGATGTTTAAACGTATTAATCTGCTTGCTTTTTCTCGGATGCTTGTCTTCAGGTACTGCATTTTTCCAAATTTTATAGTTGGTTGTTCTCATGGTTAAAACAAATCATGGAAAGGTACCCATGATTCATATTTACTCTTAAATGCGGTTACTTTACTTTACTTCTATTTTCCCTTCTTCTAGAGCATCGTGTTCATCTTCTAGACTGAGTTCAATTATAAATGCGTCTATTTTTTGTACTGTTTCTTTTCAATACTTATATCTTCATCAGTTTCATCATCTTCCAATAAATTATGAAGCTTTCCCAACCTGATTTTTATTTCTACAATTTTTGTTGAAGACTTGTATTAAACTTTAATATATTCTTAACCAATGGTTTCCAAGCAATCATTGAAGTATTCTCTTATTCTCCTTTCCTTTGAAGATTTTTAACGTTTGTCTCAAAAGGCCCTACGCTCTTATTCAATTTCTTTTTAAACGGAACTGGAACTGGTAATCTCTAGTCGCTGCTAGCTCCTTGATCTTCATCTCGCCCTTTTGATAATGTTTTGCACGAAGGACCAATGTATAAATACAAATGCCCAATGTCCGAACTTCTCTCTTAATTATGGGTTGATTGAGTTTTACCGGGAAGTAACTAACCTTACAATTAAATTAAAATATAGATATCTATTGCAATTATATAGGTAAAATTAGGAAATTAAGATTAATGTGAGATTATAAACTAAGAGGTTTAGTTTGTGATCAAGCAGGTAGAGATTTCGTTGGTTTAAACCTGTGAAGCACTGTTCTTGTTTTTTTTTTTTCTATCTCTTCATTATTGCATTCTTATGCGCATTAATGAATTATAATAGTAGAATTTTATATCCGGTATTATTTTTATATTTAAATAATTTCAACTCTAAAGACGTTTAATTTACAGCGTGGATATTCCCAATTTCATTAAAATACAGGCCCAAGAAGAAAATGGTTACCTCCTACCCAGCCAGTCCCATGCTATTACCTTACAAATACAATCTTTTCATCAATCTCTAATCTCTGATTTTGTGTTGTCTTGTCGACTGGCTATCGTACAACAAGTTTACCCTACGGGAAAAAATGAAGATATGGAAAAACACTTGTTATCCGAAATTGAAAAGTGTCAGGAGGTAGAAGTTGAAAAAACCCAATTAAATGAAAATAGCGTTCAGTATAAAATAGATGTAGAAAACCAGGTATAGTATTATTGTTTATATTTTCTTTTGTTATATATATTATGTATACTCAATTTCCATATGGTCCCCGTCCTTGTTTGACATCAAATTTAGTTGGGTTATGTTATTGTTTGTCCCAAATATCACATGAAATCTTATTAATATTAAAGTTTATTAACAATTGTGTCGCATTTTAGGCTATTACCGTTAATAATTAATTAAAACTTCCTCGTCTAAGACACATTCTGAAAAATATTATATAGCTACTGTTAATAAGTGTCGGAAAATTTAAATTTGGCGCATTCGCATTTCCGGATATGTCCGCCATCAGAGGCCACCTTTTTGGTCTCCTTTTCTAAAGGATTAGATTCCCTCTTTTGTCTTTTTGCTCGATGATTTAAACACATACATGTTTTTAGTATAACGCATATCCCTAAAGATTTCGGAAATAAATATGTATTTTAATATTAAAATTAACTTAATACAGGAAATTAAGTCTACATATAAGGTTTATATCGCACGTAAATTTGGTCTTGCATGCGCAATACGCCTTTGAACTGTTTCTATGTCGATCTCACGAAATTTTTGCAAAATTCTTCGCCTTAGCTGATCTTCATTTTGGGCTTCCCAGCCATTATTACACCATTTGCCTCAAAACAGCCCAGAATTGTTCAGTTGGACGGTTGTCGCGCTTGGAAACAAAATTTATATTTTGATCAGTTAACCAATCTGTCGTTTGGACAGATTGGTTAACTTTGTAAGACACCTTTCAACTTCAACCTGATTGTCAGCATTGAGAGCTTCACCACGAACACACCCAACATGGCAACTTGATCCAATGCTTCCTACTAATAATACTTTTAAATCTACAATTTTCCGAAAACTTCAGGGACATACGTTATACTGAAACATTACTATTATATTTCTATTGAGGGAATAAATCACAATTTGAAGTAATGTCAAATATAACACATTTTTAGCACATATGAATCTTTTTAGGAAAACCTTGAGAAAGATACTACTACATCATACATCATGACCCTTACAATCAGAGTGAATGTTGTATATACGCGAGACTTAACTAACTTTGTAAAACCACCAGAGATTTTTACGTACCATCCTCAAAATAAACTGAAAATAGATGGTCTAACAGTAAAACATCTAGAAAAAGAGAGAAACATTTTGAAAAATGATAACTTCCACAAAAATCTTATAGAAGATGTCTTAAGAATGATAATTTCGTAAGTATATTTTGTTAGACATTTACTACCAGATTAAGTTCTTTTAAAATACAAGTAACTAGAATGTACTATTACGTTGTTCTATGGGTTGAGAGATTAGGTGAAGCACAAGTGGTTTTCTCCTCCTCATTCTTTGAGCCCTTTTCAGGGCGTGCTGACACTCTAAATATTAGTAACTTGCTGACTCCATTGGCTGCGATCCTGTGCTGAATTGGCAGCTTCATGTAGGGATTTTCCCACCAGAGTCTTCATTTGGCCTGCCCATCGTATTGGAGATCTTCCTCTTGGTCTTGATATTTCCTTTTACTACCAAGAGTTCCATTGTCCCCGTCCTCTTAGCTATGTAGCTGACGTAAATTAGGTATACTCGGTTTACTTTTTTAATAGCCTTTCTTTTATATGAAGCTCTTCCAGAATTGACAGGTTGGTTCTATGTTCTGTCCAGGACACGCGTAGAATTCTTCTATAGACCCACATTTCGAAGGCTGCGTATGTAAAAAACAGAAATGTAATGTTCTGTTCGCAATTTCGACTTAATTTCAGCTCTAGGTCAACACCATCTTCATACAGTCATACAATCACAAAATTGATTTTAAGGACTTCAATACCATAGCTCTTATCCGCTTCTATAAACCCAGAATTATCCGAGAAGCCATAAAAATTGAAAAAAGTCAAATTGTCTCAATAAGAGATATGACGGCATACGGTTACCTTCGACTTGGAGACCTCCCATAATGAAAATATTCTCCGCTCCGCCCATGAATCAACATCCTACTGTCAGAAATGTTCGCGCCAATCCCCACGCTAACCCCCACGTCAACCTCCACCCAAATCACATTACCACATATAAATGAACCGTCCTTTATTCCCAGTGCCACTAATGCATTGGCTAGTGATCAGTGTAGCAGTGTCTGGGGGTCCGGGAGACTGAGACCTCAGAAGCACTGCAAAAGACATCGAAGAGGATGTCGACAGCTCAGCGCAATAATAATTGACGCGGTTCAACCTGGAAGACTGTTAAGATTAATATTAATTCCTGTCATAGTATTAATCTTGCCTCTAGGTTTAATTGTACTAACCGCGGAAACCTTTCAACCTATGGAGAAGCAGTACGGTAAGAAATGAGAGTTTGCATCTCGGTGTTACTCCTCCATACACATATTTTATTTGACCTTATATATTTTCTACCACTGCTTTTATGTCATAAACTCTACAATAAGTAGTACCTTTATCTATATTACACTAGTTGTTTTTCTTTGTTTTCAAAAGGATTTAGGATTTAGGCAAGTGTTGCCTATTACCGTTATCGATATATTCTGTTTGTTAAAAAAATTGTAATTCTCTATCCCAAAATCTCTCTATTCCACTCAAATATGCTCAACTTCTCTTGGTTTTACGAGCTTGACTGGTTTCGACGTAACTATATCTGATATTTATTATATGCACTATACACTATTGTGTATATATAATCACCTAGGCCTAGGCATATAATCTCCAAGGCCTTTGATTGGATCAAACATACGATTTTAATGGTTAAACTTAAAAAAAATGGGTGTTGATGGGCCACTTCTTAGATGTTGGAGAACACACTTCATTGACCGAGTTCAGATGTTACGTATCAGGGATTTTGTTTATAGTGAGATAAAGGTTCATTCAGGGGCACCCCAGGGTTCTCATTTGGGACCCGTGTTATTTAACATATTGGTCAATGATATACACCACTGCTTCCAGCTCAGTTCACCTCTTCTTTTTGCGGACGATCCAAAGTTTTACACAATTATCAATAATACAGAAGATTTTGTTAATCTTCAACACGATCTTGATTGGTTGAGTGAGTAGTGTGTGTTGAATGTCATGGCCCTGAAGGCATTTAAGTATCATGCTGTTTCTTTTTTACTATCGACAGACCCAATGGAATATAATTATAATATACAGAAAATTCTTGTTAACTGATTTACCGAAATTCGTGACCTGGGAATTAATTTAGTCTCTAAATAATGTCAATAATTTCCAAGTCTTTACAAATGCAAAGTCTCCATCTTATAATATTTACATATAAAAAATTAAGACAGTTTAACACAAGTTCTTGAAATATATAGCATATAATGATATAAACAGGATATACCTTTTAAATTAAATCAAACAAATTATGATCAAATTGAAACCCAACTCGGTATCCTCTCATTGTATGAGTGACGATTATTTAAAGATGCTTTATGGTATAATTAATTCTATAGTCTTGTGTCCTCAGCTACTTGCTCAGGTTGGTCTGCATCTACCTCTCTGTAAAACACGATTTATCCAAACTTTTTATTTTCCTCTTCACAAAAACAACTATGCATATAATTTTTTATCTAGAACACTAAGATGGGCAAATATTAACCCAGATCTAGATTTTTTTGCACCGAAGGCCAAATTCATTTCTGGTCTCAGGCATGTACTTTCGTCATTATTTTGATGGGTAAAACTAAATTATGTGATTAAGTTTGTGATATTTATACTCTACTTTGTTTTATTGTATACATTGTTAATCTTATTGGGCAGCAGCCCGTTGAACAAAAAATAAATAAACTTCTTTCAATAAATATTTCACTACATTTCATTTTTTAGAGATGTTGTCTTTGACGACCCACTTAAAGAAATTGTAAATGGGATTAGAGATGAAACGGACATTTACTATTCTCAATTAAGCCATGACAAAAAAGAATCCCAAACATTGGATAAAGAACATAGACTAAAACAATATTTTGTAAAGCCATCTTTATCAATTTTAGCAGATACATTAAAAACATTTATTCATGATGGCATATTACAGACTTTTGAATTAACTTCAGTAATTGGGAATAAAATAGAACAAGACAACAAAAAAGAACAAGATATACTTGAAAACAATAAAGAACCAGCTGATAAGATAATTGTAGAACAGGTAGCTCCTGTATGCAAAAATCAGTGTATTTGTAAAAAAGAGTAAATTATTTTATGGTGTTTTATTTCAATTTTTTATTTGGACAAAAAACCAACATTAATTGCTGGGAAAGTTATTGTTAGCACTAAGAGATATACAAACAGTAGGTAGGTACTCTATATAACGCTTCATACTTAACATTGCCACCACTCCAAACTCTATTGTCTTTTTCTAATATCTAGAGGCTTTATGTTAAGTTAATCAACTTCTGATATCTCATATGATATCAAATAATGTACCCCAGAGTACCTTAGGGCAATAAGTGTAAGCACAACAGCACATCTGAATACATAGAAATCCCATTATGAATAATGATAAACTTAGAAGATTAATAACAAAATTTTAAATTTTATAGATTTTTATTTTAAAATATATTAATTTGTACAAAATGCATCCTGTATCCTCCTGAATACAGCTAGAAATTTGTCACCATTATTTCTGGTTACTTTCTGACCTTCTTCAGTGCTGCTATACAACTTTTCTATAATTGGATCATCCTTCTGTAAAAAAACAATATTTTTTAAAATATAGAACAAACTTTTAATAACAAAACATATTGGAATGATTGGAAAAATAAAATGGAAATTTCACACCACAAAGATCTTAGAAATAATAAAAAAAAAACAGAACCAGAGAAAGACATCATTGCAGGAAATGATTGTTTGAATAGATTCCTTCGTACAAGTACTTTTTACAATTAAAATGTAATTATAAGGAATATAAAACACTGAACAGCCCTGGTGTTGCCATTTTTAAAATATAAGAGAACCTTTTTGCACTTACTTAATACAATTTTACTTTATCCTAATTTCTAATTTACTTACCAAGTCTTCTTCTAAAATTTGTTCAAACAAAGGATGCATTGTAAAATGATGACACATCCATTCATGCAAATCTTTAACATCTGTTACTGTATAGACAATACCACCTTCTGCTAACACATAAGCATATTCAGCTAAGAGATTTTGATTAATTATTCTCCATTTATGTTTTGCTTTCTTGAAGTGTGGATCTGGATATAGGAAGAACATTTTCTTTAACTAAAACAAAATTTGAAAAACACTTTTTATTATATAACTTATTTCAATACATAGATATACTGCCAAAACACAGCTATTCTCTCAGTAGACTACACAAAAAAACTCACCTGCCCTTTTTTAAAAAAGTTCGGCAAATACTTCATAGCATTTGACCTCAGACAAGCTACATTCTGATACTCTGTAGGATGTTGAGACCTCAATGCAGTAATTCGGTCCATAACATAGTCAGAAACTTTGACTCTTATTTCCATTCCTAACATCAATGTCTGTGGAAACATGGGAGATAAAGTAATGAGTAACCCACCATAACCACAGCCAATATCTGCAAATTCTATTTCAGGGGGATTATTCCCATTGTCTACAAATTTTTCTGGATAAAAAGGACTCCAGTCCATGAGTTCTGGAGCATGAGGACTACAAACAAGATGTAATAAGATTAATTAATAATTTAAAAACATATTTCTTACTAATCAAAACAATGATCCGCTATCGGGTTGGAATGTGCTCGTTGCCTATAAAATCGCTTCTGTGGCAGGCGAACTGTAGAATTTTCAGACATTTCTTACAGCTAATATTCAATTTTCAATTTTTAACTGCTTCAAAAAGTCAAAAATGTAACCATTCTAACCTTACTCGCACCAGTCGCACCTCACTTCAGAGCAGACATAGCCAATAGCTCTCTAGTAAGGTAAGTCCCATAGAAAGATTTTTTAAAGAGTTTCTAGCGCCAAATGCGGACGGGCCAAAATTAGTTACATTTGGTGGCAAATTTAAAACGTAGACTCTGAATTTTGTGCTACAAATTTAAAAAATTTGATATGTTTAAAAGTATTCTTTTAATGGAAAATAAATATAGTCATAAAATAAAAAACAAAAAATTAATCTATGCCAACAAATATATTCTCTCTATCCAAAAATATAATTTGATATAATATCATCGAGCAATAAGACAAAAGAGGGAATGTAAAGGTAGTGGGGGTAAACATATTGATAGACAGGAAGTGCCATCTTGAGAGGCCACTTTAGACAAGGATAGACAGTCTCTTTCCTTGTTTAAGAAGTCAAATTTAGTTAGGTTATGTTATTGTTTGTCCCAACTGTCACATGAAATTTTATTTATATTGAAATCTTTTACCAATTGTGTCACTTTTTAGACTATTATAGTTAATATTTAATTAAAACTTTCTCGTCTGAAAAATATTTTATAGCTATTGTTAATAAGTGTTGGAAAATTTAAATTTAGCGCCTTTGCATTTCCGGATATGTCCGCCATCAGAGGCCACTTTTTTGGTCTCCTTTTCATAACGATTAGATTCCCTCTTTTATCTTTTTGCTCGATGTATAATATACACTTACGCATTTTTATATAACACTCGTATATATAACACTTGTATTATATAACACTCTTTCCAATAGCGTGGTTTACAATGTTGCCACTACACAACACCTTTTTTTTTCGGTGGGTTCTAAAAATTTAGAAATAAGTTAATGTAAATTTAAGTTGTGGTTTTAGTAAAATTTGCTACAATCTTAGTTTTTTGGAAAACATTATACAGTACCTATAATCATTATTTGAGTAAATATACAAAACTGTTGAAGACATGGCAACAGAACTTACATCAACGCCATACGCCTCTTGCTATGTCATACCCATCGAGCAAAAAGATAAAAGAGGGAATCTAATCGTAGAAGCGATTAATTACAGGGACCCGATCCGTCAACTGCGCATGTGCGAAACGACTGCATTCGAAATATTTCGAACCTTCAAATGAAAATTTTAGGCGGTATCTTGCATTGTCAAATAAAAATTGTTTTGAATAGTTCCCTATTTACGTAATTAGTAAATATATCAGTGAACTGTTTTGAATGTGGTAAAATTTTCTCAAATCAGTCTAAGCTTTCTACGCCGATGCAATGTGGAGAAAATGTGCATTTAAATAAGTGTCTGGAAGATTTCCAGTAGCTTTTTTCAAGCCGAAAGGACTTCTACATTAATGAAGTTTATTTTACAGAAATTATGAAAGTTGTTGGAAAAATACAAACACTCTGTTTTATGTCCGCAATTACTTCAGTTTTTTATGGAAGAGTATTGAAGAATTAAACTATTTTAAACACGTTTTAGAACGAGACAACTTTTGAAAACATCCACCTGAAGACAACGATTTTGCCAACCCATACAAGATTAACCCATTAACCGTATGTCATTTAAATTTAGTTCATTAATACTTTGTTTACTTTCAACAACAATAAATAAATTTAAGTTTATAATAATACTTATATAATAATTTATTATAATCCTTATCTTCACTCATAAACATGTATTAGGTACGTTAAATATTTTAAACTATCTGGTGCAAAGTTAACAATTTCCATAAGCTTTCACAACAAAATAAACAATCTTACAAGAGTCGTCAATATACATTAGGTTAATGTGATTTTCTTTCTTATTACTCAGAGTACAAGTTATTTATTCTCTATATTTTAGTTATGAATGTAACAATTATGTACCTGTAGAAAGAAATATTGTAAAATTTCCTCTTTTTATTCCTAATCGTTTTTATAAACTTGCTCAGATTTTTTTAGGTTGGAGATTGTCCCTCGTTGTCACTTTTGATCACAATACATGATGTCATTTCAAAGATTGCACATGCGCAGTTGACGGATCGGGTCCCTGTAATTAATCGCTCCTTCTAATCGTTATGAAAAGGAGACCAAAAAAGTGGCCTCTGATGGCGGACATATCCGGAAATGCAAAGGCGCTAAATTTAAATTTTCCAACACTTGTTAACAATACCTGTAAAATATTTTTCAGACAAGAAAGTTTTAATTAAATATCAACGATAATAGTCTAAAAAGTGACATAATTGGTAAAAAACTTCAATATAAATAAAATTTCATGTGACTAACATAACCAAACTAAATTTGACTTCTTAAACAAGGAAAGAGACTGTCTTTCCTTGTTTAAAGTGGCCTCTCAAGATAGCACTTCCTGTCTAACAATATTTTTGTCCCCACTACCTTTACATTCCCTCTTTTATCTTTTTGCTCGATGGTCATACCACATGGTACAATTCATTGTACCATGTCATACCTCCACCTAACGCATCGAGCAATAAGACAAAAGAGGGAATCTAATCGTTATAAAAAGGAGACCAAAAAAGTGGCCTCTGATGGCGGACACATCCGGAAATGCAAAGGCGCTAAATTTAAATTTTCCAACATTTGTTAACAATAGCTATAAAATATTTTTCAGACTAGAAAGTTTTAATTAAATATTAACGATAATAGTCTAAAAAGTGACATAATTGGTAAAAAACTTCAATATAAATAAAATTTCATGTGACAGTTGGGACAAACAATGACGTATAATATATAGACTACGCAGTCCCCTATTCTCGCTATAGAATCAAGTGTCCGAAAGATCTCGACTCAAGGTTGAAGGTATGTTTATCAAAACAGCGGCGTGCTCATTTATATGTTAATGACAATAATTATTTTTTTAATTAAAATTAAATATTTATGATTTCTTTTTGTTCCCGTCTATAAGAGAAATAATTATTTTGATAAAATAGTATGGCATTTTACTAAAATAGTAAGTAAATAACTCTCAACAATTTAAAATAAAATTTGCTTGTCACACAAAATGGAGTACGTCCATGATGTTTTCAAACACAAGATCAACTTCGTGATGCTTCGTAAGAAATCATGAACTTCGTGCATCTTCGTATCAAAACAATAAACAATAACAAAGGTATTCATGTTTTGGACACTTTTTAAAGCGTTCACCGAGTCTATATATTATACGTCATTGGGGACAAACAATAACATAACCAAACTAAATTTGACTTCTTAAACAAGGAAAGAGACTGTCTATCCTTGTCTAAAGTGGCCTCTCAAGATGGCACTTCCTGTCTATCAATATGTTTACCCCTTCTACCTTTACATTCCCTCTTTTGTCTTATTGCTCGATGACCTAACGTGACTAGTAGCGCCGTCGACCTTACAAACGGCTGGCCCCATGCAACTCACTCTCCCCAATTGTCGTATTGCACTTACACTACGATCTGTGGTATATACTGCGCCTCACTTGGTGATGGGAAAATGTCATCTTCTTTTTCGAATCTTTGAACATAAATCTGAAAAATTTCTAGTTTTTTTGGAGTTCAATCCATTTTATCTAATTAAAGTAAACAAATATATTAAAGTATAATGTCCTTAAAACTTTTATAAAATAGTGTTTTAATCATACTTAATATTAACAAAATTAAAAATAAACTTTAAATAAAAAGAAGATAATATAATATGTCATTAATGTCAAAAAACTGTAATAAAAAGTACTTGTCAACAAAGTATATTTATATTTACTAAAACTTAAAAATCAGCAATCAAGATATTGCAAATTGCAATAATCTTTCAATATGACAACCTAATATCAACATTCATTTCGTTTTTATATATTAACCGAAACTATATAGGCATGTTTCACAAGGCGGAGAATTCTAAAGGGAGCTTTTTAGAGCAAACCAAGGCTGCCCGAGAAGAAAGAGCTTTAGAGAAAAAACGAGAAGCTGCTGCAAAGATAATCCAAGCTCACGTAAGAGGATGGTTGTGTAGAGTTCGATTTACCAGGAACATTTTGTAAATATATTTTATTTTTATATACTAGTATATTTTTTATTTGATATAGTGTAATTTATTATAGGATGCGCACAATTAAATTACATTGTAAGGTACGTTTTTCCAATATTACAAGGGGCATAAAGGCAAATATATTAAGAACATAATATATTATAAGATTATGGAAAGAATATTTACTCACTATAATGATAGTTACAGTTTAACATTGATATTTATTTACTTAATAATGTTTGAAAGTCATGTATTTTTATAGAATAAGAAAATATACTGAAGATCCCATGGGTAGATGTAATGTTGCTCTATATAATAGTAATAAAATATGAAATATACAATGTTCAGTGTATCTGCTAATTTGTTAGTAATTATACTACATTATATATTTATCAACATCCCTAGCCGAATTTTAAATACAATTATAAAAATTTACAACCTCAATAGCAGTACTAACTATACAATAATTTATACATATAGGAATTAAACTGATTAAATCAACTGTTCATTTGTTTAGCACAAAAATGCTGCCACTGGTTACAATTAGTTCAAAATCTAAGCAAATTTCATAGATACAAAATAAAATCCAAACTTTATCTTTAAGGCAATTCACAATACTAATGAACTCAGGCTACATGTAGTTTTAACGCACTTGCTGAAAATTATGTTAAAAATTCAAGATTTCACTTATTTGAATGATTTGATTCAAGACATGAAGATATGGTAACAAGATATGGTAATAAGATACCTTTACTCTGTATTTAAAATTAATTTTGTTTAGTTTATTTGTAAATATTATGGAGTGCACTTAGAAATATTCAGATCTATATCATTGATCTTATATCATCTGTCTAGTCTAGCCAGGTCTGCCCGAAATTTAAGACAGTATTCTAGGGATAATATTGAGAGGCAACACTTTAAATCATCTACGAAACAAAATTTAGCAGACTTGAAGCACTGAATTATTATTGATACATAGCACCAACAGCAAAGGTCCCAGGTGGGATCCCTGTGGAACTCCGGAGACTCACCATTGTAACAATGTTCTCTGGACATCAGCAATTTTTAGTTTGTTGTTTAGTTGTTTCCGAAGTGGAAATTGAAACGTCAATAAATGTACTTTAACCTTTAATTGTGGCTTATTTCCATTTAAATAGTAATTATATTAATCATATTGTCATGTATTGAGTATTTATTAACTTTTAGGGAAGACTTTGATGAAGCTATTCCACATACGCCAGAAGATGTTTCCAAAATTCAGTACAAACCTGCAAATGAAATATTTCACCATGCCCTTAAACTTTTATTCATATGGAAAAAAGAAAGAGACAAAGAGAGATTTGCTACATTATGCCGATACTTAGTCGCTACTCTCAACAGTGATTCGCTAAAAATTAGCTATGTAGGAGTTGCATTTAACAAGCAAACAGTGATACGATGGATATCTCACATGAATGAGATTTTATGGAACTGTTGTGGATATTTAAATGATCTCAAACCTGAACTGTCGGGTGATATGAAAAGTATTGTAATGTATTTACATGTATTAGTTTCTTTTACAAGCACTAATACTTGGGTAGTTCTAAAAAATAAGAATATGGAGATGTTTTGGTCTGGAATGAATCAGCTATGTGCCAACTTA
The DNA here is from genome assembly GCA_918026665.1 of Diabrotica balteata. Taxonomy (NCBI): domain Eukaryota; kingdom Metazoa; phylum Arthropoda; class Insecta; order Coleoptera; family Chrysomelidae; genus Diabrotica; species Diabrotica balteata. The sequence goes on along the minus strand of OU898277.1, from coordinate 173,551,384 downwards.
ATGGGGCAGCTCTTCCACAAAGGGTTTTATTTGGTATTAAAGGTACAGTGATATATTTTATACACAATATTTTCAAAACAAAAAAACTGTCTATTTCTTTGACAGTTTTTTCCTGTTTTCTTGAGACTCTATTATCATTGTATCCACATTTGTCTGGGTCATCCTCTAGATCTCTTTTTACTCAACTTTTCTCCTCTTATCTAATTGTAAATTACAAAATTACATTAGAGTTTTAATTAAACACTTATCTATATGTCCAACTCTGTTTATATATTACTTTATTTTAGAATCTACTTTTGAGGGGCTTAGCCAGAACAAAGATAGCATTTAAACATGTGTCTTTATCAGCAATACTTACTCTCTCTTTGAGACCATTAGTTGCAGCCAACTATTCAGATAAACTGATGACAATATTTTTAATAAATATTTTTTCTATTCCTGGTTTGGTGAAACATCTTCAGAACTTGTCATCAGAGGTAAGTTATGTACATGAAGCATGAAGGTTTTCGTAAACAAAAATATTTTATTTATAAACATTTTTTATTTATAATAAACATATTATATTCAATTATAAATAGTATATTTTTAAATAGTTTGTTAAATAGTTGATTGTTGTTAGACAGTTGAAATGTAAGGGGATGAAATTTCGGTGTTAAATCTCAAACTCAAATTTTAGACAATGCAGTGTCTATTTATAGACATTCTCTTTTAAAGTCTCTTTTAAAGACAAAACATTCTCTTTTATGTGTTAGGTCAGCTAGTAGGAGTGACCTACTTGTAGTTGCTAGCCCTGTATCGACAAGCTAATTACGAATAACTTTTGTATTCAAAAATTAAATAAAACAATCTCATATTAAAATTTACTTTTTCGCAATTGGTTATACACATAATAGAAATAAAATATTGAAATGTGTTCCTCAATATATTTATTTAATTACTACAGATTATCATCCTGGTGCCTTTAGTCGCGAACTAATACGCACACTGATGTGCATCGCCCCGTCTTTTTTACACATTCGTTAATTTTCCTTTGGCCGAGATATCCGAAAGATGCCATATAAATATTAAAATGCTTTTAAATATGGCATTCTTCGGATCTTGTTAGTTTGTTTTATTTCCTACGATCCTTTATCTATTTGCTTTACTTTTATTAAGTCTTTGTCAAGAGTTAATAATAAAAATCCACATCCTACGTTAATATTGTTTAATGCTTAGGGGTATTTCATACTTTATACATGAAGCCCCTAAGTAGAGCGTACAGCAAAGTGTTTTAATCCCATAGATACACTTGCTGCGACGACAAGATATTAGATTTGCTCGACACATTAATTATACATTTTGAGTGCGTTGCATTTATGGGAAACGACCAGCCCGATCATAAAAGTTTATCGTCTGGCTTTTAAAAACAAAGAACGCGTGTTTTGTGTTGTAGTTTAGTTTGAGTTTTAGTTTTTCAGTAATCAACGATTACTGACCGATTCAGATCGATCTTCGATACATATACAAAAAATACCTTCCCTTCGAGAATTAATTACGCTTTACCAAAATAAATATTATTAACAGTTTTTTTTTCGTTTTATTCAATTTTATTATTTTATTTTGTGTCCGTGGAAGTTTATCACACACGCATCCACACAACCACGGAACAGCCCTATAAGAGGCTATTTCATGTATTCAACTGTATATAGAAAATGTCGACATGAAGGATTCTTCCTTTCTTAGCTTGGCAACAAAGCTACACTTAAGCAGGAGGTATATTCTACCTATAGAGTATAGAGTACCTTGCTTTGTCGCGCTAAGGATTAAACAACCGTTAAAAAAATAAGTCAGACATTATTCCCACATACAAAGATGTGGGAATGCATAGCACCTAATCTGACGCATTTTATCGATTACTGTCAAAGTTCCAACTACTTTAAAGAGTAGTGAAGGAATTGTGAACAAAATAATTCTCCCTCTTGTGCAGAAAAAGATACCTTTACCAAGGGGGCTACCCTCCTTGCTAGTGAATCTGTTCTTGAGATGGAAATTACACAGAAAAAGTCCAACACATCTATTATGTCTCTTTAAACGAGGTCTCCTTGTCGCAAACTCAACCTACCTGCCTCATTGTGGTACCGTAGAAGACAGTCCTGCCTGCTTCTGATAAGGCAGAAAACATTTAGCTACTACCCAGTACTCTCGTATGTCTATTAAACTCAATTATCTCAATGTCCCCACTTGCACAAGCCTAAAAGATAATGAGAACGATACTCCAGTTCTTATATTTCGAATAATGAGAAATTTTTCTGCTGTATCGATAAAGGTACTCCAGATCTTCTTCTTGTCAATCTAAGTTGCAATTAGATCTTCTTCCTGTCAACATCATACACACTTCATCAATCCAATATCAGGAACACAGTTAGTAACCCTAAATCTCTGGAACTCTTACAAGATAAGACATCCTTCAGGCACCTTCTATTTTCGCTCAAAATCTAAATAATCTTTGAAAGCATAGAATCGAGTAGATTCCAACGAATATTTTCCCCAATGCAAATTTTACCGAATTATCAAAGTAAACGAACCCCTCTCAACCAACTTAGAATCCATAACAGTCTTATCCCAAAAGATAGGGTAAGAACAATTTCAATGCATCACTTCATTAGTTGTTGGGAATTCGAATGCAAAATTCGTAACAATATCAGAAAAAGAAAAGTCTTCATCCCCTTCAGCGTGGTCCGAAAAGGCCCTAAAAAAACTGGCCCAGCTCTCACAAACAAACGGCATGTCAAACTAAACATAAATCTATCGATAGCAGTCAAAGTTGCTGACTTTAAAAAAAGTATTGCCTACTTAAAGTTTTATATCGCTACAAAAACAACCTACATACATATAATTTAGTTTTAGTTTAGGGAAGATTATTAATAGTCAATATTAACCAGTATTAATTTTTCAGTGCATATCTACATTAGCCAATCACAAGATATTTTCAAGGAGTTTAGAATTACTTTCTAGTCAGCAGTCTATGAGAATAGTTTTTAATACTTTAGAAGGAAGCTATGCATTATGTTTACTGGCAAATTTAATCCAAATGGCATACATAGAAAGAAATAGTACGCTTAGGGAATTGTGTTTTCCGACATTTACAGTAAGTAGAAATATGTTTTGTATTAAAAATTTAATTTCAACTATACTCCGCTTAATTGAAGTGGGATACTAGGAAAATTATGTGAAACCTGTTCCTAATTTTGTCACATGCACGCTTTTATTGATTTATTTAATTTCTATAATGAAATTATAACTAATTTGAGAAGTAGAAGACAACCTCGAAAGTTGCCAACCACGTGAGGTTAACGATACAGCGATTGAAAATACGAAATTGACAAGACATTACTTACAGTGGTCTGTAAGGAATTGTGGAATTTATCTGTTTTCTGATGAGTCAAGATTATGTCTTTGACGAAATTTGGAAAGATGTTTTGAACTCTTGCATATGGGTAGTTCATTTGCAGTTTGGGGTGAAATAAATTGTGATGGTAATGTAATAGAACTAACTGTGTCACAAGTGCTTATGCATTAAATGTTACCCAACACTTACCACCTTTTTAAATAAAGGAAATAGGTAAGATGAATCTTTAATACCAAATAATTCCATGAACAACTGAACCAGATTGAATCAGTCAATCTATCAGTCTATCAGAATATAGATAACATTGAGTAGACAATTTTGTCGAACATTGTTTATTTTTCAACTAAACACTCTACAAATATCTAGTAGTATGCACCCTAATCAATGTATTACAATTGATAACAGTGTTCTTGGCTGTATGGATCCACTTCTAACGCCAAAAAATAATAAATAGGTGTGCCACAGGTGCTGTCATTAAATTATGCCCCACACCTGGCACCTTTTTTTAATAGAGGAACTAGAGTGTGTCACACATGCTAAGCTAAGGCATTAAATAAGCGTAAATAAGACCAATTATAATACTCTTAGTAAAAGAGACATATGTCAGAGCTGCAAAACTAACGTCACTCATTCGTCTTAGCTGGATTGAACCAAAAATCACACTAATGAGGAGAGTACAGTACCATGGTACTTTTTATAATCCCACAAGGGACACAATGTCGATGGCATAATGAGCCTTTGCTAATTCACAGAAATAAAAATGAATGTTAGAAAAAGTAACTTCTACCGTTTTATTTGTATAATATATAATTTTGTTTAAAATTTGTAGGTTGTTGTAACTGGATTATTGGAAAGCTGCCAGAATTATGTAGTTAGCAAACAATCTACACTAACTCATTGGCATCCAGTGTTAGGTTGGTTTGCTCAGCCTATGGATATGTTTCTGCTGACCGCTATACCTCATGTCAAAGAGCAGTTGCATTATCTTTGGAACACCGAGATAATCCAAATACTTCTTGGTAAGTTTTGTTACTTGATAACTTACTAAGTAATTTGTTCCGTGAAATATAACAATATAACAATATCTTTATTTTTAGAAAACAATATACATTCAGTGAACATAAAATTATTTAAAAAAAACAGTGTCACAAACGAAAATATTATTTACTTATTCCTAACCGTTACATATGCAAATAGTCCTCCACAGAATATGGCTCAAGAGCTACCAGTAATTTAAATATTTGATGTTTATACACACTTAATCTTTCCTCCCTTTTAATAGGTTCAGGCAGTTTATTAAACAATTTGATGCAGCAATAAAGAGCGTTTTTTTCTGTTATACTTAACCTGTGTATTGGAATTTTATAATTATATGACCTGGTATTTACTATACTATTGGCTCAAAGTTCCTAAATAGTATTTTATTTTTATATAGAAACAGTAAGCATTCTTGAATAAATACAGCATAAACTGTTAAAATATTATTACTCCTAAAATGCCCTCTACATGATTCCCTACTTTTTAAGTCAAACATAACTCTGATTATTTTTTTCTGAACCAGAAATACATTATTTATGTCCCTACTGTGTCCAAAATTTATTAGACCATATCTAAATTTTGCTTCAAAATTAGCATGATACACTGTTTTTTAATGAGTTACTATTCATGTATTTTTTTAGAACTCTAAAGCTGTAAATCACTTTACTCAAAGACATACATAACTGGTCAACATGTTTATCCCAACATAAAAAACTATCAATATATAATCCTAAAAATTTGGTACTGCTGCTAATATTTAAAGTGTCATTATTTACAATAATACTGTTTGGCATATCTGAATGTGCATAATTTGTCTTAAACAAAAGAAGATCTGTTTTATTTTGATTTAAAACCAACCTATTCATAGAAAACCAGTCTTTAGCTTTCTGGAACTCTAAACTAGCATTAACGCTTAGAACAGACATGTCTTTACCACTGACTAAAATGTTAGTATCATCTGCATAATTTGTTATGCTGGAAGTAGTATTAGCCACTAGACCATGAAGATCATTGATATAGATCACAAACAGTAAAGGACCAATCACACTTCCTTGTGGTACTCCAATATTGATAGTGCTTTCAGATGAGATGCCGATTTCAGTGTTTTTATGTATTTTTACTAAATGTCTCCTATTTGCCAAGTAGGACTTAAACCAGTTCAATGCTGGTCCACGTATACCATATTTCTCCAATTTATCAAATAATATGTCATGCACTAAACAGTCATATGCCTTTGATAGGTCCAAAAAGAGACCCAAAGCCATATGACCAATCTCAGTACATTTCAAAATATCCCAGACAAATTGAAAAATCGCAGTCTGAGTTGATTTTCCCTGTTGATAACCATGCTGATTTGCACTAATAATATGACATTTTGTTAAAAATTCTGTTATCCGCCTATACATAGTCATTTCTAAGATTTTTGAAAAGGAACATAGAAGGCTAATTGGTCTATAGTTTATTAATTAATTTAGGATCACCCTTTTTGTAAATAGGTGTTACTATGGCAGTTTTCAGGCATTCAGGAAATACACCAGATTTTAGTGAATTATTAATGATTGTAGTGAGAGGATTCACTATCTCCTTTATACAAAGTTTAAGGATTTTAGTGGGTATTTCATCAATTCCACAACTCATTTTGTTTTTTAAATTTTTAGTTATATCCATAATTTCAGTTTCTGTCACAGGTGCGACAAACACTGAATTTATGTTACTTGCTATGTTGTCTTTATATTCAGTGTATTGAAGTTGAGATAAAGTGTTATTTAAAGAAGTATTTAAGTGTATCATGTATTTATCAGCAATCTCTTGAGGACTACCCTCTACTTTTATTGAATTTACACTTTTTAATCGACCATTAATTTCACTAACAATTTGCCACATGCATTTATTTTTATTGGCAGCTTCAGATATCCTGTTTTCATATAGCTTTGATCGTTTTGTTATTAGTTTCTTATTATATTCTTTTTTTACCTGTCTATAGGAATCATAGAATTTATGGTTAACTCTGCTCATTGTAAACAAGATATCTAAACGAGTCTTACATTCTATTATCTCTGGATCATCTCTTTTATTAAGGCCTTTTTTACGTTGCCTAGAATCTAACTTTTTAAAAGGAAAGCACTGATTGAATATATACAGAAACTGATTTAAGAAAGTATTCCATTGATCATTTACACATTTGTTAACTTAAATTAATCCAGTCATGATTATGTAATTTACTTATAAAGGTTTCAATATTATGTGTACTAAAATGTCTTTTCATTTCAAGAGTATTCATTTCTGCTTCCTCTACCTGAAAAGTTAATTTTTGGGCAGAATGATCAGAGATTCCAGCGTGCAAGACTTCTACTGACACATATGATTGCATATTTGTTAGTATGTTATCTATACAAGTTTTAGATGTGGCAGTTACTCTAGTGTAGTCTTCAATTACATGACAAATATTATATGAGTTAATTAACATACAAAATTTTACTTTATCTAATGTGTTATTCTTAAGATCGATATTGAAATCTCCCCCTATAATTATAATTGTGTTTTCTATCATAATTCTTCCCAGTATAATATCAAATTTGTTTAAAAAAACTGCCAGATCGCTACCTGATGGTCTGTAAACTGATGCTATAATGAGTTTGTTATTACCTATATTAGCTTCGCATACAGCACACTCTATTACCCTATCTACTGATAACTCTTGTATATCCTTTCTTTCCTGGCCAATGATGTCTTTACTAAGATATATAGCTGTTCCTCCATGTTCATTTACATTATTTCTACAATGACTAGCTGTCAGCACAAAATTGTTAATTCCATATTCACTTAATTCTTCTTTAGTTTTCCAATGTTCTGTTGTGCACAATATTTTACAGTCACTGTTGTTTGTTAGAAGTTCTTCTATTTCATCAATACAATTTCCTATGGATTGGAGGTTCTGGTGGATGATACTTATATTCTTTGCTCGTGTGACTGTGTTTTGTATTTAAATTTCCTTGTGTTGATGTGTCTTGTGCTCTCTATTTTCTCCTATGAAAAATTTCCACCTCTGTTATCTAGAAAATCCTTATGACGATGCATCTGGAACCTTTTTATGCCAACACCATTAGGCCAAAACTCTGGTTTATACATGTCATCCTTATATTCAAAGGAGCCGATACAACAAATCTCTTCAACATATTTTCTTGACTTGGCAATTCTTTACCATAATAGACTCTTGTTGCATTTTCCTCTTTTCTATTAGAAATTTACATATCTCCTCTTGTTTTGTTGTTCTCTTCACTCTGTACAAGTATAGCCACACTTTTTCTTTTCCCCTGCAAAACCACTTGTGCTATCGTCATCGCTTACTGCCGTTCCTATATTTTTTTTTAGTTATGTACCGATGTCTCCTGTGTATAACTTTTTGGAACCCATCTGAGTCACTATCGCTGTTTTCCTCAGTTATTTTATGTTTTTTTATTTGCTCATTAACCTCAGTTGTTTGTTTATTTTTGAGGTTGACATTAATGTTGTCACTTGTCTTCTGTTCAGAGGAACTACTTAAACTTTTTGACGTTTGAGCTACTACTTCTGTGAATGATCTATTTTGTGTACGAGGTGGTACTGACCTTGAGAATTTTTTTATCAACAGAGTGATCCATTATCTGATCTTGTTTATTTACACTTTCGTATTCAGTTTTTTTTGCGGTTTTTTGTTCTAGATAACTCATTTTTTGGCGCAATAAATTATTGTTTTCTTTTAATACAACATTTTTGTCTTCCATTTCCATAATTAGTCTTTTTAAGAGGTCATTTTCTAATCTCAGTTTGGATAATTCTTCTGTAGTTGACATCTCGTTTGTTTCGGTATCACCGCCTTTTTTGTCACAGCATATTATGATATTTCTCTCACATGTTTCAAATCCACATCTTTTTGCACAGCTAGAGTGAAAAACACTATAACAATATTGCACACAACTATTTTACACTCTTTTTTAGTGCAGCATTTAAAATTTATTTCCAAGTTTTCACCATCAATTGGCCGTACGTCTTCGACAGCGGCCATCTTGAATACTACTTATATAATATATTTTTGTGACTCAGTTCAACAACTACTTCTTAAAATCAATCAAATCCACCCAAATATCAAACTTACCATGGAATTATAATCTTCCCAAATTGACTTTCGTATCTTTCGCAAACCCACCCAAACCGATCATGTCATTCATTCTTCCTCCAATCACCTTCTAACACATAAATTAGCTGCTTTCAGAAATTTCATCCACAGACTATATTCAATACCTATGTCAATTGACTCCTTTAATAAAGAACTCAACGTCATAAAACAAATAGCTGACAACAATGGTTATGATCATTTTATAATAGATAAACTTATCCATAAAAGAGAATCTAGATTGCTTCAAAATTCTGCTTTTAATCAATCTTCTTCTACCCCAATTTACAGGTCTTTACCATATTACACTCAGAAATTATTTGAAAAGATCACACGTATTATAATTAATTCTTCAGAAAACACACACATATCTTTTAAAGTTGGAAATACTCTTAACCATTTCTTGACAAATACTAAGGATATAATACACTATATGAACCATCGTGGAGTTTACAGACTGACTTGTTCTGATTGCGATGCCTCCTACAGTGACAGGACTTATTGGTCATTTTCAACTAGATCTGCAGAACACTCTAAAAGAGATAATACATCAGCTTTTTCTCATCACCTTAAAGTCAACAATCATCATTTTAACATCCCTGATGGGATCAAATTAATTTACAACATCCAAGATAGGAACACTTTATGGTTGGACTTGTATGAGGACCTTGAGATTTCCAGAGACATGAAGACTAGCCCCAATTAGTGTCGACCGCCAAACTACCCTGAATCGACCTTTTACTCCCATACACCGATAACTATTCCCTTAACTCAAATCATCATTTCAATAATTATTGAAATGAGGTTGAATGCTCGAATAAATGAACTTTGAAAAATAAGGCTATTATCGAGCACAAGTTAATTAAATCTTTCGCTTAAAATAGCATCTTCAGGGGCATTTCGTCAAAATATAAACTATCCGGCAAGCGTAGAATGTGGAAACATTAATAATAACATAAAATTGTACAAAACACTACACTAAAACAGTTTAAAATTACTTTAAAGATTCTACGCTACATTCTTTGTCAGTATCTGGAGGGATGGCTTTGTCAGTATCCCTGTTTGAATCAATAAAAAAATAATTTCACACAAAAAATATGGTCGTTTAAATAGGTAACAGTTCAATTGCGTAACCCTGTAGTATAAGGCCAAGACATTTAGAAAATAGTTTTGGATCTTCAGATGCTCTGCGAGCAGTGTTACCATCATAAAATAACCCTTTTCCACTACAATTATGGTTTTACAAACTATCAAGCTTTCTTCATTGCTTTTAATGTAATGAATGACTAGCCTTTTCTTTTAAATACTCAATTGTTTGCAAAATAAATGAATTGAAAGCTAAATAATTTCTCTCTTTTTTTAGGTGATCCGTTGTCAATATTAGTTGCTGATACAGAAGCTCCAGTGCAGATTATGAGCCCTACCCAGGTGAGTGTAGGTGGAACAAGTTTTTTTAAAAAAGTATTAGAGAACAAAGGTACGAGACCAACGATTCAGAAATCCTACAGAGCTTTGGGCAGTCCCGAAGTCCACAGGATCGTGTTAATATGTTCGCTGTATCATACCGCACTAAACACTTTAACGCAGCTGCAACTTGATATTTTAACGGGTAAGTTTTTACGCTATATTCGACATTATTGACAATTTTTTTACCTTAACCTGAAACAACTTTTATATATGGAAGAAAAATTACCAAGATAGAAAAAGCATTTATTTAAAAAAATGTTAAAATACAAATATATATAATATAAAATAAATAAAATAAAAAAATATAAAGATACACTACTGCCCACAATTAGCGCACCACCTTAAATGTACCATAAGTTTCAAGCTATTTTTCTTCTGAACAAATAATTGGATTTTGATGTCTTTTTTTTATGTTATAGGATTATTTCTAGTAAATCACTCTTTTAATGACTTCTAAAAAATATCAACGTTTTATCCGTATACGGGGTGTAAAAATAAAGTTGTGTTTTTTTATCGTAATTTGCAAAACCCTGTGGAATTTATTAGAAAGAAACGCTACATTTTATTAATATTTTAAAACAGATTTGAAATTATTATTAAATTATTGATTAAAAATTATCTTAATATCTCTATTATTAAAGATTGTACAGAATTTTAAATGTAACAAGTTTTTATTAACATTTAAAGCAAAGAAAACATTACTTACATAAACTTTATTGACATTTAGTACAAATAAAGCCTAAGAAAACATAACCTAAATAATTTTTAACAATTCCCTCTCCTAACAACACTTAATAACGAGTATTTCCACCTCTACATCTAATTACTTTTTCATAGCGACGAGGCATACTTAAAATCAAGCGGCGTATTTGGTCTTGACCCATTGCATTCCAAACTTCTCTTACCATAACTTCTATGTCGTCAAGAGAGACAGGTGGTGGTTGTCGGCTCCTGAGTTGACGATCAATAATATCCCACAAATTTTCTATGGGATTGAGATCAGGGCTGCAGGGTGCCAGTTTGTATTCCAACCTCGTCCAAATATCCACGGACCACACGTGCAACATGTGGTCGAGCGTTATCATGCATTAAAAGAAAATTATTTCCTATATAAGGAGCAAATGGAACTACATGGTTAGACAAAATGTCTGTAATATACCTTTCATTTGTTAAGGAACCTCTTCGTAAAGCAACAAGTTCCGTTCGCGCTGTATGAGACATTCCTCCCCAAACCATTACAGATCCTCCATTGAATAAAGTAATAGGTCGTATATTGCACTGTGCGTACCGTTCTCTTGGCCGTCGAATAACTCTCATACGTCTATCTGAGCTATATAAGCTATATCTTGATTCATCAGTGAACAACACGTGCCCCCAGTCATTAATATTACAGTCAAGGTGCTCTCTGGCAAATTGTAATCTACTTCTACGATGATTTACGTTTAAAGCTGGTGCTCTGACTGGTATTCTTATATGCAGATCTTGTTCAGCGAGACGCCTTTGTATAGTGTTTCTACTAATTTGAATATTATGAACGTTTGCCACTTGTATTTGTAAATATCTCATTGTGAGAAAACGTTCTCTTATAGCACGAAGCCTGATAAACTGATCTTGACGTGGTGTTGTGAGTCTTCCTCTTCCTTGTCCACGCCGTCTCGTATGGTCGTTTGTTTCTCGAAAACGTTTAATGACTCGTGATATTGTGTAACATTTTTTTTTATTATTAAAATATTAATTATTTTTAATTTCTTTTACCCCCGTGCGATACGCCGATGATTAGGAATTCCCGTGTTTACGATAAGAAAATAATATTGGATCTACTAAATTACTAACTTAATTACTAACTGGACTTCCCTAATTACTAAAGGTAGTTAATCCTTTCCGTCTTAATACTCAGTATGAAAAGATCTAATGCTTTTGAGTATGCAGGTTCTTTTACATAAATTGATAATTTTCGCCGAAGGCCCGTATCTTTTGACAATAACTTAATCCCAAGTATTGTCTGCTTCTCATGTCCAATTGTTGGTACCGGTAACTCAAAACTTTCGGAATTTTTACTTCCTCAGAATTACCTACAACTGTCCGATGATTTTAAGTGGGGGAGATACCTTCTTCTTCTTTTTTCTTGGATAGTTGGTGAAATTTTTAGTGGAACCAACTTACTTCTCGGTGGGCTCTCGTTGAGCACAGGTCGATTATCTCGTGAGACTTCTCGGTGGGGCTCTCGTTGAGTGTGGTCGCTTGCCTGAAATTATCGTCTTTGTGAATTATTTTCTAAGTGTGTATACACTCTATATTTCAGTTTTCTTGACTTAGACTATATTAAGTTATATATAGTTCTACAGTACGTTTAATGGTACCTAATTAAATTCAGTGTTGAATACCAGTACAGTATATTAAATTCAGTGAATTAAGCTGCCGTCATCAGGAATTATGTAAGTTACCATAATCTTTGTCTGCAAATTATCTGGGCGAGTAATATGGTATGGTATCATACCACCTGCCATTATCTGGACGTATCACCCATCATTCATCCATATCTTCATCTGTAGATTGCCGATTTTTATATTTAATTTAAAGAACAATTCAAAAACTTTCCATAAATAATAACTATGAACATCTCAGTTTAGCATTAATTAATAGTGCGAGATAGTTAATGTTTTCAACTCTGTAACCTGTTTGTTTTTTTTTGTAAATTTAGAGTTAAGAAATTTTTGCTATCCTTTGTATTTGCTATAATTTTTGCTCATTATCTTTCCTATAATATCTCGAGATACGCCAAACTATATTTGTATATGATTGCCTTATATATCTTGGTAAAGGTATTTTTTATTATATTATTGCTTAATTTTATACATATATAACACCATTTCATAGTTGTGTATTTTTATTATTTGTGTTGCATTTAGCAGCATCATAATTTTGTGTTTAATATATTGTTAATGTTTTATGCATGTATTTTATTTGTCGGCTCCTAACAAGTTCCCTGATAAAATAGTAGCTCTAAATACTTGCTTAGTATATTAATTTATTACTATACCTTTGACCAGTAGAAAGATCAGGCTGATTAAGTGTCGTAGGTAAGTAAGTGTAATACCTAATATATTTATTATTTGTTTATATATTGTGTTGACCAAATTTATTTGATAATTAACTGTTGGTATCCTTCCTTGGGTTTGATCTCTGATCTCTGAAGGATATCTTTCCTTATCTCTTTTCTTTTCTAAGGTTTCTTAATTTTCTCCTTAACCCCAAAAAATTGAGTGGCGCCCTGTTTCTATCTTCTCTTATCTTTGGTAATTTTACCCATCTATCTTTTTGTTTATTTCTATATCTTTTCTAATATCTCTTATCCTATCTTTACTTATTTCGTCCGTTGGACCCAATCCCGGTTCAAAAAGCTAGTTTCGAACCCACGACTCGCTCTCCACCAACCATCTGGCTGCCGTCCGCAGTGTCTCCATTGGTTATCTTTCTAGCACCATCCAAAAAAGATTTCCGAGGTTACAATTGTAGTATGAGATACTCCTAACCTCAAGCCTATTTCACGATATCTTAACCCTACATCAATCATTTCTTGAAATACGGTCCATGTCAACTATATAACATACGCAAAATAGCAAAACAATTTTTTGAAATGTAAACAATATTGACTGTCCTGTCAAATTGTTTGATTTTTCATAGCCAACTAACTGCTTCCATTAATGAGTATTACAATTCGATAAAATCATGTTATGCTTTGAAAGTACTTTTCTTTTTGATAATAAAGAAATCAATGAATTTTTTACGAAAATGTTGAAAAAAAATAAAGTTTTTTCGAAATATTAATAAGACGTTTGCTTGTAATAAATTCCACAGGATGTTGCAAAATAAGGTGAAAATTAAAATTTATTTTTAAACCCCGTATATGGGTGAAACGTTGAAATTTCCCAGAAAACATTAACACAGTAATTACTTAGAAATAGATTTGCAGTGCGAAAAAAAAAATCATAGAAATCCAAATAAGGATTCAAAAGAAAAATAGCTTAAAAATTATGGTAGAGTTGAGGCAGTGCGTTAATTTTGGAGAGTAGAAAATCACGTAATTCTTTTAACTTACTTTTCTTTTTTGAAAATAAAGATATTGAGATGATTTGTTTACGAAAATGAAGAATGAGGCAATCTTGAAATATTAATAACATGTAGCGTTTGTTTCTAACTCTTACAAATAACTCTTTCCTTGTCTGAAACCGAAGTGTGTGGGGCTAATGTCTCTTTCACATCTGTTGTATATTTTTGTGTGATTTATCTTTAAGAAGAGTTTTAGGACCTGGCTCAATAAGCTGATCATTCGGAATTGGTCGCACCTATTAGCATTTGGCTTTTTTGGTATTGGTATAAAGGTTGATTGAAGTCAGTCCTGTGGTATTTGACCGGACCCAAAATTAAAAAGATCTACCAAGGCGTCTAAATTGTCTTCACTCAACATTGTTAGAACCTCTATGAATATGTCGTCTGGGCCTGATGCTTTTCTCCATTTGCTCTGTTTTATTGCCCTTACAACTTCTGCCTGCAATTTTTTGGGGGAGGGTTCACTTTTAAATCATTCAACAAAAAGGTACTCTACCAGGAGTCTGTAAAATTATCAATGACTCAGACGTATAATAATACAAAGTTTCCAGATTCCACTCGATATTAACATTCAGACGTACCTGGTTTAATCTTTTAAAATATGGACAAGATATGAACAATCAACCAATTAAGTTTTCATCGAACTTATAATAAGTCCACGTGGACTAACGGCCAATGAAAACATCGGATATCGCTGTTATGACAAATCATAATGCATTATCTTTTGTCGGTAGACATATTCATACTTGGGATAAGATTATATCAGTATTTGACTGAGCTTACGGAGTCATAAAATAAGGGATCAGGTTTCGACCGTCCAGTGCCGAAGGCACGGGACGGGGAAAACTTAGGTAGGCAAATTTTTATAATATTTTATTTTTAAATTGCTGATATGACCAGAACAGATTTTTGGGAGACAAGAATATTTTTAGTAAAATCATATCTGCTACAGAGTTCAGTTTAATTCAAATTTCAAATAGTGAACCGCAAGTTAGTTTGGTAGTGACTTTTTTCAGTGTTCTTTATACGGAAAACATTTTATATTTTACGTTTTTTACTTTTTTTGATACGTCTTTACGTGATTATGTTTTTATAGGTTTGATAATTTTAAAATATTGCGTCCGTGTAGCGATAATAATTATGTAGCGGAAGAGACAATGGAACACTCTAATCGATTGGAAGATTTACAAAGGCGTGTAGTAAAACCTAAGCGACATTTTCAATACTTTTCTGATGATGCCAAACGTATGCTAAAAAATGTTTATGAAGGACTGTGTGCTGAATTGTCTAAATCAGAAGCAATTGCAGAAACATGTTTTTTAACCAGAGTGTCCAAAGCAACCTGCTACAAAATTATAGGAGAAACATCTTCTTCTAGACAGAAGAGAAAGGATTATGGCAAATTCAGAAAAATAGAACCGCACTTAATTGAATCTATAACTAGAACAATATACCAAATGTATGCTGCTAATATTTTTCCAACTATTGAAAGCCTTCGAAGTGAATTAGTTCGAAAGTGCATTCTCTCGTGTTCAGCAACAACACTTCGATTATTTCTTAAAGCCAATAATTTTAAGTAAAATTATAGACAAGAGACAGACATTAATGGAAAGTACTAGAATAATTTCTTTAAGAAACAATTATATCAGACAGATAACTGAGTATCGAAAAATGAAACGAAATATTGTTTATTTAGATGAGACCTGGTATGATACTCATGACACCGTGAAAAAAAAGTTGGACAAATAATAACAAAAAGTGTTTCAACTCAGTACCGCCCAATAAAACAAAGAGGATTATAATTTTACACTGCGGTGGAGAAAATGGATGGGTAGACGATGCATTATTAATATCTGCAAAACAAATTAAAAACGCGTCTCTGTATTATCATGACGATATGGAAAGTTCAATTTTTGAATCATGGTTTGAAAAATGTCTTCTTCCGAAATTACTTAAAGATAGTGTGATTATCATGGACAACGCATCGTATCATTCAAGATTAATGAAAAAAACTTCAAATAATAGTTGGAATAAATTAAAAATTCAGGAATTTTTATTCACGGAAAATTTGTATTTTGAGACATCTTATATTAAAAAGCAATTGTTGGAGGTTGTTCATAGTAAACAGTACGAAAAGGAATATGTTGTTGACAACTGTGCTCGTAGTAACGGGCATACTGTGTTTAGACTTCCTCATTATTATTGTACATTGAACCTAATAGAGTTAATATGGGCTCAACTTAAAGGAAATATAATGAGAAGAAACGTTGCTCCAAAATTTTTTGTCTACTGTTCTCCAGTTAATTAGAAGAGAAGTCACAAAAATTACAGCAACCAACTGGAAAAATGTAATAAAAATAAAACATGTGATCGGAGTGGAAAATGACTATGTAAATATTTACCAGCATTAACCAAATTACCTATAAATTTAGATGATACGAGTGATACTAGTGATAACAGTGATTCTGAGTAGATAGTAAGTACTTATTAGGTGTCAGTTGAAACCTTTATTTCTATTTTAATTGTAGATATTCTCATTTTGCTTATATATCTTTGAAAACAGGGTATAAACACACTTCTTGATAGGACAAAAATTATTAATGTTTTAGGGGAGGATGTCAACTGAAACTGTCACTGTCATTCTCGCTGAATAACTACTATTATTAACAATGTTTTATATAGATATTATTATTTTACAATAAGTTCTGTTCAGTCGAGTCGATTAGTGTTATCACTCCCAAGATATATCACAGAAGTTAAAAACACCGATATTTTTTATTTATACTTTATAGAAAATGAAACTTTTTGGTAAATAAAATTAAATAAAAGTAAAAACTTTTATTTAATTTAAAATTAGATATCTACGCTACTGTTTTACTACTATGTACTACAATAAAGTAGTGGTAACTCTAACAGCGTTGCCATTTTATTAGTATTTTGCTTGCTTTGGTCTCTGTAAAGTTTCTCACGAAATTACGTGCCGACTATACGTTTGTTGACAGTTGGGAATATGTAAAATAAATTTAGATTAAGCATTATTGATTTCATTTTCTCTATCATTACACGAATGTTGATGAAATTTTAATATATACTGTTTTAATTTTCGAATTTCATCATTAGTGAAAGATAAATTAGATGTAGGACTGTACAGTTCGTTTATAATAAGATCTATTTTTGGTTTTGCTTTTGACACAATGTCTGGATCTGCATTTGGGTGTATAATTTTGTCTAAAAACGTTGTTCCAAATGTATTGGCTTTAAAAAATAGCCTTTTAAGATATGTCGTGTCAGCATGCTGATTAATAAAATCCAACATAACGGGATTTTGTCCAAGTGCGCAATTACCGTATCTGTCGCCTATAATTATTAACTCTTGTACAAATTCAATACCGAATTTATTTAACAGATAATTCAACAGTAACACAAGACTTTCTGAACTCCCATGAAGCGCTGTTGTGTATAAACATGTACGTCCATCTATATCAAGTTGAGTTATTATTTGCTTAATAACGTCTTTCTCCAAATGTTGATCGAAAAAGTTTAAAAACATTTCGACGGTATGATCCGACTTAAAATTCAAAGCTTCCATTAATGGTGTCCTGCCGTCGTCTGCCTTTAAGAGTAACATATCAATTAAAATATTTGTAAAGGGTGGTGTATTGGTAATTTTTTGTAAAAATTCAAGTACAATATTAAGGGTCGTGTGATGCCTCTTCGAGGCAGAAGCCAAATGTAAACATGTTTTTCCGTTCTCTGTGGTTTTCTGCAGAATGTTTTTGAAGTGATCACTATCTAAATTTTTCTGAAACCATTCTAGCAATTTTTCATCAATCATTGCGCATTTAACAGCTTTGTATAAAATATTACGCTCAGGATTCACTGAAATCAGATCTTTGAAAACTTCGTTGCACAATTCTTTTATAAACGTTAATAAAGCTAAAGTGTTTGAGCTTTTTGTATAAACAGCTGTTTCTATAGCAGTCAGTCCTTGTGTATCTTTGACAACTAACAGTTTTTTAATAATACCAGGAAATTTGAGTTCTATATTTCTTAAACAATCTAATAGTGGAACAAATAGAGGAGTTGAGCTTGCATTTACTGCAAGAAAAAGAACTGTGTGCTTGTCTTCGTTAGATTCTAACACAATTTCTTGTAATAGAGATCTGTCTTCGATAGTTTCATACAATAATGTCATAAATTGTAGATATGTTGTAGGACAATTAGAACAGCGTTTGAATATTATATGCAAAAGAGGTCTCATATTTGTCAACAGAATCCTTCTTAATGAATGCAGATTATGTTTTAGCAGATCTAATACCGTTTGAAATAATTCTACCTGTTTGAAGGCTATTATCTTCTCCAGAAGTGTGCAGTCTGTCTGAACTCCAAATATCAACATTCCATCTGATATTCTAGTAAAAACCGCTTCAATTATATGATATTCATCGTGGAGTTGCTCCAAAAGAATTTTAAACATTTTTGGTGTAGCTTTTGAGTTATTACGAGGTGTAGTCCTCAGAATTTCATCAAACACTCCGTCGTATTTGCCGATTGTTATGAGTAGTCGTTTGAGAATTGTTGGATGTTTTAGTAGTTTGTCGATTATTAGTTGTGCGGTGTTTAAATGTCCCTCGTGTGCAACAACATGTAAAATTGTATCGCTTCCGCGTATAATTGATATTCCTTCCGCAACATTTTCCTTTAAATCGATGTTGTTTAAATCACTTACCTTCAATTGGCTGTTAAAGAATTCTCTAACGAAATTGTATGCTTCTTCATATAGAACAGTCTGGAATAAAATAGTTTGGGTAGTCTCTTCAGAGAAATAAATTATAGAGTATTCGCTGAAGAAGAATCCTGCAAAGCTTCTATGAATAAAGTCAAGACGAGTTCCTTTTAAAATTATTAAACCTACTCTAGCTAATTGTTGTTTTTTGCTTTCATTTAAGTCATCTTTGTATACATCGGGAAATAAAACTTGGCAGGAAATTACGCGAAATTTATTTCGTAACCAATTGGAATCTCTTTCTCGTATATCTTCAGAACCAACAGTATTTCCTAAATTTTTCTTTTCGTGATAGAAAATATCGTATTTTATTTCTACAAATCTGTTATAAAGATTAAGCAAATTAAAGTCATCTGTGATTTGAAATTTGTCGTAAAATACAATTTCCGCTAACATCCTCAAATGAAGAGGGACGATACTAAAGGAAGTATCTCCATCGATAATTTTATTCTTCCATTCCTTTAATAACTTCCTGGCAAATTTCTCAAACTTTATATCGTCCACGTAACTCCTGAGGTTGTGCTTTATGGTCGAAGGTGCGGTAGAAATATTTTTCATTATGTTGTTTATTTCGTTTTCATCTAAAATTATTTGGAGTTCAGTTAAGTACTCGGAAATTTTTTTATGTATCTCTTGCTCATTGTCTTCTTTAAAAAATTTTAAACTGTATTTCCAAAATTTACATAAAAACAAAGTTTGTTCTTCTTCGTCTAAAGGCTTAAGCAAAAGTGCCGGTGTTTGAAGAGCAGTTTCAAGCATTTCTTTTTCATGGAAACGAGACGTGACATAAATTTGAGTAACATTAGTTTGTACAAGACTTTTAATCAAAGTAATCGTTTGTTTTTTATAAGTTGGACTAATTTCATCGAAGCCGTCGAATAAAACAACAATATTAGGAACCATGAATCTTTTTGGTCTCACTTCTAAACTAAATTTTAAGAGGCGTTTCTGAAAAGAATTTTTTACAGAATCTGTGGACGTTGCCATTTCTGTAAAGTAGTCAATTGTGCACGCGATGTCGTTCTCCGAAAATGTAATTTCCCTTAAAGATTTCATTTTATGCCTAACATCTTTATCGTTAAGTTTTTCTTTATTGAATGCAAAATCGTTTAGATTGATTCTGATGACCCACAAAGAATTCGATTGTGTCAACATTTTTCGGGATAATCCTGTTAAGAACGTAGATTTTCCTACTCCTGAATCATTGGAAATTATTATTATTTTACTTTTTACGTTGGTAGGCACACTAAATAAATTTTCATGAAAATAATGATCAGTGCAAATATAACCCTTGTCAATGTTATTAAAAATTGTATCTAGATCACCTTTAGATTTTTTCCAAAATATATTCTTGTCTTTACAGTCTAACCAATGTAAAGCTGTTCCCGTACAACTATTGTTTATTTTGTAAAATGCTCTTTGTTTAAGTTCTTCGTCTTCCCTATCTCCTGCCTCGTCTTCTTTGTACCATATAATTCCATTATTGTACGATTTGTCGACATTGTATTCATGAATAAATTTTTGCGAAGCTCCTAATTCGTTTAATTCAATTTCATTGGTTCCCGTAACAAAAAAGAGCTGTTTATCAGCTGCTCCAAAAATCGTGTTATGAATTTTTTGCTGGTACAAATTTCTTTCTATGTAATATTCTTGTATGTAATCATTGAAATAAAAAGCGTTGTCGTTACCAACCTGAATAATAGTACCTTCAACTAGTTTTGTTAGATTCTCGTTATCAAGTATTGATCGGGCAGTCTCATGATTTATAAGTTTGTTAAAACAAACCGGAATATTTTGAAAAGAGCACTTCTTTTCTAATAAGTTATTTTGTGATTGTTCAGTTAGATGTTGAAATTCCATTTGAAGTTCTTCAATTCTAACATTATCATTGCGATCAAAATTTGAAATTAAGTCGTCGTTTTTATTGAGTATAAAAATAACTTTTTTGGCGTTATTTGCATGTTTCTCAATAATAGTCTTAAATGTATCTAACAGTGTATTCCATATACTGTTGTCAACGAACAATTTATTCTGGTTTTCAATAATTAATAAATTATGACTTTTCTCCGAACTGAAAGAACCTATAACAAGCTGCTGTATATCTTGGAGAAGAAGTGTCCTTAATCTTAAAAATACAAAACTGTCGTGTGCTCCAAAATTATTAGAATTCTCTAAGGTTTGAAGTAAATGAATGGAGGCCAATCGTGATGAGTCTGTCAATAAAAATAAAAAATGTTTGTTAGATTTTAAAAATTCGTTGACACAAACAAGGTCGTGTTGGAAAGTTATGTCGAACGCTTTTAATTTTTCGGGATAAGCTTTATTTAGGCCAGATGTCATTAAAGTACGAATTTTTTTAGTTAATGAGTTAAAAAATTCTTTAACTTTATCTTTACCAAGAAAGTCGCTGCGACCTTTAAGGTATTGCTTAAAAAAATCAAGAATTTCCTTTTGAAATGAATGTGTTATTAAATCAGCATTTAATAGTTGGAAATTTACTCCCAGTTCCTGGCTTAAAAATGTATTCAACTCATCAACATTCGGATAATTCGTTATAATACGAAACTTATCAATAAATTCTTTGATATTACCGTCAAATTTTTTATCATCTAATAATAATGATATTGCTACTGTGTTAGTAATCATATTCTGGCACTTTTCTTGTATTAATATTTTTGTCTCTTCTATATCTGCATTAGCTGATTTGAGAATGTCCAAAGTTTTTGTGGAAAATTTGTTAGTTATTCCCGCTTTATTAATTTCAGTGCAAATATCAGCTATTGACAGGCATTGTGGCACTTTCTTTAAAAAGTTCGTTAAATTTTCTTCATCCTTGATAAGCAGGTCACGTTCTTGGCGTAAACGACTACCTAGGATAGAGGTTATTTCTAGATACTCTTCCATTTTGGTTTCTTCTTCTTTTAAAGTCGTTTCAATTTTTTGAATGGTAGTTTTCAAATTACTGACCAATTGATCCAACGGAAGTTGTGTTGTACTATTCCCTGCAAATACTCTATTATCCGCAACTGCATCTTTTATACATTTTGAAAGCTCCTCTACTGCTGTTTTTGTTTTTGCTGATGGCAATTTCAAATTTACGCTACGTATTGTGTCTCTTATAAGAGATTTATTTTCTAACCATTTTACCGTTAAAAAATAATTCTCAACACACGCAAAATCTTTACAGCTCCTTGAAACTAACACCTTTCCCAAAAGGTTCATTTTCATAAATTTTAATAGCTCATCTTTAACTTGTAAATCTGTTTTAAATTTATGTTTTATTACATCTCTATCCTCTTCAAAATGTAGCATCTCATCTGGTGCAATTTGATCTTCTGTAAAGTAATTTTTCCATTTAGAGATGTTATCGTTAATTTTCTGTTTTGCAACTGTTAGAGTTCCATCAATTTTACGTTTATGCAGGCTAAAATCGAGGCTAGTGTTAGTGCAAAGATCCAGTTCTTCGAAATTAGCGTCTTGGAACGCTGGATTAGATTTGATTTTACAAAAGGACAAAAAACATTTCTGCAAACTAAATTCTCCTCTATCATCATTGGTTAACCCGCTTACTGTGATCTTCTGTTTTTTAACGTCTTGTTTGTGCTTCGCTTGTAAAAGTCTCCAAGTAGATAATTTATCTGCTGCAGTTCTTTTATATGTAATGACAACGTCATCAAACTTTTCAGCAATATCCAATTCGGTAGCAATATCAAAATACGCGTAATTATTTTTATGAGCTCTGTAAACGAATAGCATTAAAAGTTGCAACTGATATACAGTTCCGTGCAATGACGTTTTTAAACCTGAAGAAGCATATGACCTGATTCGATCAGAAAAATTTACTGGTTGATCATCGTAAGAGTCCTCTGTTACTATAGAATTACTCTCTTGTATTGAAGGAGACGTACATTTTTGGTAAGTACGGTTTAAAGACTCTTCGTATAATTTTTGAACGTTGCACCAATCGGTAAATCTTCGTGAATTTCTTTGGATTAATTGTAACACTGATTGACCATTGTAATTTTTGCCGTTGACGTCGCAGTTGAAATTTTGAATTATAATTTCGACCATATTTTTGCGATTCTGCAACAGGGCTAAGTGAAGTAGAGTGTTTCCATTAGCATCGGTAATATTTGCATCTGCACCATTTTCTAGCAACATAACAACCATCTCTGGTCTTCCTGAAGTTAGAGCAAACTGAAGAGGTGTCATACCGTTTTTACTTTGGTTTAAATCGGCCAAGGTATCTATGAAATGTTTAAGTCGATATTCGTCACCCTGTTCAATTGCTTCGAATATATCGTTGATTTGATCCTCGTCTTCGTTTTCCATCTTTAAACTAGTTTCAATCATCTCCTTAGTGTAAGTACATATCCGTTTGAACCTAAAACATATTATCGATGAAATACATTTTTTTAATAGAATAAATCATATGTTTAAGATATGACACTCTTAGTTAGTACAACTTGGCAACATTCACATCGTCCCTTAGATGCGCAATCAAACACCGACGACCGTGCTATCAGTGAACGAAATATAGTCAAAACAATGTTAAAGAGTTCAGACATACGTGAAGAGAACGTTAGAAAGAAAATAACCAAAAGAAAGGTATCCTCATCAAGAACAGATTCCCGAAGTTCATATCGAAGATGTCCAACTGGACAAGATTTACTTAGTTAAGAAGTAACAAGAAGAAATTAAAACATGGATATTTAAAAACTCAAATATCTTTTTAATTTTTGGAACCTATCAATAATATTTTTCATTACAATAATTTTTGCATATTTTGCTATTAAATGTATCTATCTATCTAATTAGCCTTCTTCGGTCCATCTTTGGACATAGGCCTCCCCAATCCTTTTCCATTCTTCTCTGTCTGTCGCTACAGTCATCCATCTAGAGCTCACGTGCTTCTTGATATCATCTGCCCATCTCATTTGGGCCCTTCTTCTGCTTCGTTTATATCCCCACAGTCTCCAACTTATAAGAATTTTGTTCCATCGGTCTTCTTTTTGTCTTATATTGTGTCCGGCAAATCTCCATTTCAATTTTGCAACTTCTTGTCTAACATCCCTCACTTTTGTTTTCTCTCTTATCCACTCGTTTCTCTTCTTATCCATTAGTCTTATGTGCAACATTTGTCTTTCCATTGCTCTTTGGGTTTTTATGATTTTGTCCATGTTTGCTTTTGTAAATGTCCACGTTTGGGAGCCATACGTAAGAACAGGGAGTACGCATTGATTATATACTTTGGTCTTAAGATGCTGTGGATATCTTTTGTTTTTAAGAATGTAGCTTAGTTTGCCAAATGCCGCCCATGCCAGTCTAACTCGTCTCTTGATCTCTGCTGTTTGGTTCTCTTTGTTAAGTTTTATAGTTTGACCAAGATATATATAATCCTTAACTTGTTCTATTTCATCTTGTCCGATTCTCATTGTGATGTCTTCATCTGTATTTGTTATAGTTTTGGTCTTGCTGTAATTCATATTAAGGCCTATCTTTCCAGCTTCTACGTCCAGTTCTTTCATCATTTCAAATAATTCATCTTTTTTATCGGTTATCAATACGATGTCATCAGCGTACCTTAGATGGTACGCGTTCATTGGATTGGAATGGTTCAAGCGTTGTCCACAAATTTTTATACCTTTTTTTCCATTCTAATCTTTTAAAAGATTAAATGTATAAGAAGAACGAATTCACAAAGAAAAGTTGATAGTCCCATGGAGAGTATTCACATCCAAGATGATCCTGAAGAAAACCTACCACAACCTACCCAATCTATTAAAGAAACTAAGGGTGGAGGAGTTATAGTCATTGAGCCCATAAACCAATACCCTAAATCCGATGAACTTTAAAAGGCAGGTAACAAATGTCAACTCAGAAGTAATGCCCGAAATAAGCCACGAAGAAATACACTCCGCGTCATAGAAAACGGGCCACCCCAAATATTTAAATATTTTCGAAATTATTATTTATTGCTACAAAATTAAGCATTTATTTTGTTGTATATTGAATTATTATTATTTTATTTTTAATGTGTCTTGGGTTATTTAAGTTAAATGGGTTGTTGCAAAACCAAACCCACCCTGTAACTGGATTGAGGATATTCGTAGAACCTATAAAACAAAACAATTTTGAGAAAAAGTTGTTACAACTTGATCAATTTTCGAGGAAGCGATTACTTTGAGAAATGTTTGATAATGTAAAGGGTTCTAATGAGTTTTAAACGCATCTCAGTATTACAGTAGCCGACTTAGTGTGAAATAGTCTTCAGTTAATAAGAATGGAGAATTTTTAAAAATCGGTTGAAATTGTAACATTACTGGGAAGTGGATTAAGTCAAAGACAAGTTGCAAGACAATTGAATGTTAGTCGTTCGACTGTACAAAGGACCCAGCAACCATTTATTGTCACAGGATCTCACCAACGACGACCTGGTACGGGTCCAAAAAGGAAAACAACTGCTAGGGAAGATCGCGTCGTCCTTCTTGCTGCATTACGGAATCGGACCCAAACCGCTAGAATGCTTCAAGGCCATTTACAGCAAGCTCAAGGACCAGCAATCAGCCTTTCTACTATTCGGCGAAGATTAAGGGAGCAAGGTTTGACAGCTTGCAGTCCAGCAACGGGACCCTTACTTTCCCCAGCTCACAAAAGTCGAAGACTAGATTTTGCCCGTGAGCACATCAATTGGACAGCAGACGATTGGAAAAAAGTATTGTTTACGGATGAGCGTAGAATGTCTATTTATGGTAAAGATGGACGTAATAAGGTGTACAGACGAGCTGGAGAACGTTTCACTGGTTGCACTCGGGCACCACGGGTTGCTTTTGGTGGTGGTTTTGTATGTATTTTATTGTACTTTTACCCTCCAGATAACCCATGGTCGCAAAGAATGTTGCAATACATACAGGTGATGCAATAATTTGGTCTAATACAACTTTTTTACATACTATCCGGAACGTGTAACCTGGTAAAAACTTCTCTAAATGTTTGTACCAATAATGACAAACAAAACCTACTGTGAATCCTGCTACAGATAAATTTTTGGTCCTTTCAAGGCTCATTTCTTGTATCTCCTCTGCCATAAGTTCATATTTTTGTTCTGTTATATCTCCTGCAGCTGATAGAGAGATAGATAACCCAAGATTGGTTAATAACAGGTATTTACTACTAAATGTTTCGCTTAAAATATTACTTAGCTTTGTTTTGATCGTAGTCATAGCTAAAATTGATCCCATCTTGACTAAAACCAATTAAATAATAAATTGGTACAGGTTGTACAATTTCTACAATTTGTTACTCATTTTAGTAAGAGTTTAAGGTTACCTTTAAGTTTAAGTTTTTAGTTTAAGAGTTTTTAAGTTATGTTTTGGGCAGGGATTTCTTTTGATGCGCATACGGATCTCGTCGTGATCGACAGAGGTGCGTTAACAGCAGTAACGTACATAACAGAAGTCTTACATCATGTGATGCCCTATGCTGGATTTATTGGCAACGAATTCCTGCTAATGCAGGATAATGCGAGACCACACACGGCAAGGACAGTAACGGAGTACCTTGACGAGGTTGGTATTCAAAAAATAGACTGGCCTGCTCAAAGCCCCGATTTAAATCCTATTGAGCATATATGGAGCCTGCTAAAAAGTCGCGTTAGGCGTCGCATACCTGCTCCAACAACACCTGGAGAGCTCCAGATGGCACTCATTGAGGAATGGGCCACTTTTCTCCAAAGAGATATCCAAAACGTTATAAATTCCATGCCAAATCGGATGAGGAGTGTCATCCAGAATCGAGGTGGCAATACCCATTACTGAAAATGGCTACCAGCTTTATTTTTAATATACAGTTCATTGTTGTTTTAAAAACTGTAAGTTAATTTTTTCAATAAATTTCCTATTTTGCTTAAATTTTTCATTTTCGATTGATGTTTTACGATAATGATGAAATTTTATACTAAACGAGTTATTGATTCAATATACGAAAAAATAAATGCTTAATTTTGCAGCAATAAATAATAATTTCGAAAATATTTTAAATATTTGGAGTGGCCCGTTTTCTATGACGCGGAATGTAGAAAGAGAAATAAAAGAAATAAAGCTACTGGAATCGATGGAATCCTAGCAGAAATACTAAACGAAGGCGGAGAAGAAGCCATCACATATCTAAAAATATTATTTAATAAATGTCTATTCCTAGGCAACATACCCGAACAATGGAATACTGCTAAAACAATACTAATATACAAAAAGGGAGACACCACAGACCTGAAAAATTGTCGACCAATTTCACTTCGCTGCTTTTAGAAGGATGTCCAAGGTGTTATGTAACAGAGACCTAAAATTGGCATTAAGGATCCGCCTACTTCGCTGCTACGTGTTCTCGGTCTTACTTTATGCTGTCGAGTGCAGGACTGTGAATAAAATCGATCTAAATCGCCTTGAGGCTTTCGAAATGTGGTGCTATAGAAGAATTTTAAAAGTTTCCTGGGTGGAGAAGATTCGTAACTCCACAATACTTGAACGTCTCAGCAAGACTACTGAGATCATAAAAAGCATCAAGCAGAGAAAGCTGGAATATTTCGGACATGTAATGAGAGGTCCCAAATATAGATTGCTACAAAATATCATGCAAGGAAAAATAGCAGGCAAACGCAGTCCAGGACGAAGAAGAACCTCATGGTTGAAGAACTTGCGAGATTGGTATGGTGTAGATAAAAGCATGCTATTTAGGGTGGCAGTGAATAAAATTAAAATAGCTATGATGGTAACCAACGTTCTGAAAGGACATGGTACATGAAGAAGAAGAATTTCACTTCTTTCACAAGTTTACAAAACCTTTACAAAGATTATTATAAACAGCTTAACAATTAAATTTTACGAATATCAACTAGTAGAACAAGCCGGATTTAGAAAAGGGTACAGCACCTGTGACCATCTATGCACTTTAAAAATCGTCATAGAAAAGACTAACGAATACAATCTCCCATTATGTCTGGCTTTTATAGATTATGAAAAAGCTTTTGATAGCGTAGAACTGTGGGCAATAGAAGAAGCATTAGTCAACAATCGAATCGAATCCAGGTACAGAATACTAATACATATATGTGTTGAATACATAGTGGGTGTGAGCATCTGCTAAATATTGAATCTTTATTCCATACTTTTCGTGTTTACTAGGTATATACATTTTAAACCTACATCGCCCTTGAAAACCGACTAGCATTTCATCGACTGTAGTATTAGCACCTAGTAAATAAGAATTTTGAGAATTTTGGTTGAATATCTTTAAAATGTGGGAAATTGCGGCACCTGGATCAGTTTTAGCTCGATTCGCTCTTTCTTCTCGTGTATCAAATCGTAGGCATATTAGCAATACAGCAAATCTACGTGCTGAGAATGCCTTCTCTCCCCGTACCATCAGTAGCAAACAGTGCGTTGATGTCTTCATGGTTAGACTTGAAGACTGATCTTAATAATAGAAGGCCCAAAAATCCATTCATATCTGTATTATTGGTGTCACTAGATTCTGTGCGGTTTGATTTTTGTCCGTGTGGCGATATTCCCTCAGTTTGACCTTTGTGTAATATACAACAATGTAAACAACATCTCTTATCGCTAGCATACAATTCGCTCTCTAAACTCTGGTCACTCAAAATTTGTTCTTCGTATTTACTATTTGGCGTGTCGTCACCATCTTGGTCGCAAAAATCACTATCGGCCTCTTCGTGTCATCGCCCAACAATTTCTTCAAAATTAGCATCGTCTGGATGCACACTTTTTACTTTTAGAAACCACCATTGAAATAAAAACTATCACAAACTACGTCGTAGAGTCCCTCAGACTCTAATGTGTTTTATTCGATAACTTCTACGCAACTGATCGCAATTTCGCATAAGCATAACGGAGATCTCATTACTACCTGAAGGTACTGTACAACAACACTCGTTTGGATCAATAGTTGGGAAAACATGAAGCGTTGTTTGAACTGCGGAGTCCGAGGGACTCCACGAAGTCGGTTAAGGGTTAATAAAGAAGATATTTAACCCTGTCGTTTTCGACATTTTTCAATAATCACCCTGTATCTCGCTACTGTGAGGAGCTATTGATGATTTGATTTTGGCAGTGATTACTTTAACGAGAAAGAAGTCATGACATCTTAGCTACTTTTTTCTATCTCCTCTAGGTTTCGTTATACACATATATATTATCGCAATGCTCAAACACAATGAATTGATGATTCAATGTTTACTTATTTCTATCTATCTATATAAGGATTTTTACAGCTGTCGCCGCCTTCCTTCTTTCAGCCAACATCTCCAGTCCTTTCTGTTCTGCCATTCTCCATCTCTATGGTCTCGTCTTTCCATAGCCTCGTCCACTTCATCCCTCCATGATCTTCGGGGTCTACATCTTTTCCTCCTTCCTATTGGGTTCCAATCCGAAATCTTTGCTATCCACCTTGTATGATCTGTTCTTCTCACATGTCCATACCAAATTAAACGTTTTTCTTCGATGTAGCTGAGTATGTCTTGTTCTACTGAAATTCTTCGTTTTATCTCATCATTTCTGATGCGATCTATTTTTGTCACTCTGCAGCTTCTTCTCATGAACTTCATTTCAGTTACTGTGATTTTGGACCTGTTTCGTTTTTTTATTACCCAATTCTCTGCTCCATAGGTCATTATACTGCGTACCAAGGTGTCTGTCTATCCCACAGTACCCCGTTCATTTGTATAATACCTGTTCTTGTCTGTGCTAATCTGCTGGTTATCTAGGTTTATTTCCAGTCCATTTTTTGTGGATTCCTTTTCTAATTTTCGGAGCATGTAACACAGATCTTCTTCATCTTGAGCCGTTACCACTTGGTCATCTGCAAAGCTTAATGTGTACAAGAAGTTGTCCCGGATTGTTATTCCTATCCCTTCACATTTCCTTTTCCATGGTTTTAATATTTGTTCGAGGAATATCTTAAACAGTGTCGGAGATGTAGAGCATCCTTGCAATAAGCCGGCTTTAGCTCTTACCTTGTTGTTGTTGTAAAGGTTTTTTACGGCTTCTATTAACCTCTGAGTTATTCCGATTTCCTTCATCGTGTTTCATAGTTGTTTTCTGGGAACCGTGTCATATGCCTTTTTAAATCTGTGAATGCCATGTGTACTGGTCTATTTTTTGCCATTTTTTTTTTTCAATTAATTGTTGGAGTGTATATATGTGGTCTATGCAAGATCTTCCTGCCGTGAACCCCGCCTGATCTCCGATTTTATTTGAGATAGATTTTTCCAGTTTTTCTTTCAGTATTTTTCCATATACCCTGCTCATACATGCTATCACACTGATGCCTCTGCAGTTCCCGCATTTCTTCTTATCTCCCTTTTTATGTATCGAGGTTATATATGCTTTGGACCATTCATCTGGTATTTCGTTCAGGTCTGTAGCGTTACTGAACATTTCGTGTATAATTATGTGTAGTTTGTCCGTTCCGTACTTAATTAGTTCATTAACGATTCCTCCTGGTCCCCCTGATTTTTTGTTCTTTAAAGTCTTTATGGCATTCTTTACTTCGTTTAATGTTATCTCAATCTCTTCTTCATTCTGATTTTGTTGTTGTTCCTGTGCTGTGCCTGTCTCTATGAAATCTGTGCGGTTTTCTGTGAGTAGTTCATTATAGTAGTGGTCCCACTCTTTTTCTGGTATGTATTGTATTTGAACCTTTTCGTTGTTATTTTTCCTTAAAGATTTCAGTATTTTCCAGGATTCCGAATTCCTTGTTCCTCCTATGTATTGTTCAATTTGTGCACATGTTTCTGTCCGTTCTTCATTATTTTCTTTTGCCCTTCTTCGTTTTACTTCTCTTTTTCTCTTTGTACTTCTGTGTGTCTTCTGGGGATTGGGTGCTCATACTTTTCATATCTAGAATTTTCTTCTCCTCAATACATTTTTTGGTTTCTTTGTTTATTTTTACTCTGTGTTGGGTATTTCTTTTCTCAAGTTTCCCCAAAGCTTCTAATGCCGCTTTTTTTATGCTGTGTTTGACGTGCTCGTACTTTCTTTGACGTTTCTGAAACCGAAATCCTGTAACTTCTGGTCCAGTCTTTTCTGGTATAGGTCCCTTATGGATTCCTCTTGAAGTAAATTTATGTTGAACTCCATTTCAGTGGTCGGTGGTCAGTGCCACATTCGGCTCCTCTCTTTACTCGTGTATCTTTAATTTTGATAGTGCTACTTTTGCTGACAATTATGTAATCGATAATGGATCTGATGTTTCTCGTTGTTTGTACATACGTGTATTTATGTATGTCCCTATGTCTGAAAAAGCTGTTAGTAATTTTCAGATTGTTCAGTTTGCACAGGTCAATTAGTCTTTCTCCATTATCGTTTGTCACATCTTCTCTGTTCTTCCATTTAGGTCCCCCGCTATTATTATTTCTTGTGTTGGTCTCACTTTTCTGATCTCTTCTTGTAAGGTATCCATGAACTGATCCTTTTCTGCTACCAGACTGTTATCCGTAGGGCCGTATACTTCCAGTATCACGATTTGTCTGCCATACATTTCCATGATGAGTTTTACTATTCGTTCATTTATGGGTTCCCATGATTTTATTGTTTTTACCCATTTTTTCTTGACTAGTATCCCCACTTCGGCAGCTGCTCTTTCTTCCTTCTTTTTCCCGCTCCAACAGTAGAAGATGTCATCTACAAATTGTGTACCATTTCCCTTTTTCTTGGTCTCAGTTGTTACCAAAATATCAAAGTTCGTCCTCCTAAATTCCTCTATCACCTCTTTGTCCTTAGTTCGCCATCCTTGGATGTTCCAGGTGCTACACGTGATTTCCCTCTTTCTCTGTTTCTCTTTTCGACGTTGGCTGAACTTTAAGACTGGGTTTCTCTTACCAAAAGCAGAATTGCCTCCTCCCCCCGTATTCGATGGAGGTATGGATTACCGCCTGGAACTATATTGTTATTTTTCATACAGCTTCTTGTACTTTCGCCCTTTGTTGTTTTTACATGTGCCAGGATGCTAAAGCCTGACGCCAAAACCCCCACTTTGGAGGACCTGCACTTTCAGCCAAAACGCCCACTCTGGATCAGACGCTGCTTGATTCTATACAAACCCTAAAATCCGGGGTCGCCACTTCCGCGATCCACGCCGTACCGAAGGTCTCCCTCTCCGCCGTGACTGCCGTTGTGGTCTTCATCCGTAACCCTAGACAAGGGACCCTAAGCAGGTACTACCCTAAGCAAGGGACCGGGTCAGGAAACACCTGGAATCTGTAGGGACAGGGAATGATTCATCCTGATAGGACTATTCAAGGAATTCCAATGAGTTCCTACCCACTACCCATAATGGAATTACATTTCCTTAATTCCGGGTGTTACAGTTATACTTATGACGGTTAACAGAGCTGACGGTTAATCGAGGTTCCACTACAATGTTTTTTTTAAGCGATTTGCGGATTGGAAGTCGAAAAGTCAAACAGCAGTTAAAAATATAATTTTCATTACAATCAGTTGTGACTTAACCCCATATAAACACAATATTTAAATAAAAAATATTTGTGTTATTTTAGTTTTTTTATTTATTTTATTTTTAAAAGTTACTGTAGAGA
Source organism: Diabrotica balteata (assembly GCA_918026665.1). Classification (NCBI taxonomy): domain Eukaryota; kingdom Metazoa; phylum Arthropoda; class Insecta; order Coleoptera; family Chrysomelidae; genus Diabrotica; species Diabrotica balteata. The sequence continues at coordinate 173,518,833 of OU898277.1, read as the reverse complement.
TCCGCAGCTAGTATGTTACGCCACTGTGTATATCAGCGCCGCGTGTAAACACTGAGCGTCTATATCGTTGGTAACAGCCACGCCCACGAAACTTGTTGGAATTGGTTGGGTCGCATACGGAATTGACCTCATGGATAAGAGAGAACGACAACTCTATATCGCGTTTAGACAAAGATGAGCTTATGCGATATTTTTCATTGAAAGGAACGAACCAGAATTCCCTGCTATATATGAAATAGGAGCATCAACCCTAGTCGAAGTTGTTCCAAAAGAAGTTCTAAATAGTTAGATCTTATTAGACGGCATTGTTATGTTTTGTGGTGTATTTTCATCATTATTACGTTCTGTATTTATTGTGTCTTGTGTCCTTGTGTCTATTGATTAAAAATGAGTGTAGTGCAAAATATTATATTTCTAAAAAACGCCGGAAAATTGACATACGAGGAGCTTCTACATTTTAAAACGGGAGGACGTCCAAAACCAAAAATGACAATTAAACAAACTTCGTTAGACAAAAATAGAGAAGTGAATCGTTATTTTAGTAATTCGATGTACGATATAGCTGAATGGATTTGTGGGTGTGAAGAACGAAATGCATTTTTTTGTTTTCCTTGTCTGCTATTCGGTGATGATTATTTATGGAGCAAAACTGGCGTAATTGACTTGAAACATTTGAAAATAAAAACACAGAAGCATTCGCTTTTGTCAGATCACATAAATAGTTGTTTTAGTTTAGCAATGTTGGGCTCAGTTGTCATCAAATTGCTATCAGATAGTGAGTACAATCAAGGATTCAACATATACAATGAAAACGTTTCAAAAAACAGATTTGTTTTAAATAAAATAATAAACTGTATGGTATTTTGTGGTGCCTTTGAACTTGCCCTCATTAGGAGTGATAATAATATTACAGAAACTTCAGACAGTCAGGGAATACTTCAAGGTTTAGTAAATTTTGTATCTGAACTAGATGTAATTTTTAAAGAAAATTTTAAAAATAGCTCAATTTTTGAAGATTCTTCAAATGTTATTAAAAATGAACTTTTGAAGTCGATATTGACTGTTGTTCATGATGAAATTAGGTCTGAAATTCTTCAGGCTGAGTTCGTTGCCATACAAGCAGATACAATAATTGGTAGTAACAATATGACAGCAATTATTTTTCGGTACGTCAAAGACGGTGTTATATGCGAGCGATTTTGGAAATGTATTGAGTCTGGCGGAACTGCTCCGCAAGATCGATCAGAACTGATTTTACGAGAATTAGAAGACATAATTATTGATAAGCATCGAGAAAAGTTAGTAGGCCAGAGTTATGATGCCGCATCTGTTACGAGCGGTGGAATGGGCGGTGTCCACGCCAAAATTAAACAATTTTACCCTTCTGCTCATTTTATACATTCTTACGCCCATCAACTACATTTAATATTGCAAAAAGCAGCAAGTCAGGATAAAACCATCAAAGTATTTTTCGCCAATTTATACAGTTTTTCTTCATTTTTCGGAAAATCCCAAGAAAGGACGACTATTTTAGATGAAATTATTAAAGTCCGATTTGTACAAGGAGTACCAACATGCTGGGATTTTAACACCAAAGTCCTAGAGACGGTTTATACTTACAAAAACGAATTAATAGAATGCATAGAAAAAATTATCGACAGTGAAACAAACTACAGTTCCATAAATCAAGCTATAAGTTTGAGGAATTACTTAGACGATGAGATTTTTTTGTATTGGTTAAATTTTTTTCGTGCAGTAATGGCACATTGTGATGTTTTATTTGATCTACTGCAAAAACGCGACATCGACATAATAACATTAGATAGATGTATGATGGATTTTAGGAGTAAAATACAGGCAATAAAATGTAATATTATGACCAGTTTTACTTTTAAGCCGGGAGAAGTGACCGAGCACTCCTCAAAACGAAGAAAAATCGAAGATTCAACACGCCGAATTTCACTTGAAGTTTGTAACATAATTATTTGCGAAATCGAATACAGATTTGGACGCAGTAATTATTTAATAATATCCCAATTATTTTACTCCGATAAATTTATTAACTACAGAGAAAATTTTCCTGAAAATATTTTTAAGTTAGTCAAAACGGAATATCCTCTTATAAATTATGTAAAACTTAAAACGGAGTTGGAAGTTATGTATAGCAGACAAGATTTTACCAACTGTGAAGGTGCAAATGCGTATCTACAGTTTTTTATTAATCAAAATTTGTGTGATACTTTTTCCGAAAGCGTCAAACTTTTAAAGATTTTGTGTACTATTCCTATGACGACAATCGAAACCGGCCGTTATTTTTCGACATCTCAAAGAATAAGAACGTTTTTCAGAAACACTTTGAGTCAAGAACGAATGTGTGCTTGGGCCATGCTAAGCATAGAAAAACACTTAATAAAAAACATTAAAGACTTCAACGAGAAAGTTATCGATCATTTAGCATCCCAAAACTCCAGTGAGATCGACCTGGTGTACAAAACTCGCTAATGTAAGTAAGCTTTTTTTATTAACTACGATAATTCGAAAATCGTCATTAAAATGGGCTATGCATTTAAAATTTCTTTGGTTATAGTCGATATTGTGAGGCCGCTCCCGTAGGAAAAATGTTTCTGATTCGTTTTCTTTAGAGATTCTTGTTCAAAAATATCCCATTTAAATTTTAACAAATCTGAAGGGTGCTGGGCGAAATTTTTGGGCAGATATTGTTTGAATAATTTTTTAAACAAATTTCAAAAATCACCTTGTTTGCTCCGGAAAACATTTTTAGGTTTTTTGTTATCATTCTAAACTTGTCAACTCTTGTTATTTTCTTGTCATTTTCTTTCTAAAGTTAACGGTTTTCGAGTTATAAGCGATTTTTTTTTATTGAGTTAATGCGTCGACAACTAATGGTCATTAGCATGGTACATGGTACATGTGTGTGTGTGTGTCTGTAGAGTAATTGTCTTGATACTTAGCAAAGTGGACGTCATTGTCTTTGCTAAGAGACGCTAATTGTATCGGAATGTCTGCGGTCCCTCCGGTGAGTACCGATCGCACAAGAATAGAAATTATTTTCATTCATTAATTTTTAATAAACGAAAATTTCTCCACCCAGGTGAAATTCGAACTCACACCTTTAGGTTCAAAGTTAGGCGCTCTTACCACTGAGCCACAGAGGGAGTTTATGCGATTTAAAATCTGAAAAATGTGAAAATACGCATTGTTGAGGTTTAAAAACTAAATAGTACACACTAAATTTTAAAATTAACTATGTTCTGTTACGAAATTTTAATAAATATCTTTGATGACTTTATTCAGTGAACAGCAGTGGTGTCATGGTGCCGGAACGCTGTTCCGGCACTGGTTAAAAAAAGAAAAGAAAATAAACAGAAAATTTAGGTTTTGTAAATAAAACACAGACCATAGAAAACATTCTGTATATTTCGATAAAGTATAACGATTCACTCCGCCCTCCGGGTAAATCGTTGTAGGCCTACTACTGCCTAGTACACGAAAACCAGAGTGTACGGCCACGGGCGAAAACTAGACTGTACTTCTAAGAAACTCTCTCATCCCACTTCGTCTGAACACCGCCGCCCGCCACATTGTATTTGTGCATAGTTTACTCAAACAAATCATAGTAATTCGCGTATGTTATGCCAAGTTTGGTGTTTATTTTAAATAAACGCATTAGGCGATACATGTTAACAAATATAGTAGGTGTACTTTATACAACTTTTATTCAAGTGTGATAAGTGTAATATCGGACAATTTTCAATTAAAGGTGACTAATCTACAAATTGAACTAAACGGTAGCGGCAACCATGAAAAATTTCATTAGTAAATTCTTACCGGGGTCATTTTTATTGTGTATGCTTCGCCCATGTAAATATGTAAATTTGTAACCCATCTAAGATAAATTTGCCCCCGTAACAATATAAATTGATGCGATTCACGAGTGTATAGTGAGACAAGTTCATAGAATAGTTTGCAACATCGGTAAAATTATCAATATTTTGCTGGTCTATATATATTTACGTTTTTAGAAAGAATGTTAATTAGAGAAATATGATATCTTAGTTTATTGAAGTTTATGAAATATGATATCTTCCAGATTTTACACATATGTTCATAGGCGTAGTATATTATTGGAAATATATTTATTAAATATACTTTATTATTAACTTTAAAATAGTTTTGAGGTAAGTAAAGTCAATTTGAGGCCAGTTTATTCTTTATATAGTATTAAACCCTTAACGGCCGCTCAATATACAAAGAGAAATTTGACAAATAATTTATTAGATTGGGTTAAAAACACAAATTAGGAATAAATTACAACCAACAAGATTTTTTTTCTCATTTGTAAGGAAAACAGTACAATTTTTAATAAAGGAACATATTGTATCTTAAACGTAAATTAAATTTTAAGGTAAAAATTTTCGAAATATTCGGGGTGTAGATGCATTCTACACTTTTTACCTAAATAAATAGTATTACTTTTGTACATCCTACATTTTTGCACTATCGTCTGTTTTTATAATGTGGCCAATATTGTCGAATCTGGTTTCATCTGGTAAAGCAAATTTAGATTGACGCCCATGTACAGACACTGATGTAGCGGTTTCTTCACTATTATAAATTAAAATTATAAATCTATGTCCGCTCATGCTTTCTCTTATAATATGCACTTCTTTATTCTCATCCTTTGACCAATGCATATCAACTTGAAGCAGAGTGTAAACCAGATAATATACATATGCTAATAATTTTTTTTAAATATAGGTTACTCATTTCAAAATTGTGATGGTTATTCTCAATTACTTTTTTATCAAAAAGAGTGAAAAAACTTCAATATATGACTTGCCTACATGGTTGGCTTTTATATTGTCTAAATATCAATAAGACTGATGTTGAATTACTACTGTGCACGAAAGAATATCTGTTATTACAACTTGAGATAAATTTGGATTTACTATTTTTGCCTGTTTTTTTTTTGGACGTTTTATCTGTGGTTCAGAGGAATATCATAATCAGAATCGTTAGAATTTCCAATCACTTGTATGTCATATGTACCTGCAACATCCGATTTTATTGATTCTTCGCAAATAATATTATCATCAATTTCTTCAAGGAATACAATAATATACCAGTAAACGAATGGGAAAGATACCCGACGGAACTGTTTAAAGCAAAGGAAAAAATAATCAACACAATAACGTACCTGAACTAAGAGACCAAATAGAAATCAGTTTTCACGAAGTAGAAATAGCCATAAATTCACTCAAAAATAGAAAGTCACCAGGACCAGACGGAATAACCAACGAGCTCCTAAAATACGTTTGAAAAAGTTTAACCCTAGAGATGACAAAATTATACAAAAATTGATATTGCCCTTCAAGATACCAGACGCATGGAGAAACAGCATAATGATACCAATGGTCAAGAAAGGAGATAAAGAAGACCCCAACAATTATAGAGGTATAAATCTACTGAACACCGCACTTAAGCTTACCACAAAAGTCCTAACCAACAAAATAAATAAACTAACAACTTTATCAGATGAACAACAAGGATTCAGATCCGGATGATCCTGCGTAGACGCCGTATTTGTACTAAGACAAATCACAGAAAAAGCCATCATATCTATGTTTTGTAGACCTGATAAAGGCTTTCGATCGCGTCCAAGTCGAAGACGTCTTACACCTAATGTATAAAAGGAACATACCAATCAATATTATACAAACCATTGAAAGCATCTACCTCCATAATCGAATACAGGCAAAGATAAATGAAAAAGTAACACAGTGTATACCAGTACAAAGCGAAGTCAGACAGGGTGACTCGTTAAGCCCACTTCTCTTTATTATATTAATGGAAGAAAGAATACAAGCAGTACGTAAAAGTCAAGGCTACAGAATTGGGAACCAAGAAATCCAAATACTATGTTATGCAGATGACGCCGCATTAATCGCCGAGACAGAAGACGAGCTCTAAAGATTAACACATATCTTCAATACAACAGCTAAGAAATACAATATGATAATATCAGCGAACAAAATACAAATGTATAACATTTAAATGCCCACTACGGTGTAAAATCGAAATTGATGGGAAAATAATAAAGCCGGAAGCAAGGGTTAGATATCTGGGAATAGATATAGTTAGTTACGGAGATGTTGAACAAAAAGTACGACAGCAAAGCTTAAAAGCAAGTAAAGCGGCGGTATCTCTTAATGACACAATCTGGAAGAACAAATACCTAAGACAAGACACAAAAACAAGAATCTATAAAGCAGGAATTAGACCTATATTAACGTACACGGCTGAGAAGAGACCTGACACATCTAAAACGAGACGACTGCTAGAAACAACAGAGATGAAAATACTCCGACGAATATCAAGGAGAAGTCTGTTGGATAGAGAGAGAAGCAAAAACATAAGAAGAGCATGCAATATAGAAGACATAAATGGATGGGTGACAAAACGAAAACAAAAGTGGAACAAACACATCAGTAGAATGGCGGAGGATAGAATAGTACGAATAGCATGAGATAAGCCACCAAATGGACGAAGAAGTATTGGCAGACCAAGAAAAAGATAGTGCGACAATTAACAATTTAGGAAGCTAATATTAAAGAAGAAACAGGCTTTAAAGCCTACAAACTAGAAGGAAGAAGAAGATCAAACCCCATTAAGTGGCATTTTCACAATCTGAGTCTTCTTCTAACAAAGCTATTAACTCTTTGGTAGTTAGTGCCATCTTCATTTCATATTTCGAGAATTTACTGAAATAAACAAATGCACTGCTATATAAACGCATTCATATGATAATAGTTTAGCTTACTTCATTTTAATTTATATGAACTTCATAATATATTTTCATATTTATATAAACAAATAAGCACAAGCAAACTTTTAAATTAAGTTAAAAATAAACAAATTTAACGTTTACAGCACACAGCAATTCTATAAATGGAGAATGATGTGTAATGATGTGTAATTAAAATTGCAGATTGTTTTTAGTCTAATGAAAAAAAAATTAGTTTCCAAAGTTTTCTGTTTTTTGAAGTTCTGTATTAGATACTCTCTAATAAGAATAACAATTTATTTTATTTTGTTAGACAACTATAAGATACCTGTTAAAAGAGACATGATAATTTAATAATTAAATCGGTCTTAGATTTAATTTTTACGCAATTACTTATGTGTTTAAATAAATAATTAAATTTTTTTTTGGTACGCCTCTGCAAAATTGATAATTTCAATACGATTTCGTTAAAAAGTTATCGTTAATGGCTTCGTTAAGTACGATGTTGCCAAGTAATCACCTTCAATTAAAAATTGTTTTAGTATAGTGGAAAATACTGCAATGGAATCTCAGAGGAAGAAGCAAAAAACTAATGTCATTTTTCGAAGTAGGGAAAAAAGAACCAACTTCTGTTTCTTCTTCATCATCAGCTAGAGATGAGGAAAGTAGAGATAATTTAGCCGGAGAGTCTAATTCAATTGAACGTGGTCTTAAACTCGAGGAGTCTGATAGACTTAGTCTGCAATGCACACTTGATCTGCAGCCATGGTCACTGAATTAATATGGCCATCTATTTGGAACCAAGAAATGTGGGAGCAAAAAAAGAAGCTTTTCCTTGGATTGATTATAAGGAAGGAAACTTGGCTGTAGTATATGTAAATACGTGTCGCACTTGGGTGTTAATAAGACAGAGCGCTCAAGCATTTCAAAAGAATTGCGTTCTTACTAAGTTACTTTGAATGGTAAAACTAAGGCTGCCCAACTCACATCGCTGAGAAAAAAAATTCGACCATAAAACATCCTCTAGTCATAAGGCAACCAAAAAGATTGTTGAAGTAAGCAAATCCCAAACTGTTGAAAAAGTCACAGATGCCATGAATGTTTCGCACCTCTAAACAACAAAAGATGTTTTCAAAACTGCTTACTATCTAGCCAAGAGCAATAGGCCTTACTTCTTTGACCTGTTAGAATTGCAAAGAATAAACAATGTTGATATTGGAATCGGACTACACTCTAGAAATACTGCTGCAGAAATAATTGATCTCGTTTTAAGTGAAATGAAAACAAAAGTTATCAAGTCAATTTTAAACATTTCGGGGAAAATATTAGTTATTCTAGATGAGTCAACAGCTGTAGGTTCAAAATCTAAACTAATAGTGTATTTAAAATGTTAGTTCAGCAAAGAGCAGAATGCTCATTTTTTTGTTCTTAGAGTTGATTGAACTGAGCAGTCAAACATCTCAGGTAATTGTTGAAAGTTTGCTAAACTGCTTGAAAATGAGCGGATTTGATTATGATTACTTGAAAGAAAATTTTGTTTCATTTGCAAGTGACGGTGCCAGCGTCATGGGTAAAAAATCAGGTGTAGCTGAAAGATTGCTTGAGATGTATCCAGATATTATTGTTTGGCATTACATGAATCATAGACTAGAGCTAGCTTAAGTGATACAGTTGATGAAGTTCGGACCGTAAATCATTTTCAAATATTTATGGATTAAGTATACTCCATTTACGAATAACCGAAAAACTAGCGTGAACTCTCCGAGTGTGCCTCAAAGCTGGAACAACAACTCCAAAAAATTGGAAAAGTTTTAGGGACTCGGTTGCAAGTTCTCAACGTGCAGTTTTGGCTGTGTGGTATGATTACTCTGCCATTTACAACCACTTTAAAAACGCAAAGACAGACCAGAACAGAAGTTCTACTGAAAGATCTATGTACTGTGGCCTATCAAGGCAATTTTCATCATTACAGTTTCTGTTAAATTTAGCCGTTGTGTACTATGACATTTTGGCTGAACTTTCGATGCTTTCAGAGGCTTTGCAAAACAGGGATACTACTGTTGTTTATGCTGATAAATTTATCAGAAGAAGCATTGGATTTTTTGAAACTCTGATAGAAAAGCCTGGAACTAAGAGCCTTGAGGCTTACATTGCTGAGAATGATGCTAATTTTAACAATGTCCCCATTACAAACAATCCAAAAATTGCGACCATTAATCACAAAAAACTGATAACAAGTGTAATAAACAACTAAACTAGAAGAATGTTTACTACTAAATCAAGTCATAAGTCAACATCAAGCGCCTCTTCAAACTGTATACAACAATATGATTCTCTTCTATCTGATTTAAAAGTACTGGAAACTGATCAGTACCCAACTGACAAATCAGTACGATATGGGGAAGAAGAAATTCAAAATCTCTGCAAAATGTTCAATCTTAACTAAACCAAAATAACAATATGCTTTCGAGATTTTATCGAGGCCAATTCACCTTCAAAAGTATCAAAGATCTAATATCATTTGCACTAAACTGATTCCATGTAGTTCATCAGAATGTGAACGAAGTTTTAGTCTCATGAAATAAATAATAACTGATTTGCGAACTAGACTCTTAACCAGACATGTTTCAAGCCTTAAAACAACATTGACCAAGTATAAACGAGTGGAATGTGGAACCCTATGTCAACACCTGGTTGAGGAGACATCGCACAGCAGACGACACTAGGGCATGCACTGCAAAACCTTCTCCGGAAGAAGAAAATCCATTTGTTCAGTTTTTGTAGATTGATTAACTTTTAAACTCAATTTCTTGAAGTTAAAGTAAATTAATATGTTTAGATATTGTAATTTTGATTGAATGTGAAAAACTTTCCACAGCCTATAACACCACCTTTCATTCCTATGTTATATTATCATGTAAATAATAAAACTGGTTTATTATAATTGTGTGGTTTAATTTTCCAATAAATGGTTACGTTTGTGTCTCCAAAATATTTAAATTGGGCTATGTATTTTCACAATTAAAATAAAATAAAAATCAAAAATTCTAGAATTTAAATATTTTTGAATTAAGCAAATTTTAAAATATGCAGACGTAACGGAAAGTGCGTTTCGGCACTGCTAATTTTGATATGACACCACTGGTGATGGTGAACAGTGTATAAAAGTCGTATTGAGAGTTTATTTAAAAAAATTAAATCCCCTTCTATTAACCCACGTGCAGCCAATGTATGTAGAATTTTCTGTTACAATATTTAAACCATACCTTTTGCTATAAATAGTGATCTCATACTTGGACTATCACAAATCACCTAACTAAACACTATTCCTAACCTAACTTATCACGATTCGATTCCTAATAATTTAATATGAGTTATTTAATAATATCATCGCCAGACTGCCGATCCCGATAGTGCCGATGCTAGCCGTAATTTCTTTTAAACCATTCATATTCATTCAGTTGAAAACCGCCAAACTTCTGTTTCCAGTTCGCGCCATTTGATGTATAAAAATAAATTTTTTATCGCATTCTTACATTACATATCAGTGTGTTGACCTTCCGCAATGTTTGTGTACGAAATGTTTCAATGTTTGTCTCGACTCGACAAAAATGACGAAAGCTGTTACCAGGAGAATGCACAATGTTCTTCTTGGTGTTTTGAAAATTTTTAACAGTAAAATAGAACATTGTAATCAGTTCGGTCCTGACAGGTATACTAATTAGTGCGAATTTGTCAGCTCCAAACAAAAACAGTTATTTCAGATAGTAGTTATTGATTAAAATTTTTTTATTTTATCAATATAAGTGTATAAAAGTGCGTTCTCATCCATCCTCTAAGTACTCTCTAAAATTATATAAAACAGAGTCATTTCACAGGAATTTACTGTATTTATTTAGCATAAGTCGGCTTGATATAAAAACTCTAAACAAGTTTATTCGTTATCTATAACTACATGATAAAATTGCCTGTCCTAAAACAGGTCCGTATTTCAGATCTAAATTAAATTTAAATTATAAAGAAAAGATGCTAAACCCAACTGACAGGACTTCTGACTACAGAGGCTCCCAAAAGGAAAATAATACTAAAACTTATTCTTCTGCTGTGATTGAACAACAATTCCCTACCAAAGATCAAGCTATTGTATTCCCAGCCATGGAAAACCTAAAACTTCAAGATTACCTGATTCCGTTAGGAATGTTGATCGAGCCCAAAAATATTCTATTTTCTTCACGGCTTTCTAACAACAGAGTGTGTATGTACATAGCAAACAAAAACATTGTTGAACATTTTATGAATAATCATGGAGGTTTTATAGAAATTAATAACCAACAAGTCCAAGCACGCAAACTAGTCACTCCGGCAGAAAGACTAATTCTGTCAAACGTTTGTCCCACCATTCCGCATGCTTTACTAACTCAAGAAATTGAAAAATTGGGCCTTAAAACCATGTCTCCCATGTCATTTCTCAAGATAAGTGCCGGTTTGCCGGAATTCAGCCACGTTTATAGTTTTAGACGACAAATTTTTATTTCACCACCACTTGATTCAATACCCGAATCCATATTAATAAATTATGATAACACTAACTATAGGATTTTTTTGTCACAAGATTCCTTGGTATGTTTTTCATGTAAAAGGCAAGGCCATACCGCAGCAAATTGTAAAATAACCCAAGAATCAGTTTCTGAAAATTATAACCAAAACCTTCACTCCCAGATATCTTCGCAATCCACACCTAATCAAATACTTCCAACTAACCCCTCAAAAACTCAAACCTCACAACCAATCATCAATATAGATACAACCCAGCCTACACAAAATAGCTCAAAACGCAGTTTAGACGAAATAGTCACACCTCCTCCAGCGCAAGACGCTGATTCAGAAAACCCAAGTCTAGACCCGTTTGTTAAACCAAATGATGCTCCATCCAAAAAACCAAAGAAAAGTAAGGAAAAGACGCCAACTCACATACTCATGGAACCGGCCAAGGCATTCATCTCAGAGCAAAACCCTCCATTTATTCTCGATTTTAATCAAATATCCTATCTATTTGAAAATGTTTATGGTGCACAGGATCCAGTCAGCGTCATAAAAAACTACACTAACGATTTAGAAGCTTTAGTGAAAATGTTAACAGCAATATACCCTTATTTCAAACAAAGATCCATTAAATCTAGATGTACAAAAATAAAAAAGAAACTACTGATACATTTACAGATGACCTACTCGGATAGTGAGACATCAGAGACTGAAAGTGAGTTATCTCAGGAATCGAGACATAAACTTCTGTAACAATCCCAAGTTTAAATTTTTATTTATTATACACGGGCTTCTCTTCAATTTTGCAATGGAACATCAACGGTTTTTACAATAACCTTCCGATGCTTCAAATAATTCTGGCTAGATACAATCCAGATATAATTTGTCTTCAGGAAACTAATTTCAAAAATGAAAAAACACAAGCTTTAAAACAATTTAAAAGTTACTGCAAAAAACTATTTTTGCAAAAAGCTATTTTTGTAAAAAAGTCAATTGAATCCACTGTAATTTCTCTCCAAACTAATCTAGAAGCAATTTGCATTAAACTTAACTCAAGTCCAAATATCTACGTTTGTAACTTATACCTACCTTCATCAACGCAAGTCGACTCAGAAGCATTAACGGAGCTGTTACAACAAATACCCCAACCCAGACTTATTTTGGGCGATTTTAATGCCCACAACTTTTTATGGGGCTCTTCTACTATAAACGCTAGGGGAAGACTACTAGAAGAGATATTTGAACAGTCCAACCTTTCAGTCTTAAACGACGGCAGACCCACTAGATTCAATATACAAAACGGTGAATCTTCATTTATAGACCTTACGATATGCGAACCAGGTCTGACCCCACAGCTCACCTGGGATAGGCTCGACTTCCTATACAACAGTGATCACTATCCACTCTTGATTCATAATAACAAGAACCAATGTGGACAGTCTTTTACTCCAAAATGGAATTTAAAAAACCCTAACTGGAATCATTTTTCAAATTTAATCGATAGCAGTATAACCATGCTTAAAAGTACCTCAAATATAGACGAGACACTGAAGAACCTTGTTACCATTATCACAAACGCAGCAGAAAAAGCAATAGGAAAGACTACATGTATAAAACAACGCAATCCTGTCCCATGGTGGAATCACGAATGCAAAGCAGCAGTTGAATCTAGCAAAAGAGCTTTTAACCAATACAAGCGCTACAAAACTGTTGAGAATAAAATTGAATACAGAAAACAACGTGCTATAGCCAAAAAGACAACTAGAAATGCCAAACGCCAGTCATGGACTCAATATGTATCAACGTTAAATGCAAACACTCCCATGACTGAAGTATGGAACAAAGTCCGAAGAATATCCGGATTGAATAGTAATCAGAATATCAAAAGCCTCGAAGTAAATGGAAAGGCAGTTACTAGTAATACTGAGATTGCCAAAATCCTTGCTAACACATACAAAAACCGATCCAGTAATATTAATTATAAAAAATCTTTCATTAAATACAAACAGCAAGAAGAAAATAAGAAAATTAGCGTTATACCTAATACAGATAAACCGTTAAATTTACCCATTTCTGAATTAGAGTATACAGAAGCATTATCAAATCTCAAAGAAACTAACGCTGGCCCGGACGATATTCCTAGTATTTTTATCAAACACCTTCCAGATAGCGCTCACAAACAACTTCTAAATCTGTTTAATATTATTTGGCTACAGCACAAATTTCCTGAAAAATGGCGTGAATCCACAGTTATACCTATACAAAAACCTAATAGTATTAAAACAAGTTCCGAGTCATACCGACCGATAGCTTTAACATGCGCCATGTGTAAGTTACTAGAAAAAATTATTAATAATAGACTAAGATGGTACCTGCAGAGACAAGATTTAATTATTCCAGAACAAAGTGGTTTTAGACAGCAAAGGTCAACCATAGATAATATCATAGATTTGGAAAGTGACATTTCTGAAGCATTCGCACTAAGGAATAAATGTCTAGCGGTTTTCTTTGACATATCAAGAGCTTTCGATACAGCCTGGCACGATTATATATTAAAAAAATTACATCGTTGGAACATTCAGGGTCACTGTTTCTTCTTTATTAAAAACTTTCTTCAAAATAGAGCTTTCAGAGTTAGGACAAACAACACAACATCAGATATAATGTATCCAGAAAATGGCATTCCTCAAGGCTCGGTAATAAGTCCTACGCTCTTTATAGTGGCAATGAATGATATTCTCATAAATCTAAAATCACCTATAAAGGCACGCGTCTACGCGGATGATCTTGTAGTTTTCTGCAAAGGTAAAAATATACAAAACATATTTGATCACACACAGAACTTCATAAAACACTTAGAACTCTGGTCACAAAAAACAGGTTTCTGTTTTTCCACTGAAAAAACTCGTTTCATCCTGTTTTCTAAGAAAAATGTCACAAACATCCCTAACCTAAGACTATGTGATGAGGACCTAAAACGTGTAACGTCAATAAAATTCTTGGGCATGACATTTGAAGAAAATCTAAGCTGGAAACTTCATATAACAAATTTGATCTTATCTTGTCATAAGCGATTAAATCTTCTTAATACTCTGGCCAATAAAGAATGGGGTGCGGATCGCCAAACACTTTTAATGTTATACAGAACATTAATCAGATCAAAATTAGATTATGGATCTACTGTGTATTCTACAGCCACTAAGACACTGCTAAAAAAACTTGACAGTTATCACAACCTATGTTTACGTATAATATCTGGAGCTTTTCGCACAACACCAATCGAAAGTATTTATTGTGAAGTTGGTGAACCGTCCTTAGAAGACAGAAGACTTTATTTAAGTGTAGCATATGCCGCAAAAATCAGGTCTAACCCAAAAAACCCTACCATTAACAATTGTTTTACAGAAAAGTTTCCAAATCTCTTCATAAATAAGCCAAGAACTGCCAAACCTTTCTACGCAAGGATTAGAAGCTATTTAGATCAATTAAACTACACGTTCCCAGAATGCTTTTCTTCCCAATTGTCCTCAATTCCTCCATGGCAAATAAAGAATCCTCAGTGCCTAACCCGCCTCATTTTTTTCGACAAACATTCAACAAACCCACAGTTATTCAAATCCGCCTTCAACGATATGCTTCACAACTACAAGGACTATACACATATATACACAGATGCATCTAAATCAAATGAAGGTACTGGTGCTGCAATCATAACCCCAACATCGACAAATAAATATAAACTCCCTTCAGAGTACTCCATTTACTCCGCTGAACTGTATGCTCTATACCAGGCTACCCTTGCTGTCAATGCATCCAATAACACCAATTATATCATAATCACAGACTCTCTAAGTTCAGTCCAGTCAATCCAATATGTCTACCCAACTAATCCTTTAGTCATCAAGATAAAAGAAGAAATCCACACCGCTCAACTGAATGGAAAAAATATTATATTTTTTTGGATACCATCCCATATTGGAATTCCAGGAAATGAAGAGGCAGACAACGCTACAAAAGAAGCTGCAAGTAGTGATAGTGCGGAATGTACTAAGACAAGACTACTAGACAAGAATGTACTAGTGCGGAATGTACTAAGAAAGCAACGGTTAAATTTAAAGTGCGATATATGTGGAATGAAAAGTGGAAAGTGTCATCGGCAAAGCTACGCGATGTAAAAAAATCGATTAAACCCTGGCCCACATTACCAATAAGTCGAAGAGACCAGGTAATATTAACGCGACTTCGACTGGGTCATACGCGACTAACGAATAGCTACGTGTTCTCTAACAAACAAGAACCAAGATGTGACAACTGTGATGAAAAAATATCAGTCAAACATATATTGGAAAAATGTCCAGCATTAACGCCAAAGCGCATATTGTACAGTATACCCAAGAAACTAAGTGACATTTTAGGTTTACAGTGCAATATTTCAAACATAAAAAGTTTCTTAACCTCACTTAATATTTTAACTGCTATATAAACTAATATTATAAATGTAATAAAAATTATTGTTCGCTAATAGCCAATTTGGCTGATGCGATTTTGTTAATAAAAAAAAAAGAACATTGTAACATTTATCTAAAAAATACGCAAGGCATAATGAAAATAAACTTTTATGAGACTGACATTGTTCACATTGTCACCTTGTTGGCAAGTATTAGTGACAATTTGTTTTAAATAATTTGTGAGAATAAACTAAAATTAATAATCATTATATTTTCTTTACTTTTTATTAAACACAACCCTATTTTGGCATTCTTAAGCATCTCCTGTTCTTTTAGCAATGTTTGTCTTGAACAATAGTAACTGATAATCTGTATGCTCTTTTTAAATTACTGATTCCTTATTTTTTTTTTCTTTTTTTGCCATTTTTAAGAAAAAGTATTAACAATAATTGAATAGCGTTACAACTAAATTTTGTATAAATAGTTTTATTGCTTTTAGATATTGTATAATCACTTTGGCACCGCATTTTAAGAATAGTTCTCTCAAATTCTCCGGGATTCTGAATTTACATCTTTCCGCACTGTGTAACGGGCACTCCACTAATAAGTGTTTTACTATTAGCGGTGTCACCTCGGGGTAAATGGAAAGGGTCTAAATCACCTTCTGTACCACCGTGTGCTCTGTAGAGGGCTTCGGAAACGTCGACGAAAGCACCTCTACCCAAGTCTATTTACAGGGTATAGACTTGTGAATATTTTAATCTGATGAGCTCGTCTTGAAAAAGACGAGCTATTTCTTACATGACATACGAAGTTGTCGAAATAGGCATCAGGTTCTCGGCTTCGGTGACTTGCCTTGACAAAGGCAAGATATTTCTTACATGACTAAATAGTAGTCGAAATAAAACACCAAATATTGTTGAAATAAAATACTCAGCCACAGAGTATAGGAAAGCTAAAAACAAGAAAAGCAGAACCCCGAGAGCACTAAGCTCTCGGAGAGCCCGTGAAGGACTGACTTGATTGAAGCAATTTGATTGAACCCAGCCTATGAGAAATGTTCACCCAGGTAGTACGATCGGGTGTAACAATTCATTGGAGCAAGGTGTTTTAATTCGTGTTTAAAAACAGGAATCACCCCACCGTGCTCCAATGCTCTAGACCATCCCTTTCCCCCCTATAGCAATCTGATTCGCTATAGAGGCACAACAATCAGCCAAGTGCTCTTCATGTGGAGGTCCTGGGTAATTGAACCCCAACATGGTTTCCTAACCATATGTGAAAACTCAGGACAGCGCATCTCCGCTTTATTCCTGTTTATCTTAATGTGACTTGATTGACCTGAAAATCGCCTATTTTTATACTTTCTGAAGTAGCGATTACGGATTTCCAAGTCAGGGAGGGGCCAACGGGAAAAATAAGGGGCGGGGCGATGCGTCTCGAACGTGAACTAGTCGCGTCCGAGAACATCCCCCCTCCTTTGGAGACTCTGTGGCCGGGAAAAAATTTATTAAATATCAAAATTACAATACATGTGAAGTAACACAAGAATAAGTAAAATACCTAAGATGCACGAAATATAGAAGAAAAAATACATGAAAATGTAAGTAAAAGTAAAAAAAATGTCTTTGAGCAAACTCACTACACAGCACTGATAGGGAGGTCGGTGGTGTTGACGGCATCTCCGGCTCCTACAGGTCCATCCTCGATCGGTGTGCCAACTCCTTCGACGGGTTCGTCTTCTTCTTGGTCGTCCGGGTCCCATCCGCCATATCCAGGGGTTTCGTAGAGTTCCAGGGTGCCTAAGCCTACGTGGTCGTCCAACCACTTTCGGTAGGGGGGCGATGACTGGGTCTACTTCTGGACTTCCATTGGCATCAGGGGCTTCTGACTCAGAAGAAGTTTGGCTTGTCAAAGGTGCCTGCACGTCGAAGGCATCCAGTCTGCAGAAGGCCTCGATGTCGGAGTGTTAGAGTATAGCTTTCTGACACTCCGTGGTTCTCCCCGTTCTTCTCTTGACTTCAACCCATGTTGAAGTCAATGGTTGTAGCCTTCTGCTGTGAGTCGAGCTGGGTCGTGGGTGCGGATTTTAACCACGTTGTCGGGCGCCATGTCACCTCGGGTAAATGGAAAGGGTCTAAATCACCTTCTGTACCACCGTGTGCTCTGTAGTGGGCTTCGGAAACGTCGACGAAAGCACCTCTACCCAAGTCTATTTACAGGGTAAATCAAGTTTTGGTATTTCAGGGTTTGGTAAATCAAGTTTGCTCTTGTGGAATTTCTCTTTGAAGGAATGTTTTCAGTCTCTTATTGATTATATGTAGCATTATCTTGCTGGCATGGGATATAAGAGAGATAGTTCTATAATTGTCGCATTTATGGAAGCTGCCTTTTTTATGTATGGTCGTTATTGTAGATTTTGTCCAGTCTTCAGGCCATTGTTTGGAATACCATATTTGGTTACAGAGTAGATGAACGCTGGTTTCTTCTGTGGCTTTAAGCATTTCTGCTGTTATCATATCTGGACCTGGTGCTTTGTTATATTTGAGCTTGTTGATAGCCTGTCTTACTTCATTTTCGAGTATATCAGGTTTATATATATATATATATATATATATATATATATATATACAGTGGCTGTCTCAAGGGGGGGGCAATCGCCCCCCCCCAGAAACCTTAATTTTCTGAAAAATTGAGAAGTTAATATACATATTAATCAGAAGTGTGAGATCGAACTAATGCATTGCTATTATTGGACAAAATAAGCTAACAGTGTGAAAACGTCCGTAGACAGATTATTTTAATAGCCTACGGTTAGTTTTAATATAACGTAACAAACAAGCGTTTACCTAGAAATTCTCAGCGGTTGTCCCGAAACAGGAGCGCGTGCGCCAAAACCATTTGCAATTTTAAACCTCGACAATTTGTCGACAATCTTCTTCAGTCAGACGTTGCTTGCTAGCCTTGCTAGTTGCTACGCTACATATTCAATATTTTATTACTTATAACTTAATAAAACTATTACAATGTATAATGTGAACCTCCTTTTTTTCATTCTAATAGACTAATTTGTATTGTATATTTATTGTAAATTTTAACATTTTAAAAGGTAAAATGTGTTTTGAGCTCTTTCAATTCAAGCGTAAAACTAACATTGTCAGACCAAACCTCTGAAGTTTGACGTTTGTTCGTGATAACGTAAAATCACCTAAATCGTCAAATGTTTAGAAAGATGAGACTTGCTTCAGAGGCTTGCCATTGAAAAATACTATCACCCACAAACTATTAGACAAACATTTTCTATTAGACTTTGAGTTGTTTTCAATAGTTCTAAATTGGTTTTTGATACAATCACAAGAATACAAAATATATTTTGAATATTTTATTTGTAAGTTAGCCGAACAATATTTACAACAAGCTTTAGAGGCTAGCTTTTTTATTTTTAATTATAGTGTAAAACTGTTTCCACTGATACTAATTGTAATAATAATAAGTGATTTTCCTTTTTCTCCGTTCGTCACCACCACTAAGTGACAGTCAGTCCATATTCGGTCCATCAACTATTCAAATGAATAAAATGCTTTTAAAACTCTCAAAATCTTGCCACATTTTTACAAATTTTCCGGACCCCCTTTCCGAATGGGTTGCTGCACCCCCAGACCCCCCTGTAACAGACCATCGCCCCTCCCAAAATCTGACTCTCAGACCGCCACTGTATATATATATATATATATATATATATATATATATATATATATATATATATATATATATATATATATGTTATGTATATAATATAGGCACCTCTTAACTGAAGATCTGCTTGCCTAAAATAACCGCCTTTTACTTTGTCTTATGCGTGTGATATCTGTGTAGTGGTCTCATCATCAGTATAATTTGAAGTAAAAAGAATAAACACGTGATGCACAGTGACTTGTTATATAACTCCAAAAATAGTGAAATAATTAGGAAAAAATTGACTAACAGAGATGTAAGTACATATAGCATTATTTGAACTATTACATTTATTAACTTATCGATAAATTATGAGTTTAAATCCTGAAATATACTGCTGTATTAGTTATTATTATTATTAATGGAGTTCTTGTTGCTGTTATTATAATTATTTTTTGAAGGAATATTAGAACAATTTTAATTTTATTGCAAATATAAGAATTTTTTTTATTAATATGTTTGAAAAAGAATCGTTTCTTCCCACATTATTTAATTAAAATTGTTTAGCTGAATTATGTGGTGTTAATTTTTTATAAACAAATTATTTATTATTTTTTTTTATTTTCCTTATTATTGTCAATCATTTTCAATGAAATATTAAAACAATTTTAATTTTATTGTAAATATAAGAAATTTTTTTGATTAATATGTTTGAAAACAAAATCTAATTTTTTTATGATATATCTTAATTATATCTTAATTTATTTCATAATTCATATTTAATCTCTGATATTTTTTTCAATGCTACGTCTGGAACATGCTCTGGCGACAATTGTCAAAACTGTCCTGCAATAGACGAAGAGGTGGAGTTAGAACACGACGAGAATGACGTTTCAGACAACGAATAATTTGATATATTGTAAATAATTTTTATATTGGAAACAGAACAAAAACTACGACGATGGAAAGAGTACATCGAAGAATTATTTCATGACCAGAGAGAAACTAGTACATCTGTAGATAGCCAAACGGGAGATGTAGGTCCAGAGATAACCAAATCAGAGGTTAGTCAGGCATTAAACTCAATGAAAACCAATAAATCTGCTGGTCCAGATGAATTACCAAGCGAGCTACTAAAGTTGGTCAACGAGAAAAACCTGGACATAATAGTAGAACTGTTCAACGCTATCTATACTACGGGAATCATTCCTAGAGAAATGTTGACATCAGCATTTGTATGTTTGCCAAAGAAAGTGAATGCCAAAGAGTGTAGTGACTATCGAACCATAAGCTTAATGTCACATACCTTGAAAATTCTCTAGTGACACTCAATATGGGTTCCGCAATGGTATGGGTACCAGAGAGGCATTATTCTCCTTCAATGTGCTGACACAGAGATGTTTGGATGTTAACCGCCCTCTTTACGTCTGTTTTATAGACTACAATAAAGCGTTTGATAAAGTAAAACATGATCGACTCCTGGAAATTCTAAAAAATAAAAACCTAGATGAAAGAGATTTAAGGCTAATAACACACCTCTATTACAATCAGCGAGCAATAGTAAGAATCGAAAAAGAAACATCTGAAGAAATGGAAATAAAGAGAGGAGTCAGGCAAGGCTGCATTCTATCACCTCTATTATTTAACGCCTATTCTGAAGAGGTAATTCGAGAAACTCTGGAAGATGAAACAGTCGGCATAAGAGTAAATGGAGTCTTAATTAACAACATCAGATATGCAGATGATACAGTAATAATAGCCGATAGTTTACAAGACCTGGAAAGACTCATGAACAAAATAGTCATGTGTAGTAGGGAGTACGGACTCTCTCTTAATGTCAAAAAGACGAAGTTTATGAAAATTTGTAAAAACAACTATAATACTAACGAAATCTTGATAGTAGAGGGCCAGCAGATCGAAAGAGTAAAAAAGTACACTTACCTAGGAACACTTATAACAGAAAATAATGACTACACGGCAGAAATCAAAGTCAGAATCGAAAAAGCACGTTCTAATTTTATAAAAATGAAAAAGGTCCTATGTGGCAAAGATCTAGCATTAGCTCTTAAAGTACGCCTAACAAAATGTTACGTATACAGTGTACTATATTATGGAGTGGAATCATGGACGTTAAATCTAGATACCATGAGACGACTTAACGCCTTTGAAATGTGGACCTATAGAAGAATTATGAGGGTTTCCTGGGTAGATAGAGTTATAAACAATGAAATACTGAGAAGAATAGGCAAAGAGAAGGAAATTGAACTTACAATTAAAGAAAGAAAGCTACAGTATCTCGGACATGTGATGCGGGGCGATAAGTATGGCATCCTGCGACTCATAATGCAAGGAAAAATAGATGGCAGAAGAAGCATCGGAAGAAGACGAATTTCATGGCTGAAGAACCTGAGAGAATGGTTTGGATGCAGCTCAAAACAACTATTTAGAGCTACTGCCTCAAAAATTAAGATAGCTATGATGATTGCCAACCTCCGTAGCGGAGATGGCATCTGAAGAAGAAGAAATAATTTTTATTTTTGTAAATATATTTTGTATACTTTCTAATGTAAAGTATTTTCATGCATAATTTTGTACAATAAAACCATCATAAGTATACTTAATTTTTTTATTTAGACATTTACCAAAGGGGAATTTGTTTCGTGCGCATAGAGGTGGTTTTTCTTTGTCAACCATTTTCCATCCACTCCTGAATGTAGGTCTCTCCCAATTGCTTCCATCTTTCTCTATCTTGCGCCAATCTAATCCACTGTTTGCCTGCCACTGCTCTTATGTCATCTACCCAATATTTTTTGAGGTCTTCCCATGCTTCTTGTTGTCGTCCTCGGTCTCCATTCTAGAATTCTCCGTGTCCACCTGTTGTCATTATATCGGGCTACGTGACCTGCCCAGCGCCATTTCATTTTTGTAATTTAAGGGTTGAAAATAAACAACCAATCAAAAAATATTTTATTGATAAGAAACGAATTTTTGAATATAAATGTACATTAAAAACTTTTGAAGTTGTTTAAAAAGATTTTTTTATATATTTTGACATATGGAGTAGATTTTAAGTTTTGAAGTATTGCAATCAACCAAAATTATTTTATATAAGCAGAGAATTACATTGTAGATTATATAAATGCACTACAAAAGCGTTTGAACCTGTTAAACGATTTCTTACAATTATTTTTATTAAAAGGGGTGGTTTTTAAGAATATTTAAGGGTTGAGAATGTACACAATACACATTATTATAATTGACAATATTTCAATTACCTAATTTAATACGGTATAAGAGAGTAATAGTAATAGTAAAAGACAATAATAAGAGGGAGATAAGCCTAATTCCAAATTTTTAGCAAACTCGATTAAGTTATAAAAATTTTAGAGGTATTATTGACCTCTTTTCCTCCACAGTGACTGGAGTATTTTCATTATTTGAATTCTCATAACAAATGTTAATATATTTTTCAATTTTTTCAAGTTCAGTGTTAGTAAAAGTTATATTATATTTGATCGGATTTATAGCATTTTCGTCTGATCTACTTTACTCGATATTCGGTTCCGGTGACGTTCCTTGTAATTTTGTGTCAATTATGGTGATAACATTGTCCTTATTTGTTTCATAAAACATGTTAATATATTTTTTCATTTTTTCAAGTTCAGTGTTCCTAAAAGTTATATTAACACCTGTGGGATTGGTCAGTTCTTTTATAATGCAATCTATTTGTGGTTTTGCTTTTGAAACTATTTGTGCATCTGCCTCAGGATACATGATAATGTCAAAAAGTGTTGTTCCATAATTGTTTCCTTTAAAAAACATTGTTTTGTGATAAGATATGTTTGTATTTTCGTAAATAAAACCTAATAGAACTTGATTTGGTGTATGTATAGCTGCATTGCCGTTGTTATCTCCAGAAATAATTAAATCTTGTACGAATTCAATGCCGAATTTATTTAAAATATAAGTTAATGTCGTTGAAAGACCTGTTGGATTTCGTGATTTTACAAATATATGTAAGCAGTTATATCCATCTTTGTCACGTTTACTTATAATGTCCTTTATTACTTCGAAGTGTAAATTTTTGTCGAAAAAATTTAAAAATACGTTTAGTGTTTCATCTGAAATCCAAGGGAGTGCTCCAGTCAGTGGTGTTTTGCCGTCATCGTCAGTTGATAACAACATATCAATTAAAATATTTGCAAAGGGTGGTGTATTGTTTAGTTGTTGTAAAAACTCCAACACAACTTTGATGGTAGAATGAAAATTCCGAGCAGAAGCTAAATGTAAACACGTTCTTCCAAGTTGCGTTGTTTTTAACAACATATTTTTTAAGTGGATACTATCGACATTTTTGTAAAACCATTTCAATAATAATTTGGTACTGATTGTCTTTCCTTGAGTAATAGCTTTGTATAGAATATTTTTTTTGTCGTCGAAAGATATGAGTTCTTGAAACAATTGATCGAAATATTCTCTAACAAATTCTAATAAAAGTGTAACATCTAAATGTTCGTTGTAAACAGCTAATTCTACAGGTGTAAGCCCTTTTTTGTCTTTGGCAAGTAACAGACTTTGTGTAATATCTGGAAATTTTAACGCAACTTGCTTTAACCATTCCAATAAGGGTACAAATAAGGTCCTTGTCCATTGGGCTGCAAAATGAAGAACTGTTTGCTTTTCTTCATTGGATTCTAATAAAATGTCTTTAAATAGTGATTTTTCGTCAATCAGTTCGTAGAATAATATATTCATCACTTTAGAATAAAGTTCTATATCTTGTCTGATAGAATAACATTTGAAAATTATATTCAATAAACCCTGTTTATGGGCCAAAAGTATCCTCCTTAAAGTTATCAAATTATTTTTCCCAACTTGTAACACCACTTGAAATAAATCTATATGTCTTAGAACTAAAATCTTTTCTATAAAGGTAAATGCTGTTTGAGGTCCAACAAATATCAAACCATTAGTTTCTGATAGTCTAGTAATAACTTTCTCAAAAATATCATAGTGGCCGGTTAGTTGTTTTATCAGTATCTTAAGCATTTCTGGTTTGGCTCTTGAGGTATTTCGAGGTATATTGTACAAAATTTCATCAAAAACACCGTCGTATTTACCGGGTGTCAAGAGAATTTTTTCCAGAATTGCTGGGTATTTTAATAATTTTTCGATTATGAATTGGGCGATGTTTAAGTATCCCTCGTGTGCAACAACATGTAGAATTGTATCAAAACCAAATTTGATCGATATTTCTTTTGCAACTTCTTCTAATAATTCTGTGTTGCTCAAGTTATTTTCTTCCAATTGACTATTGAAGAATTGTCGAACAAAACGGTAGCTTTCTTCGTATAACACAGTATGAAATAAAATAACTTGTGTAACTTGTGCAGAAAAATGCAACACAGAGTGTTCGCTGAAGAAGAATCCCGCAAAGGTTCTATGAATAAAATCAAGTCGGTTTCCCTTTAATATTAATAAACCTGTTCTGGCTAGTTGCACTCGTATGTTATCAACAAAGTCATCTTTGTATAGATCGGGAAATAAAACTTGGCATGAAATTATACGAAATTTTTTTCGTAACCAACTGGAATCTCTTTCTCGTATGTCTTCAGAACCAACAGTATTTCCTAAATTTTTCTTTTCGTGATAGAAAATATCGTATTTTATTTCTACAAATCTGTTATAAAGATTAAACAAATTAAAGTCATCTGTGATTTGAAATTTGTCGTAAAATGCAATTTCTGCCAACATCCTCAAATGGAGGGGAACGATACCAAAAAAAGTGTCGCTTTTTATAATATGATATCTCCATTTGTATAAACAAGTTGTAGCTACGTCTTCAAAATTTATATCATCCACGTAACTTCTAATATTGTGGAATAGGTTCAAAGGTTCGTTGGAAACACTTTTTATTATTTCGTTTATTTCATTTTTCAATTTAGTTAAATATTCCTTTGTATCTATAATTGTTTTCAATTCAGTTAAATATTCTAAAATTTTTTTACGTAACTCATGCACATTGTCCTCCTTAAAAAACTTTAAACTGTATTTCCAAAATTTACATAAAAACGAAGCTTGTTCTTCTTCGTCTAAAGGCTTAAGCAAAAGTGCCGGTGTTTGAAGAGCATTTTCAAGCATTTCTTTTTCATGGAAACGGGTAGTTACATAAATTTGAGTAATATTAGTTTGTACAAGGCCTTTAATCAAAGTAATCGTTTGTTTTGTATAAGTTGGACTAATTTCATCGAAGCCGTCGAATAAAACAACAATATTAGGAACCATGAATCTTTTTAGGCTCACTTCTAAACTAAATTTTAAGAGGCGTTTCTGAAAAGAATTTCTTACCAAATCGTTGGACATCGCCATTTCTGTAAAGTAGTCAATTGCGCACGCGATGTCGTTCTCCGTAAACGTAATTTCCCTTAAAGATTTCATTTTGTGCCTAACATCTTTATCGTTAAGTTTTTCTTTATTGAATGCAAAATCGTTTAGATTTATTCTGATGACCCACAAAGAATTCGATTGTGTCAACATTTTTCGGGATAATCCTGTTAAAAACGTAGATTTTCCTACTCCTGAATCATTGGAAATTATTATAATTTTATTTTTTACGTTGGTAGGTATAGTAAAGAAATTTTCATGAAAATAATTATCAGTGCATATATACTCTTTGTCAATGTTATAAAAGATTGTACGTAGATTACCATTAGATTTTTTCCAAAAGACAAAATTGTCCTTATATTCCAACCAATGCAGCGCTGTTCCTGTAAATTCATTGTTCAACTTATAAAATGCTGTTTGTTTAAGTTCTTCTCCGTCGTCTTCATCGCCTTCATTGTACCATATTATTCCGGTAGTGTATGATTCGTTAATATTGTATTGATGAATAAATGTTTCCGAAACTCCAAATTCGTTTAACGTATTTTCATTGATTCCAGTAATGAAAAACAACTCCTTATAGGCTTCTTTGAAAATGCTCTTGTGAATTCTTTGCATATACAGGTTTCTCTCTATATAGTATTCTTGGATATAATCATTAAAATAAAAAGCATCGTCATTTCCTATCTCAATAATTTTACCTTCAACTAGTTTTGTTAGACTCTCGCTATCAAATATTGATCCAGCAGTTTCATGATTTATGAGCTTGTTAAAACAAACTCGAAGATTTTGAAAAGAGCACTCTCTTTTTAATAAGTTACTTTGTGATTGTTTAGTTAGATGTTGAAAATCCGTTTGAAGTTCTTCAATTCTAACATTATCATCGCCATCAAAATTTGAAATTAAGTCGTCGTTTTTATTGAGTATGAAAATAGCTTTTTTTGAGTTATTTGCATGTCTTTTAATAACAGTCTTGAATTTATTAAATAATTTTCTCAATACACTATTTTCGACGAACACTTTATTCTGATATTCAATAATTAACAAATTATGACTTTTCTCCGATCTGAAAGAATCTATAACAAGCTGTCTTATATCTTTCAGAAGGAGTGTCCTGAGTCTTAAAAATACACAACTATCATGTGCTCCGAAATTATTAGAGTTCTCTAAGGTTTGAAGTAAATGAATGGAGGCCAATCGTGATGAGTCTGTCAATAAAAATAAAAAATGTTTGTTAGATTTTAAAAATTCGTTGACACAAATAAGATCGTGTTGGAAAGTTATGTCGAACGCTTTTAATTTTTCAGGATAAGCTTTATTTAGACCGGATGTCATTAAAGTACGAATTTTATTAGTTAATGATATAAAAAAATTGTTAACTTTGTCTTTACCAAGGAAGTCACTGCGACCTTTAAAGTATTGCTTAAAAAAATCAAGAATTTCCTTTTGAAACGAATGAGTTACTAAATCAGCATTTAATAGCTGGAAAGTAACTCCCAGTTCCATACTTAAAAATGTATTCAACTCATCAACATTCGGATAATTCGTTATAATACGAAACTTATCAATAAATTCTTTAATATTACTGTCAAATTTTTTTTCATCTAGTAACAATGATATTGCTACTGTGTTAGTAATCATATTGTGGCACTTCTCTTGTACTAACATTTTTGTCTCTTCTAGATCTGCATTAGCTGATTTGAGAATGTCTAAAGTTTTTGTTGAAAATTTGTTAGTTATTCCCGCTTTATTAATTTCAGTGCAAATATCAGCTATTGTCAGGCATTGAGGCACTTTCTTTAAAAAGTTCGTTAAATTTTCTTCATCCTTGATAAGCAGGTCACGCTCTTGGTGTAAACGACTTCCTAGGATAGAGTTTATTTTTAGATACTCTTCCATTTTGGTTTCTTCTTTTTTTAAAATCGTTTCAATTTTTTGAATGGTAGTTTTCAAATTACTGACTAATTGATCCAACGTAGGTTTTATTGTACTCTTCCCTGCAAATACTTTATCATCTGAAATTACATCTTTTAATACAAATATACGTCTTGAAAGTTGTTCTAGTAATGTTTTTGTTTTTGCTGAAGCCAGCTCTAAATTTACGCTGTCGATTGTGTCTATTATAACAGATTTGTTTTCCAATATTTTTACTGTTAACAAATATTCTTCTATAGATGCAAAATTTTTACAATATTTTGAAGTTAAAACATTTTCTAATAAATTCATTTTCATAAATTTTAGCAAGTCATCTTTAACGCTTGGGCAAAATTTGTATTTCAGTGCATCTATACTTTCATCTAAATACAGGATTTCATCTTGTTCAATATCATCTTCTATGAAGTAATTTTTCCATTTAGCAATATTTTCGTTAATTTTCTGTGCTACCACAGTTAGTGTGCCATCTAGTTTGCGTTTATTGCTTTCTCTAAAATCAAAACTGGTGTTTGTGCAAAGATCCAGTTCTTCTAACTCACTATCATGATATTCTGGGTTTGATTTGATTTTACAGAATGACAAAAAATACTTTGGCACATTGTATTCTCCTTTGTCATCCTTAGTTAATTTGTTTACCGTAATTTTATGTTTTTCGGTGTCTTGTTTGTGTTTGGCCTGTAAAAAGCGCCATCTGCAGAGGCTATCTTGTATAGTTTTTCTGTATTTAATAACAACGTCATCAAATTTTTCAGCAATATCCAATTCAGTAGCAATATCAAAATATACGTAATTATTTTTTAGAGCTCTGTAAACGAATAACATTAGAAGTAACAACTGATATACGGTTCCGTGTAATGATGTTTTTAAACCTGAAGAAGCATATGACGTACTTGCAGTGGATAGATTTAATTCTAGATCATCGTCGGAATCTTCTGCCAATGTAGTAGTATTACCTTGTATAAACGAGGAGGCACATGGGTAGGTTGGGACTGAAGCTTCATGTAGTAATTGTTCAAAGTTGGACCAATAGGAATATCTTCGTGAATTGTTTTGGATTAATTGTAATACTGACTTTTTATTGTTGTTTGTAGCATTAACATCCCAGGCAGCGTTTTGAATCAAGGCTTTGGATACATTTATGCGATTCTCTAAGACCGCCAAATGAAGCGGATTATTTCCCTTATTATCAGTAACATTTAAGGCCTATCCTCGATAATCCTAACGGTAAAATTCAGTGAGCTATCTATTTCAAAAATATCTTTCTTTACGAAAACAAAATCCATTCACGAAGAATATTTTAAACGTCATCTGGTACTAAATTTTATATTTTTACCTACTTACAATCCCCTATTGTGAAGTCTTGGGTGTATACAATAAAGCGAGCGGGAGGTCTTCTATTCATTGCGATTATGGGGTAATTAGAATAATACGAGTATACCAGAATAATATTATTTATTGAATAATTAATTTACATTTTAGCAAGGGTACATACAGGTAACAAATAATCGTCCTGTAAATAATTCATAACAATTAAATCGAAGACAAACTTTTATAAAATTTTATAACAAAATAATGTATAACAAGATATAAGTGTATTGGTTTTTTTATGTCTTATATTTTCTTTTGTTATTGTTTTTTTGCTGACAAATTGGCTTTTAACGTATATTACAGTTTGATGATAAATATTCTGAAATGGAAAATGTTGAGATGTGGCGAATGAAATCATTCATGAAATTAAAATGAAGGGATTTACGTCTATTAGTGGTGCGATTTATAAAATTAGTAGCTCAAATCGCGGGAGGAATATATGCATTAGTTTTCAAATCTTTATTATTTACGATATAATTTCTAAATTGAACCACTTTCACTTCTTTAGGTAACAATGTATCTGTCTTGACAACTAAATAGGTAATTAGACAAAATAATGATTATTATTAATTTCAAAACGGGAGTTTAAAGAATTAGAAGAAGGTAGTCCGGGCCCAGTTAAACAATCAAGTTTATTCCAGTGGAAGCAATCAAGAGGATTGTTTTTCGTTTTGGCTCAGCTGACATGCTCTCTCTAGAACTAGAACCCATGAAACTATGGTAAAAAGCATGCTTTTATTTACACGGTTGTGAAACGAGACGATTAACAGAGACATCGAAGAAAGATATGTCGCTGAAATGGATGCAATAAAGTATGAGAATAGAAGGTACAGTCATGGATGTCATACAATGAAGGCATCTCAAATGGTACGGACATGTCCAATGAATGAAAGACAGTAGACTCCCGAAACAAGTACATCTATGAACAACTACAGGAATCCAGAAGAAAGGACTATAAGGAAAACATGGATGGAACGAATAAAAAACTCAATGCGCTCGAAAGTACTTAAAGAACAATGGAACAACCGAATTCAATGAAAAATGGACGTCGAAAGACGTTTTATACGGATTATATCATATTACGAGTATAGGTACATTGTTATTATATCATATTATATCTATTTATATAATACATTATATACACAATATTGAAGGAGGTTACAACATAGACAATCAACAAAATCTACATTGTCAACTACATAGTGAATACCCAACAATAATAGAAGTGTCAAATGCCGACTTCTTGGTATTTTTGAGAGAAAAATTCTTAGAAAGATTTTTGAGGTCGTAAATGAAAATGGAGTATAGCGTCTCAGAGACTTAGATGGGCTGGACACATTACTAGGATGTCAGATCACGAATACATGAAGAGATTAACATTTTCAAAACCAGAGGGCAGAAGAAGTTAAAAATGACCACGAAGAAGATGGATTGATAATGTGTCAGAAGCGGATTCTAAGAGTCAGAAGATGAAGGGAAGTTGTCAGGAATCAACAGGAGTGGCGATTTCTGTGCGAGCAGGCCAAGATGGATTGTCTAGGCATTTATGATGATGGTTGATGATGATATATACATGGTTAAATACCGAAACCTCGTAAGTCAAAATCTACAACTTTTCGGTAGAGCGAAAAAAACGTCACCGCTTAGTACACGTGTTTTCTTTTTCTACTTTCTTTTCTGATGTAATAATTCGATAAATTTATTTCTGTTGTAATAATTAAGTAAGTATTGAGAAAAAAAATATGTACCAAGCGGCGAAGTTTTTGCGCTCTCCTGAAAAGTTGTAGATTTTGACATTTGACATTTCGGTATTTAACACTCGATATATTGAAAATCAACTTCATATATTGAAAAGTTTATTTCCTCTTTCAAGAAATTCTACAATGCGAAAGAAGATATATCTATGCAATAATAAATTATAACATAATAAATTATAATTATATAAGTAAATATTGAAACAATAGTATTATTATAAAAACAGTATAAGCATTTAGAAGGAAAATGTCACAACTCAACAGAAAATATTTCTATTCATATAAAAATTTAATCAAATTATAGGTACTTACTGCTTATTTATATAAAATTTCCTCAATCGTCGTCGACTTTTTCGTCCGGAGCATAAACATCTTCGCGAACTACCCATTTTAAAAACAACAAAACACACTGGTTTGTCAAAACTAGTCAAAAGTCGAAATAAGCCCTAATAATGTTATTCAACATTATTTATGACCCTCCAACTTTCTTACCTACTCGTCGGCGAGAGTCTAGAAACTATCAACAAGGACAGCTTGTACTGACCGAGAGAGAGAGTACATTTAGCACAATTTAACATTTTTTAAATAGTTTATATGAAATAGCTGCTTTGTCTTACACTTTATGTTAAAAATAAAAACAGATTCGGAAAGTGGGTAAAATTCTGTAGTGCCCTATTTCAAAAAAAAAAAATTTTACGTTTATTTTAACCAAAAATATTTAAAAAAAAATATTGTTTAAACAATTTATTAATTTACAATCAAATAGTGCACTAGAACTTTTTAAGACCTTTCATATAAAAAAAGAATCATCTCAATATCTGCCATAGTTTTTGCGTTATTTGATATAAACTTTTACATTGGAATTTAGTTATGCCCAGAATCGCGAGGAATGGCCTTAAGTTAACTCTGCATTCAATCAACATGGCAGCTATATCTGGACGATCAGAAATGACTGCGTAATGAATAAGCGAAATGCCATTTCTTGCTTCGTTTAAATCGGCTCCATTTTCTATAAAATTCCTAACTTTATATTCATCACTTTGTTTAACGGCATCAAATATGTTATGAATAATATAATCATTGTCCTCGTTTAAATTGTGTTCCATCATTTTATTTCCTCTTCAACAAAAATTAAGCCATTTATCTATTTGGATCTAAAAAATAGTATTTTAATTTAAAAAAAAGTTAGCTCTTAAACTAGATATGGAATTGGCGATTACTTGGAAATTCATGTTCAGTAATATAATACAGCATAAAACACACAATGCTCACCTTGCTGTCGCCGGTTATAATAAAAAAAAGGAGTAAAAACTCACGAGGAATTGTGCATACATCATTAAAGATTAAACTAAGTACTAACTAAAAACTCTTGTTTCATTTTTGTTGTACTGCAAATTTTTTCTTCTTCTTTCAGTACCCTGTCCGATTATCGAACGTTGACGATATATTGGCAATAATAATTTTGTTTACGGCGGCTCTAAATAAATTAGCGGTGGTCTCTTGATACCATTCTCGGATATTTCGGAGCCAGGATGTTCTTCTCGGCCTGGGCCTCTCCTTTAGGCGATCTTACCCTGTATTATGAGGTGTAGAAGGTTATACCTCTCTGGATGTCTCATAACATGACCGAAATATTGTAACTTTCGAATTTGTATCATTTTTGTTATTTCTGTGCTGTTTTTGATTGGATGTAAAACTATTTCATTTCTTATTCGATCAACCCAACTTATCCGCAATACTCGTTGATAAATCCACATATCGAAGGCCTCCAATTTTTTCATTAATGTCTCTGTAAAGGTACAGCTCTCCATACCATACAGAACATGTAGCAGCGTATTAATCTGATTTTAAGGTTTAACCCGTAACCGGTGACGTCTGATTTTACGAACATAACCGGTGACGTGGAGTCTCCGGGACTCATCATAAATATGCTGGTCTCATTCAAATTTAAATAATTATTTTATCACATTGTTTATAATAATCTCTTCTTTAGGCATTTTTGCAATATCCTATTGCCTTTTTAGTTCTTTCTGTTACTGACTATTCTTATTATTAACATTTTTGTAAAAAGTTGCAAATAAATAAAGTACGGTGTTACGTCGGAAAACTTAATTTTTTTTTAATATTTCTAAATTTGGAATGTACAGATGGTTTTAATATTAGGTATAACAAATATTGAATAATCTATGGTAATAAAAATTATCATCAGTAGTCTAAACGTAACGGAACGTGCAGGGGGTAAATAAGGACAAAAAAATGGGATTTTTTTTTTATTCTTTTTGAACGTTACAGTTTCTGCATATTTTATGAGAACAAATCAAGCAAATTGGTTTTTTACAACAGACGCATAGATAAGATGTCTTCCTATGAAGTGTTGATGGGCAAATGTAGCAATACTTTCGAACTGCTAACCGATCCTCTTGAATAGAAGGAGGTTCAACCACGCACAGTATTCGCTTTATGTTTTCTCTTATTTTTGTCGGGATTCTGCTGTTATACATTCGTTGTTTCATGTGTGCTTCAATTAAGCTTGTAGCCAGTACATTCATAAAATTAGATTTCTTTGGCAGTGTAACGAATGTAGACAACAGCCACTCTTGAGGTATAATGCCAGTATTGTATATTGTATTAAATAAGTGACATTATATTTTCCATTAAATGTGTGCGATGTCATTTGACCATTTATTTATTAGATTAGATTAAAAACACATGAATTAAATGATAATTTTTTTTTAAACTTGTGTCTTATTTGACCGATATTAACACGAAAATAAACAAAATCGTCTTTATCTTGAAACTTACTTATTCTGACTTACTGCAGTCTTGCACTGAGGGTGCGATATATAGATAGAAGCAGCCTACAACTCTATGAATAGAAGAGAAATGTTCAAAGCAATGAAAGAGCTAGGGATACCAAATCGGTTGGTAAATATAATAAAACTAACTCTTGAAAAAGTTGAATGTAGAATACGAAATAGATGAAGACATATGAGAAATTAGAAATACGTGCTTGGCGGCGAAAGGCGAAAGGGACAACTGGATAGAAATTCTTGAGCAGGCTAGGACCCACGTAGGGTTGTAAAACCAGAATTATGATGATGACTCGCTTGAGTACGTTGTCTGAAAATGGATACTGTGTTAAAGAGAGTGATATAGATTATTCCACGAATATACGACTGTTTTGGATTATTGCGACAACCAATATTTTACTGTGCAAGCAGAAGTATGAAAGTAAATTGGTCTAATATTTATTCCAATAAAAAGGATCTACTGTTAGTATGACATCTAAACTAAAATTATTCCAGTTAATAGATGTTCAGAAATATTGATTGTGAAATTTAATCCGAAAATATCAAAAATTTTTACGCAAACGCTCCTACAAATAATTACAGAGACGTCTATGAAGCCAAATGTGTTCATCAGACATTTGGGTTGGGTTTCGGTGAAATGTAAACACCAAAAGGCGTACTGGGTTTCTTTGATGTTACACTATTTTATTACTTTATTAGGTATTACAACTGTAATAAAAAAATATACTATATGTAATATAAATGAAAAGAAATTGGCAGAACGATGGTTCAGAAACCAGAAAAAGAATATAATATTTCACTATGTCAGTTTTAAATATTTGTTTGCTTTGAGTGTACTCTTAAAAGTTCCGAAATTAACGGGTATATCATACCGGCTATTGATAGTTAAAATACCGAGTCGTTACAGGTATTAAAAATTAACTAAACGTTGCATACAGTTTCATAATATCGCCGACAGATTTTAGTTTTTAAAACAGTCCATATAGATGTGTCCGGTGAAAAGAAGCTTTCGTTACGAGAGAGTGTAGTGTAGTGTATTTGTTTATTGAAGCAAAAAATGCCGAGACGTGTTTTAGATGTAGACAACTTTATATTTAATTTACTTTCTTATTTTACTGCTGAGAAAACCAACGGTGGCCTTTTGCGATCAGTTCAGTCCGTACATAAACGTGTGTGTGATGCACTCTGTATTAGTGAAACAAAACTAAAGTCGGTTTTGCAAAAAGCAAAAAAAAAGTGGACAAAGTGAACAAAATGTCGCACACTATAAATCTTGTCAAACTCTCAACAACCAAAGACTATAGATCTTCCGAAGGTTGCAAATTTGAAATCCTTGAGACAATATATAAAATGAGCGAAAATAAATATATAGTAGACGAAATTATACATAGCTTTGGACATCGTGTGTTAAGCGGCGTTTACACGATTCTCATTGGACAATTGTCATCACGTGGTTGTGGATTGTCGGAGGCCAGTCCAGTTCAACGAGAAGATGTTTATACGAGGCCAACTATTGTCATGCCAGTAGACAGCTACAAATAAGACAAACCACGTGTATGTTTTGACTGACACAAGAGAATTAGAGGGAACTGGCAAAAAACAAGATAGCACTACTGGCCTACACCGTTCACACGGCGCCAATTGTCGCGACAATTGAGATTTCGAGTGGTGGGGGGCTCACTGAGCACAGCTAATTGTCCTCAATCTACTCCCGGAGACAACTGAATTTTGGGCCAATTGTGAGGGCAGTTGGCAAGACAATTGTTTACACGAAGAATATACTTTCATACCAGTAAGTTGTCTTCTGACAATATATTATTTGGGGGATATGCAAAACATATTAAAAAAAACATATTGGATACAAGGGTTACAGTGACAAGGCAGTTTTGGAAATATGGCACCAAGCATTGGATATTGCCACTCCTGAAATTTGGGAAAAAAGTGTAAAAAAATTGAAAAATGGTGGATCCGTGAAGGTCGCATCGAAGCAGTTAATCCTGTTATAAGTTTTTTTTGTTTTTTTAATACTAACTAAATATTCGACTAAATAAATTACACTATTTAATCACCTAAGTATTGTTACACTTCGTTTAAATCACTTAATTCAAAAACCAACTTGTTTACAATACTAAACTCAATAATAGTAACTATATACTTCAAAATCTGAATTACAACTGTTCTATAAACTATCAACTCTATATTTATATCATGACTTCATATTTAAATCTAAGGTTTATATCTGTCATAACAGCATTTTAAAAATGGGAAGAATTTACTATTGCACAATTCAGCATATTGGACCATTTAAATCGATACCTTAAACCGAATTTAAAACAGTCGTATGTTTGTGGAATGGAGTATACTAATTTTAATAGTCAAACAGATTTTTGATATAGTGGGTAGATAATTCAAATGCAGCAGTCTTTTGGCGCCTGTTCTTCAACTTTTTTTACAGAACAACAATTTTTTACAGAATAAAATTAAATATAAAATAACACTTTTTATCAGTGGATATTGATGGGAACAAGGGAGCACAGAAATCAATCTATAATCAAACTACAAGTATAAAAAATACTCTTTATTTTGCTGCAGCATACTGTAGCATATCAGAAAATGTAAAGTAGAAACTAATCTAGAAACTATTACACAGTCCTAATATAAGAGTTTACTATATATATATATATATATATATATATATATATATATATATATATATATATATATATATATATATATATATATATATATATATATATATATATATATATTTTAGTGGATTCTCTTGGGCTTAGGTTCATAAAAAAAAATTTAGTTTGATACTAAGACATTTTTATATATATTTTTTCCGACGTTTCGGCAGGAAATCCATGCCTTTTTCAAGAATATATATTGACTAAAAAAAAACATTCTATGACAGACATAATATGGTTTAAAAAATAAACTTTTGACTTACCAAGCATGTAAAGATTTGGTGTTAACAATTAGACGTCACAATTAAAATAATTTTAAACATAGGACATACCCACTAAGTCACTAAAAGTAAAATGTATTATAAATCTAATGTGTTGTTTATTGATGTTAGCTTATCGTTTAAACAATCAGTTATTTTAACATCATAGGCGTTCTGAGATTGACTTATGTATATTTAAATTAAGTTAAAATATATTTTGTTCAAATTTTTGACATCTTTTTTATCATTTATTGCGTTATTATTTTTTTTTATTTGTATAGACTCTAGAAGCTCTCTCTTCTTCCTGTTGGTTTCACTTTTTAGGATCTTGGTTTGCTCAAAATCAAATTTATGTTTTTTTTCGTTTTCATGTTTTGTGAGGGCGGTTGAGTTTTTTTTGTCATATTTGTGGGAACGTATTCTTGAATTAAGTAGTTGACTGGTTTGTCCAATATAAACTCCATCACAATTCGAGCAGGGAATTTCATATACAACATGTGATCTTTTTAATAGAGGGGTTTTTGTTTTCAATCTTGTAAAATTCCTTTTCAAAAGATTGTGACCTTTATGAGCAACCGTAATATTATGTTTAGACAGAAGATTTGCTATTTGTTCTGATAACCCTTTTATATAGCCCTGTGACCTTTATGAGCAACCGTAATATTATGTTTAGACAGAAGATTTGCTATTTGTTCTGATAACCCTTTTATATTTTTTAGTCAATATATATTCTTGAAAAAGGCATGGATTTCCTGCCGAAACGTCGGAAAAAATATATATAAAAATGTCTTAGTATCAAACTAAATTTTTTTTTTATGAACCTAAGCCCAAGAGAATCCACTAAAAAATATATATTAAGGTTCAAGAACTAAACTCAAACTATATATATATATATATATATATATATATATATATATACCAAGGTTTCTTATGAAGAGACTATATGAAGACTTTGACGTGAAATTTTCAGGGAAAATAGTTCAAAATAAACGGTACAAACCACATACAACCTAGTTTCACTATTTTCCAATAGATGGCAATGGTACGGCAAAATAACCTATTCACAATATCGCTAGACGGTGAATACTTTTATATAGTCCATTTCCATCATATTGATAGCACATTATGTATACAAATCCCTAAACTGTTGATACGGTTGACTCAATAAAAAATATATATTTGTCAACAAGTTTACAGAAGTATATAGGAAAACAATTTTAAATTGAGTATGACCACCAGGTATAAAGGTTGAAGCAGAATAGAATACAATAGTTTTGAGGGTTACTAATCCCTAAATAAAGTTGCCAGTGTCGGAGTGATGGAGATTAACAGTTACTAATGAATTTTCAAGAAATGTAAGATGTTTATTTTATTGGTTATATATAAAATAATTTGTGGCCGTAACCTGGGCGGATTTGTAAAAAAATGAATATTATTTTAATCAAATTCCATTTCAGATTCACTGCTTTCTTCAGAATCTTCAACTCCAATGTTAATTATTACCGGTTCCAGCATTGCATCAGTCATATTATCCAAATTCCACATTTTATTTTCTTTCTTGTGAGCATGACTAACAGCATTTTTCCAATTTTCTGGAGTTACTTTTGATAAGGAATGTTCTAATAATTGTTGTAAGTCTTCTAATTTAAAAGTTTTGTTGTTGCGTCCGACTTCACTCTCTACTTGAGACCATATATTTTCTATCGGATTCAGATCACAGTGGTATAGGGGTAAACGTAAAATAATTACATCACGGTTTAATGCCATTTCATCAATTATATATTTTTTATAAGCTGCTTTATGTTGCCTTACAATAGGTAATAATACCTTTTTTGTCGAATTCTCCTTGTACTCAATTGCGTGTTAATCCAACCATTCGATTATCTCTCCTTTTTTCCATGCCGTTGTTGGCAATTTTTCTGCTAGTCTTGAATGATAACTAGCATTATTCATGACTACAACAGAATTTTTTGGAATTAAATCCAACATTTGCTCAAAATATTCTTCAAAAACGTCAGCAGTCATTTTCTCGTGGTAATCTTTGGTTGATTTTGAGGCAAAACTTAATAATCCACCATTGACAAAACCGTATTCGTTTCCAATATTATTTTTATTAGCAGTGACACTCGACACTGAGGAGTAGGCAGATTGAGACCTCAGTGCTGAGAGATAGTTCTTGTATTTATAATACAAAACACGATACTGGTACGTTTCGAGTGAGGGGAGTAGGCAGATTGAGACCCCGAACTCGAACCGAACCATATCCCTCTTGATAATGGCTCCAAAATGGGAGCCGAAACGTCGAGCTTTAAATTCTCTACGCGGTTCTTCCCGAGAACCTAGTGATTTTCATTCATCTGACCGTGGAAATCTATCCGAACATATATATATATATATATATATATATATATATATATATATATATATAAAGGGCCCCAGGACGAAGAAGAATATCCTTGCTTGCTTACTTGAGAGCATGGTATAGAAAGACCTCAACACAGCTATTCCGTATAGAACCAACAAACTCATCATAGCCAAAATGATCGTGAACGTTCGGAACGGACAGGCATCCTAAGAAGAAGAAGATGGTTAAGTGTGTTTACCTGGATTAAGAAAAAATTTGATCGGATTTATAGCGTTTTCGTCTGATCTACTTTACTCGATATTCGGTTCCGGTGACGTTCCTTGTAATTTTGTGTCAATTATGGTGATAACATTGTCCTTATTTGTTTCATAAAACATGTTAATATATTTTTTCATTTTTTCAAGTTCAGTGTTCCTAAAAGTTATATTAACACCTGTGGGATTGATCAGTTCTTTTATAATGCAATCTATTTGTGGTTTTGCTTTTGAAACTATTTGTGCATCTGCCTCAGGATACATGATAATGTCAAAAAGTGTTGTCCCATAATTGTTGCCTTTAAAAAACATTGTTTTGTGATAAGATATGTTTGTATTTTCGTAAATAAAATCTAATAGAACTTGATTTGCTGTATGTATAGCTGCATTGCCGTAGTTATCTCCGAAAATAATTAAATCTTGTAGGAATTCTATGCCGAATTTCTTTAAAATATAATTTAATAATAACGTCAGGCTTTCTGGGCTTCCTGATTCTACTGTTATATATAAACAGGTACGTCCATATCTATCAAGTTTACTTATAACGTCGTTTATTACATTAACCTGTATATTTTCGTCGAAAAAATTAAAAAATACTTCGACTGTACTATCTGACTTCCAACGGAGCGCTTCAGTCAATGGTGTTTTGCCGTCCTCTTCAGTTGATAACAACATATCAATTAAAATATTTGCAAAGGGTGGTGTATTGTTTAGTTTTTGTAAAAACTCCAATACAACTTTGACGGCGGAATGAAAATTCCGAGCAGAAGCTAAATGTAAACATGTTCTTCCAGATTGGGCTGTTTTTAAGAACATATTCTTCAGGTGGATACTATCGACATTTTTGTAAAACCATTCCAATAATAATTCGGTACTGCTTGTTTTTCCTTGAGTAATAGCTTTGTATAGAATATTTTTTTTGTAGTCTAAAGATATGAGTTCTTGAAACAATTGATCGAAAAATTCTCTAACAAATTCTAGTAAAAGTGTAAGACCTAAATTTTCTTTGTAAACGGCTATTTCTACAGGTGTAAGGCCTTGTTTGTCTTTGGCAAGTAACAGACTTTGCGTAACACCGGGAAATTTCAGCTCAATCTTTGTTAACCATTCCAATAAGGGTAGAAATAGAGGACTTGATGTACGGTTTACCGCAATATGAAGAACAGTATGCTTGTATTCGTCGAATTCTAATAGAAGTTCATTAAAAAGTTGTGCGTTATCAATTGTTTCATATAATAAATTCATCAATTTTGGATAAGGTTCTGTCGTTTTAGAACAACATTTAAACATTATGTTCAATAAACCATTTTTATTTGTTAAAAGTAACTTTCTTAGCGTTGTAAAATTGTTTTTCACAAGTTCTAATACCGTTTGAAACAAATCTACGCGTCTAAAGGCTAAAAACTTTTCTAATAGGGTAAATTGTGTTTGAATTCCAACTAATATTAAACCATGAGTTTCTGAGAGTCTAGTAATAACTTTCTCTAAAATGTCATAGTGACCGCTTAGTTCTTTTAATAATATTTTAAGCATTTCTGGATTGGCTTTTGAACGCGGACGAGTTACATTGTGTAAAATTTCATCAAAAACTCCGTCATATTTACCGGTTGTCAAGAGAATTTTTTCCAGAATTATTGGGTGCTTTAGTAATTTCCCAATTATTAGTTGGGCGATGTTCAAATATCCCTCGTGTGCAGCAACATGTAAAATTGTATCACTTCCATGTATAACTCTTATTTCCCTTGCAACGTCGTCTATCAAATCTTTGTCACTTAAGTTAATTACTTTCAATTGGCTATTGAAAAATTCTCTAACGAAATTGTATGCTTCTTCGTATAACACAGTATGAAATAAAATAACTTGTGTAACCTGTGCAGAAAAATAAATCACAGAGTGTTCGCTGAAGAAGAATCCTGCAAAGCTTCTATGAATAAAATCAAGATGGTTTCCCTTTAAAATTAGTAAACCGATTCTGGCTAGTTGCACTCTTATGTTATCAACAAAGTCATCTTTGTATAGATCGGGAAATAAAACTTGGCATGAAATTATACGAAATTTTTTTCGTAACCAACTGGAATCTCTTTCTCGTATGTCTTCAGAACCAACAGTATTTCCTAAATTTTTCTTTTCGTGATAGAAAATATCGTATTTTATTTCTACAAATCTGTTATAAAGATTAAGCAAATTAAAGTCATCTGTGATTTGAAATTTGTCGTAAAATATAATTTCCGCTAACATCCTCAAATGAAGAGGGACGATACTAAAGGAAGTATCTCCATCGATAATTTTGTTCTTCCATCCATTTAATAAATTTCTGGCAAATTTCTCAAACTTTATATCGTCCA
The DNA here is from genome assembly GCA_918026665.1 of Diabrotica balteata. Classification (NCBI taxonomy): domain Eukaryota; kingdom Metazoa; phylum Arthropoda; class Insecta; order Coleoptera; family Chrysomelidae; genus Diabrotica; species Diabrotica balteata. The sequence continues at coordinate 173,477,201 of OU898277.1, read as the reverse complement.
CGTAACTCCTGAGGTTGTGCTTTAGGGTCGAAGGTGCGGTAGAAATATTTTTCATTATGTCGTTTATTTCGTTTGCTTCTAAAATAGTTTGTAGTTCTCTTACGTACTCGGAAATTTTTTTATGTAACTCTTGTACATTGTCTTCTTTAAAAAATTTTAAACTGTATTTCCAAAATTTACATAAAAACGAAGCTTGTTCTTCTTCGTCTAAAGGCTTAAGCAAAAGTGCCGGTGTTTGAAGAGCATTTTCAAGCATTTCTTTTTCATGGAAACGAGACGTGACATAAATTTGAGTAACATTAGTTTGTACAAGGCTTTTAATCAAAGTAATGGTTTGTTTTGTATAAGTTGGACTAATTTCATCGAAGCCGTCGAATAAAACAACGATATTAGGAACTATGAATCTTTTTGGTCTCACTTCTAAACTAAATTTGAGAAGGCGTTTCTGAAAAGAATTTTTTACAGAATCTGTGGACGTCGCCATTTCTGTAAAGTACTCAATTGCGCACGCGATGTCGTTCTCCGTAAACGTAATTTCCCTTAAAGATTTCATTTTGTGCCTAACATCTTTATCGTTAAGTTTTTCTTTATTGAATGCAAAATCGTTTAGATTGATTCTGATGACCCACAAAGAATTCGATTGTGTCAACATTTTTCGTGATAATCCTGTCAAGAACGTAGATTTTCCTACTCCTGAATTGTTGGAAATTATTATTATTTTACTTTTTACGTTGGTAAGCACACTAAATAAATTTTCATGAAAATAATAATCAGTGCATATATAATCTTGGTCAATATTGTTAAAAATGTTATCGAGGTTACCTTTAGACTTTTTCCAAAAGACATAATTGTCCTTATATTCCAACCAATGTAGCGCCGTTCCTGTAAATTCATTGTTCAACTTATAAAATGCTGTTTGTTTAAGTTCTTCTCCGTCGTCTTCATCGCCTTCATTGTACCATATTATTCCGGTAGTGTATGATTCGTTAATATTGTATTGATGAATAAATGTTTCCGAAACTCCAAATTCGTTTAACGTATTTTCATTGATTCCAGTAATGAAAAACAACTCCTTATCGGCTTCTTTGAAAATGCTCTTGTGAATTCTTTGCATATACAGGTTTCTCTCTATATAGTATTCTTGGATATAATCATTAAAATAAAAAGCATCGTCATTTCCTATCTCAATAATTTTACCTTCAACTAGTTTTGTTAGACTCTCGTTATCAAATATTAATGCAGCAGTTTCATGGTTTATGAGCTTGTTAAAACAAACTCGAAGATTTTGAAAAGAGCACTCTCTTTTTAATAAGTTACTTTGTGATTGTTTAGTTAGATGTTGAAAATCCGTTTGAAGTTCTTCAATTCTAACATTATCATCGCCATCAAAATTTGAAATTAAGTCGTCGTTTTTATTGAGTATGAAAATAACTTTTTTTGAGTTATTTGCATGTCTTTCAATAATAGTCTTAAATTTATTAAATAATTTTCTCCATACACTATTTTCGACGAACACTTTATTCTGATATTCAATAATTAACAAATTATGACTTTTCTCCGATCTGAAAGAATCTATAACAAGCTGTCTTATATCTTTCAGAAGGAGTGTCCTTAGTCTTAAAAATACACAACTATCATGTGCTCCGAAATTATTAGAGTTCTCTAAGGTTTGAAGTAAATGAATAGAGGCCAATCGTGATGAGTCTGTCAATAAAAATAAAAAATGTTTGTTAGATTTTAAAAATTCGTTGACACAAATAAGATTGTGTTGGAAAGTCATGTCGAACGCTTTTAATTTTTCGGGATAAGCTTTATTTAGACCGGATGTCATTAAAGTACGAATTTTTTTAGTTAATGATATAAAAAATTCGTTAACTTTGTCTTTACCCAGAAAGTCACTGCGACCTTTAAAGTATTGCTTAAAAAAATCAAGAATTTCCTTTTGAAACGAATGAGTTACTAAATCAGCATTTAATAGCTGGAAAGTAACTCCCAATTCCATACTTAAAAATGTATTCAACTCATCAACATTCGGATAATTCGTTATAATACGAAACTTATCAATAAATTCTTTAATATTACTGTCAAATTTTTTTTCATCTAGTAACAATGATATTGCTACTGTGTTAGTAATCATATTGTGGCACTTCTCTTGTACTAACATTTTTGTCTCTTCTAGATCTGCATTAGCTGATTTGAGAATGTCTAAAGTTTTTGTTGAAAATTTGTTAGTTATTCCCGCTTTATTAATTTCAGTGCAAATATCAGCTATTGTCAGGCATTGAGGCACTTTCTTTAAAAAGTTCGTTAAATTTTCTTCATCCTTGATAAGCAGGTCACGCTCTTGGTGTAAACGACTTCCTAGGATAGAGGTTATTTTTAGATACTCTTCCATTTTGGTTTCTTCTTCTTTTAAAATCGTTTCAATTTTTCGAATGGTAGTTTTCAAATTACTGACTAATTGATCCAACGTAGGTTTTATTGTACTCTTCCCTGCAAATACTTTATCATCTGAAATTACATCTTTTAATAAAAATATACGTCTTGAAAGTTGTTCTAGTAATGTTTTTGTTTTTGCTGAAGCCAGCTCTAAATTTACGCTGTTGATTGTGTCTATTATAACAGATTTGTTTTCCAATATTTTTACTGTTAACAAATATTCTTCTATAGATGCAAAATTTTTACAATATTTTGAAGTTAAAACATTTTCTAATAAATTCATTTTCATAAATTTTAGCAAGTCATCTTTAACGCTTGGACAAAATTTGTATTTCAGTGCATCTATGCTTTCATCTAAATACAGGATTTCATCTTGTTCAATATCATCTTCTATGAAGTAATTTTTCCATTTAGCGATATTTTCGTTAATTTTCTGTGCTACCACAGTTAGTGTGCCATCTAGTTTGCGTTTATTGCTTTCTCTAAAATCAAAACTGGTGTTTGTGCAAAGATCCAGTTCTTCTAACTCACTATCATGATATTCTGGGTTTGATTTGATTTTACAGAATGACAAAAAATACTTTGGCACATTGTATTCTCCTTTGTCATCCTTAGTTAATTTGTTTACCGTAATTTTATGTTTTTCGGTGTCTTGTTTGTGTTTGGCCTGTAAAAAGCGCCATCTGCAGAGGCTATCTTGTATAGTTTTTCTGTATTTAATAACAACGTCATCAAATTTTTCAGCAATATCCAATTCAGTAGCAATATCAAAATATACGTAATTATTTTTTAGAGCTCTGTAAACGAATAACATTAAAAGTAACAACTGATATACGGTTCCGTGTAATGATGTTTTTAAACCTGAAGAAGCATATGACGTACTTGCAGTAGATACATTTAATTCTAGATCATCGTCGGAATCTTCTGCCAATGTAGTAGTATTACCTTGTATGAACGTGGAAGCACATGGGTAGGTTGGGACTGAAGCTTCATGTAGTAATTGTTCAAAGTTAGACCAATTGGAAAATCGTCGTGAATTTCTTTGGATTGATTGTAATACCGACTCACTATTGTTGTTTGTAACATTAACATCCCAGGCAGCGTTTTGAATCAAGACTTTGGCTACATTTATGCGATTCTTTAAGACAGCCAAATGAAACGGATTATTTCCGTTATTGTCAGTAACATTTAAGTTAACTCCGCATTCAATCAACATGGCAGCTATATCTGGACGATCAGAAATGACTGCGTAATGAATAAGTGAAATGCCATTTCTAACTTCGTTCAAATCTGCTCCATTGTCTATGAAATTCCTAACTTTATATTCATCACCTTGTTCAACGGCATCAAATATGTTACTAATAATATAATTATTACCCTCATTTGAATTATGGTCCATTATGTTGTCTGTTTTTCTTTGAAATTAAGTCTTCAAGTATTTGAACCTAAAAAATAGTATTTCGATACTTATATATTTATGTATTTAGGAACAGACAATCAAGAAATTTACACCAGAATAATATAAGCCAGAATTACTATTGGATGTCTTAAAGGAATTCTTTGTTGAACAATAATTTAACGATGAAACCAAGATTTTAGGGTTTTTGTTACAAGAAATGTATTAACTCGTATAAAATATGTGATAATTTTCCGAAAATTTTTAATGCCAACCTATTTATGTATACTGAGCGGCAAAAAAAAGTGGCCTCCCTATAAATTTCCGAAAATAAAAATTCATTGAAAGTTTTATGCGGTGTTTCATATTGCTTCTTAAATTAAATATTTTCTGCGATCTTTTATGCTTGTTTTTGACAGTTTCGACGTTTATGGTTCCGGTCGTAGAAGAGTTACCTTACAACGAGATGATAATTTTAATGTGATGGAACCCTTAAGAAATTGTCATTCCACTGCAATTGCTGAAGAAACCGTGTGCAGGAGGTTCAAAAAAGGGATGTAAGGGAGAGAACGGTTAGAAGACGCCTCAATAAAAGAGGGCTAGTGATCAGAAGCTGATTTAGTGAGAAAGACTAGTGAGAAAAACTGATCTGGAAGATTACCGACCAATCAATCTGTTAAACCATCTTTATAAACTTTTCACAAGAGCAATCACCACAAGATTAGACAAGAAATTAGACCTATATCAAAGTAGAGAACAAGCTGGATTCAGAGCTAACTTTGGAACCAACGATCACCTCCAAACAATAAAACAACTCATCGAAAAATCTATAGAATATAACAAGCCCTTAGTTTTAACATTCGTGGATTTCCACAAACATTCGACTCTGTAGAACTCGACAGTATGATAGAAGCACTAAACGAGAGCCGCTTTGATAGCCGATATTCGAGGCTAATATGTAATATATATAAAAAGGCGACAAGCTCGATACAACTACACGCTAATAGCAACCAAATAAAAATCCAAAGAGGTATTCGACAAGGTGATACGTTGTCACCTAAACTTTTCATATCTCTCATTTTCTCTAGAAAAAGCGATCAAAGCCCTCGAATGGGGTGACAAAGGAATAAATGTGGACGGAGAGATGCTACACCACCTACAGACGATATAGTCCTGATTGCAGATGATTTGAGACAAACAAAGAAAATGTTTGAAGAACTTAGTACAGCCTGTCATAAAATAGATTTAAAAATGAATATAACAAAAACAGAATATATGACGAACTTAGTACCAAGTAAACACCTTGAAATTCAAAATGAAGAAATAGAACAACCGAAGTATCCAGAAGAATAATACAAGGATGTATTCCTTGTATTATTTTATATTTCCATTCATCTTAACTAGTATGAAGAAAAAAGTTTTCGACCAATGCGTGTTACCGGTGCAGAAACATTATCGCTCACAAAGAAAAACGCACAAAAACTAAGAGTAGCGCAGAGGAGAATGGAGCGATCAATGATAGGGGCCACTCTGCGAGACAGGATTAGAAACGAAGATCTACGAGCTAAGTCCAAAGTCATAGACGTGTACTTAAAATGGTAATGGGCTGGACACATTGCCAGAATGAAGGACGGAAGATGGACTCGCAAACTAGTTGAATGGAGACCAAGAGCCGATAACGTAGCAGAGGAAGACCACTAACACAATGGCAAAACGACTTACGAAATAGAACGAAAACTGGATACAGTAAGCACAAGATAGAACACTTTGGAGACAAACAAGGGAGGCCTATATTCAGCAGTGTATTAAGAAAGGCTAATGATGATGATGAGTGACAAGAAGGTAGGCTATTGTTCCCGACAACCCAGACACTGTACGAATCGATTATTTTTTTCTTTACAACATCAACACTGGGATATACAGGATTGGAGCTGATTTCTCTTAACTAATGAATCGTGGTTCTGTTCGAAGTCTAGCGATAACCCAGAGAGGATTTGGAGGCGGAGAAATGAAAGATATGCCCAAGCTTGTATGTCCCAGAGAAGAAAGTTTGGCGGTTGTGGTGTATCATGGTTTGGGCTGGGATCTCACTTGAAGCTCGAACTGAACTTATTTTCATCAATGGCCCCCTGAATGCTCACTGCTATATAGAGGATATTTTGGTAGAAGCAGTAGTTTCATTTGATATTTTATTGGGGACAAGTTCGTCTTTATGCATGATAATGCAAGGCCGCATACTGCAATAATCTTGACATATTACTTGGGGAAAGTTGGAATTAAGACTCTAGAATGGCCAGCCTACAGCCCCGATCTGAAAATCATGGAACATCTTTGGAATGAACTTCATCGTAGGGTTATAAGTCATCCAGACCAGCCAGAATGTCTTGCAGAACTTCAAAACATGCTTCGTCAAGAATATGAACGTATTCCTTTAAGTTTTTGTTCAAATTTTTTTCCTCTCCCTTCCAAATTGTATGCAAACGGTTATTGATGCTTTAGGACATAATACCCGATATTTTAGCGTTTTTCAAGTCCATTTTTTATAGGTTGAACATCAGATGTAAAAAATCAAAAAATACAAGATGAAAGCTTAAGTCAATTCGTTTAAAAATGCTCAATATCAACCTATTTACAATTTGTATATCGATTTTAAACAGGCGTTTGATGGAGTAGATCGACAAAGGATGTTAAAGCAACTATCTATATTAGGGATACCCAATAAGTTGGTTAAACGTATACAAATGACTCTGGAGGGTTCTAAAGCTATGGTGAGAATATATGAAGATATGACGCAGGCCTTTGATATTGAAAATGGAGTTACACAAGGTGATGCCTTATCAACAACACTTTTTAATCTAACTTTAGAAGCTGTTGGTAGAAAACTGGATATAAACGGCTGTATTAATACAAGATCAATGCAAATATGCGCCTATGCGGATGATGTTGCCATAATAAGCCGCAACAAAAGGGTATTAGGCGAAAAAGTTATAGAACTGAAACGAGAAGCTGCTACGCTTGGTCTATATATATATATATATATATATATATATATATATATATATATATATATATATATATATATATACCAATGTAGATACCAGACATATGACTAACGACCATGTTAATCTACTAAATGTTTTACTGAATTTTAATATTAATTTTAATCTTGTCAATTGGCCAACTAGGGTCACGGATACCAGCGTAACAACATTAGATAATGTATTTGTAAATTTCTGGAACTCCGGTTTGTCGTGTGTACTTGACAACACTGTATCAGATCACAGAACGGTTTTAGTGGAACTTGACTTTGAAGCGGAATTATCATACTTTATACAAAAAAGACAATTTGGCGAGGAATCGATAAATCACTTTATCGTTAACCTCATTAACGAAAACTGGAATAGTGTTTATGGAATCTTAGACACTAATCTAGCATTTCAAGTTTTTATAAATATCTTTTTGTATCATTTTAATAATAGCTTTCCATTAACAAGGAAAAAAATCAAAACAACTAAAAATAAATGGATTAATAGTGAAGTGCGAAAGTCTAGTTTTGAATTAAGAAATTTACACGCTTTATCAAGGGCAGTATCAATTCTTAGAGATTTTTATCAACAACAAAGAAAAAAACATAGAAAACTTTTAACCAAAACAAGAAAAGATTATTACCAGAAAATCATTACTTCGTCTGATAATCCCAATAAAATCACGTGGAAAGTTGTCAATGATTTCTCAAAAAGTGCTAATAACAATGCTAATACTTTTTTAATGTATGATGACAATAATATAATAACAGATCCCCAAGAGGTAGCATGCACTTTTAACACATTTTTTAAAAATGCACCCATTGATATCGTGTCGAAAATTCCAGGTAATACAGTAGACAAAGACAGTCAGTCAATTATTACAGATCATGAAAATTTCTTTCAATTGTACCCATTTACTGGGCAGGAACTGATCGAACTCCTCCAGAGTAAACTTAAAAACAAATCCTCTAGTGGTTTTGACGAGATACCTGCATTTTTGGTGAAAAAAGTTTTACCTTTTATAATTAATCCTTTAACTTATCTAACCAATTTGTCTTTTTGCAATGGGGATTTTCCTAATTACTTAAAGACAGGCAAAGTAGTTCCCATTTTTAAAAAAGGAGATCCAAAACTGATCAGCAATTATAGGCCTATAACAATTCCCAGTATATTTTCAAAGGTATTTGAGTATGGATATTTTAAGAGATTAAATGGTTATCTAAAAAACAATAATATCATAACTATAAATCAACATAGATTTCAAGAAAATAAATCTACTAATACGGCAGTCCATGCATTTTATGCTCATTTAACCAGTTTGATTGATGCAGGCGAATGTCCTATTGGAATATTTTGTGATCTTAGTAGGGCATTTGACTGTGTGAACCATGAAATATTATTTAAAAAACTAAAACAGATAGGTATTACAGGAAACTCTTTAAAGTGGATTATGTCATTTTTAAACAATAGACAACAATATGTGAGCCTGCAGACAAGGATCGAGGATTGTGTGACCAGTTGTAGATCTAGTCTTGTTACTACAAACATGGGTGTTCCCCAAGGATCTATAATAGGACCAATTCTATTTGTAGTCTACATTAACGACATCGTATATGTGGACAGAGCGGTAAATTTCACTATATATGCGGATGATACGTCAATTATTCTATCTAACAAATCCAACGTAATCCTACAACATCAATGTAATAATTTTCTTTCATCTTTATATTCTTGGTTTTGCGATAACTCGTTGCATCTAAATGCAGAAAAAACGCAAGTTATACATTTTCACAATAAACAAAAATACTTGGAAAATCTTCAGCTTACTTTTAACAACATGCAAATAGGTACCGTGTCGTCAGGCAAGTTTTTGGGAATAACGATTGACGAAAGTTTGGATTGGAAGTTGCATTGTGGAGCGGTTGTTTCGAAGTTGAGTTCTATTAACTATCTAATTAGAAATTTAAAATATGTTCTGACGGAAAATCAGCTAATTATGATTTATTATGCACTCGTAGAGTCCAGGCTAAGATACGGGATATGTTTTTGGGGTATGTCTGGTTATGCAAATGGTATTTTCGTCATACAAAAGAAAATATTGCGTTGTGTCGCTGGTGTCTCCCGACTAACTAGTTGTAGAGAATATTTTAAAAAATATAAAATTTTAACATTGTCGTGTCTATACATTTTTGAATTATGTGTTTTTATTTTTAATAACTTACATCAGTTTAAAACGAGTGGTGATATGCATAATTTAAATACTAGATATTGTAATAAACTTTATATACCATTTTCAAAAGGTAACATTAAACTTAAATCGCCCAGGGTATACGGGCTACAGGTGTTTAATCATTTGCCCACAGTTGTAAAGTCCACCAGTTCAATAAATGTATTTAAGAGGAATCTTAAGAGCAATGTATTTAAGAGCAATTTTTATGCGAAAAAGTGTTTTATACAATCGAAGAATTTTTTAGATCGTAGATATTAGCTGTATTTCGTTTAGCTTTTAAATTCATTTCATGTCTTGTTTAGTCTAGTTTAGTGTTTAGTTTGTAGCAATGTATATTTATAACTAATTCTATACAAACTATGTTTGTCAAAAAGAAAATAAAGAATTTAATTTAATTTAATTTATAAATGAAAGCAAAACAAAATATATGGAGTGCACAACATCGAATCAACATGAGAATCTGAAGGTAGACAACCATACCTACAAATATGCCTCCACTTTTCCCTACCTAGTCGCAATAATAAATGACAACAACATCAGTCAAGAAATACAAGCACGGATTCTTAGCCGTAATAAGTGCTTTTATGCGTAAAAAGACTTAATGAAAAGTAAGTTACTGAATCGTGAGTCTAAGCTTAGTATCTACAAAACAGTAATTAGACCAGTGATCACATATGGATGTGAAACGTGGACCCTCTCAACCACTGATGAAAATCAAGTGAGAATATTTGAGCGCAAAATGCTAAGGAAGATATTTGGACCAACCCAATGCAGCGATGGTTCGTGAAGAATTAAAATGAACCACGAGCTGGATGAACTAATGCCGAGCGCAGATATTGTTAGATTTGTAAAGTCACAAAGACTAAACTGGCTTGGTCACCTAGAAAGAATGCCAGATAATCGAGCTGTAAAAGTATTCCAGAGATTTAAGCCCCAAGGAAACCACGAACCGTGATTAAAACCGTGAACATCAAGCAGTGGCGAAGGAAAGTGTCTGACAGGGCGGAATGGAAGAACATTGTTAAGCAGGCCAAGACTCACAAAGGGTTGTTGCGCCATTAGAAGAAGAAGAAGACATGGTGTATAGAAGGTGTGTTATATTCTCTCTATTTACTGACCTCCTGAAACCAGCAACTTTAAACAGTTCATTAAACAACTTGAGATGTTTATGTTCAATTTCTATAAGAATGGTAATCAGTTTCTTATATGTGGAAATGTTAACGTGAACGCAATTAAAAATAATCACAGACATGATCTAATTAATTTATTATTTGAATATAACATTAAACATTTTATTGTTCCCACCAGGATAACAAACACGTATTCCACATATTGATATATTTTTTAGTAGTTTGGACTTAAATAATATAGAAGTAGTTGACCCATTAGTGCATTTTAATACAAAAGTAATTTTTGTAATAGACATTTAATTTTGTATTTTTTCGAACCAGGAGTCTCTTGCGAAAATTAATCGTAGGACATAATGACGGTATTAGATTTTGATTCGATACAGAGCAGCGACAAGCCAAATATATGTATTTCGACCTTTTTAGGTCTCCTCAGTACGATATAGCCCCTACTCCATATCCAAACAAAATCTTTTCCCGTCGTAGACCATAGTTATCAAAAATAACTATATACAGACGTAACTACGCCATCTAAGAACAAAAAGAGAAATCATACGATTTCTACCTGGCGAAATCGAATTCAAATCTCAACCACCGTGCTTTTTAAGACTTGCAAAGCAAACAGCTTGATGAATAAATGGGCAAAGGAATCTAAGATTGCATTCCAAATCCCGTTTTCTTTCCACTTCGGAAATCGTACTCAAAATACAAACAGTAAATTTAACAAATTTTGTTTTTTGTTACATAGTGAAAAATTCTTCTAATAATTTAATTTTATCTGACTCATTTATATTGACAAGTCAGACATACATTATGCATTTTAAAGTAGACGACTTTAAAATGATATTGCCAATATTGTTGAGTTGCGCTCCTGGGACGACTTTACTTATAAGTTAGTTCATTCGATTACATGAAATCAACTTTGAGAAATCAACCGTCAGAAAAAAAATCATAGCATGTAATTCGTCTTTAAAAAGACAAACACATGACATGATGACAGTAAAATTCTCCTGTTAGTGATTCCATAGTAAATTATGAGGGAAAAAACAGGAAAAAACCTCATAATACTATCCCGACATTGTAAGTATTTGTTCGTGAATTTAGTTTACCTTCAACAAACATCAAAATTCTGATTTTATATGTTACGTTATTTAAAAAACATAAATGATGTATCCTCTATATGTTACTGACTTACTAATACTGGTATTTTCTTATTAATAACTTCCTCTTTCAATATTGGTAATCAGATCCTACTACATTCTGCCGAGGAATTTGCGACACAATTGGCCTCATTTAGCATAATTAGAGCCGCTTTTTTGATTTTTCTTTTTTTACCATCCGTTTCTTTTAGGACTACATTTGAATTATTCCATTGAACCCTATGTTCATTATCTCATGCGTGTTTACATATTTGAGATCTATCAAATTCTCTATTTTTAATATAAGATTGATGTTCACTTATTCTAACATTTAATGGCCTTGAGGATTCATCTAAGTAAAACTGATCGTATTCACAAGATATTTTATAAATGCAATTCTTTGTCCTTTCTTGTTCATTGTTAGGTTTGGTTTTGGACAAAATAGATCTCAGCGTGTTTGTTGTTTTGAATGTTGTTGAAATGTTGAATTTATTTCTAAGTTGTTCTGTTCTATTCGATCGATTGTTGAAAATTCCTTATTTATAAACGATAAAGGATAATCATTTTTTAATAAAACAGATGTTAACAAATGTTTCTCCTCCAAGAACGAATTTTCGTTAGAACGAGTAATTTTGGCTCTTTCGTATAAGGATTTAATTATTCCCTTTTTTTTACATTAATATTGTGATTTGATTTGAAATTTAAATATCTATTGGTGTGTTGGTTTTCTATACACCTGAGTCTCAAATCCAGTATCGTTCTTAGAGATTAAAACATCCAGGAAAGGTAGCGTGTTATTATATTCCTTTTCCATGGTAAATGTTATTGTCTCTTCTTTATCGTTTATATCATTTAGGAATGTGTCCAACTCTGATCTATGAGGCCATATTGAGAATACATCATCTACATACCTCCACCATACTGTGGGTTTGAAATTTTGTTTAGAAATGATATTTGTTTCAAAATCTTCCATAAATATATCGGCTAAGAATGGAGATAAACTAGAGCCCATTGCTAGACCAAAATTTTGTTTATAGAATTCATTATTTAGTTGAAAATATGTATTATCAGTACATAATGTTAATAACTCCATTAAAGCCGATATGTTTAGTCTTGTTCTAGTTGCCAATGAATCATCACTCTCTAATTTTGTCTTGACTATACTTAAAGTCTTATTTAATGGCAAATTCGTAAATAAACTATTTATGTCAAAACTTACCAAAGTATTATTTGAATTAAATTCAATATTTGATAATTTATTTAAATAATGTTGTGTATTTTTATGAATGTGTCATTTTTATTTGTACATGGTTTTAAAATATTTAATAAAAATTTTGATAGTTCACTACAAGGAGAATTCATGGTACTACAAATGGGTCTAAGTGGTATATTCGTTTTATGAATTTTCGGTACTCCATAAAAATGAGGAGTCTTACTGTAATGAGGTGTAATTATTAATCCTCTCTGATAACTTGTTAAAACATCTTTAAACTTGAATAAAGTTCTATATATTTTGTTTTCCAAAGGCTTTGTTGGATCTTTTGTTAATTTTGTATAAGACCCGTTTATTAATAGGTCTTTAATTTTATTTTCGTATTGAATTTTATCCATTATCACAGTTGCTTTATTTTATTATATTTTATTATTTTTATTATATTTCTGTTATAAAATTTTAAAATACTGTCTCATACTCTGTTGGAATTCTCGTGTCTGTGTTAACAAATTTTCAGTAACTTTAGTTATTTTAAAATAAATACATACCTCCTTCAATTTCACTGTATTGTAAATTTTATGTACATACTTATATGTTAAAGATAAAACTAATATTTATATCCTTTTTTTTTTATTAAAGACAGAATTATACAAAAGCAACATATCAAATTCACACATTCTTGTTTACTAAGATTTACATCTTCACGTGTTAGACCTTTGTTTTTCATAATCACTGCGGTTTTTAGTTCGCGCCATTTTGTGTAACGATAAGGAAATAAAAATAAATCTCAAATCTCGTTTTTATATCCTAGAGATTGTGCAAATGGCAAACGTTTTGTTTATGTATATACAATTTATATGCTAAGGTTGTTCTTATCCTTGAGTTAACATAATCTCACTTGTATCGATGCCTGTGCAAGGGCGGATCTAGAGAGGGGGCCATGACCCCCGAGAATTTAAAAAAATATACATTTAAATTTTTGTACATGTACAAAAGTTTATAGTTTTCTCTAAATTTGAGACATATACACAATAACAACATTCATTAAGTTCATTGACGGTTATGAGAACATAAAAATGATTAGTGAAAATCAAGAAAAAGGGGAAGAACGACGCCTGGCAGGAAGAGCCTTGAGGATAATAGTATTTAACTTTTTGAAAGAACTGTTCTTGGATCCGAAGAAATGTGTAGGAATCGGTATTGACAGTTGAAGCGTAATGAGCTCTGAAGCAGTCGGTGCAGTAACAGAAATAAAAATGGACGCAATAAATGCAGTTAATTATGTCTAAATCATATTTTAAACAACTTTCTTTTAACTTCAATTAATGTATAGTCCATCACAAACACATTGAGAACAATGAAGTCAGTAATATCATCTTTTAACATATCAGCCAAGAGAAATGAAGTTTTAAAATAAAACTCGGGCAAAATTTAACAAGTTTATGCGAAACAAGATGCATCTAGCAAAGACTTTTTCTGAGATAAGGCTTCAGAGATAATAGATAGTTTAGAAGGCAACACTATAGTATTAAGGGATCTAAATGGTCGAGTGCGTGTAAGAGATATTAGGACCATCTGGAGAAGAAATATAAAATGACAATGTCTTCCTTTCCAGCCTTAATGTTCTAGCACTTCTTCTCAAATAATCCATTTCAACTGCCAACAATCTTCTCTTCGGGTCTGCATTAATTGTCCATACTGCAGAGCCATAACAAAGAATTGATTCAACCATGGTTTGCTCTATTCTTTTTTTGTTCCTTTTGGAAATGTTGCGATCCCACCATCAGATATCCTACAATTAGGATCTATAGGAAATTAGACGTAGACAGCAGTAACACTCAGATGGGATTCAGAAAAGGGCTGGGTACAAGGGAGGCTCTGTTTGCAATGAACGTTCTCTCACAGAGATGCTTAGACATGAACCAAGAAATTTACGCCTGCTTTATTGATTTCGAAAAGGCCTTTGACAAAGTACAACATGAACCACTAAGACAAGTTCTAATAAAGAAAAATATAGACAGCCGAGATATTCGAATTATATGCAATCTATATTGGAATCAAACAGCAAATGTCAAGGTTGAGGGCAGACTAACAGAAGAAATTCAAATCCGTCGAGGAGTCCGGCAGGGATGTATCTTATCGCCACTTTTATTTAATCTGTATAGTGAAGCTATCTGTGAACAAGCACTCGAGGAAGAAGATCTTGGTCTGATAATAAATGGTGAGACGATCAACAATATAAGGTATGCTGACGATACAGTTCTCCTAACGGGAACGCTAGTAGAACTACAACATCTCGTTCAAAGTCTCAATATATACTGTAACAGTTACGGCTTGAAAATTAATTTGAAAAAAACTAAATTTATGGTAATCACGAAATCAAAGAACATCAGAGCTAATCTTGTAATAGACAATACAACGATTGAGCGTGTGCCCTGTTATAAATATCTAGGTGCTTGGATCACAGACGATACTGATCAAACAAAAGAGATTAGATGTAGAATAGAAATCGCTAGATCAGTCTTTAATAGAATGCGCAAACTCTTTTTCAATCGTGATATGAATATAAAGTTACGAATACGAATGCTGCGGTGTTATGTCTTTTCTACCCTGTTATATGGAGTTGAGGCTTGGACACTAAAACAGTTGTCCATAAAAAACATCGAAGCTTTCGAGATGTGGTGCTATAGGCGCATTCTCAGAATATGATGGATGGACCGCGTCACTAACACGCAAGTACTCCAAACTTTAGACAAAAGATGTGAAATTCTAAATGAGATAAAAACTAGAAAGATGGAATACTTGGGGCACATTGTGAGAGGTGAAAAGTACGAACTTTTAAGAAACATCATGCAGGGCAAAAGAAGTGCGGGAAGAAGAAAAATATCGTGAATTCGTAATCTACGTGAATGGTTCGGGTGTAGTTCGATTGAACTTTTTAGGCGAGCTGCTAACAAAGTCGCAGTGGATATGATGATTTCCAATCTCCGCTAGGAGTGGCACGAGATGAAGAAGAAACTTCAGGGAGAACAGTACGTCATTTCCTATAGGGATTCCCATTCTCTGGCAGTGGTTTTTCCTATTTTGGAGGGCTGCCTCAATATAGAAATTAAACAGTAAGGGTGACACACTACATCCTTGTCGTAGTCCTTTAGTTACTTTTATTGGCTCTGATATTCTATTTCCGATTTTTAGGTAAATAGTGTTATTTTTTTTTTCGTTTTTTATTTAACACCTGTATAAAATCTGAGTTTATTTGCGGCAAAATACAAAAACTGTATACAAAAACTAAACTCTTTACCTTTAAAACGCATCTTGATTTTTGTCGATAGATCACTTGAATCAAAAGTTATCGAATTTTTACCGTCGAGCTGATACAAATTTTATTGAACATTGATTTCGCTCGCGTAACTGACATGCAAAATCGACGGTCGCTTCAAGCGTTGTTTCTAAGAGAACGGTTAATTCTACACAAAAAATGCTTATAAACATTTTTGTTTGAAATTATCTCAGCTACATTTTTTATTTGAAACATTCTTTTCCACGGTGTATAGATTTTTGGTAAATCGATTTTTTTGCGTTTTTACCCCTCTGCGAGGGGAGGGGATTTTTAGGGAGAAGCCCGGGGTTAGAACTGGTAAGCTTTTTTTGCGTCTTTTTTGGAGTCCCAAAATTAATATTCTTGGCAAAATTTAGCTAGTTCCTATGATTTTTAGAGGTTCAGTGACATTTTCGTTTCTGACAACTGGAGTATAGCAAGGAAATACAAGATTTAATAAAAAAGAGACAACAACTTGTGCAAGACACAACACTAAATAAAATAGAAATAACAGAAATCAACAGAATAATTGTTGATTGCTAATAAAAAAGTGTTGGGAAGACATAAGGAAGTACAAAATAACATAGTTAAAAGAAATACCATAAGAAAAGAAATGCATACGAGACTGGAAGAAGAAAAGAAACGAAGGTAGAAATCTAATTACAAAACTAATTAATGATGGAAGCGAGAAAATTACACATATTCAAAAAATAATCATAATAAAAGCAAACTAACGTTAACAATCTATTTAAGAAAATTTATGACACTGGGATATTACAAACTGATTGGTTAAAGTCGATATTTGTCACAATACCTTAGAAACATCGTCCTAAGACATGCGGTGATTATCGGACAATAAGACTGATGAGTCACGTTTTGAAGATCTTCCTGCGAGTAATACACAGCAGAATTTACACGCTGTTAGAGGACAGAATTAGCAATACTCAATTTGGGTTTAGGAGTGGCTTGGGTACAAGAGAAGCCTTGTTTAGTATACAGATGCTAGTACAGAGATGCAGAGATATAAATCAAAATGTGTAAATTTATGCAATCGATTTTGAAAAGGCTTTTGACAAAGTCCGACATAACAAAGTGCTAGAAATATTGGAAACAGCTGGATTGGACGATAAAGATCTACGAATAATTACAAATCTATACTAGCATTAAGTGGCAAGAATAAAGGTTGAACAAGAACTGTCGGATGAAATAAATGAGACAAGGCTGTATATTGTCGCCTTTATTTTTTAACTTATATTCGGAGGAAATATTTAAGGAAGCCTTAACCGAAGGTATTATTGTGAATGGAGTAACCGTCAACATTATTAGATATGCCGACGATACCTTAGTGCTTGTTAATTGCGGAGAAGGCCTTCAAAATCTAATGAACAAAATAAAACAGACTTGTGATCAGTATGGATTAAAACTCAACGTTAAGAAAACTAAATTTATGATAGTTAGCAAACAAAATTATATACAAGATGAGGGTATAAAAGTCGGAGGCGCCACACTGGACAGAGTAGAGAAACTCGTGTATCTCGGCAGAAATATCAATGAGAGCTGGGATCCAACCGCAGAAATTAAAAGCCGAATAGAACAAGCCTGAGCTGCCTTTGTAAAAATGAGAAACGTACTTTGCAGTCACTATCTTAGCATTAATTAACCTTAGAGTTCGAATGACATCTTGCTACAAACGCTTGACAGCCTTTGAGATGTGGGTATACAGAATACTGAAAATAAGCTGGATCGACAGAGTTAGAAATGAGGAGGTCCTTAGACGGCTGAACCAAACAACACAACTGGTCAATATAATAAAGAAACGCAAGCTGGAATACTTCGGTCACATTATGAGACACCCTAAAAAATATGATCTTTTACATCTGATCATTCAGATAAAGATCCAAGATAATCGTGGTCCTGGTAGTAGAAGAACATCGTGGCTGAAAAATCTAAGACAATGGTATGGAAAATCAACTACATCGATATTTAAAGCTGATGTCACGATAGCGACAGTCACGATAGCGAATATGGTAGCCATATGATAGTTAAAGTCACGATAGCGAATATGGTAGCCAACATGATATCCAACGATCGATAACGGTCATGGAACTAGAAGAAGAAGAAACGTTCTACTAGTGGCAATGTAATTGCCACATAGAATAACAAATATTGGAATATTACAAATTGCTCACGCACATAAAGAGTTAGGTTAGGTTAAATAGTCAGTCTAAAATTTCTCTTCTGGTGAAGCTAATGTACAGTGAAATATGTATAGTTGACAAGATTCTGTGGAAATTAAAAATATAATTGTGTTTTATGTTTTGTTTTATTATTTCATATGAATTTTCATCAAGTAATCGCTAATTCGATAAATACCTAATCATTTGTTTTTTTTTTCTTTTGTTTTTCTTAAAACTTGGTTGACTGTAATAGTATGTTCCTATACGGTAACAATAGACTATTTGTTTCATATAACAGAGAATTATAAATAATTTAAATGAATTTCTAGAAAATTTAGGACACACCCTATATGTCTATAGGAATGAGCCATCATTTCAAAATGTATGCTAGCTAAAATTAATACACGTTCAATAAGTTTTTTGTGTTGTCCGCCAAGATGACAAACATTTACAGGAGTTTGCACTTTAACTGTAATAAATTCATACAAACCTGAAGCGGAAGAGTTTCAAAGTTTTGACAATTGGAATACAATATGCTATCTCTAGAATTACTATCTAAGCACTCGTATATTCTGGTAAAACTACATTTAATACATCTTCAATGTTCATAAAAGTTTTAAAATAATCGCAGATTATATTTTTACTTCCCATTTAAGTATTCTATAATCTTTTATCTTCAATTGGAGGTAAATTTTATCGGTTTATACGACTTTATCGATATCTTATCAATGGCGAGTTTTAACTAAAGGTGTGAAGATAGAATTTGTCAATATATTTCTATTTATATAATAATGTACATACAAGGAAATGTTTTGACATACAAGTGAGTCATAGACAGTAAAGGGAAACATATCCAGAACGAAAATTTGGATTGATATTTTTACCACGAATCCATGAAACTTTGTCTACAGACATTTTTGATCTAATGCCGGGTCCAAACCAAACAGACAAAACAAAAACATTCATGTTTCACGACAAAGTAGCGACAAATCGAAAACATTTGTTGAGACATTTCTGAACAATCTTGTTTTGTTTGCAAATTTGAAAACTTTTTCAGGTCCCGTCTCAGGTCGGTAAAGATCAAAAAGTCTGTGTTTTGTCTGTGTATTTGACAAGTTGTCGGCGCAGTGTGGACGCGTGTGCGTGTCAAAACGAGTTAAGCAGTAGGAGAAATAGAATGTACAATTTTTATCAAAATTAAGTGTATTTTTCTGTTACTTAGTCTTAACACAAATGTTCACTTAACTCCATTCAACTCCAACCCACATTTGTACTCAAATCCACCCAGCACTGACACACAACATTCATACTCAAATCCTCCCAGCATTGACACACATTCATACTCAACTCTTCCCAGCATTGACACACATTTATACTAAAATCCACCCAGCATTGAACATTTATACTCAAATTCACCCAACACGCAACATTCATACCCAAATCCACACAGTGCTGACCCACAAAACTATTACTTAAATCCACCAAACACCAACACACAACTTTTATTTTCACATCCACCTAGTACTGACACAGAGCTTTCTCAGTATTCAGATCAAGAAAACGAACGAAATTGATCATGAACTTTTGAATGTAAAAACAAGTAGACTCGTCATTATTTTGTATGTAGTATGTACCTATCGTCAACTTCTTTTGTATTAAACATTTAACCAATAAATATGGAGTTTATTTTAAGGGATATTAACAGAAAAATAGTAATGAAAAAAGTTTAACATACCTGTACATAACCACTAAGACTGTTAATTAAAGCTTTACATACTTCAGGTATTATTACAGATATTGATTGCTTTGATATTTTTGAAAGATACATTAGGCTGTGGTAGGAATCACCTGTTGCTAAAAATCTTAAAGTGATTGCTAACCTTTCAGTTACACTCATAGCATTTCTAAAGTTAGTATGTCTTTTTGCAACTGCAGGACCAACAAGGCATATTAGATTCTCAAAATCTTCGGTGGACATTCTTAAAAAATTTTTGAAGCTTGATCTAATTTCACCACTTAGTCCAATATCATCTTCTCGCAGCTGAACTAACAATTTGTCTATCGAACAACTTTCTCGCATTTTTAGGCTTGGTCTAATCCAAAAACGTTTGGGTTTTCTTTTAGCAACCTGGGATGATGATGAGAGCAAAAAAAACTTGCGGCTAGCAATAAATCTTCAGTTTCATTTTTTTCTTGATTAAAACGCCACATGGTTAACCAACACTAATCACAACAACAACGTCACCAACTGAATTTGTTTTTATATTTTGTTGTTCTGATGTGGACAATTTGTCTCAATTTTGTTTTGTCTTTTGACGACAAATTTTGTCGCCGGTTTATCGTGTTTTTGTTTCAGAATTGTGTTTTCGTTTTGTCTGCTTGGTCTGGACCCGGCATAAGACAGATCACCCAAAGGCTATTTGACCTATTAGTAGTTTAATACAAGAAACATTTAATTTCACGAAAATTTTCAATATTTTAATCCATTTTTGACCATAATTTTTAATTTTTAATTGCTATAACGGTAATGTTTTTTTAAAGCGGAGTTATACTGTGTCATTGGATCGGATCTTGCCACTTGCACTCCCTCTATCGTCTTTTTAAACTTCAATACAAGTTGGCATCGCAAATAATACGAAAATTAAGAATGTGAAATTGCATCAAATTTCATCGTTTTAAAAAAAGGCAAATTAAAGGTCACTTTTAGATATCATATCGATATGAAAATTAAACTGTTAGATATCATATCGACACCTATGTTTTTCAACTATGGATTAAACAACATCTATAAAGGATGAACAATAGAATAAAAACATCGGAGAACAACTAGAAGATCCAGGAGAACTATGGAGTGAATTTAAATAACGAAATCTCCACAAACAATGATTATAGAAGAAGCTTAATCAAGAAAAATAAATGTCTGACAGACGACATCTTGAATGTCAAAAACATGGACACTTGAACAACAACTTGAATGGAACAACGTCGACTGATAAAATCTAATGAAACAGAATATAGACACCAGCAGAGAAGAATAAAAATGGAGATCAAATTAGCCAAAGAAATATGGATGAGAGAAAGGTGCGACAAAATGGAGGATGTAATATCTAAACACGACTTATTTAATGTGCACAAAAAACTGAAAGAAATGAGTAATATATTTAAAAAACGAGTTCCCTCTGTACTTGTTGACACTAATAACAAAATTATTGTAAATGAGCAAGAAATAAGAAAAGAATGGCAGCTGTATATATCAGAGTTGTTTGAAGATGAGAAATAATATTGCCGAATTCTACCAAAACTGTACTGACGGCCCAGAAATTATGAAATGCGAAGTAGAACATGCTATAAATAATGCTAAAATTAGAAAAACTTGTGGTCCAGATTATACACCAACTAAGTTGCTGAAACTTATAGAGAATGATAACATAAAAGTAGTAGTAAGACTTTTTAATTCAATATATAACACCGGAGTGATTCCCGCAGATTTGCTCAAATCCATCTTTATCGCATTACCTAAAAAACACAATTTAGGTATTGCGATAGCCCTCTTCAAATTTTCCTCAGAATACTTCACAACAGAATTAGACGCAAATGCGAAGATCTTGAAGATACTCAAATTGGTTTTAGAAATGCTATGGGAACTAGTTAGGCACTTTTTTCACTTAACATCCTATTACAAAAATGCCGTAACCAAAGAAAATATGTATTTGCATGTTTCGTTGACTTCTAAAAGCCATTCGATAAAGTACAGCATGTAAAATTAATGCAAATACTGAACAATATCGGAATAGATGACAAGGATATTCGTGTCATTAAAAATTTGTACTGGAATCAAACTGCTGTGGTAAAAATTAGAGATATATCTCAATACAACGCGAAGTCAAACAAAGGTGCATTTTGCCGCCAACATTGTTCAATGTTTACTCAGACCAGTTATTTAAAAAGGTACTTAAGAGACAAGTATATAAAATAAAGATTAATGGGGAACTACTTAATGTGATTAGATATGCAGACGATACAGTAATTCTGTTAATATATTGTGTTGAATAATACAATATATTATACTAGTAGGACAATTTTCAATTAAAGGTGACTATTCTACAAATTGAACTAAACGGTAGCGGCAACCATGAAAAATTTCATTAGTAAATTCTTACCGGGGACATTTTTATTGTGTATACTTCGCCCATGTAAATATGTAAATTTGTAACCCTAGTAAGATAAATTTGCCCCTGTAACAATATAAATTGGTGCGATTCACGAGTGTCGAGTGAGACAAGTTCATAGAATAGTTTGGAACATCGGTAAAATTATCAATATTTTGCTGGTCTATATATATTTACGTTTTTAGAAAGAATGTTAATTAGAGAAATATGATATCTTAGTTTATTGAAGTTTATGAAATATGATATCTTCTAGATTTTACACATATCTACATAGGCGTAGTCTATTAATGGAAATGTATTTATTAAATATACTTTATTATTAACTTTAAAATAGTTTTTAGGTAAGTATAGTAAATTTGAGGCCAGTTTATTCTTTATATAGTATTAAACCCTTAACGGCCGCTCAATATACAAAAAGAAATTTGACAATTAATTTATTAGATTGGATTAAAAACACAAATTAGGAATAAATTACAACCAAAAAGATTTTTTTTCTCATTTTTAAGGAAAACTGTACAATATTTAATAAAGAAACATATTGTATCTTAAACGTAAATTAAATTTTAAGGTAAAAATTTTGTGAAAGATGGGGTGTAGATGCATTCTACACTGTTTACATAAAAAATAGTATTACTTTTGTACATCCTACATTTTTGCATTATCGTCTCTTTTTATAATATGGCCAATATTGCCGAATCTGGTTTCATCTGGTAAAGCAAATTTAGATTGACGCCCATGTACTGACACTGATGTAGCGGTTTCTTTACTTTATAAATTAAAATTATAAATCTATGTCGGCTCATGGTTTCTCTTATAATATGCACTTCTTTATCCTCATCCTTTGACCAATGCATATCAACTTGAAGCAGAGTGTAAACCAGATAATATACATATGCTAATAATTTTTTTAAATCTATGTTATTCATTTCAAAATTGTGACGGTTATTCTCAATTAATTTTTTATCAAAAAGAGTGAAAAAACTTCAATATATGACTTGCCTACATGGTTGGCTTTTATATTGTCTAAATATCAATCAGACTGATGTTGAATTACTACTGAGCACGAAAGAATATCCGTTGTTACAACTTGAGATAAATTTGGATTTACTATTTTTGCCTGGTTTTTCCCTTGGACGTTTTATCTGTGGTTCAGAGGAATATCATAATCAGAATCGTTAGAATTTCCAATCACTTGTATTTCATATGTACCTGCAATATCCGATTTTATTGATTCTTCACAAATCACATTATCATTAATCTCTTCAAGGAATACATTAATATACCAGCAAACGAATGGGAAAGATACCTGACGGAACTGTTTAAAGCAAAGGAAATAATAATCAACACAATAACGTACCTGAACTAAGAGACGAAATAGAAATCAGTTTTCACGAAGTAGAAATAGTCATAAATTCACTCAAAAATAGAAAGTCACCAGGACCAGACGGAATAACCAACTAGCTTCTAAAATACGGATGAGAAAGTTTAACCCTAGAGATGACAAAACTTATACAAAAACTAATATTGCACTGCAAGATACCAGACGCATAGAGAAAGCATAATAATACCAATGGTCAAGAAAGGAGATAAAGAAGACCCCAACAATTATAGAGGTATAAATCTACTGAACACCGCACTTAAGCTTACCACAAAAGTCCTAATCAACAAAATCAATAAACTAACAACTTTATCAGATGAACAACAAGGATTCAGATCCGGATGATCCTGCGTAGACGCCGTATTTGTACTAAGACAAATCACAGAAAAGGCCATCATTTCTATGTTTTATAGACCTGACAAAGGCTTTCGATCGCATCCAAGTCGAAGACGTCTTACACCTACTGTATAAAAGGAACATACCAATCAATATTATACAAACCATCGAAAGCATCTACTTCCATAATCGAATACAGGCAAAGATAAATGGAAAACTAACACAGTGTATAACAGTACAAAGCGGAGTCAGACAGGGTGACTCGTTAAGCCCACTTCTCTTTAATATATTAATGGACGAAATAATACAAGCAGTACGTAAACGTCATGGTTACAGAATTGGGAACAAAGAAATCCAAATATTATGTTATGCAGACGACGCCGCATTAATCGCCGAGACAGAAGACGACCTCTAAAGATTAACACATATCTTCAATACAACAGCTAAGAAATACAATATGATAATATCAACGGAAAAATCCAAATGTATGACATTTAAATACCCACTACGGTGTAAAATCGAAATTGATGGGAAAATAATAAAGCCGGAAGCAAGGATATCTGGGAATAGATATAACTAGTTACGGAGATGTTGAAGAAGAAGTACGACAGCAAAGCTTAAAAGCAAGTAAAGCGGCGAGTTCTCTTAATGACACAATCTGGAAGAACAAACACCTAAGACAAGACACAAAAACAAGAGTCTATAAAGCAGAAATTAGACCTATATTACCATACACGGCTGAGACAAGACCTGACACATCTAAAACGAGACGACTGCTAGAAACAACAGAGATCAAAATACTCCGACGAATATCAAGGAGAAGTTTGTTGGATAGGGAGAGAAGCAAAAACATAAGAAGAGCATGCAATATAGAAGACATAAATGGATGGGTGACAAAACGAAAACAAAAGTGAAACAAACACATCAGTAAAATTGCGGAGGATAGAATAGTACGAATAGCACGAGATAAGTCACCAAATGGACGAAGAAGTATTGGCAGACCAAGAAAAAGATGGTGCGACAATTTAAACAATTTAGGAAGCTAATATTAAAGAAGAAACAGGCTTTAAAGCCTACAAACTAGAAGGAAGAAGAAGAAGAAGATCAATGTCTTCTACATCAGAAACTTTCTAATCTAATCTCGGCGGCAAATAAACCACATTAAGTGGCATTTTCACAATCTAAGTCTTCTTCTAAGAAAGCTATTAACTCTTTAATAGTTAGTGCCATCTTCATTTCATATTTCGAGAATTTACTGAAATAAACAAATGCACTGCTATATAAACGCATTCATATGATAATAGTTTAGCTTACTACATTTTAATTTATATGAACTTCATAATATATTTTCATATTTATATAAACAAATAAACACAAGCAAACTTTCAAATTAAGTTAAAAAAACAAATATAACGTTTACAGCACACAGTAATTCTATAAATAGAGAATAATGTGTAATGATGTGTAATTAAAATTGCAGATTGTTTTTAGTCTAATGAAAAAAAAATATTTTCCAAAGTTTTCTGTTTTTTGAAGTTCTGTATTAGATACTCTCTAATAAGAATAAAATTTTATTTTATTTTGTTAGACAACTATAAGATACCTTAAGATACCTGTTAAAAGAGACATGATAATTTAATAATTAAATCGGTCTTAGATTTAATTTTTACGTAATTACTTATGTGTTTAAATAAATAATTAAAATTTTTTTTGGTACGCCTCTGCAAAATTGATAATTTCAATACGATTTCGTTGAAAAGTTATCGTTAAGGGCTTCGTTAAGTACGATGTTGCCAAGTAATCACCTTCAATTAAAAATTGTTTTAGTTATATTCCCAATAGCTGTTACATCTTCAGAATCACGTTCTACTTGCGTTTTCATTTTTGATTCATTCACGTTACAGACAATTATGTTAGAAGCCCGACTCTGCCGCTCAATCATCTCACATATTATTTCTTCTTTGTCTTCCCTAGTGTTAGGGTCATTACTGTCAACAGAATCTGATATATTTTTTAAATGTTTGATTTCTAACTCTATATGATCAATTTTCGCAAGCAATTTAGCAATAAGCTTTATCCCATTCTGACAATCCTCACAATAAAATTTAAGCAATTTCTTACCTTTGAGGTCCATAACTTGTAGTTCTCTGGCATTCAATCCAGAACACTCCCTATGTGTCGACCTGGTGCAGCTATCACAGTTTATGGTAGCATCTCCAGTTGAATTTTTACAAATAACACACTTCATTATAAACTTAATCGTAAGCACAGTACCTGTACTTCTTCTTCTTCGTCTAGCCATTCACGTCCACATCTGAACATAAGCCTCTTCAAGTCTTCCTTTCCATTGTTTTTTATTGTACGCTACTTGTAACCAATTTTTCCGGGTAGTCCTTTTCAGATCATCTGTCCATCTCATAGGAGGTCTGCCTCTGGGTCTTTTGTGTTGGTATGGTCTCCAGGTTAAAATTGATCTGTGCCATTTGTTTAGATCGCTCCTAGCTACATGTCCAGCGTATTCCCATTTCAGCTTTAATGCTTTTTGCACCACATCGGTGATTTTGGTTTTCTGTCTTATCCATGTGTTTGTTTTCTTGTCCTTAAGTGATATACCTAGCAGTGCTCTTTCCATCGCGTGTTGAGTGACTCTAAGTATATTCATATTCTTTTTTGTGATTGTCCATGTTTGTGCCGCATAAGTTAATATTGGAATAATGCATGTATCAAAAACTTTAGATCTAAGATGTAATTGAATTTGTTGATTTCTGAGTATATAGTTCAGTTTACCGAATGCTGCCCAAGCCAACTTTCTTCTTCTTTTTATTTCTTCAGTCTGAATTTCCCTATTTAGGATTATTTTTTGTCCCAAGTATATATTCTTCAACTTTTTCTATAACTTTATCGTTTATTATTGTCACGGTGTCTTCGGAGTGCATGACTTTTGTTTTGTTTAAATTCATTTTCAGTCCTATTTTAGAAGATTCGGTATGAAGTTCTACAAGCATGGTTTGCATTTCTTGTAGGTCAGTAGCTATCAGAATTATGTCATCTGCAAATCGTAGATTACTGAGGTAGCGGCCATTGATGTTTATTCCCTTATATTTCCAATTTAGGTTTTTAAAAACGTCCTCCAAAACTAAGGTGAACAGTTTGGGTGATAAAGTATCTCCCTGTTTGACTCCCCTGTTTAATGGTACAGGGTTCGTGTGTTCATTTTCATTTAGGTAGTATGTAGCTATAGCTTGGTTCATAGTTTCTTTTATTAAGTTAATATATCTGCTGTCTATTCTACAATTTTGCATTGCGTTTATTACGGCCGTGTGTTCTATGGTATCGAAAGCTTTTTCATAGTCTACAAATGCAAGGAAAACTGGAAACTTGTATTCGTTACATTTTTCTATTAATATTTTTGTGGTTAACAGGTGATCGGAACTTGAATAGCCTTTTCTAAAACCTGCCAGTTCATATGGTTGGTATTCGTCTAATTTCCTTGTTAGTCGAGTAGTTATGACTTTGGTGAGTATTTTAAACAAGTGTGACAGTAGGCTGATGGGTCTGTAGTTTTCCAATTTTCGACTATCACCTTTCTTGTGCAATAAGATTACTTTAGAGTTGTTCCAGTTCTTAGGGACTTTGCCCTAATGTAAACAACTGTCCACAAGCTTAGTTACAATTGCAATTAGTTCCTTACCTCCTTCTAATATCATATCTGTGGTAATACTATCTTCTCCTGCAGCTTTATTTCTCTTCATGTTTTCCAATGCTGTAGTTACCTCTGAAATTGTTACTTTTGGCATTATTTCTGATCCAACATTTTTTATTAATTTCCGTGCTGGTCTCATCTCATCATCTTGTTGATGTGATCTGTAAAGTTCTGTGTAAAATTCTTCTATTCGTGTCAGTATGTTTTCTCTACTTGTGATTTCATTTTCGTCTTTTCCTATTAATGATATCATCTGACGTTGTCCTAGTGTCGGTCTGAGACATTTCATACTCTTATTTTTTTCAATAGTTGTTGTTATTAATTTTTCTTTTCTTTTTTGTTGTCTGATTCCTTTTCTAATCTGCCTATTAAGTTCTCTATATTCGTCGGTTCCCCTTTTGTTAGATTTATTTAAGATCTTCCTTCTTTCTATTTGTTGTAATATTTCTTTGTCTAATTCATTGTATGTTGTTTTTGGTTTTTTCAGTTGCAGAAGGCTTTTATTCACTGTTTCGGTAATAAGGTTATTCAAATCATCAATATCATTGGAGTTTATCTGCTGCATGCTAACTTGATTTAATGCATGCACTATCTTTTTATTAAATTCACTATTTTTGATTTCTTCAGATGTCCATTTGTATCTTTTTTCATGTATTCTTTTTCTTTCTAGTTTTTTTGTTAATTACTAGTTTTGTTCTTATTAGTCTATGATCGCTTCCTAGGTCAAACTGATTTAATACTGATACGTCTTCTACTAGGTTTCTATTCTTCGTTAAGATATAATCTATTTCATTCTTTGTCTTTTTATCGGGACTCATCCATGTCCATTTTCTGCTTGGTACCTGTACTATCCACGTTTAAATCTTTAAAATCCGTATTTATAATATATATAAATATATTGAAAACTATTCAACCGATTTAAGTGAAATTTTGTATTTTGCTATTATTTAGTATGCCTAATATGAAAATGATATTAATTGACACTAGGTGGCGCCACCTACAATAACATTGGTTCGTTAATGCGGCCATAATTTTTTGTCCGCCCTGTATAAACATTCTAGGAAAAAAAAACACGAAATAACATTCAATTCTACACAAAAAATGTATTATTGTTTCAAATCAAAAAAGTACACAGTTTTCGGTGACCTACTTTATTTAAATGTTTCGATTTATAGCCTTCTCAAATTTTATTTTTCGATGTCTCGATTTTAGCGCAATATATTTTATTTTTAGGTTTATGCTATCAAAACACAGTACTCTACAATTTATGGTTATTTCTCTGTTCGCTGGGGCCAAATTGTGGAATAAAACCTTTTTTGGATCATTTAGCGTTTAATACCAAATGCTCCGCACCAGAATTTCAGTTACTGCAACTATTTTCGGACTGTATGCTACACTACGTCACGTAAGTAGCCAATTAAATGAATATTAATTGTTTTAAAATGTAGTCATCCCTTATTTTATTGTTAGTAAGAATTGAATAGAATGACATCAAAATTATTTATGGTGATCTCAACGCTAAAATAGGAAAAGAGCAACAATACCTTCCAACTATAGGTGAGCACAGCCTTTATGAGGTATCCAATGACAATGGCATCAGACTAATAAATCTAGCAACTTCCTTTAACATGCTCATTGCCAGCATATACTTCCAGCGAAAAAATATTCATAAGGGAACTTGGAGATCTCCAGATGGGGTTACAAGTTTCCAAATGAAAGCTAGAAAACAGACAAAAGAACGAAGATATAAACAGAAAATGGGAAGCGTGTAAAACATCATACAAGACGCGGCCAAAGAGACCCTGGGTCTACAAAAAAGCTCAAATCAACTGAAGGACAGAGGTTCGATGAATAATGTCGTAACAGAACAGAGAGGAAAAACAATGCATATTAACGGCTACAACAACGACATAGAACATAAAGGCAGAGGAGGAATATAGAATGCTAAGGAGGGAAAATAAGAAATTATATCGCAGAAAGAAAAGAGAACACATAGAAAAAGAACATCAGAAACCAGAAAATTCTATCAAAAACTTAACAAAACTAGAAAAGAATTTAAACCAAGAACAATGAGATGTAGAGACAAAGAAGGAGATATAGTAACTCAACAGAGTGAAATACTACAAAGATGGACTTGCTTCAAAGAAAAGTTTGAAAAAAAAACGAAGATCCACTATATGATGGAATTATACTGTATCAAACGGATACCAGAGAAACAACCCCCCTTCAGTAGTTGAAATGCAAGAAGCAGTTACCAGACTGAAAAACAACCAGTCACCTGGATTAGACAATATTAGCGCAGAATTAATAAAGGAAGGTGGAGACTCACTATTGGATGCGATACATGAACTAATAGTGAACATAAGGAATAATAAATAACTGCCACAAGACTGGAATACTGGAGTAATTATCCCACTACATAAAATAGGAGATCAGCTTCAATGTAAAAACTACCAGGCAATAACGCTACTGACTGTAGCATATAAAATACTGTCAAAATTGTGTATAACTTGTATAACTGATTGAGACCATATGCGGAACAAATAGTTGGGGGATATCAATGTGGTTTCCGCAGGCAGAAGTCCACAATAGATCAGATCTTCGTTTTGAGGCAAATCAAGATTAGTGAATTTAATATAGACACACATCATCTTTTCATTGACTTTGAGAGTGTCTATGATAGCATTCATCGAGAATTTCTGATCCACGCACTGAAACAGTTTAATATTCCAACTCAACTCATTGATATAGTAAAATAAACACTTAAACTAACAGATACAATCCATGTGAGAACGGGCCTACGACAGGGGAATGCCCTATCCTGTATTCTATTGAACATCACATTAGAGAAAATAATTAGGGAGTCAAAAATCAACACCAGAGGAACAATACTAGCATTTAAAAAAGTGTACAAACATTGTCATTCGCAGATGATATTGATATCATAGCTAGAAGCTAAAGAGAGATGATAGAAGCATTAATTCGATAGAAAGAGCGGCACAAAACAGTGTCCTAAGTATTAACGAAATAAAAATCAAATACATGAAGGCCAGTAAATCGACAGGCCAAATAAACCTACAGAATCTGACAATAGGAGACTACAACATCGAAAGCGTGAAAAGATTTACATATCTAGGTTCACTAGTTACCGCAGATAACAATGTCAGTGAAGAAGTTAAGAGAAGGATATATATATATATATATATATCGCTAATAAAACATATAATGGACTGATTAAACATATAAGTAATACAAAATATACAAGAGTCTGATAAAACCGGTCCTTGTATATGGATCAGAGAGTTGGATGCTGTCGAAAAGCGATAAGAACCAATCAGGTACATTTGAACGAAAAATCCTTAGACACATATATAAGGGGTAAACACCAAAACATCTTCTTCTTCGGGTTCCTTCTCCTAGCGGAGGTTGGAAATCACCATCGCTATTTTAACTTTGTTGGCCGCATTTCTGAATAATTCTAATGAGCTGCAGCCGAACCACTCTCTCAAATTTCTTAGCCAGGACATTTTGCGTCGTCCTGGGTTTCTTTAACAGTTTTTATGACTTCACATTCTTTCTTCATTCTTTGTAACACCTCTATATTAGTTACTTTTTCAATCCACGATATTTTATGCATTCTCCTGTAGCACCACATCTCAAAGGAGTTTAATTTTTTGATTTCAGACTGCTTTATTGTCCACGCTTCCATGCCATATAGTAAAGTAGAGAAGACGTAACAACGTAGCATTCTTGTGCGAATCTCTAGATTAAGGTTACGGTTGCAAAGTAATTTCTTCAATTTTATGAACGTGTTTCTTGCCATTTCTATTCTAGATCTGATCTCCTTTACTTGATCTCCATCTTCGGTTAGCCACGTTCCTAATTATTTATATGTTTTTACTCTTTCTATCGTTGTATTATTGATGATCAGGTTATTTACATTTTGTGGTTTTTTTTTGAGAATATCATTGATTTCGTTTTCTTGAGATTCATTTAACTTTCACATGCATTGTATACATATTGTATTATGTACTGTAGATCTTCCATGTCACTTGCAAATATGACAGTATCGTCGGCATATCTAATATTATTAATGCTATTTCCGTTGACATAAATACCTTCCACGATATCCAATAAAGCCTCTTGAAAAATCACTTCACTGTATCTTCACGTTGAATAAGAGTGGTGAAAGGATACACCCTTGTCGAACTCCTCTAAGTATACTTACTTCCTCTGTCAGTTCTCCTTCGACTCTTACTCTTGCTTTCTGGTTTTGATACAGATTCGATATAATTTGTAGATCTCTACTATCAATGTTTTTAGTCTTAAGAATACTTAAAAGAAGATACCAAAACATATAATAAGGCAAACACCAGTGTGGAGAAGGTCAAAGGGAGACCCAAACTTAGATACATGGAACAAGTGGAACAAGATCTGAAAACACTTAAGATTTCTTCTTCTTCTTCTGGTTCCTATCCGTTTCGGATGTTGGAAATCATATTGGCAATCATAACCTTGCTCGCTGCGGCTCGAAACAGCTCCGTTGAGGTTTTCTTAAACCATGTTCTTAAATTCCGCAGCCATGATATTCTCCTTCTACCGGGTCCTCGCTTACCTTTGACTTTACCTTGCAATATAGACTGTAGCAGGGAGTAACGGTGCTGATTTCTCATAATGTGTCCCAGATATTGCAATTTTATGCGTTTGATCGTAAACACAATCTCTGGTTCCTTCTTCATTTTTCCTAGAACTTCCTTGTTCGTGATCCTTGCTGTCCATGATATTCTCAGCATTTTTCTATAAAGCCACATCTCAAATGCTTCATGTTTTTTAATAGTGGTGTCTGTAAGCGTCCATGCCTCCGCCCCGTGCAACAACACAGAGAAAACATAGCATCTCAAATGTCTCATTTTTTATGTGTTTTTGTCTCACAAAAATGAGACTTAAGATTACTAACTGGAAAAACAAAGCAAGGAACAGAACAGAATGGCGGAAAATCCTAAAACAAGCCACGACCCAGAAAAGGTTGTCGAGCTACTGATGATGATGAAGTATTGAATAATTTTTTTTAGTTTGTAGTGTACTATGTTAGTAATCACAAGTGATCACAAAATGGAGCGGTTGGTGGTCCAAGGAAGGCCTCAGACTCAACGCCAACGCTGAAGATCTCCACAGCGATGGGCGGACATTACTAAAAAGCTTCTCAATAAACAGTATACTGAGGCAATACATATAACTGATGACCGCGACCAGTGGAGAAATATTATCAATCAAACTGTCCGAGCTGCTGAAGCCCAATTATGAACCACAACACATCTACTAAGATGTTAATGACTGTGACGATGATGTTAGTAATAAATTGTGCAAGAATTTTTCAAATCAAATCAATAGTTGAAATTTTTTTAGTTAAATACCTTGTATCAATATTTATAGCAGGACTAGATATACAAATACACACTTATTGAAATATTTCCTTTTTAGGATATTGGACGATATGGAAATGTACGAACAACAAAATCCGTTTAAGCTCTCAGATTTTATCGTTATGTCTAACTTTCTGAATATATTCTTGTACAAGGCAGTACTGGGTAATTTATTTGGTAAGTAGTACTTTAAAATATGATTAAACCAGTGTATAGATCGTTATTCAAAATGAGTACTAACCATAGCGCTAATGACCAGATATTGCGATTCATTTTTAAGGTGGCCCGCAATTGTCTGAACCGACCGGCTACGGAACGCACCCCAACGATCAACAATTTATTGTGTTTGTTTATTTAGATGAACCATCACGCAGTTTACGGAAACGTAACACATTAACTCTGAACCACGTCGAAAACTCGGAATGAATTATTTTCTCGGTTAGTATGTATTTGTGCGATATCTGGTGAGCGTACACCACGACCATGAGACCACAACGTAAGAACTTGAAAATTTAGAATACTTACCTAAAAGTTACTATAAAGTCTGTCTCAATGTACGTTTTGAATTTTACCTGATTTATTGTCTTATCTCCATCTAGGTATTTTATGACAGGGCATCAGAGGCGGACTCCAAGTAAAACTAATAATATAGCAATTTCTTTTCGAGGCATCTATTTTATTGTAAAAAAATTACATGTATTTAGTAGTATTTTAAAACTTATATTCAATACTGGGTGATAACAATAAGATATTTAAACTACACTGTAAAAGTTAAAAATTAATGATTATTAAATATCTATGTTCTTATTCTAATACTTATATTATTTATATTCGAAACATAACAATACGAGATTTAAACTAAATTAATATTGATTATTATTCTGTGTTGTTATTCTAAGATCAATTCTGTTTCACTGTCGGAGTCATCATTTAGCTTAATCACAATGGGCTGTATATTAAAACTTTGCGTAGACAAATAAGAATGTTCAACTTTTACAATATGCTGTACAGAATTTTTTCAGCTTTCAACCGATATAACCCATTAGTTCCCAACGTAGCGTAAACGAAACATTTTTAATTGTATTTTTTTTTTTAATGTATCACTGCTTAAATATAATTTTTATTGATACATTTTAACAATACATAAAACAATACATAACAGTACATAGAATACGAATCTAATAAAATATTTAGAAATAATTGAAAAGGTATATATTTTTTAATTTAGTCAATATTGAAAAAATCGAAAAATTTTTTTTCATATTTTTGTCGATATAATTTGCGTACTAAACATAAAATTATATTTCTTAAATTATCAATTTATATTGATATATCTATCAGTAGAAAAGATAGTGTGTCGTATTTCTAAAATATTTTTTGATTTTTGCATACCTAATCGATTTCAATAATGTTAACAGACTAACGGATTTAGATAATAAAATTTAGATTTTGCATTTTTGTTTGTACAATAATTCTAATTTAATTGTATAAATGAAAAGAACATGCAGTTTAAAGTATTTTCTCATAATCTATCCATAGATGTGATGCAATATTTTGAAAGACATTGTTGTAAGATGTACATAAAAGGAAAACCAAATAGGTTTGGGTTCAAAATATGGTGTCTATGTAGTTCAAATGGCTATTTATTTAAAATTGTACCTTATGGTGGAAAAACAAGTGCTTATGAAAACGAGTTGGGTCTAGGAGAAAACGTTGTGCTGGATTTGTTATCAGTGATTGAACGAAAATCTAATCATCGCATATTTTTTGATAACTTTTTCTCATCTTACAAGCTATTCGGTTCGCTAAAAGAAAGGGGATTTTACGCTACTGAGACGATCCGCGAAAACAGCACTTGTAATAGTACAATGGAAAGTGTAAAAAATATTAAAAAACAAGATCGTGGACGATTTTTCTTACAATTCTGAACAAAGTGTATTATTAGTTAGATGGAATGACAATTCTCTAGTGACAGTTGTAACAAATAATTGTACCATTGAACCTCTTGCAGGTGCAAAAAGATATGACAGGAAAGAAAACAAAATCCAACTAATTCCTTAGCCAAAATTGATAGCTGAGTAATATCAACATAATAGGTGGTGTTGATTTGCATGATAACGGCATATCAAATTACAGAATAAAGGTAAAAGGAAAGAAATAGTGGTGGCCCATTTTTATGAATGTGATTCATAGTGTTATTGTTAGTGCGTAGAAAATATATAACGTGGCAAATAAAACTAAAATGTCACAATTAGATTTTAAGTCTTACATAGCAGTTACCCTTTTGAAAATTGAAGTACTGCTCATCGATGATAACTTCCAAGGAGAGGGTATATCGGCTTCAAATGTTCCAATCAACAATCCTACAAGATCCAATTCATTGAAGGAAGGAGAACAAAGCAAGAAAAAGATGCAGACAGTGCAAATATATATATATATATATATATATATATATATATATATGTGTGTGTGTGTGTGTATGTGTGCGAAGTGTAAAATACATCTACATCCTATTACTTTCACGAATAATTTCACAGTAAATAATTTTTTTTTGTTTTGGCAAATCCCATTGTTGCGATACGCAACATTTTGTTAAAAACTAAGAACTTTAATTTTGTTAACTTGATAAATAAGTATTTAGATATAATTTTAGCAATAAAATGCAATAAAAGAAACAAATTGTTTTTCTTCTATTCTTGGGAACTAATGGATTAACGACTGATACTAAGTAATGATTATAATTCTCATGGCACTGGCCAACGCATACCTGACCCAGCCCTCGGTGGGCAGGTATTTACTAGCAACATATTTAAAAACGTGTTTTATCAGTCGTTAATAGTCCTTGTTACTGTGCGGTTTATAATACGAGTGTAATTATGTTTCGTCCTTGGGAAAATAATCGCTTGCCGGCTATTAGTCATAGTCGAAAGCACTTGTCATACATGTGTAAGATACTTTAATAAGTAGAGGCTTAATCAAACAAGCTCCTGTAAAAGAAACATGTGTAGTTACAAAAACGCCAATATCGTCGATAAACGATATTGTAAACAGTAAAACGCTTCCAGGCAGAAAAAAATGTAGTGATTTCCGGTCTCATCGTTTGGACAGTGCTCAACAAGATATGATAAGAAGAAAAGTATATTCCCTCTATGAAAACCAGATTGTTCCTACTTTGAATAAACTAAATTGAAGTTAGAAGAAGACTCCATAGAGTCATTTCTACAATGGGTTTTAAATATCGTAAGATAGGCAAAAAACAAGTTTTAATGGAATCACAAAGATTGCGTACTTGGAGATATAGTTATCTCTCTGACATTAGGAAATATAGATTAGAAAACAGATCTATCATTTACCTGGATGAAACATGGTTCGATTCACACGATACAGTACAAAAAGGATGGATCGATTCTAGTAGAAACTGCCAGACAAAAGCACCTTCAAATAAAGGAAAACGCATAACAATCACGCTGGTTCGGAAGACGGATGGGTCCCAAACTGCTTGCTGTTATCTGCGAAGAATATCAAGGACTCTAGCTTGGACTACCATCAAGATACAAGTGGAGAACTTTTTGAAAATTGGTTTCAAAATTATCTTTTAAAAAATATCCCTAACAATAGTGTCATTGTAATGGATAACGCAAGCTATCACAGTCGTCAGCTTCAAAAAGCTCCAAACAGAACAAGTACTAAAAGTGAAATTCAGGAGTATTTGATAGAAAATGATATTTATTTTGAATTTAGTTACAAGAAAGAGCAACTACTGGAAGTGTTAAATACTTTTGCTATTAAAAAGCAATATGTATGTGACAACTTAGCAGAACAGATGGGACACACTGTGTTACGTCTTCCTCCACACCATAGTGTATTCAACCCCATTGAACATATGTGGCACCAAGTAAAAGCAAAGGTAAGAGCGGAAAATGTCTCTCCTACCCTGAGTGCGACTGTCATAGAGTTGATTAAAACTGTTATAAATAATATATCGATTGAGAGCTGGAAAAATTCAGTACAGCATATTGTAAAAGTAGAACATTCTTATTTGTCTACGCAAAGTTTTAATATACAGCCCATTGTGATTAATCTTTTACTAATCGTTCTTTTTGTGACATAAAGTTTTTAAATGTTTAAAATCAATTTTTAGAATAGATAATAGTTTTCGTAACTTATTTTGAAGTATTGATAAAATTAGTCTTGATGATCAATTAAATCAAGAAATGAAGTAGCAAATTCGCGATCCATGTTTTGCTTTTGCTTCTGACACTTATTCTAATTTATTCACAGTCTTCTAACTAATTAGCGCAGCATTTCAAATGTCCCTCCCAATTAAAAGTTGTACTCCTATAGAAGTCAAGAAACAAACAAACTCAACTCACGAAAGGCTTATGCTTAGCTCACCAGGATTTAATCACAACACAAGTACTAAAACAATTTCCTCGCAAGACCATTACTTTGCTAACAGTTATATTTAACCGCATGCTAAGCTTATCATACTTTTCAAAAATATGGAAATTTGCTGAAATCGTTATGATCCTCTTGTGACGTGTATCGTCTTTGTGACTTTTCTAAAATCAATGCAAAACCTGTACGAGTTATCCTTTTTCCTAACTAGTACAATCGGTGGACTCCAACCACTTGTGGAGGGTTCGATGGTTCCTTCTTTTAACATATTGTCCACTTCTTGGTTGATCCATTGCGGGATTGTGCCGCCTATAAGGCTGTTTGACTGGATCGCATTTTTTCTTCAATTTTATTTCGTGCTTTATTAAGTTGGTGGGTCCTGTTCTGTTCTCAAATTCCCTGAGCGCTTTTCTTAGGAACCTTTCTAACTCCGTATTTTTAGTGGAGTCTTTTAAAGTATTACATGTCTCTTCTTGATGTGGTACGTATTGTTTGGTCGTATGTTTATCGAATTTAAGTTCGATAGAATGGTTCCTGAGGAATTCCACTCCTAGTAAGGCATCTTCCGTCAACCCTGGCATTACTATGAATGTTTGTCGGGTTTGTAACTTATCGATTTCGCATTCAATTGTCAACTTCTGGTTAAGCTCCATTGACGCTCCATTTGCTAGTCTTGCTATCCAGAGAGTCCTTGTATGTCTGAGCTATTCTTCCCCGACGTAATTTTTAGTGGTTTCTGTGTCGATAAGCGCTCTGTATGTTCTTTGCCCTATTTTCAGTGATGCGAACAGTCGAATGTCATTGCTTGCTGGCTGTGTAACGGCGAAAATGAATGGAGTCGAATCTTGCTTTACAGACTGGGACGACTCCTTGTTTCTCCAATCTGTAGATCGTTTCCCTGACGCCTGAAACAGCAGTCGCTGCTGTAAACCCATTTTCCGCCGCAACGCGAACAAAACTTTTTCCATGGGTTTTTGCAGTTTTTACGGCTGTGACCTGGCATCTTGCATCTAAAGCATGTCGTTTTGGCATCTTACTCTGTTTGGTTCGTACGTCTCCAGTTTCCACGGCAAATCTGATTTGATCGGGTCTTTTTGTCTTCTAAAGCTTCGTATTCTTGGGTTAAATCTTGTAATTCGGCTAAATTTTCAAAATCCCGGCGGTGAGCGTAAAGCTTATATTCTGGTAACAAATTTTTGTATATCCTTTCGATTTCTTGGTTTCTAGAAAAAGATCGCCTTTCGTCTGATTAATGTTTGAATCTCCGTGATATATCTATCTACTGGTTCGTTTTGTTTCTGTTTTCTGTTCCGGATTTGCTCCTCTAGTTGTAGCAAATATCCCCTGGAGTAGAAAGCTTTTTTAAAATCTTCGCTGAAATCTGTCCATGGCTTCCAATTTTTGTTATTGCTTCTGTATCCTCTATCCTCTCTAAGAATTCTATTGCATCCGAATGTTTCTTGTCGAAGTGTGTGTTCCACCTTCGTACCTGATTTAGCAATTCTGATTGCCCCATTTGTTTCGTTATTGTTAATTCCTGTAATTGTCTTCGGATGCCCGAAATTTCCTGGGTCAGTGTGTCGGATTCTGTTCCCTTGGAAGTTTTTTCTTTTGGGATTGTTCCTGTCGCTTTCTCGCGATTTCTAAAATAGGTTGTGAGTCGTACTCTCAATTCGTCGACGGTTCCCTTGGAATCTAAGCCGAATTTTTCGGCCTCGCTTTGCAATTCCTCTTTGCAAAGTCGGTTTATCCACGACGTACCTGTTACTAAGTCTGTGACCTTATCTGTCGGCATGTTATTAATTTTCGGTAGCTTTTAGCAATTCCTCAATTTTGCTCGGGCGCCAGTTTGTGACGGGTAGCTCTTTCAGGGCAACAGACTCAGTAAAACACAGGTTGAAATAAAAGTAAATCTATTAATTTAACGTATGTACAATAAAAATTAAATGAATTCTCCGCCGTATATACAATAAATAAAAATAAAACGAATTCTACGTCCCCGTCTGGATCCCACGATGAATGAATTCCCGGCGAATGTCTATAAAAGAAAGAAAAAGTTATTATTAATAACAAACAAATAAAATAGGTGAAGTCAATTGCACGCAGACTTATACTCGCTTCCGCTTCAATTCAACGGGAACTCCTAACGCACTCGCAAACTAAATATTCGGCTGAGCAGGCCCCACGGTAAAGTTCAATACACAATACCGATAGTTCTGCTTGGTTAAGGACAGAGTATGATCTTCAATACGGAAATATCTCTTGTCCGGGTTGGCTCGTAGGTTCAGTACACCGGCCAGTCGAGGAGCCTAGAGCACTAGCTACAAGACTGTCTAATTCTGCTACTCACACGCCTTAAATAACGGCTCCGAATCCCACTTCGCCATCTCGTTGTAGAAGTGGGTGCGCAAATATTGAAACTCACACGGTTCGAACTGTTAAACGATCAGCACATCGTTACAAAGCCAAGAAAAGAGCCCAATGAAGTAACATCTTATCGACCCATACTCACAGCCGTAAGCAGTTTTTGAAAGATTGCTGTTACAAAGGATACATGCAGATCATGAATTCCTAACTTTACTATCAAAACATCAGTTTGGTTTTCGGGAAAGTCCATCGAATGATAAATAAAATATTAGAAAGTCTTGCATACTGCAACGCTATATTTCTATTTCTCTCTTCAGTAATTATTTCTTCCTATTTAAATCCTTCATATCAAATAGATATTTCTCTGTAAAATTCAAAGACCAACAATCCAACCTCTGTCCTATCAACTCAGGAGTCCCCCAGATTAGTGTTCTAGAACCGCTGCTTTTCTCACTCTACACAGCCGACATACCAGAGACTAATAATACTACAATCGCTTCCTTTGCTGACGACGTAGCAATACTAGCTGTAAATGAAGATCCCATATAAACATCACAAAACCTGTAACATCATCTGAACATACTCAGTGATTGATATATGGAGAAGAAAAAAAGAGAAGAAATGGAGAGCCAAAGTAAATAAAACAAAATCAACTCAAATAACATCCGTCACAACATATGCCCACCTGTAAGGATGGAAAATGTAAGAATACCAACAGCAACAGACACTAGATACCTTGGCGTCTATCTTGACTAACGTCTCACTTGGAAGAAACATATCCAGACCAAAAGAAGACTTAAAATTCCGGAAAATGTATTGGCTCCTTGGACGTAAATCAAAACTTAACATCCAAAACAAAATTCTTCTCTACAAAGCCACAGTCAAACGTATCTGGTTCTACGGACTACACCTATAGGGCTGTGCAAAGCCAACGTCGCTGAATATTATCCAAAGATTCCAGTCTAAAGTGCTCAGATCGATAGTGGGTGCATCATGATACGTAAGTAATCAAACACTTCACTACGACTTAAAGATTCTTTTTATC
The DNA here is from genome assembly GCA_918026665.1 of Diabrotica balteata. Taxonomy (NCBI): domain Eukaryota; kingdom Metazoa; phylum Arthropoda; class Insecta; order Coleoptera; family Chrysomelidae; genus Diabrotica; species Diabrotica balteata. Next base: position 173,436,316 of record OU898277.1, on the reverse strand, counting down.
AGATCCATCGAGTCACAAAATGAACTTACCATTCACCATGAAAATGAGCTAGTAGGAGAGTTATTCAAAAATGGTCCAGTCACAAGAAGACTAGATATAACCTGGCCCCAACTGGCTAATTGGCTATGCCAAAGCCATTGTACAATAAAAAAAACCTGGCCCCAAGACCTACTTCAAAACTAAACCAAAATAGAATAAGGTGAGACATCATTGGATGTCTCTCCTTCACGCCCAAAGCCTGTACCACATTTACTTTATACACTGTAATGATGTAGATTGTAAATAAACATAATTATAAAAAAAAATTTAAAATTCACAGTCTTATATTACTAACACTAAAAAACAATTAATTTATAACATATTTTATCGACTGACTTCAGATAATTAGCTTTCAGTTTTAGAGTTATTAGATTTTATTGTTGATAGAGCTTGGATTCTTATAAAATTTCAAAAGTTCAAATTTTCTGCCTCTTGTAGAGCTTTCTTTTCCAAGTAGATCATGTAGGTATTATCCGGAGAAAGAGGATACCTCATACCTGCAATGTACGTACCTCCCCTAATAATTGTTGAAATATCTGCAACAAATTCTGAACTCTAACTGAAGCACCACTAGGATGTCTCTAAAAACTTTATACCTGATCTGGTAGAAGGTTGTTTCAACTGTAGCTTTACACCAAGTCAAGAATATCTAATTGGTTTCAATTTAAAAGTGCTTATTTGGGTAATAAAATCCTGCTACCTGTCTGCCGACATGCCAATAGATCAGCAGAAGAACGGCCTCTTGTTGCTGTTTGATATTTTGATATTATTTTAGTTTTATGTATACTCAAAATTATAAACGACAAAATTGACCTTTTATCATATAAAATTTCATAAATTTTAGATTTTAAAACGATACACAACAACTCCTTGTTTAGTTCCCTGCATGCAATCCTAATGCTGTTGTATAAAAGAGATTGCAGAAGAAGTTACACTCCATCAGGTCATTGGTTGATAAAGGATATTAAAGTTTCCGTCTTCATAGCTGACTTGGAAAAAGGTCGTCGAGCTCCACAACTGCTGCTACAGACCATGCCTCATGTCATTCCCCATGATGATAGAGTTAGATTATTTAGGAAATACATTACTAACGAAAAAACCGTACTAGGTCTGACTGAGTCTGTCTGCGCATCACCTCAATCTACCCTTATTACTGTTCACAGGTGAGTTGGATTCATTAAAATTAAATTAATATTTTTATTTATTGTGTCTCAGTTTCTTTAGAAAGTTTTGAGTGCCGAGGTATATACACTTAGACGTAATTTGGATAGTGTCATTCGAGAGCGTACCTGTATTTATCTAGAAAACGCTTTATCGGCTAACAAAATTAATTTAGATAGTCGGCTCATACTTCTTACCTCTGTCATTTCTGTCCGCTGTTCTTATGGTGGTCATCCCATAAATCAACCCTATTGTAGGGCGCTTCTGAATAGCGACAATCCAATTCAATGGTCGTTTTGTGTGTATTATCGACACAGAAATAACAAAAGAAGTAAAAATTTCCGTACTTAAAATATAATAAATGAGATAGCCAGTTTAACAATACGATTTTACGAAATAACAGGAAGCAATATATTTTAAAGCAAAGTCGTTAGAATATACTATTAAATTAGACCATATTATAGTACAGTAAAAGAAAAATATTAAATGTAAAAATATCAAGATAAATACCACATACTTTACCAAACAGTTTATCTTCTTCTTCGCGTGCCATATCAGATTTATCCGACGTTGGCGATCACCATTGCGAAGGCTTCTCGATCTTCTGCAATATGGAATAATAATTGTCCTGCATTTGAATGCAGGACAATTATTATTCCATATTGAATGCAGTTATAACATGAAACTATTCATGTTATAACTTTAGGAAAAAAAATTTCTTAGTAAAAGTGGCCAAGAGAAATCGCTGGATATAACTTTCAAGATTCTGGATTAACCGCTAGGGGGCGTAACCTGCGAAGAAAATTTTGAAAACCAGTTTTTTGGGAAATATGTCCACTTATACCAAGTGTTAAATAAGTAAACTAGAAAGGGCCATAAATTCTGCACAAAGTTGTTCAAGTACTTTTTTTTATTTTTTCAAATAAAGGGTGGGGGAGAGTGGGAAAGTATTTGTGGATAAATACCTATAACTTTGGTTTGGTCCAACCGATTTTAATGAAATTAGTGTCATTAGAAAGAGTGTGGATGAAATAATTCACATCTACTATAAAATATTTGGATTTAGTTTTCGTAGTCGTAGGTAGAGGGGACTTTCAAATAAAAAAAATTAAAATTTATTTTTCTTTAAAATTTTTAATGGAAACACCTATTTATTGTAAATTATAATGGAACTGGAATAAATTCGTAACAAAATGGAGCAAACCGCATGTTAATAGCTTTTGTTGAACTCGAGATATGAATAAAAACTCATAAACATAAGTAAGTATAGTATTGACACACCCTGTATTATAAATTACATTAAAAAATAAGTCAGTAGGTATTTTCAAATTTTTTTATAGCAGAAGAATATTAATGTTGATACCTATTTTGTAAAAAGTAGTTTTTTCGAAACTAAGTAGGCTACGACAATGAATTTGACGGGGAGTTCATATTGATTATTTATTGACAGCAGTCAAAACATTCTTAAGAAGTGATATATTATAATTCAAATTAAAGATTACACTTTTTTCAGTAGATATTAATATTGGTAATATTAATAATTAATTATCAGTACAAATAATTCGTGATGAGTATATCAAATTGTATGATATGATTGGAGTTTATTTCGAATGTCACCAAAATGCCGCTATTGCCTCACGTATATATTTTGTAAGATATCGTGACAGGAGACATTATGGCAAAGAAGTATTTGAAAGAAAGGCAAAAAGATTAAGAGAAACTGGTAGTTTTTCTCATCCTTGTTTTAAACGACGTAGTAGAGTTATGACCGAAGATAATTCAATCAATGTTCTTGCTTTAATTCAACAGAATCCACATATAAGTAGTCCGAAATCTCTACTTCTTTGCCACAATATCTCCTGCCAGGATATCTTACAGAATATATACGTGAGGCAATAGCGCCATTTTGGTGATATTCGAAATAAACTCCAATCATATCATACAATTTGATATACATTCTTAACAATATTTTGACTGCTGTCAATAAATAAACAATATGAACTCCCTGTCAAATTCATTGTCGTAGCCTACTTCGTTTCGAAAAAAACAATTTTTAATCATATGATATAACAATGGTCAAAATAGGTATCAACATTAAGAGTTTTCTGCTATAAAAAATTTTGAAAGTACCTACTGACTTATTTTTTAATTTATTTTATAATACAGGGTGTGTCAATACTATACTTACTTATGTTTATGCGTTTTTATTCATATCTCGAGTTCGATAAAAGCTATTAACATACGGTTTGCGCCATTTTGTTACGAATTTAATCCAGTTGTATTATAATTTACAATAAATAGGTGTTTCCATTAAAAATTTTGAAGAAAAACAAATTTTAATTTTTTCTATTCGAAAGTACCCTCTACCTACGACAATTAAAACTAAATGCAATTATTTTATAGTAGATGTAAATTAATTCATCCATACTCTTTCTAATGACACTAATTTTGTTAAAATCGGTTGATCCAAACCAAAGTTATAGGCATTTATCCACAAATACTTTCCCACTCTCCCCCACCCTTTATTTGAAAAAATAAAAAAAAAGTACTTGAACAACTTTGTGCAGAATTTATGCCTCTTTCTAGTTAAGTTATTTAATACTTGGTATAATTGGACATATTTCCCAAAAAACTGGTTTTCAGAATTTTCTTCGCAGGTTACGCCCCCTAGCGGTTAATCCAGAATCTTGAAAGTTATTTCCAGCGATTTCTCTTGGCCACTTTTACTAAGGAATTTTTTCTCCTAAAGTTATAACATGAATAGTTTCTGATATATAGCCGAGAGATCGGCTTATTGGACCACCCGGTACTTTATCGAAGTCCACGAAACATGCAAATAAATCTTTTCTTTGGTCACGGCATTTTTGTAATAGGATGTTAAGCGAAAAAAGTGCCTCCCTGGTTCCCATAGCATTTCTAAAACCAATTTGGGTATCTTCAAGATCTTCTTCGCATTTGCGTCTAATTCTATTGTGAAGTATTCTGAGGAAAATTTTAAGAGTGTGGCTCATTAGGCTCATTAATCGATATTCTGAGCATTTTCTCACATTGTGTTTTTTAGGTATTGCGATAAAGATGGATTTGAGTCAATCTGTGGGAATCACTCCGGTGTTATTTATTAAATTAAAAAGTCTTACTACTACTTTTATGTTATCACTCTCTATCACTTTCAGCAACTTAGTTGGTGTATCATGTGGACCACAAGCTTTTCTAATTTTAGCATTATATATAGCATGTTCTACTTCGCATTTCATAATTTCTGGGCCGTCAGTACAGTTTTGGTAGAATTCTGATTCTGATTCTGAGAAACAACTCTGATATATACAGCTGCCATTTTTTTCTTATTTCTTGCTCATTTACAATAATTTTGTTATTAGTGTCAACAAGTACAGAGGGAACTCGTTTTTTTAAATATATTACCCATTTCTTTCAGTTTTTTGTGCACATTAAATAAGTCGTGTTTAGATATTATATCCTCCATTCCGTCACACTCTTCTCTCGTCTATTTTTCTTTGGCTAATTTGATCTCCTTTTTTATTCTTCTCTGCAGGTGTCTATATTCTGTTACATTAAATTTTATCAGTCGACGTTGTTCCATTAATTTCAAGATGTTGTCTGTAATCCAATTATTTTTCTTGATTAAGTTTTTTCTATAGTCATTGTTTGTGGAGATTTCGTTAACTTGGTTTTTAAATTCACTTCATAGTTCTTTTGGATCTTCTAGTTGTTCTCCAATGTTTTTTATTCTATTGTTAAATTCTATTTTAATGTTATGTTTTATGTTTATATCGTCAAAGTTAAGTATGTACATTGGTTTTTGGTTTTTATCGCTGAATTTGTTTTAACCTTAGTTTAATATCTGCTACGAGTGGTTGATGATCAGATCCAATATTTGCACCAGGATATGTAGTGACGGTATTTCGGAAACGCTCATTTACAAACAGTTTATATTATGTTTAATTTCAGGAACCGAATTGTAGAAGATGGATATAGACAGCTGGCTATGTTACCTTCCCAATCATTAAAGGGGGTAATAAGAGTTAGATTTATAAACGAACAAGGCCTTGACGAAGCAGGTATAGATCAAGACGGAGTTTTCAAGGAGTTTCTAGAAGAAAGTATCAAAAAGGTATTCGATCCTTCGCTGAATCTATTCAAAGCTACTAGCGAAGAACGTTTATATCCGTCACCTACGTCTTCAGTGCAGGATAATCATCTGCAACTGTTCGAATTCGTTGGACGAATGTTAGGTGAGTACAAAATTAAGGTAAGGTATTTATTTTAATTGATGAATTGTTTGCACCTGACAGTCCATTTTTGATAGGTAAGAAAGAAAATAAAACACTTATAGTTGGTTTAATTGTGACTGGGACAACCAGTTGCGAGTGCTACAATTTTTTGCTTATCTTCAGTTCCCCAACAAAGTTACTTAATCACTAAAAGAGATATGACAGTTGTTATAGTTTATAAATTATGTTTAATATTTAGTAATGTCTTAGTAAGAGCAGCTTTAAAGGAAATGAAGAACCATCGATCGCCTGGTGATGATGGACTCGTTATCGAGGCAATAAAAGCAGGTGGAGAAATTTTATTAAAATCAGTAAGCGAACTTTTTACTAAATGCTTACATGCGGGTACAATTCCAAAAGACTGGAACAATGCAGTAATAGTCTTGTTACACAAAAAAGGCGATATTACTAAATTAGAAAATTATAGACCCATCAGCCTCTTGACACATATGTACAAACTCTTTATGAAAATCTTAACAAAGAGGCTAACACCTAAACTTGATTTCTATCAGCCCAAAGAACAGGCAGGCTTCAGGGCAGGATATGGCACAAATGACCATTTGCATACCATAAAGATCTTAATAGAAAAGTGCATCGAGTACAACATACCACTGGTTCTTGCATTTGTCGATTACGAGAAGGCTTTTGATTCTGTAGAGTTTGAAACAATACTGGAAGCCCTAAATCAAAGCCGAATAGATTACAGGTACACGACACTAATCAAAAACATCTATCAGAACGCTACATCAAGTATACGGCTGCACGAAGACACAGAAAAATTCAGCTTAGGACGAGGAGTTAGACAAGGAGACAATATTTCACCAAAATTGTTCACGGCAGCTCTAGAGTCAATATTTAAGGGTACTCAATGGCAAGATATGGGCATCAATATAGATGGAGAAAGATTAAATCACCTAAGGTTTGCAGATGATGTTGTATTAATCGCAGATAACTTACATGATACAGTTACTATGATGCATTCGCTTAAAAGTCTGTCTGAAAGAGCAGGATTAAAGATAAACTTTGAGAAAACTAAAATTATAACAAATCTCGTAATGAGTGGAAATATAACTATTGACAATAATACCATACAACAAACAGACACTTACAAATATCTGGAACACGAAATCAAAATAAGCAGAGACAATCGAACACATGAAATACAGAGGCGAATAGGTCTAACATGGGCAGCATTTGGCAAATTAAGCCATATTCTAAAAAGTTCAATTCCCATGTGTCTCAAGCGAAAGGTTTATAACCAATGTGTTTTACCTGTACAAACTTATGGAGCAGAGACTTTAACACTCACGCAAAAATCTGCCTTAGAGTTACACAACGAGCCATGGAACGTGCAATGCTGAACGTGAGCCTTCGAGACCACATAACAAACAACAAATCAGACGAAGATCAGGAGTTCAAGACGTCATCGAAAGAACCACGACGCTTAAGTGGAACTGGGCAGGGCACTTAGCCAGAACACAAGATGGACGGTGGACAAGACGTATTATGGAATGGAGGCCCAGAAATTATAAAAGAAGCCGAGGACGACCACCGACTAGATGGACCGATGACATTAAACGTGTAGCGGGAAACTGGCTACAAGCGGCCCAGTGTAGAGAACACTGGAAAGAATTGAGGGAGGCCTATGTCCAGCAGTGGACGCGATTGGCTGATTGATGATGAATGTCATAAATCACAGTATACCTTCTTTGTTAAAGCGATTAATTAGTGTTTTTCTTATTTTAAGGTAAGGCCGTCTACGAAGGCATTGTAGTTGACGTTCCTTTTGCCTCATTTTTCTTAAGCCAAATATCAGGACAGACTACGCAACTGTTGTATAGTTGTGTTGATGAGTTACCATCGTTAGATCCAGAACTGTACAGGAGTTTAAATTACGTCAAACATTACAAGGGTGACGTATCCGAAATTGATTTGACCTTCAGCGTTGACGAGGACAGTATGGGAAAAATTGTTACGCATGAGTTGGTACCGGGGGGAAAGGCCCTACAAGTTACCAATGAAAATAAGTAAGTACATTAATATTAAAATTATCATAGATGGCATGAGATACATCATTTAAAAGCTATACAGTATTTGCTTTACGCGGTACTACTTTACGTTACTACGCAGTACGCGTGTACGAGTACGCATTTACGAGCCCCTTCCCATATCAGTTGGCCCAACGTTAGATTGATAAGAAAATTTAATTTTAGAGAACAAAAATAAAAGTTGTAATAATGATTGAACTAATTTTTTCATCGATAACTTTACCTCGATCCATCGTACAATCCACAAACGGCAAAAAGGTTTACAATACTACAAAATACATTTGACATTAACTGACAATATTATTGTTTTGATGTTATTTTTCCATAGCTACCTCTGAATTTAATGAAATTATAAAAAAATTAACATAAGTTGACAGATTTTTTTTAAAGTTGATAATAAATAAAAGACCATAAGGGTAATGTTTTTAATAAATATTAATAAAAATGCCATATTAATTAATATGGGATAAAAACATGCAGAGTATAATTTGTTCATGGTAATCGACTTAAACTGCAAATTCCATAGGTGGGCCGACTGATACAGATAAATAATACATAAATAACCACATCTCTTATTTTTAGAATCAATTATATTCATTTGATGGCCCATTTTCGAATGCATCTTCAAATCAAAGATCAAACTGCAGCATTTATCAAAGGATTTCGATCGATTATCAATCCAGACTGGTTAACGTTGTTTTCAACACCTGAGGTAAGTTGTTTGTTCCTTATAATCCCTAAAATCTACAACAAAGAGGTTTTTATATTGTACAATAGTATGTCAGTATATTTTTTGATTGCAATTTCTGTATAAATTAAGTAAAATATTAGAAATGACCTTATCATTTTGCAATTATAAAAAATCGGCATCACAAATAAATATAAACAAAGATAGATGATATTTAATGACAAAAATACATCATAATTTGGTAAACCGATAAAAAAATACTTTCTAAACTGACGTGGCATGTACAACAATTTAAATTTATTAAGTTTTAATTAAACTACAACTCAAATTAGGTACGTTGATTTCAGTTTCTGTATTCCATGGTTTACATTTATTTCTTTTTGAAGTTTCGTCTGCAGCTGCGACGAAAAACTGTGAATCAAAGAGCGTAGCTCACTGATGATGTTCTTCGAATATTTGCACTATTTGTAGTCTTATGTACCCCGGGATCTGTATTGAAATCATCGTTGAGTCTGTGGAAAGGGTTTGTATTTAGTTGCGCTGATATTCATCTTTGGTTTACATATTGATCCTTTTCTTTGCGATTGAAATAGATCGGGTACTTTTGGATTATACAGGATTTCCAACTCTTTCTCCTTAGATTCAGATTCGCGATCGGATCACACGATTCGTTAAGGGTTTTATGATTATGGGATAATGGGTTTCCACGCTCACCACTAAATAACGAGCGATACATAGATTTCGCATATACTTCTTCTTATAGGTTGGCGGTTCTAGCTTTGGAAACTGCTGCACGAAGAATTTCTGCGGATGAGCGGTTAAACCATCTCCTCAGGTTTTTCAGCCTCAAGTTCTGAATTCTTCAAACTTGATCTTTTGCCTTGTACTTTACCTTCCAATATGATTTGGATAGCCGCAATTTAAAATGTGATAGTCAACAATATACGAAACACTAAGGAGTACATTAACAGAAGCCGCGCCATACTGTAACTTTTAGATAAAACAAGCTCTGAAGCTCTCCATTTCACCTATTAGCACAAAATCTATACCAGGTCAACTAGAAAGGACAAAATTTTCTGTTTCTACTATACAAGAGCTCTAGTGAATAGCAGATTTTATTTATTGTTTTTAATCTGTCATCTAGTTGTTTAAATAAATCTCTTTTAAATGGCACAAATGGCACCCAACGTGGGGCACTAATTTATCTAATCCGATTTACAATAGGAATACTATTTATTTTTATACCTTTTTGTTGTGTTGTGCAAGCTGAAATATATTTTTGAACAACAATTTTGAACAAAAATGGGAAGAAGAAGGTTCTGTGTATAGAAAACGTTTTATTTTTCGTTTTTTCCTGGCCATTAATTCGTATCCATAATAGAATCATAAAAACAAACAAATAAAACTAATTGCATAAACCAATTCCACAAACAACGATATCAAACAAATAAACTAACTGTGTGATTAGTTATCACGTTGTCAGATCACCGAGATCATGGCAATTTCATGAACTAAACTTGACTAGTGGGATTCTTGTTAGAAACGCTTTGACTTGTGGGCTTGTTGCGGAATCTAGTGGTATTGAACGGCTTCTACAGTCTGACATATGGGGTTTTGAAGAAATCGGCAATATGCAGATGTTGATACTTTTTAAATTCAAGAGATAGCAGCACTAACTCATTTTTCTTCATCGACTGATTAATGGAGTTTTTGCTGTCAATCTCACATATTAAATGCTGTGTAAACTTTTATTTAAAAATATTAATTTTCTTTTAGCTACAACGTTTAATTTCTGGTGATAATGTTCCCTTAGACCTTAAGGACCTGAGGAAAAATTGTCAGTATTACGGAGGATTTCATGATTCACATCGAGTAATCGGCTGGTTGTGGGATATTTTAGAAAAAGACTTTAACGAAGAAGAGAAAACTATGTTTCTTAAGGTAATCTTGTCCAGATTTACTTTAAGTTAAATAATTTGTTCTTTTCTACTCGTATTATTGTACTAATTTTTTTAATCATGAAGATTAATCACATGTTTGTTCTTTAGTTTGTAACTAGTTGTTCCAAGCCCCCACTTCTTGGATTCGCACATCTTGAACCGCCTTTTTCGATAAGATGTGTCGAAGTTGGTGACGACGAAGATACTGGAGATACGATAGGTAAGATAGTAAATTTGAAAACAGTATGAAATTAGATTTGATTTGAAAATAGAACTATTAAAGTAGATTCCCGTAATTTCGGCCTCGATTAGTTCAGTCTCCGCTTAGTCCGGCCAGCTCTCTGAGCATCACACACTTTTTTTTTTTGTCTTTATAGAGGGGGTCTGGAATCTTTAAAAGACATCTCAGTCCAGGACGCCGCCTGACTGACCTTAGTGCAGGATTCGTTCTTCGTACTCCCGGCGATAGTTCCCGAGGTACTTAAAAATGCCCTCTCGTCGCCGAGTCTACGCCGAACGCCTACCTGCTAAACCACACCCTCCTCTGTCATCCAGCGATCCAGAAGCGGAATGGCCGCTGTAAGGCCGGCATCACTTCGGAAGCACTACCTTTATTCATTCATTCTCCATTCATACACATCCACACTCCTAGTTCGGCATCATTCTCAGAAGGGCATTTCCTCCTTCCCCACAGTCAAACTCACGCATTCTAACTCAAAAAGTGTGACCCACTGTTCTAACTTCATCTTTCAGCATCATTCACTCTACCTTTGCCGTTGGTCCAGCTGTCTTTCTTCCTCTTCCTTTTTTTTGATCACTGCACGGATATAACTGTGTATGTTAATCCAACCTAATTTATTTTCAATCATTTTCTCAATCATTTCTCTCACTGTAACAAAATTCACACCTGTCTCTCTCTCCATTCTGTTCCTTTCCACTATCCATCTGCTGCAATCTAACATCGTATGTGTCACAGTGTCCGAGTATCCACAATATAGGCATTCATCTGTATCAGCCTTACCGATCCTATAAAGGTAGGCCCTAAAACACCCGTGTCCTGTGAGCACCTGCGTCAAGAAATAATCCAATCGCCTGTGGTCACAGTCCACCCAAACTCTTATGTTAGGGATCAGCATTTTCGTCCACTGTGCCACATCCTCCGTATTGTTCCATTCTTCTTGCCATCTTTCAACTGACCTTTCCCTTACCTGTCTTCTCTCAGCCACAGTAAGGTTTGGGCCTCTTCTCTCATAAAGCTCTTTTCTTTCCACCGCCAAAACATGCAACGGAACACATCCAGTGATGGTCCATAAGGCTGCCGCAGACACAGTCCCGTAGGCGCATGCCACTCGCAACAGACTTGTTCTGTCTACTCGTTTCATAAGACTCCTATAGGCCGTTATCTCGCCTAACTCCAGACTGGTGCTGCGTAGAGAACGATAGACTGTACAACACCGTGTAAGGCCCTCCTCCTTTCGGATTTGGGTCCTAAAAATGTTCGGCATCACTCTCCCCAACGCAGCCGCACTATTCGCAGCCTTTCGGACCACCTCCCGAACGTGTTTCCCCATTTTCCATTCTGGTGTAATGTCACTCCTAGATACTTTACTTGTTTCTTGGGTGTTAGACATACTCCCGCACATTTTAATTCAACACCTTGCCTGTTCCTTGTCCCCTTCAGAATAATGGCTTCGGTTTTCTCTGTCGCAAGTTTTAGTCCGTGCTGCGTCATCCATCTCTTTACGACGCCACCTGCGTTCCGAACCCGGTATTTGAGATCTGGCTCATCCCGGGCTACTACCAGTACAGCGAGGTCATCCGCGAATGCGAAGTGGGTTGTACCCTCTCCGTATTCACAGTGCATAACCCCGTCATATGCCAGATTCCACAGCGTCGGGCCCAAGACAGATCCCTGGGGTACCCCGGCCGTCACGTCCACGATCGTGCCCTTTTCCACCATAATCCTTCTTTCGGACAGATACTCCGCCATAACATTCATCAGGTAACCAGGACATTCTCTCTCCTCCATTGCCTTCATTACCTCGTTCCACTGCAGCGTATTGAATGCATTCTTAACATCAAACAACAGCAGGGCCGCCCAGCGATGTTCATTCCCTCTGTTGTGCAATGTTTCGAGTACATTCATGATTGCATCAATCGTGCTTTTCCCTTTACAAAAACCAAATTGCCTCCGAGATAAACCACCTGACCTCTCAATCATGTCGTCTATGCGTACTCGCAGCATCCTTTCATATAGCTTACTGATGCATGGAAGAAGACAGATGGGGCGATACTTTTCCCTAGCTTTGGGAAGCAGTATTAACCTCGATGTCCTCCAAGGCTCAGGAAAGGTTTGTGCTTCCAGCAATGCATTCATGTGTTTCAGAAGCCACGCACATTAGTCACACACTTGGCGAGCGGCAGCAAGACGCGAGCAGGTAAAGTGCTTATCTTTACGGTAGGCTTACAGTCGGTGATTCTTGTTTCACGTGCAATTTTTACTCTTTATATAAAAGTATACTTGTTGTGTGTGTGGACAATAACTGTTTTGCGTCGTGCATTAAACTACTTTAAAATGAGAAACGCTTAAACGTAAATACAAGTCAATGGAACAGAGACTACATGCTCTGGAAAGATTGGACAAAGGAGAATCCGTGCAAAGTATTTGCAGAGATTTAAACGTGGGCAAAAGTAGAGGTAATGCATTTGGACAAGAGCTATGAGTCATGCCGATGCAGTACACAAGTTTATCTGTTATTTATAAGGTCATAGCTCTTGTTAAAGTCCATTAGCTATACAATCAACGACTGGCGGCGCAGTAGAAAATCTATCGAAGGCTTTTGTACACAGATTGAAACTGAAAACATTCTACAAAAGCGTTGCACACTGAGAAAGGCAAAACACGAATTGGTAGAAGATGCTCGGTGGTTGTGGTTCATTCAAGAACGATGACGAGGAACCCTGTTAAGTGTACCAATCCTAAAAGAGAAGGCTATGATCTTGCACTCAAAGCTTTAACCAGAAGAGGCGTTCTTGGTGAAGGATGGCTCTCCCGATGGTAAAAGAGACACGGGGTCCATTTTATTGGAGTTTGTAGCGAGAAGCTGTCAGCAGAAACAACATCGGCCAAAAATTTTTCTTCAAACTTTTTAAAAAACATTGCTGACCAAAACTTGAGTCCAGAGTAAATCTACAAAATTGACGAAATTGGGTTAAATTTTAGACTTCTGCCCAGAAAAACCTTTACCACCCCGCAAGAAACATCTGCGGCAGGATTTAAAAGCAACGAGAGGATAACGGTCGCTTGTGTTCAAATGCCTCAGGGACCCACAAGATACCCCTATTTGTCATTGGCACAGTAGCAAAACCGAAAGCGTTTAAGAACATAAACATAGAAACTCTACCAGTGTATTACCGGTCGCAAAAATCAGCATGGATGTACACATATTTGTTCAGGGAATGGATTATGTGCGAATTTGTTCCGAAAGTGAAAAACCATTTGACAAAATTAAATCTGCCCATCAAAGTACTTCTACAGCTTGACAACGCGCCTACTGACCAGGAAGATCTTAAGTGTGTTTCTGAAAAAGAAATTAAACTGCTGTTTCTGCCACCCAATATACATAGTCTTAAACAGCCAATGATAAATACAAATACCTAGGAACCAGGATTTCAGACAATAATGATCAAACAACCGAAATAAGAGCTAGGATAGAAATAGCAAGAAATGCGTTTGTAAAAATGAAAACAATTCTCTGTAACAAAGATCTTAGATTAGAACTGAGAGTAAGAGCACTGAGATGCTACGTGTTTTCGATACTGCAATATGCACTTGAAAGCTGCACATTGAAGCAAGAATACATTAATAAGTTACACTTATTTCAAATGTGGTGTTACAGGAGGATGCTCAGAATAGCATGGACACAGAATAAAACTAACACAGAAGTATTGCGAGAAATGGGCAAAGAATGCGAAATAATAAACACAATAAAAATAAGAAAGTTACAATATCTGGGACACGTAATGACAGCGATATGAACTACTAAGGCTGATAATACAGGGAAAGACAAGAGGAGGAAGGGGTATAGGAAGAAGGAGAGTGTCATGGTAGATAAAGTAAAGGTAGTGATGATGATATCCAATCTCCGATTGGGAGACGACACTTAAAGAAGAAGTGTCGACACCTCTTAAAAGTGCTGAAATCAGTTAATATGAAGGATGTTGTGTTGTTTGTCGATGTTTGTAAAGTCTTGAAAAAACTTTGGCCAAATATAGAAGATAAGATTGACCAAGCAAACACATCAGCAGATGAGCCAACAACGTTCTTGTTAACGAACCTGTTGATGATGCAGCTCTATTGTACGATCTTCAGCAACTACCGAACTGTGGTCCCATTGTTAAAGAAGATGTTTTCGAGTGGATCAACTTTGAAAAGGAGCTGCACAACGAGGTTTTGAACGACGACGAAATCGCCGAGTATGTCATTCGCCAAGAAAATGAGAAGAATAACGACACAGATGCTGCTGAGAATGAAGAGAAAGATGAAGAAAATAAAAGAAGCTTAGCAACTGGCAGCTCCTACGTCGAACAGCAAAAAGAAGCAACTGCCATCGATGTACTGATTATTAAAAAGTAGCGTGACTTTGCACATCAAAAATCATTAGAAAAGAAAATTCAGAAATAGATTACTGACTTTTTTTAAGTGTTTAAGAAACCAATCCACCAATGTGCAATATTTTTTAAATTTTATTAGGCCTAGAGTTCTGTAAGTATTGTTTTATAGTATTTTTGTAACGGTCTATCTTTTCATATGTGTTAAATATATGTCAGTCTGTGTCGTCTTCTACTTAATGTACGAGTGTTTTGTTTTTGCTAGATCCATACAAACAATAAATGGGCATTTTTTAGATAAGCGTTGGTTATTTCGGCCTAAGGTCCGATCCCGAGGTGGCCGAACTTACAGGAGTTACTGTAATTGTTTGATCGTATTATTCTAATCTATACCTGATATCAAAACAGAGACCAATGGAGATTAACAGGGGAAGCCTATGCCCAAGAGTGGCCGTTTAAGGCTGATTAGATAGATAGATACTTGATATAGACTGTGTGATTCCAATACAGATTTTTAATAATGTGGATAATCTTAGTGTCAAGTCCTGAAAGATCTTATAGTTCAAATGCTTATATAGTGTCAAATGCTTTCTCATGGTCGATAGAACAAGCGTAAACACCTTTTTGCTGAGGAAGGTATTTCTGAACCAATACTTGCGTTGCAAAGAGGGGCTCTCCTGTTCCAAAACACATGAGATTGTTTTGTATGTCTATCATTAAATGATGAATTTGAACAATTTGACTTTCAGTTACTATATTTCTCCTTTGTAGCTATTTACGCATTCGTATGTATGTTTATGCTACATTTACTTTAAAAAATCATCTTACACAGTAACAAATGTTTCATTTTAGGTAGCGTATTTAGAGGATTTTTCACGATAAGGAAAAAGGATCCACAAAACCGTCTACCGACTTCATCCACCTGTTTTAATCTCTTAAAGTTGCCTAACTATCAAAAGAAGAGCACCCTGAGAGAAAAACTGAGATATGCAGTGACCTGCAATACTGGTTTTGAACTATCGTAATTTTTTTATGTCAATAAATCAGCTGATTATATTCAAATTTAGTAAGAATTAAGCCAAACAATTTTGAGTACTGTGTTTGTTGTAAAATATTTGTTTATAGCATATTTAAAAGATAATTAATTATAGAATATATGTAAATCTGTCAAGATAATCAGATGTGACTTCTAAGAAAAGCTCGTTGAAAGGTTTTTTTGTTCTGCTAATACTTGAAATTTACTCAAACGTTTAATTTGCTAAATACGAAACGTCACCAATTAAGAATTAATAAAAAAATCTGAATAGAGGTTATGTTATAGTTGTTGGCCAGCGGCACCTATCGAATTGTTTTTGAATTAATAAATTTATGAAATCTTTCTTCATAAACGGTAACTTTGGAAGTCATTATCTGGAAATTTAGGAAATACGGGGTATTTACTTTGAAAATGCAGTTATGTAATTTTTGACATAAATATGCGCTAACATGTGATTTCTAAAATTTTCATGAATTTTATTTATAGTGGAATACATTTTGATGATGCGATTGCTCATTGTACAAAAATAAAATTGTTCGTATAGCTTTTAGAAAAGACTACATGTTTAGTCCAAATTTTAAATAGCGTTTCTTTAAAATTCCCCTTGATACGTTTACATTTCTATAAAAAATCCTTTAATTATCAAACTTCTAATTATAATTTGACAGTTATACTCCATTCCCTTAGCTCGGGCATATTTTGACAGATTCCTTCTCGGAAACATACAACACAACAATTCCTACTTCTCATTATTAATAGTTCAACTATACTACTATTACAGACTTCTTTCCGTGAAAAAAGAAGAATTATTCTAAATAGTGGAAGTGTATACTAAACCCATCAAATTTTGGGTGGTATATATTTAAAAAATATATTTTAGTTGTTATAATTTAACATAACTATTTATTATATGGTGCAGATAAATAAATATTAATTGTCGGCAATTCGCAAAGTTCTATTTTATTTACTATTTAGTTTGTTTGCTATTAATATTGGCTATGAGTACGTGTGCTTGGTTTTATAGTAATTTCCAGCCACTTTTAGTCTGTCAAAAAGTAACTTCGCAAAAAAAATAATTACTAAATTCACTAGACAGTTCGGACTGAGAATAGCCAACCGAGCTAAATAAAAACAGATAAGTATTCATGTTTTTTTTTAATTTTGACACAACTTGTCAACTGTCAAATTCATTTTTTACATTTAAGCATAAAGCAAATATTTGCGACAAGAAAATCGCGTAAGCAATCCGGCAACATTGCCTATTTTTCAACTGTGACTCAACTGCATTTTTTGGGTAAATAGCCTTTATTATTGGCCCTCTTCCGCGGAAATTGTACATTAGTTATACTTGTTTACGTGGAGAAAAATAAAAAAGTGCTAGAAGACTGAAAATTTTGAAAAACTTGAATTGATATATGAAGATTTTTATGAGGTTTTTATGACGCTAGACTTAAATTGGTGTAAAATTTAGCAGATTTGATATTATTAGGTTTAAGTTACTTATATCGGCAGCGTGATTGGTAGAACTAAAAGATTGTCCTAGTTCTTCATCCCCGATTATCTCCTGGACCATAAGACTTCAATTAACAATTGTTTGGATTATTGAACAAGGACACGAGATCGTGTCGAATTGGCGCCATTTTGTTAAATACAATTATATACGAAATGATACATCATTTAGAATCTCTTTTGTTAGCTTATTCGTAGTTTTTTGTCCAATTATGTTTCGCCGTTTCGCTTAATATTTAATAATGACATCGTAAAAAAAACCTATATATTAGCCCTAAAAATGGCGTAGCTTTTATGGAAAACGCTCCAAAACGCCAATTCATTTCCTAGTTTCGCATAATCTGATATAATTCATTTGACGTCTGTCAAAATTATGGAGTTATCGATTTTTTTTAAATGACATATATGGCATCTCCTAGAAACATATAAGAGTTATAGAAAGTTCACATTTTGAAAATGATTTGATTTCGTGACTTAAAAACCACGAGACACAATTGTTCTGTTCACAGTCAAAAAAATTCTAAACAAATCGTGGGAATACGACATTGACGTCCATAACATATTCATAGATTTCAAACAGGCCGACGACTTAATTAATAGACAAAAATTATATCAAATATTGCGCAGCATTAACATCCCTCAAAAGTACATCCGACTTGTCAACAACAAGTGCCAGAGTACAAAATAAGCTCACGGAGAACTTTTCAGTAGTCAAAGGTTTAAAGCAAGGAGATTTGCTGGCACTGGCACTTTTCAACCTGACTCTCGCATATGTGATAAGATAGCTGATTATTGGAAGAGATAATCTCCTAATAAATAGATCAATACAGATTGCCGCCTATGCCGATGGCATTAGCAATTTCTCGCAAAACAGAAGAGGCTGCAGAAAAATATTCACAATTAAAAACACGGGCAGAAGATACCGGACTAGAACTAAATATTCAAAATACCAAAAAGCTAACAGAGACAAGAGGTAGGGGAAACAGACGCACAGTGAGTTAGGGGACGATATTGAAACTAGAAAGTTTTACATATCTGGGAGTTGTCTTAAGCACGGATTGTGTTCCGCTCCAAAAATACACACTGGAGATGAAAATCAGAGTCTACATAACTATTATCAGACCAGTAGTATGTTATGGATGGATAATATTTGGACCTTTTTTACAAAAACAGAGTATGGAGATCCAGGCACAACCATGAATAGAGCTGTCTTTATTTTTTGCACTATCACCATTGAACATCTAACTAGTGTCATTTTGAAACTGCTCGACAGACTCATAAACATCTCAGAAAATACTGAGTGACACAAGACTTTTAAATTATGTATGACATGCTATACACAGTAAGGTCTCTTTTTATGTTCTCAATTTTAGATCGCTTAGGAAAAGGAGAAGGATCTACGGCAATTGGAAAACATTTTAAGGGGACAGTCTCATGCGATTAAAAAAAAAGACACATTTTAAAATTAAAACAGAAAAAAAACTATAATATTTATTAACATAATTCGTTTTGGAGATGATTAAGTAAGTCTTGAAGTACATAAAAAAAATTTAATAGCGATTTTAACTTCATTGGTGTCCTGTAGATGGCGTGTAGTAAAAAGTGCGTTTTTGGTGGTAAGACACTTTGTGGGTCACCTGTAACAGATATTCAAAAAATTCAAAGTGGGTTGTATTCGTGAGACTCAAAACTAGATGATAAACCTTTAAAATATGCAAATTGTATTATTTTGAAGAGTTTATACGAATTTTTTCAAAAAAGTCGAAAAATCGCTATATTTTTCGGTGGATTTACCCATATATAATAAAAGAGGGGGTGGTTTTTAAATATTTTAAAGGTTTATCATCTAGTATTTTGTATGTACATTCGAAAAATTTTTGGTTTTTTAAAATCGGTTAAGAAGGTTCGGAGAAAAGTGTCTGACCAGTTTGAAAATGTTACTTTTGAGAAAAAAGTATTTAAAAATTTTTTACATAATTTTCGTGAATAAAAGGCTGATAACTTTATACTCACGTTTAATCGGCCATTCCTGGTGAATATTGAGGACCCTCTTCATCCAACAGTTGTTGTAAATGGCTTTGTAAAGCTGTAAATTTCAATACAACGTCGCGATGTTTTATAATTAATTCATTTGTTCATGTTCGACTGGAGTCTCAATTCACGCCGCGATGCTGCCAGTGTAAGTGTAAAAACGGAACACACCCAGATCGCATGTCAATTGAACGAAAACGTACTTATTTATAAATGTAGATATGAAAATATTTTATAACTAAAAAAATGGTTATGTTTTATTGCCAAAACGGCTTGAAAAAAAAGTTGATTTCTAAAATAAAAAATAAAAAGGAATTTTAAAAATAAAATAATTATATTACTCTTTTTAATTTGAAATTATAAACAATATTTGGAATAATAAATGTATTTAAGTATAAATTTTATAGCTCAAATAATACCTAATGAACACAAACAAAATTGATGTTAATAAAACATTATTTATTATCTGCACAAAACCGGACTTTCAGGAAAAATCGGTAGACGGAGCAACACTGTCGGCGTGCCATATAGGCTACTATCGGCGTGCCATATACGCTACTATAAACCGCTAAGGAGAAGTAATCCAGTGGAACAAATAAATTTACACTGGTTAATTGCAACGCAGAGAATCTTAGTATTTGTAAAAAAATCCTATGTTCCGGATTTAAAATTCCAAATCCAAATGTGTATAGTAAACGCCAAACGTTATACAGATATACATACTATATAAAATTTAATCACTAATACATACCCAACGTATATACAACATATATACAAAAGCAAGAACAGCTGGAGCCTCGCGCTCGCCGCGCGGAGAGAAACCGGTTTTCATACGTGCGTAGATGACGTTAATAAAATAACTATAACTTATATTCTAGTGGGAATTTCTTTTTAAAATTTTAGGAGGGAGTTTTTGAATGTATATGGAAGCGATTTATATATAAAAAAAATAAAATTGATTTTTTGAAAGTTTCGCATGAGACTGTCCCCTTAATTTAGGCAAATCAACTGTAAGAGCAATTAAGAATGAAGTTGCTGTCAGAAAATCTATAATTTCTGTTACAAAATTAAGCGCCAAATTTTCATCTTACTCAAGGGATGCATTATTAGAAAGAGCCATATCAATTTGAATTGGGGAACTAATTCAAAGAAGAGTTCCTGTAAGTGGTTATTTAATCCAGGAAAAAGCTCTTCAGTTGTGTGTGTTAATGAAATAGTCAGAGCCACCAACTTCCACTTCCCAAGCTGGTAAAAAAATTTCAGCTAGCAAAGGATGGCTATTCGGGTTTATAAAAAGAAAAGCGTTTTATAATATCAAGATCAAAGGATGTATTGGAAAAAATGCCTAGCCGTACTTCCATCGCAAATGAGCATAAAGCAAGGATATAGGATGTTGAAACCATTCTTAATAACTAAATCTCTTAGACCACGTACTTTAAAAGGCAAAGATTTACTTTACAAGTACAGTTCACCAAAAATAGCTGAAAGTCTGAAATTCTAACTGCCTGCACGAACAATCAAGTGGGAATGCACTCGGAAGTAAAAAGATAGCCTGTACGAGCAGGTGAACTTTAAAATATAGGTACAATCGGAGACACAAATATAGAATCAAAAGACTGATATTTTTTTGTACACACTTATGACAAGTCGAAAGAAAATGCAAAAAAGTATTTTTGAAGTGTGTATATTTTAGGCAATTCCTAGCTGAGCGCTTTCGGCTTTACAAAGCCATCATCAGAGCTATGCTACAATAAAATGTTCTTATAAGTACTAATTGGTAAAGATTATAATTTTTTAACGTACGTCAATTTTTTAAATACCACTACAAAGGAGAGATCTCATTTCCTTGAATTTCAAAATTATGATTTTTTTAGTTGTTGAAATTCTTAAAACATATAAAAAACATATAAAAAGCCGACACTAGACTTCACAAACACGTTAAAAAATTGAAAAAAATTTTTGCCATGGTACGGGTGTAAGAACCCGACCATTGATTGATGTGAGGAGGTAGACAGAATAGAACTAATGAAATCAAATGTCGGTCCTTTTAAATTTAAATTTTAATAAAATTAAAACTCATAAACTTATAATAACAAAAGCTGACAAAGGAAACTGTCTTCTAATCATGTACAATAGTGATTATGTTAACAAAGTAGAATCTTTTCTATCCAACAACTCATTTATTCCACTTAACAAGAACCCAATGAATAAACTTATAAATGATCTAAAATCAAACATTTCTAATGCAACTAATTTGTTTCAAGAACTTGGAACTAACCCCAAAACTTTCATTTCTAGCAATCCTTTAATACCAAGACTTTATGGTCTCCGTAAAATTCATAAAGCTAATGTTCCAATAAGACCTGTAGTTAGTTTTGTCAATACCCACTAGCTTCACTAGCAAAATTTATCAACACTCTTTTACTAGATCTACTTAATTACACTCCCAAATATACTATTGCCAACACTTTAGATTTAATCTCCAAAATTTCTTCACATACTCTTCCGAATAACTTCACTATGGTCTCTTTCGATGTAACAAATCTGTTCACCAATGTTCCCAGATTAGACACCATTCCAATCATCAATAACCTTCTACAAAGAAAAAACATTGACCAAAATAAATGTTCACAAATTACTTCTCTACTCCAATTTTGCCTTTCCCAAGATTTCTTTATCTTTAACGATAAAATTTATAGACAACCAGAGGGTTTAGCAATGGGAAATCCTTTATCTCCTCTACTTGCAGATCTTTTTCTAGACTCTCTCGAAACTAACTTTGTTCATTCTCAACCACAAATAATCCTATGGTACAGATATGTGGATGACATTTTAGCCTTTATAGAAGGCCCACCTTCAGAACCTCACAATATTTTGTCAATAATTAATAATCTACATCCTGCAATTAATTTTACCTTAGAAGTAGAAAGCAACAACATTATCAACTTTTTAGACCTAACTATCAAAAAGAATGCTTCCTCCTCTTCTTCTTTGCCTACACTAGAATTTTCAATATTCAGAAAACCTACTCAAACTGACCATATGATACCAACATCATCAAATCACCCTTTTCAACACAAGATGGCAGCTATTCAATGTTATGTCCACA
This sequence comes from Diabrotica balteata, assembly GCA_918026665.1. Classification (NCBI taxonomy): domain Eukaryota; kingdom Metazoa; phylum Arthropoda; class Insecta; order Coleoptera; family Chrysomelidae; genus Diabrotica; species Diabrotica balteata. Next base: position 173,413,855 of record OU898277.1, on the reverse strand, counting down.
GACTTCTTAATATCCCTATGTCTCAAGAAAATTACAATAAAGAAATCTCCATCATTAAACAGATAGCAAACATCAATGGTTTTCCTTCTACTACTGTTGATAAAGTCATTAGAAAATCTATACTCAAAAAGAGATTAAACCAAGCTTTTAATGTTGATAAAAAATCCAACACTACTTCCATATATAGATCCTTAACTTACTTAGGACCAATTTCAGAAAAAATTTCAAGAGTACTTGTTAATAAAATTAGTGACTTAAACATCTCCTTTAAAACCAAATATAACATCAAGTCCATCTTCAGCAAGACCAAAGACAAAGTTGACAAACTAAACAGAAGTGGTATTTACAAGCTGTCCTGTGGTGACTGTAATATGACTTATGTAGGTAGAACAATGATAACTCTGAATCAAAGAATCAAAGAACACCTCAATAACCCAGAAAAATCAAACTTTGGATATCACATTAAATTTAATAATCATTCCTTTTCTCCTTCTGAAAACAGTAAAATTTTACACAACATTCCCAATAAAAACTTTAGACTCATGAATCTCTTGGAAGATCTAGAGATATCCAAAGAAATGAAACTAAACCCTGATTGTTGCTTAAACACACAAATCAACCTCAATTGCAACTATAAACCTCTTTTTAAATTATTATGGGAGACTTTAGAGGAAGAAGGGTGACCTCATGCAATCTTATTATATATTTTTCATACTTTTATATTTTTAAACAAATTTTAAACTTTATTAGAAATTTACAACATTTTGTAATTCATTTGACAGTTATTCTTAATTGAAACATGAAAATACATTCTTAAAAAAATTTTTATGCAAATTTCTTACAATTTTCCATCAAGAGATACAATTCTCAATACACTTAAGTATCAGATAACGTAACATTAATACCATGTTTCTTCTTTATATTGTTGTTGAACAATTTGAGCCCTTGTTTCTTAAGGATGGCTGTCAGATTGAACATACATTGACCTTGAGCAATGGCTTGAGTGAATTTACAAACTAATGTCATTCTGTATGATGTGATGAACACATAAAATTTAATTTAAAAACTTAATTTTTAGAAAGTCTTTGATGACTATTAGTAATTCCAAACTACTAAATAATTTTTTAAGAATTTAAAAAACAATCTCTATTTCCTATATATGACATTTGTCAACTGTCACTTTTGAAAAATCGTTTAAAAGGACCGACATTTGATTTCATTAGTTCTATTCCGTCTACCTCCTCATAGCAAACAATGGTCGGGTTCTTACACCCGTACCATGACAAAAATTTTTTTCAATTTTTTAACGTGTTTGTGAAGTCCAGTGTCGGCTTTTTATATGTTTTTTATATGTTTTAAGAATTTCAACAACTAAAAAAATCATAATTTTGAAATTTAAGGAAATGAGATCTCTCCTTTGTAGTGGTACTTAAAAAATTGACGTAAGTTAAAAATTATAATCTTTACCAATTAGTACTTATAAGAACATTTTATTGTAGCATAGCTCTAATGATGGCTTTGTAAAGCCGAAAGCGCTCAGCTAGGAATTGCCTAAAATATACACACTTCAAAAATACTTTTTTGCATTTTCTTTCGACAAATATAGAAACAAAGTTTGAATAGTTTCTATAGGTCCCGTACACAATTATTATTACTGTCATTACTTTTCTTCAGTATATTTGTGGTATTTGTTCTACAAAGTGAGATGTAAAAAATAGATCCAACAAAAACCGCTTGTGTTGCTATAAATTATGGCATTATAAATCAAAAATTATATTTTTATATTGACCATGTATACTTTATATTACCATTATATTGACCAAAAGGTTTCGGAGAAAAAGGACGTAAGCAGTAGGGTAATAAAGTAGTAATAAAATAGTCTAATGCAATACTAATAGAAATTAGATGTTCGGTTCCGATGAAACATAAATATGGTCTTTGTACCAGTACCTTTTGTGAAAAGCGGCCTTTATCTTTACATATTTACCCAAAGTATGAAAAAAGTGTAAACTCTGAGAACAGACCAATTTACAGAGAACTGTGTACATATTTAAAAATATTTTATAAAAATATTGTCTTTGGCTTCCTTTCTCATAAAATGAATCACATTTGCTCTTTTTTCCCGTGTCTGACTATTCAAAACTTTTCCCTTAGATTCGATTTATACTCTATGTATATAGATACACAACACAGAATTGCAAATTTGGAAATGAATCTCCTTTGCGGTTCGTACTTACAAAAAATGTTTCGCAGACTCTACTGACTTGTTCACGCCACAAACGGTAGATATTAAGTGGATGAATGGGCGTGGTTTTAGTTATTCAAAAATTTATTAATTTACGTTATGTGATCCAAAAAATAGTTGGGGAGCGGACTTTACATGTGCACTATTGTAGCTTATATGAAATTTGTAAATGAAATCATGTATATATATATATATATATATATATATATATATATATATATATATATTGTACATATATTTGACCAATATTTATGTGAGTGTAGTTAGATTATTTGCTACCATAATATCAGATCTATTGAGAAAAAATTGTAAATTATTAACATGTTTTATTTTGACCTATAGGAACTACTCTACACTCAGGATTCGTATTTCTGGAATTTTTGAACACTTATACGGCGGTTGATCCAGATGGTTCACCTTTGACCTAGAGACACTTGCCGCACGAAAGTTTTGACACCTTCATTTTTCAATATAATCCCACATTCAGTTCAACCTACTTTTCCTATCAGCATTCCAACATTTTGATAGCGTCCTGGAAGAAATTTGGTTGAAAATTATTTTGTCCTAAGATCTTTCGTGAGTTTTGGGAACAGGTTGTAGTGACTCGGGGTCAAATCTAGAGAATAATCTCTGAATGTGTGAATATCTCCAGAATTTCGAAACCTGCAACCATTGTAACCAAGGACTTGTGTGCTGCTGCGTTATCTGTTGGAAGAGCTCACCTTTTTTTACTTTCTCTGACCGTTTGATAATTAGATGAAATAAAAGCCTGTTTCGTTCACAATTTGACGCAAAAATCTTTTATAATGATATTGTGGACTTTTATGACATTTTCTTCGGTTGTAGCGGTGATTAAGGGACCTCTGCCATGTTCATCTTCACAGGGTTCTCTTCCACATTTAAACACGCGACACCATCTTTTCAGTACGTTGTAAGAGACAGCACAGTTCCCTAATATCAGAGTTGGCATAAATTTCTTTAACCTTTTTTTATAGAGATAACTGCTTTTTCAGCAAATATTTGATCAGGCTCTTTTGCGTCCATGTTAACTCTGAGACACGCCTCGGATGGTGTGCTTGCATGCTGTGATGTCATTAATGCAAACTGGAAGTTGCAAATACAGAAGTGGTTAAGATATTCATGCCGCTTTTTATTAAGTACAAATATTAGGTACAAAGTTCTAGAGCATAAGGAGCATCTACCGCAAATAGCTTCTTCACGGCTGAAAAAGAAGTATTGTTGGCGGTAGCTCAGATAGCGTATTTTTATTCTAGGGATGTATCAAAGAATATAGACGCTTCTAAGCGTCTATATTCTTTGGATGTATGCTCACGTGTAGTGTGCGCACGCATTATAATTTCAAAGATGAAATGACATCTCTTTCTATTTGTAGCCTTAAGCTCTCTCATTTTTCTCCAATGACTTGCGCAATTTCCAATTATGTCCTTTTGTGCCTTTTTGTAATATAAGTTTTTCACTTTCCAGTTATGTCTGCCCTTTTTTTTAGTAATATGTATTAAGTTTTTGACTTACTCTCACGTCCTTGAAGACATATATGTCGCGTAATCACCAGGTATATGACGTATAGGTAATGGATTTTGACAAGAGCTATGACCTTGTAAATAACAGGTAAACTTTTGTACTGAATCAGCATGACTCATAGCTCTTGTCAAAATCCATTACTTCTACAATGGATATGCGTTATATAGTAGTGGAGAGACGGTGAAAGGCGAGTTTCTGGAGCCTTAAAACTGGAACATGTCGACTAAGGGAAGAAACCCCAACAGAAAATACTGGTCCTTCAGGCTTGGGGGTTGGAGCGATGGGTCAGTCCCTCATCATCTGGAAAAAACTCTTTTTGACTAAAAATCCGAGGCCGAGCCTTGGAATATGGATGGAAACTTACGACGAAGACACCTGACAAAGAAAAGGACTTTCAAAATTCGTGCTTGGAACATTCAAGGCGTGGCTCACAAGACAATGGAAATTTTAACTGAAATGACGAAGCAAAAAATGGACATCATAATGTTCTCTGAAACCAAAAAGAAAGGCCAAGGAAATGAACAGATTAAAGACTACATTATTTATATAATATGGTCAGGAGTGGAGAAACACGTACACGCCAAATCAGGGATCTCAATTCTTATTAAAAAATCAATAAAAAATATATATAAAACACTATGCGTATATCTCTAAAAGAATTCTGACAATAGCTATCACATTTTACGGTATCGAAACAATAATTGTTGGAGTCTATGCGCCAACAGACGATTCAAATCAACAAGTTAAAGATTCCTTTTATGAAGAATTATCAAACATTTGTGATAAAATAAAAAGTCATCAAGAAATACATGGACGTATAAATAGGAGACCTAAATGCCAGAGTAGGTTCTCAAATAGAGGATGACGTGGTGGGACGTCCCGGAGAAATCGTTAAAAATGGCTCAGGGGGCTTAATTGAGTTGTCAGTGTCAGTTTTGTCAATTTTTGGTTTAAAAATAATGAATACCCAATTCCAACTTAAAGATATTCATAAATACACTTGGGAACGACCTTCTCTCCAACAGAAGTCGATCATAGGTTGCGTTCACCAGATTAATCCGCTTTCAATCCGATTGCACAGCGCTTAATGCTAAGAATTAAAGTTTGGTGAACGACTGACGTTTGACAGTTGTGCGTATTGCTTTGTTTTTGTTTTTATTAACCTAACTAAAATGGATAATATTCTTGAGTGCATATGAAATGGATTATTTGAAACGAAGTTAGAAGAAGCTAGAACATCAAGGCAGGAAAGGAAGACCAACGAATTTATAAGAAATAACATGAATTCTACTGAAACGGTCATTGACAGAAAGCAAGAAGAGGTTTAAAATGGTTTGGACCAGAGGGAATGATTGTTGAAAGTAGCTCAAATAGCATATTTATTTGAGGAATTTGTAAGATCCACATGACCCTTAGTTTTGGGGGACAATAAAACTTTTAGGGCATCTGTCATGTTCGAACTATAAATTTCGATGAAGTTATATAAATCGTAGCACTGTTTTTCATTTCCCTCCAGTTCTAATCAGAATCGATTTCTCACTTTTTCTGGTAACTAACTAACTATGATCAAAGTCGAAAATTATTCGATTTACGTTTTATGTACAATTCTGGAATACTTGAGATATAATACAATTTTTTAGTTGCAAATGATCTAACTCCAATACTAAAGTGAAAAAATATTGTATAAAATGTAAATAAAAATTAAGGAATTGATTGTACCTATATCATATCAGCTTTTATGTTATATGACAAATAAACTCAGTGAATATTTGTGAGTTGTTGTTTTGTATTGGTAATATTAAAAAACCTTAATTCAATTTTTGAGCGCGTGAAATAGGCACCGCTTTGATTTGTTTGACAGGTGGGTGGTTTAAAATTGTGATTCGCAACCTTAAATTGGATGACTGCAATGAATTTAGAAGAAAATGACCAATATCTAAGAATCCACACATGCAGTTGCGTGATACTTGTTTTTGTACTGGTATGTATTACCTTTTTCCTCTCCCTCGCTGCTCAGCCAATTATGTACAACATTCATCGAAAGTCTACGAATATTCGAAAGAATAGTCGAAATTTCGACTAGTCCAATAAAACTTCAGTTTTTTCTGTTATGTCTCCTTAATGTAGAGTTAGGCAGAGAAACACAATACTTCTAAGAATTGTCGTCAAGTCAAAATGTTGTCAATGCTTTTTCCTGCTTTCCTACATTTTAAAATGAAATATCACTAACATTACTGTCATATCAGTAAAACGACGACAATAGTAAATACAAATACTTAAAACATTTAGATAAAGATAAGACAAAACAAAAAGCATTGGGAAACTATAAACAACCAATCTGAACCTTTGCTTTGGATTGTTGAATTAAGCAATTCCCATGAGGAGTATTTTAGAGATAACCTAAAAGTAATTATCAAGATTTTCGTTAGTGACTATTGGGTAGGTCTTGGGATGAAATGGAACTTTACGTTTGGGATTCCTAACAAATACGTCGCATCTTTGAGGACACATTGACGCAAGCAAATGCAGATTTGTTAATTGTCGAAAAAGTGTTGAGAAAGGTTTTAGCTTTTATAATTAATTATATAGAAACTATATATATTATTAAAGAAACTAAAATCTGATCTTCCACGTAATAAGTTCAAAAACAGTACAAAAAAGGCAAGGAGTAATGGCACAGCTCGCAAAAAGAACACAAAAAGGAACACGCAGCTACCTGGGAAAAGTAACGCCAAAGGTTTAGAACATTTATAATGAAAGAAAATATTAAAAATAATGGGAGTAAATAATATAAAAAAGGCAAGGAGTAATGGCATTCCGAGGAAGCCGTGTCCATTCCCTGTCAGTGCCGGTTCCGGATATTTTTAACGTTATATTTACATACAAACGCGTTGTGACAGTGTTTGTACCGGGCCGAATAAGAGAGGAAAACGTTATTACATATTTCTGTGTAAAAGATAGTTGAAAATATGGCATCTCAAATATCTCACCGTGTTGGCATTATTACTTGATGAAAAGACGGGCGAGCAAGAGCAGAAATGGCGGAAATAAAAAAGATGGAGAAAATGTGCATCCTATGTGCAAGAAAAGACAAACTGAAGGAGAATTTAAAATGTACAGAGAATTATTGGACGATGAAACAAAATTTCACCAATATTTTAAAATGTCGCAGTACACTTTTTTTTCTTTAATACATATAAAAATCCATAACATACTAATCGCACAGCAAATCATATCTGTTTACTAGCACCCGCTTTCACAAAACAATAAAATCGTGTTTATACAAGTCCGTGCAGTCCGTGTCATTTCTGTGCAACGCCAGTGCCGAAAACAAACATATCGTTTGGGATTAACTTCACGCCGGCACGAACGGCTTGGCGGAAAACACCAATGTATAAATATACTCATAAGAGTACATTATTGGGTTTTTTTATGCCAGATACTGTTATCAACACGGAACGGATATGTATAAATCGTCCTTAAATAGTCTAAACCCCAAATAGTAGTAGAAGAAATACCAAAACCCATAAGAGAAGAAATTGAAGACATAAAAGATATAAAAAATTAAAATCAATCAAAAGATATAAAAAAGTCCCGGGAAGAACGGCATTGTGGCAGAGAACTTAAAATGGAGGAAAGGCTTTAAGAAACTAATTTTGTGAGCTAATAGTAGAAATGTGGGATGTCGAAAAAATGACCCAAGAATGGAACAAGTTCATTATAATTCCCATATTCAAAAAAAGTGATAAAACTATAGTACTATAGTATATAAGTGATGAGTGCGCAGACTATAGAGGAATATCCTTGTTAGATGTAATATGCAAAGTGCTCGCTATACTAATTAAAAAACAATTAAAAATATATATGGAGAAGTATCAAGGAGAATACCAGGAAGGATTTCGCAAGGGAAAATCAACAACCGATCAAATTTTTATGCTAAAACAAATCCTGATCAATTTCTATGAATATAACATTTTAGTACAATTACTTTTTATTGATTACAAGGCCGCCTACGATACAATATACAGAAACAAATTAATAGGAATGCTAAAAAAAGTCCAAGTGAAGTGCTAGAAAACATAGTATATAAGTAAAATCGGTAAAAATGACAATTAAAAAACAGTCTCAGAAGAATTCGAAGTGAAAAAGGTGTTCGCCAATGAGACCCGTTGTCTACCTTGCTATTCAATATAGTTCTAGAAAAAATAGTAACTGTTAGTGGGATAAATAGGTCCGGCACTCTTTTACACAAAGAGCACCAATGCTTAGATTAAAGCGTAAAGGAAGAATACCTATTGCCATGATACTATGACCACAGAATAATAAACAAACAGAATATCCACTCTCCACGGAAAATTAAGTACGCGCATCTCCTCCGCGCAGACGTTCCGCCATGTTTTAGGAGGATTTTAAAGAAATTAGTGTTGTTTATGTGGTGTGCATGGAAAAATTAACCAGGTTTATTTGACTTACGCCAATCATAGACATACTATACAATTATATTAACATTATTAAATATAATAACATAAATATAATATAATTAAACATAAATATAAACAATGACGTATAATATATAGACTACGCAGTCCCCTATTCTCGCTATAGAATCGAGTGTCCGAAAGATCTCGGCTCAAGGTTGAAGGTATGTTTATCACAACAGCGGCGTGTTCATTTATATGTTTAATGACAATAATTATTTTTTTAATTAAAATTAAATATTTATGATTTCTTTTTGCTCCCGTCTATAAGAGAACTAATTATATTGATAAAATAGTATGGCATTTTACTAAAATAGTAAGTAAATAACTCTCAACAATTTAAAATAAAATTTGCTTGTCACACAAAATGGAGAAAATGTTTTCATACGTCCATGATGTTTTCAAACACAAGATCAACTTCGTGATGCTTCGTAAGAAATCATGAACTTCGTGCATCTTCGTATCAAAACAATAAACAATAACAAAGGTATTCATGTTTTGGACACTTTTTAAAGCGTTCACCGAGTCTACATATTATACGTCATTGAATATAAACAATTACATAACCACACAAATCATATGTCTATGTCCTCCTAAAACATGGCGCGCGTGCTGAAAAACTTCAAAGGCGGCATCTGAGAGTGGCCCTTCTGATTGTTTATTATTCTGTGCTATGACTATAAGATAAGGTATTGCGCATGTTTTTGTGACGTCATTGGAGACTTGCACGTTCGAAATGTCAGTTTTTGTATATATCAATAAATAATCTTTAATAGTTTGGAGATATCCTTATGTGTACGATTATTGTAATTATTAAACCTCTTAGCTTATTTTCGTCTAGTAATTTCATCACAGAATGCATACAAATCTCATTTAACTTTAACAAGAATTCAAATTCTAGTCTCCAATGACGGCATGCGCGAACCCGACCGATTTTGAGCTACGGGAAGATCCTATCTTGTTATTCATAGTATCATGCCTATTGCTGCACAAGCACATTTATAAGTTCTTTGAACTAATACAAACCTATGAATTAAGTTTCGAGACTTTAGGATTTCTTTCAGGACTCATTGAAGGATTTTTCCTTACAACTTAAAAATTTATGAAGACATGAAAATAATTAAGAAGAATTTATGTAAAATAAAAGAGGTCGATAAATAAATATGTATCTGAATTCATTAAATTCATTCATGCATTCATTATATTATTATCATTGTACGATTGAACCCAAATGTATGCAACTTACATTACAATCTTGACCAATTTTAGTTTTCTTTTCATTTTAAAGCATCTTTAAAACTGCCTGGGTAATTTATTAGATAACTATATAAAGTTATAATGAGTACCAATGTGAGACCTACGATTAAGATAGTTACTAAGAGACTAGTTTTTATGTAGTAATTATTTTTTTCTTTTTCTTAAGTTGAACTGGAGTATGCTTTTTAGTAAACATTGATGTACAGCTCATGCATAATTTCTTCACAGAAATTTCTGTCTTCTAAAATAAATTGGTATATTATATTAATCACATCAATACAACAAACGACTATGAAACTATAATATGAAACTGTATACTTGGTTGCCTAGAATGCAGGCAAAATACAAGTAAGTTGTATTATTGCATTATTTCAGATAATTATATGGAAATGAAAGATAACGATTTGGATATAATTGTGTTGAACCATAATCCATTGGATGTGGAAATTTCAACTGTTTCTGATGTGGAGAATGAGTTATATATTTTACAAAATATACCAAATATTACTAGATAAAAATAGTAATTGATACCGACCAAGTATTTGTCATGCAAACTTCCACAGAAACTGAACCTGTGGATATTAATGAACTTTTATCACATGGTAAGTTATTATTTTATTAACATTTTGCATACTCAGCACAATAAAATCTTTTTAGATGAAACAGATAACCATGAGGAACATATTGATAATGAAAATGACTACATTCCTTCTCCGAATGAAAATGAGCTTTCATCAGATGATGAAATTAATGGATTTCACCAGATAAATACTAGGGAAAAACGCGCCTGAAAATCACCAACTTTAAATTTGCCTAAAAATGAAGGTACACAAGGTAAATTTTCCCGAAAAAGAAAACTAAATATATATAAAGCCAGAAATGCAGGCGAGAGTTATTCAACATTAGACGGAAAAGTGAAAAGAGCTAGAAAAATTAGAAAGCTTGACCTCTGTCGTGAGAAATGTAAAGATAAATTACCTGAGGAAATACGAAAACGTATTTTTAGGGAGTACTGGGCTCTTGGAAGTAGGGACAAAAGAGTTACATTTGATTCTAATCTTGTACAAACAAGGGAGCCTAAAACGAAAAGAAAACGAACTGGGGATCCTAAAAAACAAAAAATTTGAATGGTAAGTCCATTGGGAGCTCATAAAAGTATGTAAGGGGTGATTTATGAAAGTCCTGGTTGAAACAAATATGTTTATTACATTGGCTATTATAAATGGCATAAGTAGCTCTACTTCTGGTATACCTTCGACCGACAATAGAGGAAAAGACCCACCTGCCAACAAGAAGTCTTCTGAAAAGCTTAATGAAGTACGGAAGCACCTAGAGTCATTTCCTGCCTACTAATCCCATTAAATCACGAGAAAGAATGATCAAAAGTACTTACCTGCATTTGTAAACCTCAGTACAATGTATTCTCTTTATAAAGACTCTAAAAAATTTTATAAAATGAACATTTCATTTAAAACTCCAAAAGTGGAGACATCAGAGACATGCTACAAATGTGGCACTATGACAATGAAACTTAAAGTGTCCAGTGATGAAGAAAAAATGATAATGCAGTCAGAAATAGATAAACATCATGAGGAAGCTGATTCTGCGTATCTAATGAAAGTTGCGGATAAACCAAATTCAAAAGAAGATAGCTCTAAGAGGTGTTACACTTTTGACTTACAACAGTGTCTGCCAACACTGTTTGTGAACTCTTCTGTATCATTTTACAAAAGGCAATTGTGGACCTACAATCTCACTATGCATGAAACCGGTCTAGGAAGTGTACGATGTTACATGTGGCATGAGACTCAGAGTGCTCGGGGTGCAAATCAGATAGCAACATGCTTATTCAAAGAAATGTCTGGTCTTCCAGAAGATGTTAAATCTGTAACACTTTATTCAGGTACATGTGGAGGTCAGAACAGAAACTTCCATGTATCTGCTATGTTTTTAACCCTTATGCAAAACTCGAATCATTTAGATGTAATCGACCATAAATTTATGGTAAGCGGGCATAGCCATTTAGAGTGATATTGATTAAGGCTTGATAGAAAAGCACAACAATAAATTACAAATCTCGATTTCCCTTCCACATTACTGGTACCACTTGTAATATCCTGGTAAACCTGCCAGGGTATAAGGATGAATAAATAAGTATGTTTTATTCCAGGCCGTTTATTGTGATACTTTATCTGACACCCACATGTTGACTGCCCTAACATGACAGGTGATGTCACCACGAGGCTCCTTTCATGTTGGTTGCCTAACAATGGCACCACATATATTACACCACTTACTTACTTACTAGCCAACACCCACCCTTGGCATGTTAGCCATTTGGTGGCGCGCTGACCAGTATAGACGAGCCGTTTCTCGTAGGCGATCTTCATCCTCCTCGGGTGGGTCTGTTTTCAGGGCTGGGCACTCTGGAAGGTGAGCAGCATCCATCTGGGACTGATCACATAGTGGACAGTTGTCATTTTCGCGGACGCCGATGCGATGTAGATGGGAGGCCAGGTAGTAATGCCCCATAGTTGTTCTGAACACGTTTACACTAATGGGTCTTGGAAAGTTACGAGGGATTGGTGACTCTATTAGGTGGGCCCAAGATTTTCCAGCACCGGCTTGTATTTGCGGCTCTTTTATCTTCGTTTTGATTCCTCTTCTAATGGTGGACTTTGCTGATGTGTACGATTGGAAGCTAGGGGGCTGTGGAAGAGTAGTTCCTTCTTTTGCAAGTTCATCCGCCGCTTCATTTCCTTCAACACCGACATGACTAGGGATCCATTATAGAGTAATCAGCCACCCTTTTTCCATCAAGTTCTATAGTTGGACGCGGCAAGATATTGTTTTGGCACAGTCGGTGTATCGATTTGTCGACAGGGCGAGGATTGCGGCTTGTCAGTCGATGAAGAAGGCAACTTTTTGGGGGTGTTGGAAATTCTCAAGATTTTTTGCAGCTTCGTGTATAGCAGCAATTTCGCCGTCGTAGTTGGTGAGAGGGGCACCCACCACCAAGTTGGTGTTCCTCCCGAGTCCGGCATCGAGGATCTTTCTAGGCGGCTTTCCTTAGGGCAATGTCGGACGATAAGTGCTTCGGGTCGTTATGGTTTTCAAGCAGTAATTCTGTGTTTGGTAAACAGCGGGCCAGTGTGATTTGCGCTGGGAAGGGGGTGGCTTCCGACAGGACAATGTGGTATTTTTCCATGATTTGGTTTGCTACTGTAAGCGGAGTGGTTTGTGTTTTAAGACGTGAGGCTGCTTGTCTATATTCGTCCCATTTTTGTGGAAGTATTCGTCTTTGCCTTTCCCAGAAGGTTAAAGCGTGTTGCTCTCTGCGGCATTGTATTGGTTCAATACCGGTCTGGGCTTCCATTGATGTAATCGGTGTTGATTTTGGAGCACCGGTGATGACGCGAAGGGCAGTGTTCTGGCCGACTTTAAGCTTGGAGGTGGTGTTTGTACTCGCAGTTATTGTAGCTTCACTCTCATATTCTAATATAGGCCGGACATAGGTTTTGTATGGGGTTCAAATGAGTAGTGACGCGCAATACAAGGTGCTGCTTCCTGATAGCACCTCTAGCCACTCCTACTCAATTCCTATCCTCACCTCCACGAAGTGCAGCTTAGGCTGCACGGGTGAACCCCGGAGAACCTGAGCAACCCTGCTGGAGATTGGGTAACCAACCCCAGTGGAAGGCAGGGTCAGGGCTGACGAGGAAGGGAGAAATGGCCCTCCGAAAAGGGGGTTGGGCGATAGGCCAGTAACCTATCCTTGTAAAAAAGTACTACTACGAAACCTTCACAAGGGCCTCGGAATGGACGGAAATCAAGACGACGACTTTGGCAACGGAATATGGAATTTTTACTGGGAACGTGGAAAGTCAGAACACTAAATAGACCAGGAGCACAGAGGATTCTTCTACACGAACTGAAGAGATATAAAATTGGAATCACTGCAGTACAGGAAACTAGATGGCTGGAAAAAGGTATACGAGACACTAAAACTCATACTATTCTGTATAGCGGTAAAGATGAAGGAAATAAAGAACTCGGAGTAGCCTTTATCGTAGATAATACAATGAAGCACCTGATAACAGACTTTCAAGCCATCAATGAAAGAATCTGCAAGCTTAGGATAAAAACTCATTTCTTTAACGTAACCTTTATAAATGTACACTGCTCTACAAATGAACAGGAAGAAGACACTAAGGTAGCTTTTTATCAAGATCTAGAAAGAATCTATGACTCAATACCAGGAAACGACATTAAAATGGTGATAGGTGACACAAACGCCAAAATCGGAAGAGAAGAAGAGTACATAGGGGTAATAGGGAAACATAGTCTGCATAGAGAGACAAATGAGAATGGTCAGTTTCTAATAGACTTCGCAGCTGGAAAGAATATGGTTATCAGTTCGACCTGCTTCCCACATCGGGACATACATAAGGGCACTTGGATATCACCTGACGGAAACACAGTCAATCAAATAGACCACGTACTGGTTGAAAGAAGAATGGCCACAAGTATATTAGATGTAAAAAGTAGGCGTGGAGCAAGCTGTGACTCCGACCATCTACTAGTACAGATACGGTTCAGATGTAAAATCAGTCGACAAGCAAAGGAAAAATATCCGAAACAAGAAAAACTAAACTTAGATAACCTAAAAGTCTCTGAGGTACAAGAAAGATTTGAGAGGACAGTGAGTGAAAAATTACTAGAAGAAAACATAGAAGAACTCACAATAGAAAATCATTGGAACACCATAAGCACTATCATACTAAACACGGCACAAGAAGTTCTTGGAACAAACACTCAACGGAGAGAAGAACAGTGGTTCGATGAAGAATGCAAACAAGCTATTCACGAAAGAAATGAAGCACATAAGAATTTCATACTCAGACGAACTAGAGAGAGAAGGACAGAATTTGAGAATAAAAGACGAAGAGCTGATAAACTATGCAGACAGAAAAAGAGACGGTACGAAAACAACCGGATACTAAACATAGAGAGGGCGTTCAAGGAAAACGAAACACGCAGTGCATACCAACTTATCAAACATTTAAGACAGGGTTACAAACCGAAGACTAGCCTATGCAAAAATAAGAATGGGGAAATAATTAGCGATATGGACGAAATTAAGAGAACCTGGATGATGTATTTTAAGGAATTATTAAACGAAAGGGCACAAACACCACTACAACAGCGGCAGCAGCAGGTAGAACAGGAAGGTCAACAACAGGAGCTGTGGGAAGATGGAGAAGATAATGAATTGGCTAGACCTCCAACGCTAGAGGAGGTTCGAACAGCAATCCAAATGCAAAAAAACCATAAAGCGCCGGGAATAGATAAGATACCGGCAGAACTGTTCAAGCAGGGAGGAACAAATTTGACAGAACAGATGTACCAGCTTATACAAGAAATATGGAGAGAAGAAAAAATCCCACAACAATGGAAGAAAAGTATAATCTGCCCTATTCATAAAAAAGGAGACAAACTGTTATGCCAGAATTATAGAGGCATCTCTTTACTTTGTTCGGGATACAAAATACTCACAAACATTCTTAATCGAAGACTTCAACCCCTCACTGAAAAAATTATCGGGAAATATCAAGCAGGGTTCAGGCAAAATAGCCTGATAGCAAAATAGCAAAATATCAAAATTAATAAGACTAGTGCAAATGACAATGACAGAAACAGAAGCACATGTATGTATTCAAGGACAGATCACTGATGCGTTTATGACAACGCAAGGACTGAAACAAGGTGACGGACTGGCTCCAACACTTTTTAATCTTGTTCTTGAATATGTAATTAGACGGTTGACGGTGAGCAGAAATAACATACTTACAAACAAATCTACCCAATTAGCAGCATACGCAGATGACATAAACATAATGAGCAGAAATCGCGAGACGTACACCGGAAAACAAAACTCCGGGTATATAAAACAATAATCCGACCCATAGTAAGTTATGGGTGTGAAACATGGGTTATAACACAGAAATCTATCAATGCATTAGACGTGTTCGAAAGAAAAATATTGCGTAGAATACTGGGTCCAATAAAGGAAAATAACAACTGGCGAATTAGGTATAATAACGAAATATACGAACAATACACTGAACCAACACTAGCACAATACACTAGACTGCAGAGATTACGATGGGCAGGGCATGTGGCCCGCATGCATGAGAACAGAATCCCCATAAAATTACTAAACGCAAGAATGCAAGGAAAAAGACCTGTTGGAAGACCAAAAAAGAGATGGGAAGACGAGGTAGATGAGGATGCCAAAAATCTCCTAAAAACGCGTTCATGGAAAAGAACAGCAGTAAATAGAGATGTTTGGAGAGGTTTAATGAAGGAGGCCAAGGCCCGGCTTGGGCTGTAGTGCCATTGGATGGATGGATGGATAGGTTTTGTATGTTGCTACCAGGACATCTTGCGTGGCGCCCCACTTTGTTTCTGTGAGACGTTTGAGCAGTCGAAATCTCTTTGTGGCTTTCTCTGCAATGTCGTCGATTTGGGTTTCCACGTCATTTTATTATCTATGTACACCCCCAAGTATTTTGTTACGTCCTGTCTTTCCTTTATACGTCAGCTTGACAGCAGTCTGTTTTGTTGAAAGGCTAAGTACTTGATATACGGTTTTGGTTGTATTGACTGTTACGCAGTTTTTATCCGCCCATTTTTCTAGATTTTTTAGAGATTGGTTCATTACTCCATCGAGCGCTCTCAGACTGCTACTTGATGCCCATATTAGGAGGTCATCAGCATACAGGAGGGTATCCACACCAGGTGTCTTTCTAATCATTTCGAGCACATCGTTTATCATTAAGTTGAACAGTTAATAGATGATGACAGCTCCTTGGGGCAGCCCTTGTCTTTGCAGTCTGAATTTGGAACAGTGGTTGTGAAATGTGATTCTCTGATACCTTTTCCCGAGAAAGGATTTTATCCAATTGAATAGTTTGCCGTCAACTCCGGACTTCACTATCTTGTGTAACAGCAAACCTCTCCAGACTGTGTCGTATGCAGCTTTGAGGTCTATACTCCATTCCACGAATATACGACTGTTTTAAATTCGATTTAAGGTCTCTATTTGAATGGTCCAATGTGCTGAATTGTACAATAGTAAATTCTCCCTATTTTTAAAATACTGTTATAACTTAAAATTTAAATATGAAGTCATGATATAAATATAGAGTTGTTAGTTTATAGAATAGTTATAATTCAGATTTTGAAGTATATAATTACTATCATTGATTTTAGTATTGGAAACAAGTTGGTTTTGAATTAAGTGGTTTAAACGAAGTGTAACAATACTTAAGTGGTTAAATAGTGTAATTTATTTAGTCGAATATTCAATTAGTATTAAGAAAACAAAAAAAAACTTACTTATTATCTTATTCTCCTAATCTCCTAAAACTATCATCAACCATCAGATACACAGAACTTCAACATAGGAAAGTACATTAAATACAAAGTTGTCTACATCTAAAACACGTCTCGGCGTTTTTGGCTTCAATAAACAAATACACTACACTAAACTCTCTCTTAACGACACCTTTCTTCATCGGACATCTCTATACGGACAGTTTTTAAAACTAAAATCAGTCGGCGATATATGAAACTGTATATAAATGTTCGTTACTTTTTAATATCTGTAACGACTCGGTACTTCAACTATCAATAGCCGGTATGTTATACCCGTTATTTTCGGAACTTTTAAGAGTACATCCACTCAAATCAAACAAATATTTAAAACTAACAAAGTGAAATTATAGATCCTTTTTCTGGTTTCCAAACCATCGTTCTGCCAATTTCTTTCATTTATATTAAAAGTATATTTCTTTTTATTACAGTTGTAGTAGGTACCTAATAAAGTAATAAAAAGTGTGATATCAAAGGAACCCGGCACGCCTCTTTGGTGTTTACATTTCACGGAAACCCAACCCAAATGTCTTATGAACACATTTTGGCTTCATAGAACTCATTGTATTTATTTGTAGGACCGTTTGCATAAAAATTTTTGTTATTTTCGGATTAAATTTCACAATAAATTTTGCGTCTATCTGAACATATATTAACTGAAATAATTTTAGTGTGTCAAACTAACAGTAAATCCATTTTATTGGAATACTGTTTAGACCAATTTACTCTCATACTTCTACTTGCACAGTAAAATATTCGTTGTCGTAATAATCCAAAACAGTCGTATATTCGTGGAATAACCTATACTAGCACTGCTACTGGTACCAGCATTACTGGTACCAGCTTGTCCGTACTATAGGCAAAAACAATTTGATGTTGTGGAATTGAACCATGAAGATTTTTAAAATTTTGCGGATTTGTATAAAAATGGTCTCTACCTTAACAAAAAAGACACAGATGGAAACCCATTCAAATGGACTGAGATTAGATGGTTCCGCTACACACGTGAAAAAGCCACTCTCTATTTTAAATGCAATTTGAAAGAAGAAGAACCTTTTAGATGTCTAAAATTAGTTAAAACGAAACTCTGTGGACCCAGAAAACCTAATGCCTGTGCCATGTTATGAAACCACCTTTCCTGTCACATATGAAAAGAGAAAAGATGTTTTGGATCTATTACCACTTGTTAATCCGACCTTTCATGATTTTTAACAAAATTTGAATGCAGACTCCAATGCGAAAAAAAAAATCTTCCTTGCCAGATATTCAAGAGCTTGGTAACTAAAAATTAATATTTTTTCTGTCATGTAGCTAATATTACATTTTTTTAATCATTTATGGGTATGAATTCTTCTTCTTTGAGTGCCTCTGCTATCGGAGATTGGATATCATTATGGCGATTCTAGTTTTGTTTACTGCTGTTTTGAATAATTCGTTAGTGGTACAATCAAACCACTTTCTTAAATTTCTCATCCAGGACATTCTTCTACGGCCTGGATTTCTGCGTCCTTGGATTTTTCCTTTCATTATATTTCCTAGGAATATGTACTTTTGTCCTCTCATCAGGTGAAAAAACAAATAACGATTATCAATTTCAATTGTTAAAAAAATGTATTTCTCATCAGATGAAGAATAAGCACTCGCAATGTTTGCACTAGAAGATGAAAATTTGAGGTAAAGTATTTACTAGCTTTTCTGAAAATACCGACATTGATAATTTTATGATTACAACTTTATAGGATAAGAAGAAAATGATTTCACGATATCAACCTTGAAAGAAGAGAATATGGCGAATTTCATGCATTAATGCCAGAATTACGAAGAGATGAAAAAAGATTCTATATTTATTTTAGAATGCCAATAAATTGTTTCGATGAACTTTTGCATCTTATAGAAAATGGTATACGAAAATCAGACACAAATTATCGAGAAGCGATTAGCCATTACATTGAGGTGAGAACGTTAAGACAATCGCCTTATAAACAATGTGTTCTGGGAAAGGCCAGATGGAAGAAGGTCTGTAGTTCGGCCTAGAAAAAGGTGGAAAGATGCAGTCAGAGAAGATCTAGAGAAGATGGGAGTGCGACAATGGGAATTACTGGCACAGGACCGACAAACATGGAAGGCAATAGTAAACGCGGCAAAGACTCACGAAGAGTTGTAGCGCCATTGATGATGATGATGATTGAGGTGAGAACAAGAAAAATATTAAACTATTTTAAATATTAAGGAAATTTAATTTAATCAACATATAATAATAAAATTCGTTTCTTATCAAAATATTGAGTCATAGCATCAGTCCTTGTATTTAGGAAAAAATGGATTTATTTGTTGTACGGGTTAAATGAGTGGAGGTAGTTTGAAGCAGAGGATGGATCCTGCAGTGACGCTGATTGGTAGCTAACATAATCTTCCTTGTTGGTAGAAGCAGAGGACAGACTCTGCAGTGACGAGGATAGGTAGCTAACATAATCTTCCTTGTTGGTAGAAGCAGAGGACGGACCCTGCAGTGACGCTGATTGGTAGCTAACATAATCTTCCTTGTTGGTAAGGTTAATAAAACCATTTTCTTCATTTATATCGGTAAAATCTGTTTCAACGGAAGAGACGTTTGGATAAGTATCTGCACTTGCAGATCTAGATTGATTTGTGGAACATTTCTCTAATTGAAGAAGCTCCTGTTCCATGATGACTTGCGCAATTTTCATTTTTGTTTCTATTTGTCTTCTAGGAGAGAAAGTTTTTAATGTACAAGCGTGAGCCAAAAAAAGTTGGCAATTGGAGTTTTACGCTCAGAAGTAATTTTAGAACCCCCACTTGACCTAGGTGTAACTGCTGAGGGTTGAACCTGAATGATATCGGTGTTCGATGTTCCTGAATTGTTTGATTGAGTATCTTGTGAACTAGATGATTGTGCTCTCCCAACTTCATTCTCAAAAGACTCTACATTTGTCAATTCTGTATATTCTGGTACTCGGACATAGCTAACGTTAGATGTAAGTTTAGCAAAACTTAAGAATGGTTTAAATGCTTCCATCTGCTCTACCCATATCCATTTTTTCGTTGAATTTGCCGCCTGTCCAGTTTTAGTTTTGCTGGTTCTGATATACTTGGCATACGTATCTCGCAAATTTCTCCATTTTTTCTTTATCTATATATATATATATATATATATATATATATATATATATATATATATATATATATATATATATATAAGCGAGGTTCCTACAGCCTCTGCCGTTTCTCGCATTTCGACCGCCATCGTTTTCTGTCCATCCATTCGTCTTCTCTGATGGCTCTATCTCTCATTATGTGCCGTACATTTTCTTCCCAGGCAACTGAAGGCCTTCCCCTTCTTCTTCTTTGTTGTGGTATGTAATTTAAAGCTTTCTTTGGCCATCTCTCTTCATTCATTCGTTTCACGTGACCATACCACACTAGTTGTCTCGTTTCAATTCTATCTACACTGGACAGTATTTGTCCTCCTTCTAATATCTTCATTCCTGATGTGATCTTTTTTCGATATACCACACGCTCTCCTTAGAAAATCCATTTCTACTACTTCTATTCTTTTTCTATCCTTCTGCGTTATCTGCCAAACCTCTGCCCCATAAGTCATAATAGGCTCTACAAGGTTCGATAGATTGTCAATTTCGTTTCTTGTCTAATATCTTTAGACCAAAGTAGAGAGTTTAGAATGTTTACCACTTTTTTTTCCCTGCTGTGTTCTGTTTTCGATGTCTCTTTTGGTAGTGCCTTCTTTAGATATTATAGATCCGAGATATTTATATTCATTGCATGTTTTTGTGTTTCTAATTTCTAACTCTGGATCTTCTTCACCATCTCCTTTAAGATACTCTGTCTTTGCCATATTCATATTGAGGCCCCATTTTTCATATTCTTTCTTTAGTTTTCTAAACATGTAGTCCATGTCTTCCTCGTCATTCGCTACGACTACCTGATCATCTGCGAAAAATAAAGCTGTTAGATATTCACCACCGCCTATGTCTATTCCCATTCCGGATACTTGTTTTCTCCACTGCTCTAGCGATGATTGAATATATATTTTAAACAGGGTCGGAGACAGACAACATCCTTGTTTAAGCCCCTTGGTTATTGGAAATGATTCAGATATAAAGTTTCCTTCTTTAACGACACTTCTTGCATTTTTGTATATATTTGCGATAGCATCCACATACTCTCTACTGAGACCTACTTTCGTCAATGTATAAAATAGTTTTTTCAAAGGTACCGTATCATATGCCTTCTCTAAATCTACAAACAATAGGTGGGTAGATAGATTCCTTGCCTTCCGTTTTTCGATTACCTGCTGCAGAACGAATATATTATCAATGCACGATCTTCCTGCCCGAAATCCATTTTGTTCCTCTATGTCTTCATATTCTGATTCAATTCGTTTTTTTATTATTCGACCGTACAACCTCCCAACTGAGCTAGTAACAGTTATTCCTCTATAATTAGAGCAATTGCGTTTATCCCCTTTTTTGTATATTGAGCTGATGTATCCAACATTCCAATCATCAGGGATATTTTGTCCTTTTAAGCATTTATTAAATAGTTTAACCATCATCTCGTGTAATATTTTTGGTCCATACTTTACCAACTCAATTGGGATGTCTCCAGGTCCTGCTGCTTTACCGTTTTTCGATCTTTTGATGGCATCGCTTAATTCTCCGGTTGTTATCTCAATTATTTGTGTATGTTCAGATATTTCTTCCATTTCGATATCTTGGAATTTACGTCTATCCTCTGTCAATAAGACCTCATAATGCTGTTTCCACTGTTTCAGATCTATTAATTTTAAGTTAGATTTTTCCTTTCCTTCCCTCCGGAGAGACTTTATCACCTTCCACGCTTGCCCGTGGCTTGCCCGTAGCTTGCCTTTTTCTTTATCTCATCCCCTAAAAAAAATTATTTTTAGATATCTGGCAACCGGAGATTCATTTTATACAATTGGCCATAGTTTTAGAGTTGGCTTCTCGACGGTAAGTGCCATAGTTGTAGAAGTTTGTGAAGCAATATGTAGAAATGTGCAATTAACATATTTACCCGAAACAACTACAGAAATATGGAAAAATTATGAAACGGAACCATATCCCTCTTGATAATGGCTCAAAAATGGGTGCCGAAACGTCGAGTTTTAAATTATCAACGTGGTTCTTCCCGGGAACTTAGTAATTTTTATTCACCTGACCGCAGAAATGTTTCCAAACATTTCATATATATATTTGAAATTTCCACGGGAGCTATATGTGATTTCAGATGTTTTCCGGGTTTGACTCCTCGTTAAATAGTTTTGGTTTTTACAAAAACCCTTTAGAAATATTTGGCAATTTCCAAATTGTATTGATAGCATCAAATGGCAAGCATATTACTATAAAATGTCCAGACAAACCTGGAGCTAATTACTGCTGTTATTTAAAAAAGTTTTCAATAGTATTATTGGTTATTGTTTGTGCCAATTATAAATTTATTATGATTGATATTGGTGGTTTTGGTAAAAATAATGATGGTGGAATTTTCGAAGTTTCCAACATGGGAAGAAGATTTGAAACAAATTCAATGAATGTTCCTGAGTCAAAAAATCTTCCTGGACAAGATGAACCTTCTCCTCATGTCATAATCGGAGATGAAGCATTTGCTCTAAAATCATATTTGTTGAGGCCCTTTCCACACAGCCAAAGTAAAACAGATATTTTTAAGGAAAATTATAATGTACGGCTCTGTAGAGCGAGAAGAGTTGTAGAAAATGCTTTCGGTATGTTAGCACAAAAATAGCGTATATTCTACAGACCAATCGAAACAACAAAAGTTGACACTACTCTTAAAATTGCGAAAACTTCAGGTATCTTACATAATTTCCTAAGAACAAAAAAATGTGATGATGGGTTTATCGAACTTTTAGAGCCATCAGAACCTGAAATTAGAGCGTTTCTAGATTTTGATAATGGCCCAAGGAGAGCTACGAGACGAATTCTCGGTCCGAGACAGATTTGCAACTTTTTTTAATTCAGGACTATGAATTAAAATTTTTATATTTTACTAAATGTCATAAAATTCAATATACATACATACCATTTTCGCCTATTTCTTCTCCTATTTTACTCCAAACCTTATCCTTTTTTCGAACATTCTTGTAATCTTCATGGGAAAGGTCATATAAAATGGGATATTGTCGAACTAATTAATTCAATTTCTCCATAATAAATTATTACCGCACTACGAATCCGGACAAAAACGTAGTCAATGGCGAACTAAAATTTCGGACGAATATTTACGCAGACAAATCGCTCTTACAACAGTAAAATTCGCGCGAGTCTGAACTTGTCAATTTAGCATAGTTATTTATTTATCGTATGGCAATTACAACACATTTAGAACAAAATTACAAACACTAGTAATATAGGTATATGACAAACTTTAAATAATTACAAACAAACATCAAGTGTATTAACATAATCAATTGACTCTGAAGTTGCAAACAGGAAGTCTTCAGGGCTACCGTTATAGGATCTTGAGGGACACTCTTCAATAATCTGGTCGATCGTTTGGTCCTTCCCACAGTCACATTGGGGAGACGGATTCTTTCCCCATTTAGGTAGCATGTATGCACATCTGCCATGTCTGGTTCGGATCCTGTTTAGAGTGGACCATGTTTTACGTGGAAGATCAAAACCTGGTGGCTTGTGG
This sequence comes from Diabrotica balteata, assembly GCA_918026665.1. Classification (NCBI taxonomy): domain Eukaryota; kingdom Metazoa; phylum Arthropoda; class Insecta; order Coleoptera; family Chrysomelidae; genus Diabrotica; species Diabrotica balteata. Next base: position 173,390,182 of record OU898277.1, on the reverse strand, counting down.
GTAATACAGGCCATGTTATTTTACCATGCATTCCATTCTTGGGACCATGCATTCGTGATGTTGAACTCCTCATGTATCATTCTTGCCGTTTTCATTGGTGGTTTTCTAGAACGTAGACGGGTATTTCGTGCATCCTCGGTATCTTGGTGGATCGGCAGGTTTATATTGTTCATGATCTTTTTGTATTCACGTGTAAGTGCATCAACTCGTCGTAAATGTGGAGGTGGAATGTGACTTAATACTGGAAGCCATTGGGTGGGAGTTGATTTAATTGTACCAGCTATCATCCTCATAGTGCTGTGCAGCTGAGTGTCGACCTTTTTTACGTGTGGACTGTGTAGCCAAACTGCGGCACAATATTCAGCGGTCGAGAAAATAAGGGCTAAAGCAGTAGAGCGGAGAGTGGAAGCCGATGCTCCCCAGGTGGTACCGCAGAGCTTCTGTATAATGTTATTTCTTGTACTCAACTTTTGGGCAATTTTTGTTAAATGCTCTTTAAATGATAGCGTTCTGTCTAGTGTTACGCCCAGGAACTTCGGTGTTTTGTTCTGAGAAAGTGTGGTATTTTCAAAGCGTATGTTGAGTTCCTTTCCAGGAAGTTTATTGTTCAGGTGAAAGCAACTTACTTCTGTTTTGGATGCATTTGGTTGAAGCCGCCACTTGCGAAAATATTTGCTCAATATATATATAAGTCTGCCGTCAGAACTTCTTCAGATGTTTCTAGTGTTCTGCATCGTGTAGTGAGGGCCCAGTCATCGGCTTATCCGAACTTTCTTGATTGTGTTTCTGGGATATCTGCTAAATATAAGCTAAATAGTAATGGAGAGAGCACTGACCCCTGTGGTAGGCCATTCTTAAGTTTCTTTGGTGGGCTGATATCTGTGCCCATCACTACTTGAAACATTCGGTCGTTGAGCATGCTATCTATTAAACGTGCTATTTGTTTACAGGGAATTGCACGGAGAATTTTGTATATAAGGCCCTCTCTCCATACTGTATCGTAAGCTGCCGAGAGATCAATAAATGCCGCTGAAGTTTTAAGTCTTCTTTGGAAACCCGCTTCGATATAGGTGGTGAGTGACATGACCTGGTCCGCGCAGCTTCGTTCTGGTCGAAAACCCGCTTGTTCGACTGGGATCACCTGGAACAGTTCTGTACTGATTCTATTATATATAAACCTCTCTAATAGTTTGTAGATAGCAGAGAGAAGCGCAATTGGTCTGTAGTTTTTTGGGTTGTCAGCGGGTTTGCCTGGCTTTGGTATGGCTATTATCTTAGCGCTTTAGTTCTTGTGGGATATTTCCAGTTTCCATGATGTCTGTGAAAAATCGAGCCAACCAAACTTTTGTATACTTGCCACAATTTAGTAGGAATTCAGGGTGAATATTATCAAATCCTGGTGCTTTTGCTGGCTTAACATCTTTTAGAGCCTCTGATATGTCTTCGCTGGTGAAGGGGAGGGAATGCTCCGTTTCTGTGGCTACATGTTTTAAAGTTTTAAATTCTCTCTTTACGTAGATGGTGTGTGCTTTATCCTTTGGTGCTCTGGAAGTTTTTACTATATGTGATACTATGGCATCTGGCTTTACGGCTGCCTCTTGACGTTTCGTACGGACACCACTCCCTAATTTTCTTAGTAATGACCATGCCTGTCTGCTTGATTTCTGGAAGTTTAGACTTTCTACTGTTTCGGTCCACTTTTGTCTTCTAGCGGCGTCTAGGCTGTACAGTAGTTCATCCGCTATTTCTTGGTCGCCAGTTTCAAGAAAGCTCTGATATAATTCCTTGCTATTTTCCGACCAGCCAGGAACATATTCTTTGCGATATCCTCTCGGTATGTGTTTTTTTGGCTACACTTAGCACGGCACCAACAAATCTGTGGTAGTTTTTGATATTCGGTGTAATCCATCCTAGACATTTATCTAGATCCACAGAGAAGTCAGTCCAGTTGGCCTTTTTAAAATTCCATCTTGGACGTGGGGTAGAACTAATTAAAGGGATTTTCGTCCCTATTTCTATTATTACTGGTCGATGTTGGCTGTGTGGGAAATCAGTTAGAACTCTTCGTGAAGCCCCTAAAGGTAAGTCTTTGTTGTCGGTCGAGACGAAGCATAGGTCGGGGTTGTATTCCCGCCTCCATGCCGCAGATCTGAAAGTTGGTCGATCTTTGGCATCAAACAAAAGGTATAGGCGTTCGTCTTCTGCCCATTTTATTAAAGCATTCCCATTTGCATCACTATTTTTGTACTTCCACTGTTCATGATGGCTATTGTAATCTCCAACATATACAGCAGGGTGAGGCTGTAGTTGTCAATGTTGTCATCTTTTAATAGTTTTGATAAAAACTGGCTTTTTGCATAGGTTATGCCTTCTATGTTTATGTGGCAAATTCGAACTATAGGTCCGATTGGTCTAGTTGTGCGGTCCTCACAAGGGCCGTTTATTTTGTTTATCATTTTTCGTTGGAAGTGTTGTGCGGTCAGGAGATCCTAAGGATTGTCTGACTGCCAGTATGTGCTAGTTCATTTAGCATTACCCAGGGTGCACGTGTAGTATTCTACTACGGACGCGAACTAGCTCTACACCCATTAGCATAGTTGAAATAATTTGATGCGAATCGCATGCGGTGCGATTTTTCGCAACAGGTTCGAATAATTCGCATTGTTTTGAGGGAACCTTACAACTAGCATTTTGATATTAATCTACTAGAAAAAGTTTGGACTGAGTACAAGAGCGGGTCCTAATGGTACAAGTCAGTTAACAGAGTAAATCTAATATGATAAGTCAGGTAATTTGAATATTAAAGATTAACATTTTTTTTTCATCTTTTTATACTTTATTTGCCTCTTTTTAATAATATAGGGATGCGGTAAGTTGCACAAAATCATACCGGTAAATAAACTCGTCCATGCGCGATACTGGAAAATATACTTTTGTGACTTATACTCTTAATCCCTAACACGTTAGATATTGTAGTTTTATTTTTCTCTTATAGTTTAAAAGATTTCACCATTTGTTTGAGTTTAGACACCAAAAATCAAAAAAGTTTAAAATTTCGTATTAACTTGAGGATTAAATATTTCAGTTTGTATACCCTGTATATGTATGTAAACTTGTTTGGTATTGTATCACTGTATGGTCATATACGTTGCAATTGTTTTTGCTACACTCAGTATATACATTTAATACGAATTAATAAATAATAATCTATTCCCTAAAATAAATGTCCTCGCCTTGAACAAGCGCAAGCGGAAAACCAAAGACAATCAGCTGTTGATTAGACTGCTACGCATGCGTAGAATGCAATCCACACAAGGGAACAAGCGCAAGCGACGCTGTGACCGCACGGTTGCCATTTAAAAGTCAGTCTGCAACGAGCTGCGGTAGTGCTTGTTTCGTGATCAATCTTCAGAAAAACCCATTTTTATTTTTATTTACTTAAACTCTTCTCGTTTCTATTTAGTTTTTCTGCTATTGACAACTGTGCATTTGGGTTTCGAACTGTGATTACGTTTTCCTTTGTAGTGTGCGATAAATTCGTGAAACAATAAAAATATTACGCGAAACAATTAGGTTACAGGCCAGTGTTAAGGATAATTTTGCATACAGTGAACTTTCTCGGTATCTTAGCAGCATTCGACAGTCTCTAAAGGGTAGTTATATTATGCTGTTAATGTGAAATATACTGTCGCACTGGGTCAATACATATTTGATGGCTGTGGCGGTTCCTAACTGCCACTCGAGGGTGTCAATGTCTGTCTCGATGAGCCTAATGCAAGGTACAGCCGGGCCTACGACCGGAGCAGGGCAACAAGGAGGCCTGCATGGGGCCCAACCCTACTATCATCCACAGCATGCCGCAGCACCGGCCCATACACAGGAACAGGTCCAACCGGATAGGCCCATTGGGTACGGAGCCTTCGGAGTTGTTTGGTAAGTTAAGCCATAGAATTGTAGTGCAGAGGCGTAGGTGGATACTGCAACAAACAGGATAAATTATAAACTTGTTTTATTTCGTCTAGTGACCCTAGTAATTAGCATTCATTTCCAACAATGCATACTAATGTTGTTTTAATTGTTTCAACAAACCTTGAAACGATTCTCTGTTCAACAGTACTGCTAAATATTACATCAAAATTTAATAAGTTATTGACAAAAAGCATATTTTAAGTGCTATAATTGAAAAAGTTATTAATTCGATAATTTTTGTAAATTTTGATCCAGTTTCAAACAACTTTTGTTTGTATAATACTACTGATTTGAGACGTATTGGTACATTTTTTCTAAACTTTTGTCGAGAGTTTTAAGTTTATTAAATTCACACATACACATAATTTGCGTTACCTAGAGATCTGCTTCGCCTTTGTGGTTTCATTATATGCCACATTATTCATCTCCACATTATTTTTCCATTGTTCTTTTCACGATATCTTAATCCTTGAGCTTTGGCTTGTAATATTCATCTTTTTTTTTATACTACTCATGGAATATTTTGAACCTTAGTTCGTTTATATAAAGCGCAGTATTGTTCTAACAACTTTGTACACTATTCTTAGCATCAATTTTGATTTAACTCTTCAGCTCATGTGTAGGTCTATCTCAACGTTTCGCTAGTGGTAGCATCTTCAGGAACTGGGAAAGAGTGTGAAACCCAGATTTATGTTTCACATCTGGATACCTTGAGTATATTAGTCACTCCCGCTTGTTTGTTTTCTTCACTCGTACCTAAATTACTATGGTCAAAAACCTCACCGGCCCTTAAGAAAGTGTAGTAAAAATTTGGGATGGACACACATATGGATGGTCCAAAAAAAAGTTCATTGATCCTGATCTTAAAGCCCCGAATTTCATCTATTTTGTGATTTATTTGTAGAACTATTAATCTGCCACGTGAATCTTGTTTCATTTATTTCAAAACTATTTTTTGCCATGTTATCTCTCTCCCTCTCGCGGGCTGTTTTTCTTTGCATTTTTTATTATAAGGAGATGAGACTAATACTTTGTCTCTTTTGTCTTTCATGTCATTGCACCATAAAAGCACTGTACCATTTCTTCTACTAACTTAAAAATATATTTGAAGCTGTTGACACTTTCTTTCTAAAATATTACCATTGATTAATTGTAAATTTTTTAACGTGAATTGTCAATTCATACATAAGTATATTTCAACTGTTACTTTAACAATTTGTAATCAATGTATTGTTTGGTTTATGTTTTTATGCCTTACTTTCTTTTGTTTGTAATTAATTATTATTTCCCTTCCATCGTTTCCATGAATGAATGAAGTAGTAATTACTTTGACAAAAGTTTTTCTATGCTCTACTTCTTGCCTAGGTCGGAAGCCTAGCTTCGTTATCTGATGTGTGTCATTCAGTAATTTAATTCCAAAATGGTCAAAATTATGAGTTCTCTGATTTTGAATTATCGCCGCAAATATCCTTACTTAATACTGTACTATTCTTAGCATATTCATCTTTGCCTTTTCCAACCTGAGTGTTCTCCAGTGTTCTGAGTGTCTTTTCTTGTTTTGACCATTATAAAGTTTAGTGTGTTTATCTGCTAATAATGACATATGCGGCAGAATCACGGCCTGGCAGAGAGGACAAAAAGGATATTAGAAACAGCAGAGATGAAAACACTTGGAAAATTGATGGTAAAATACTATGGGACAGAGCTAGAAGTACAGGATGCAAGGTGGACATCAAGGACTAGATAAGGAGTGCAGAATGGAACGATCATATCAGCTTAAACACAATAAATAGAGTAAAGACGACAAGAGACGGTTCAACTTCAATGACAACTTACTGGAGACAGATTGAAAAACAGAGTCATGTCTACATAAGAAGAAGAACAGGATTATTTTGTATCGAATATTCGAGTATGTTATACAAGTCTTTTCTAATTCTGTATAACTGTAAGTCTCTGCTATAATTGATGTGTCAAAGATTCATTGTTCCTACAAACATCTTCGTTCCTTTGTTTTCTAAATATACATACATATATACATACACAATTGGGTTAAAACAATCTCAGATTCTTGATGAAATGGCCTATTTTTCGTCAAGAGGTTAGAGAAGTGATCATCCCATTTGTCTAACGCAATGGTTGATATTATATTCTTTGATTTTTCTTACCTTAAAGCCCGTATGTATTGATTTTTTTTCTTTAACATCCTCCGTACTCTAGGTTCATCGATTAGCCTATATTTGTCCACTGCTGAACGTAGGCCTCCCGTAAAATTTTCCACCTATTTCTCTCTTGAGCTTCTTGCATCCAGTTTGTGGTGATGCGCTTGATATCATCCGTCCATCTAGTCGGTGGTCTTCCTCTGCTTCGACGCCTTGGTCGCCATTGCACAATCTTTCTGGTCCATCTATCATCCGTTAATCTGGCAACATGTCCGGCCCAAGTCCATTTAGCCATGGCTATTTTTTTAACTGCATCTGTGACTCCTGTTCTTCTTCTTATTTCTGGGTTTGGGACTTTATATATGATGGTAATATCTAATATTGATCTTTCCATAGCGCGTTGTGTAATTCTTATTTTATCTATTGTTCTTTTTGTCAGAGTCAGTGTTTCTGCACCATATGTAAGAACCGGTAAAATGCACTAGTTAAAAATCTTTCTTTTTAAACAAACTGGGATAATATACTTATGTTATGTTATTCAATCTACCAAAGGCAGCCCATGTGAGACCTATCCTTCTTTGTATTTCAGTTGTCTGATTATCTCGTCCTAAGCGAATCTCATGTCCTAGATATTTGTAAGCTATTACTTGGTCGATGCTATGGCTCTCAATTACAATTTTACCGCTGACTACAAGGTTGGTCATAAATTTTGTTTTTGAGTGTGTTTTGTGTTAATTTTAAGATCAATTTTTGACACTTTATAGAGCGTGTGCAGCATTTTTGTAGCTTTATTAACTCTATCAGATATTAAAACGATGTCATCGGCAAATCTTAGGTGGTTCAAATCTTCCCCATTTATATTAATTCCTATATTATCCTCTCGTTCCATTTGCTTGAACATATATTCAACAACAGCTGTAAACAATTTAGGAGAAATGGTATCACCCTGTCTAATTCCACATTCTATTCGAAACTTCTTGGTATCTTTATGAAGGCGGACACAAGCTGTGCCAGTTTCGTAAATACTTTTAATCAAGGCGATATATCGGTAGTCAATGCGGCAGTCAGCCAATGTTCGAAGCATTTTATGATGATCTATAGTATCGAACGTCTTTTCATAATCTACGAATATAAGAAAGATAGGCTTGTTATACTCTGTACACTTTTCTATTAGCGTTTTTATAACTTGTAGATAATAATTTGTTCCGTATCTGGAGCGGAACCCAGCCTGTTCACAAGGTTGGTAACTATCCAGTTTGTTCACAAGCCGTTTTGTTATTCATCATCATCTTTGGCTCGACAATCCTCTGTGGATCTTGGCCTGCTCTAAGATTCGTCGCCATTCTGTTCGGTTTTTGGCAACATGTTGCCATCTTCTGATTTTTAATATTCGTAAGTCGGTTTCTACTCCATCTAACCACCTAATTCGCGGTCGGCCTTTGCTTCTTTTTCCTACAGGTGTTCCTGTGGTTAGCTTTTTAGCAATTGTATTTTCAGGCATTTGTATTATGTGTCCAGCCCATCTAAGTCGCTGTGTTTTAATGAACGTTATGACATCTGGCTCATCAAAGAGCTGATACAATTCAAAATAATATCTTCTGCGCCACTGCCCTTGGTCGTTTACAGCTCCGTTTTGTTATTATCTTCATAAATAGTTTGTATGTATGTGAGAATAAACTAATAGGTCTGTAGTTCTTTAGGTTACCTTTAGGTGAAATGTCACCTTTTTTGTGCATTATGGTTATTATTGCATTATGCCACTGGGAGGGGTTACGCCTCTTGTCAAACAAGTATTGAACATCTTTTTCCACACATTTACTAACGTTCCTCCTCCTTTAATTTGTTCAATGACTATTCCATCTTCTCCAGAGGATTTATTGTTTTTTATCTCTGAGAGAGCTGATTTTATTTCCTCTGTGGTGATATCTGGGATGTCTTCTGGGATACATTTTGAACTTTTGGTATTTGATTTTGATCAGGATCTGGAAGTTCTTCTCGCTTATACATTTCTGAGTAAAAATCTTATATTTTTTGATCCTTCAGTCATTTGTCAGAACCTTTAAACTTTTATTTTTATCAATGTCTTGAGTTATGTATTCAGTGTTGTAATTTCTGACATCTTTTCGAATGAATTTTGTGATATCTTTGTTTAACTGTCCAAGTGTTATAAAATTTTTGTACTCTAGGTTATTGTTCTTTAAATTCTCTATTAACCTGGGGACTTCTTGTGCTCAGGAATTGGTTAGATTGTTCCCTTTTGACGACTATCACTTCAGATAGTAGACAAACCTTCAGTAAACGTCTTACTATCATTTGTAACCTGTTCTTGCTCAACTTTTCTTACAAATATGTAGGCAATATTTTCTATAATTTGTGCACTTGGTGTGGACGTAAATAGTGTTGTTTTTCTTCTATAACAAACATTTTACCAGCAGATTAACCTACAATTATTTTTAATGTTATCACAATTGTATATATATGTGTACTAGAATTAATTTTATGTTTTCGCACAATTCAGTCATTAACCTTTAAGATAATGATCTCGTTTGATAAGCAACTTGCTAATTTAGTGCTGACGTATTTGTTAACTGTGTTTATACAGAGTGTCTCTAGACTTTCGGAGACGCCGTTGTTTTTTTTTATTTTTCTTGGAAATTGTTTCTGCTATCCACATGCATTTGGTCAATAGTTTTCTTGAACCTATGTTTACACAGTTTCTTTCAATTGTCTACAGTAACTGTGGGAAGTACCTGCTCAACCAACATTTTAGCAGCATTTACCTTGAAATTAACAATTCGTTGTGCAATTTTATTTTTGATTTGCTCCTAATACACTTGCATAGGAGTCTGAGTGGTAAGACGAAGGTTTTAAAGCACTTACAAGCTATTTAACTTGCCTATAACTTTTCTTACAAATGTCTTTAATTAATCCATGTTTCCAGAAAACATGTATTAGTGCCTTATTTCACCAGTTTTCGATTTTTTCCGAAAATAGCCTCCACCAATAAATTATTTCTTCTTTGTCTATTAGTATAGATTTTTCTCTATTGTTTAGAAGTCACGTTTCATCGAATTGTTTGTATTACAATATCGTCTATTGCTAGGGTATCAAACCAATATATAGGGACTTGTAAATGTAAAAAAAAATGAAAAACCATTTAAAACTGAAACAAATCAATGAAATTCTGTTGTACTGAAACCATGTATGTTGATCCAAAAACTCCATTGCCTCAATGTGAAATAAAATCCTGATTTTCTGGTATTTCTTCCCTACTTGTTGTAGATATAGGCCGTTATATTTATTTGAGAAAGATGCGATAAGCAGCGGTATGACTGGTGAAGAACAGGATAGTACTGACCCACATGAAACATAATATGGTATATTTTATAAGAAATTGGTTCTATAAATTTGTATTGCTATAAACAAAGCTTAATTTTATGTCTTGATGATTTTGTGTAAGTTTAAATTACATTAATGATATTTCTGCAATGCATTTTTTATAAAATGTTCAAACAATAATTGGTTTAGGTAAAGAAATAATAAATAAGACTTACTCACAATCAATTTAATTTAACTATCCAGATAGAAATTTCTCTGGATAGTTAAATTAAATTGATTGTGAGTAAGTCTTATTTATTATTTCTTTACCTATTTGAAATGGACTCACACAAGAAACACATTCATGATTTGAATAATTGGTTTGTATACAAAAACTAATTAAAAATTTAGCGAACGGTTGGTAGTGAAAGATAAAAATATATAGATATTGCAACAATAAGTGAAGTTTTCATAATAAGGCCATGTTTTTCTTAAAAAATTGAAGCAGTAGTTTGGTGTTGAATATATGTCGATAATCCCTACGCCTGATTATGTAAGAAAATATTCCGGGTAAGCTCAGTATTGAGAGAATGTTGTCCTGGTATTACACTTCGTCACTTTCTTTCTCTGATCACTTTTCTCCACATTGATAATAATTTTATTTAGAACAGGAATGTTTTTAACATATTCTTTTTCGATATTTTTACGTACTCTATTGCTTTCTTCCAGTTATCCTCAGAGATATTTTTAAATTCAGAATCAATTCTGAATTGTTATAACATTTCAACGACAGTGTTATAACATTTCGGACTTACATTTTTTTGTCTCACATTATATTTCAGTTGAGACCATAACAACACTATTGGATTTAAAACGCAGTAATATGGTGGTAGTCTTAAAGTTGTATGTCCATTTTTACTTGCTACATCATCAATAATATATTCATCATCAATAATATATAAGTTTTCTAGAATGACAGTATGCATTATCTAAAACAATAACACTGTTGTCTGCTAAATTTGGTAATAAGTTATTTTTAAATCACGATTGGAAAAGTTTACCCGTAATATCTTGATAATAGTCCAAACAACTATCTTTAATGTCTTTTGCACTTAATAGTAAGCCATCGGTTACCCAGCCGTCTTCCCTCCACAATGTAAAATGCATATTCGTTTGCCCCTGGAAGCTGGTACATTAACTTTGCACTTTACATTGTCATTACTCCAACATTTGATAGTTGTTTCGTTAGTGTTAAACCACGTTTCAACTAAGTAATAAATTTTTCTCCCGCTATTTCTGTACTCGGTTATCTTTTTTCAAATACTCATTACGCCATTTTATTAAACGAGCACTTTTCATTATAGTATGTCGTTTATTGATTGTTTTATATTTAAAACCATTTGATAGTAAACATTTTCTTAAAGTTGATTTACAGCAATTAATAATATTTTTAGATTTTAATTCAGCTAAAATTTGGTTAAGTGTGGGTATAATATTACCTGCAAACATATTATAAATGGTTTCTGAAATGGGACCTAAAAGATGTTGCTCAATAGATCGATGTAGTCCAAAGTCGCTCCTTTTTTGTCTATTTGTAATGGCCTCTGTAAAATTCGATATACAGTAGCACATGAAACTTTTGTTAAAGCCGCAGTTTTTACAACACTCTCGTACCGTTCCAATTCTTCACATAATCCATTAAACACATTTAACACAATTTCTTTAGCGTCTTTCGATAAATGTTTTTTTTTTCTGGCTTTTTAATACTTCCTCTACTTGGTCCAGCAATAGTTTCAGGATTATTTGGTGGTAGAATTTTCTCATTTTCTTTAACAATTTCTACTTCATTATTCCCAACAATTTCTACTGCACTATTCTCCCATGGGCGCCACATTTTTATTTACTAATATTTTTCTAATCGCGAAATCGTCACTAATAAATGCGTGCTTTCTTTACAGAGTTTAAACTAAAAATTATATGTATAACAATACCGAAAGCCACATCAGTCTTGTTATCAGTCGTTCAGCATTTCGTGGAAATTTAAAAACCTTGATCAGCACAGCAGGGCTGTGAAAAGAACCCGACAATCCGGTAAGAGAAGTCTTAAACTCATAAATTTTATTGAAAGGTATAAAAAGGGGCTTACATCGGCAACTTTTAGTAGTAGCGTAAATAAAAATATTATTGTAATTAAAGGTAAAAACATTATTTTGATTAAATAGACCCAACAGTTATAATTATTTAAATATAATTTATCTTAGCTTGTAGGTATATCTAATGTCAAAATCCCTACTTGTAATTACATTTTATTTTGTAAAATGTGTTTGTTGTGGAATAAATAAATAAATAATATATTTATTATAATTGTACCTAATGAAATTATATTTTACAGTAATTATTTTTGCACTTTTCTGAATACTATCCTGTAACAAGGCAAAATATTAAAGAGGAACTATTAAAACAGATGTCATTTAATCTAAGCTCAGTTCGGTACCCCTTGTACATCAATTGGTCTATCTCTTTAAATTTCTCAATTATCTGTAACCGAACTATACCAAGATTGGGTTTTCTATAGTAGTTTGCCTTATTGTTGTTGCAACTTAGGAAACAGGTAGTTTTACCTTACTAAAAATCGAGTTTTAAGTGAGGCAAATTTCTCGGATGGGCTGTTTTCTGTCTGTCTAGGTAGATATCTGACCTCCTTAATAGCATAGTTTATAAAACAGGTAGAATTTGTTACTTTTCTAATAGCCTACCTTTATCAGATTTGTCAGATTGTAAAAGATTTTTATAAAATTACCTGGAACTCAAGTTTTCTTTGTTAGCGTGGTTATAAAATGAAGTGTGCCGTTAAAAAGAGAAACACTAAGAGAGTAAACACATTCGATGTGATTATTTGATAGGTTGTCCTTCAACATTTATAAAAACTAAATATAAATCTGTAATTTTTGGTTGTGTTAATCAACAATTAAATGCCGTGACGAATTATAACTTTTGTGAAACCTCTCGTATAAACTGTTTTTACGGAACCACTATATATGCACATATATTTTTAAAATTTGCGTCAGACTAATACTTCTAACTGTTTCACGACCTTAAAAATCTTCCTTCTCACCTGAAAAGGCCAATTCACCTTCTTAATGTATTCGTTTCGCACGCAAAACTAAACAAATGGTTATGACGCTTTGTCGATATGCGGGAAGATTATTGTTATTGGAGGAGTAAATTTGGAATTTGTGAATATCATTGTGACATACTGTACGGATTCTTGAACCAGCGGTGGTCGGTCGTTTATTTTATAGAAAGGAGAGAATATCGCATTTAAATATTTTAAGCCAATCTCAACTTCTCGTACTTTAAATATATTAATGATATATTATTTTTCAATACAGTTGGTGTACGTGTTGGGTAACCCTAAATGTATTAGAACAGATATGAGTAGACTTCGGCAAATATGCAAATAAAAATGTAGAAAATATGCGCATAAATATGCACGTGTTTATCCGAAAATATGCAAATATTTTACAAAATATGCATACAAATAAATAAAAAAATCGTAAAATAGTAACAATTTTATTTAAAAAAAAAAGTGTACATAACTAAATATTTCCTACTATTCATTAAGATTTACATTTATTTTAAGTAACTACATCATTTTTAAGTATGAATAAACTTATTTAGAATTATGGTAACAATCAATGACCAAGCGGTGTTCAAAATTTTCTAACAAAAACTTGTGGTTTCTGTCTGAGTACATATATTTATATATGGAAAAACTTCGTTCAACATCAACTGATGTAACGGGAGCATTTTTCAAACTAACCAAAACATTTGGTTCTAAATTAATTGTTTCCGAAATATTTCCAGCTAGAACACTGACTACTTCAGAAAGAATATGGTAACCTTTATTTTTTTCCATAGTAGCTTCAAATTTTTTTAAAATATCTTTTCCAATATTACCTCTAACGTTCCGACAACATGACGCAAATTCTTTTATTAATGCTGTAGTTTCGAACAATGACAGTTTTGGTGATTCTAACTGAGTAATTGTTTTTTGAACAAAACTAAAATTTGATTTTATAAATGAAAGTTCTTGTTGAAGCAAGTTACTCTGAAAAGTTTGTTTAGAATCCAAAAGAGATTGGGAACTTTCATCTGTTAACGTATCAATTATGTTCTTTATTTTAACAAAATGATCTGCATAAAAATTAGCTGCTTTTAACCATGTTCCCCATCGCGTTAAAATAGGTTGTGGTGGAAGAGGAATGTTAGGTAGCATTTCTTTATAAAGTTGAATTCTTATAGGAGATTTAAGAAATACTTTTTTGACACTGGATATCATGGTATTTACAAGAGGAAACTTTTTTCGTATTTCCTCTGCAACTCTGTTTAATCCATGCGCTACACAAGTAACATGTATTAAATCTGGGAAAAATATTTTTAAATTTTGTCCTGCTTTCACCATATAAGGAGCAGCATCTGATAAAATAAGCAGTAATTTATTAGAAGGAATAGTTGTCGGAAGAAAAAAAGTTGCTAATGTTTCTTGTATAAAACGCGAAATTGTTAAAGCATTTGTTTTCTCAAGTTGCTGGCATGAAATAAGATGAGATTTTGGTAAGGTATCTTCTTTAAGAACACCAATCAATAAATGAGCAATATACTTTCCTGAGGAATCAGTGGTTTCGTCTACAGATATGTAAAAATAATTATCTGCAATTTCTTCCTTAATATTAATTAACACCGACGAGTATAGCACGTTCCCATTATTTCTTCTTAGAGACCGATCACTTGGAACATTAAGTTTGCAATATTTTTTTAGAAACGAACTAACATTTACATTTGCTAATTTTGAAAGCGGTATGGTTGCAGACACTAATGCGCGACACAAGTCTTCATTAAAAGTTTCTTGCTCATCTAATTTTTTTGAAGTAGATTGGAAACATTTAGCCATTGAAGTTTGATGTTTTCCTCCTATTTTTCCTTTTTTTGCAATGTGTGAAGCAGTTCTCACATGTTGGTCTATCTGAAATTTCTTCTCACATGCTATCTATAAATAAAAATAAAAACCTTTATTTTAACCCAACCTTTAAAATATAAAAATATACAAGGTGTTTTTTGTTTATCAAATAACTGGTTTGGAAAAAAAAAACACTCGCTAAGTGTTTTAAATGCAGTATTAATCCACAAATTAGTTTTTGTTACTAACCATTAGTACATCATATAACTTATTTTAAAATTCAACAAAAGTTTTTTTTTTGTTAATTCAATTACAATAAAAATAATTGTGTTTTAGAATAGCTGACTTCATAAAAAAAAGTAAATGTGAAACATTTTTCTAAATACACACCATTGTATTGTACCATGGACAATTTTTTCTCACTAAAGGAAGCTATTTTTTATTTAAAAACAACCTACGAGTACTAAATTTCAAGTAAATACGTTTATTGGTTTTAAAGTTATTGTTGTTATTAACTAAAAGAATTTAATTTTTTTTTAATTTTAACACCCTGTATCTCGAAAAGTAAATAAGTTTGACCCCTCATTAACTATATCGTTTTGTTCAATTTTTCGAGAAGTATCTACAGTCAATCGTTGTAAGTGTCATTTGGAAACACCCTGTATGTATGAAATATTAGATATTTAATAGAAAATATTAGATACTTACAATTTAGCCACAGACTGAACAGTAGATTTTTCCCATATCCATAGACAGCTCTTTATAAGGTTTAATCCAAGTTGAAGCACTGGTTGTTTTAGGCATTATAAAATCACAATCTTCCTTTTTGTTACGCACAACGAGTGTTTACGCTTTGAATATCAAAACAAAAATGATTTTCAAATCTGAGCATCAAATTAGAAATGTTTAGGTACCTAATTCAATAAACTGGGAGATTTCGGAAAATCCCTAAATTAGGAACAAAACTATTAGCCTGCTGTTAAGATACAATAAATTGTAGATAGATTTGGGGATTAGATCATAAAATGCAAATGAGCGAACCCTTAGCGATTATCCAATAATCGAATGCCTCAGTGACCGAGACTTTCTAAGAATGTTGAGGGCTACTTAAATTGATCTTCTTTGAAATTGTAAATGTTTTGTACCTGTAGAGATTACGTACTTAGATCATTTCTTGATTAAAATGACTACAAAATTTTATACAAGAATCGAAATAAATTGGTATGTTTAAAAATTTTCAAATACAGTATAAAAATCTGAACTTTTATGCACTTTATGCAAACTTTTATACAAATGTGCCAAAATATGAAATATGCATATTTGCCGAAGTCTAGATATGAGGTTTGAGTATAGAGTACATAACAGCGGTTGAAAGAAAAAAAAGTTATACGTCGGTTCTCTGCAAGGACGTGTACGAACTCATCACTTTATCTTCTTCTTCACGTGCCATCTCCTCTAAGAAGGTTGGCAACCATCATGGCAATTCGCACTTTCGACGCCGCTGCTCTAAAGAGGTCAGCAGAAGTGCAGTTAAACCAAGCTCTCAAATTATTCAGCCAGGAGATGCGTCTTCTTTCGCGACTCCTTCTACCGTGTATTTTTTCTTGCATTATTAATTGCAACAAGTTATAACGCTCGCCCCTTATAACATGTCCCAGATATTGCAGTTTTCTGACTTTAACTGTATTTAAGACCTCTTTATCTTCATTCTTATCTACATTCTTCTCAACACCTCGACATTCGTGACTCTATCTACCCAACTTATTCTTAATATCCTTCTGTAGGCCCATAACTCGAAGGCATCAAATCTCTCCGAAACATCTTTCTTTAAAGTCCAAGCCTCCAACCCATAAAATAATACGGAGAACATGTAGCATCTCAGAAGTCTTATCTTTAAAGAAATTGAAATGTCCCTGCTGCAGAGTACTTTTTTCAGTTTGTTGAAAGAATTTCTTGCCTGTCCTATTCTTCCCTTAATCTCTTCTGTGTACACATTATTTTCATTAATTATTGTACCCAGATATTTATATTTTTCAACTTTTTTAATTTGTTCTCCATGTATTGTTATGCTTTCTTGGCGCTGTTGGCCTTTTGTAATTACCATAAATTGTGACTTTTTTGTGTTTAGGGACAGTTGGCTGTATCTATAACACAGTCATTTATCAGAGAATTTTTCAGTGAAATTGATAAAATGGAGGTATCGGTTGGGAAGACTGATTGTCTGGAAGGGAACTTGGATTCGTTCAGGCCATCTTCGATCTGTTCATATTAACCTTATTAAAAGTTAGATGATGCTTTGATCTGGAAATTTTTGGTGACTAGGTGGTTTCTGAGTGCAATTTGGAGACACTCTGGTTGAGAAGGGCACTTTTATGTCTTCCAACAGTATTGCGGGGAAAATCGAGATCAAGAAAGGCGTAAGACAGGGTTGTATACTCTCACCGACCTTATTCAATCTATACTCCGAAGACATTATAAACACAGCACTTTCGATCAAAATATAGGTATTAAGATAAATGGCATCCGAATAAACAACTTGCGATATGCCGATGACACGGTACTAATCGCAGAAACTTGGAAGATCTTCAAATACTAATTAACAAAATAGTAGAATGCAGTAAAGAACACGGATTATCACTTAACATAAGCAAAACAAAAATAATGCTAATATCTAAATCACCACAAAACTTCCCTGACATAACCGTGCATGATCAAAGAATCGAACGTGTAAGAAGATATAATTACCTGGGAACTGTTATCAACGAAAATAATGACTGCTCTGAAGAAATCAGAACCAGAATAGAGAAAGCTAGAGCCACATTTACTAAATTGAAAAAGGTGTTCTGCGGAAGAGATCTAAGTCTAAACCTTAAAATTCGCCTTTTGAGATGTTACGTTATGTCAGTTCTCCTCTACGGGTTGGAAACATGGACATTGAAAAAGATCGATATCAAAAAGATAGAAGCATTTGAGTTGTGGATGTATCGTAGAATATTAAAAATACCCTGGACAGAGAAAGTAACAAATGTGGAGGTTTTGCGGAGAGTGCGGAAAGAGAAAGAGCTGATACTTACTGTTAAAAAGCGCAAACTACAATATTTGGGACATGTTATGAGGGAGATAAATACCAGTTGCTGCAATTGATTATACAGGGAAAGATAATGGGAAAGAGATCTATAGGAAGAAGAAGGCATTCATGGTTGAAAAACTTGAGAGAATGGTACAATTGCACCAATTACCAACTGTTTAGATCTGCAGCATCAAAAATACGCATAGCTTTGATGATAGCCAAACTTCGGAACGAAGACGGCACTTGAAGAAGAAGAACAGTATTGCGGATCTTTTGTTCGAATTTTTTAATATTTAAAGTAATGAATCAGTAGTGGTCACTGAATCAGTAGTCACTCTTAGGAAAATAAGGTGAAATTACTAGTTGGCAACCATTATTACATTGAGATTTCATAATTTATGAAGACCTGGCAACATCTAGATGCCACTAGCCGAGTTTGAAGTTTCTGTGTGCAATACTTCCAATATGGCGTTTTAATGTTTGTGTGTATCTCACGTTTTAATGAATATTCTATATTTTATTAGTGAAAGTGTTAAGAACATACTAATTACGAACCAATTTTAACTAATCAGTAGTTGGCATCACTGTCACTAATGCCTCTTTTTATAATACTTATCCTATTTTCTGCATTAATAGTTACTTATGAATGCGTGTCTCTACAGTGTTTTATATTGTGCCGCTAGAATATATCATTGTTTCAGTTAAGAAATAAATAAAATTATGCCTCAACAACGCAAATTATTTAATTACGAAGAATGGCAGATGGACAGGGCCTTAGAAGATATTTCTCGTTCCAGTTGCTACTGCTGCAAGAAATCACAACGTTCCAAGAATGACACTGTCTAATAAGTTAAAGGCAAGTCTCCAAAGATGCATCGAATGGGCCCAGAAACAATTTTATCTCAGCAAGAGGAATCTATTTTGGTTACATGGATTCGGAAAATGAGCCATATTGGGTACAAATTTTTATGAATATATCACTAATCTATTTCACCCATGGTTAATTCGAGAGAAGATTGTTTTGCCAGTAATTCTGTTTATCGATGGTCACGTCTCCCATCTAACCTACCATAAAAGCAAGTTTTGCGATGAAAACGGTATAATTTTGATCGCATTATATCCGAATGCTACCCAACTCCTACAACCGATGGATGTCGCAGTCTTTAAAACACTCAAGGAAGGGTGGAAGCAAAAGGTGCACCAGTGACGAAATGAACACCTTGAGAATCCAGTTTTACGAAAAAGAGACTTTTGTCCTTTACTTGAACAGGTCCTTCAAGATTACTAAAGAGATTTTGAAAAATGGATTTCGAAGATGTGGTCTTTTACCGTGGAATGTTGAGGCTATTCGATTTCCAAAAGAAGAAAAAACTGATAACTTACCAATTCTTGTTGAAGTTCACAATTCTGATAAAACTAAACAAGAATTCAAAGATGGCTTGGCATTTTTAGAGAAACATCTTGACGCAAAGTTGTTAACTGATTTTAAAGAAAGCAGTGATAAATGGACAGGAGAAAGTAAATTTCTAGCACTTTTTGAATTTTACAGGAAGGTATTAAACCATGATACAAAGAAAAGAAAAGATATGATCTTGCGCATGAGGGCGGAGTTGTCGTTTATAGTGTGACGTAATGTGGAGAGGTAAAGCATAATCTCAACCTCTAGTATTTGTATTGTTGTGAAGTGTAGAATTATCATTTAATTTTTATAAGCAAAAGATACTCTTTTTTTTATTTAAAGATGAGGTGTTTAATAGCTCTGTGTAATAGCGACATTCAAATTAATGTGGTTCAGAAAGATATTATGTTTTTCCGGTTTCCAAACGATCCAAAGATTGTAAAAATTTGGGTAGAGACATGTAAACAAAAGGACTATTTTATTCCTTAAAATGGAAGGATTTGCTCCAAACATTTTAGTGCAGATAGTTTCAATAGAGATTTAAAATCTAAACTTATGGGAGTGTCTTTTAAAAATCACTGTCTTTTAAAAGAAAATGCAGTGCCTACATTATATTTACCTTTTGCGAAACCAGTGGAAAGCAAGAAAGATAGATGTATTAAAAAATATAATATTTCTTATACAAATTACTTAATGATAATGAATTGTCTTATGTAAAAACAATAAAATAGTTAGGAGTCACATTTGATGAACAGTTGCGTTTTGTACAACATATAAATGATATAATAGTTAATCCAATAAACACTTTAGGCTTTATCATTCGCAACTGTCTGAGACTATCTGCTTGGGCTTTAGTAACAGTTTATTATGCTTTGGTCGCATCTAAAGTGGAATAAGTATGCGTCTACTGTATAGTAACCACAATACCAAGTACATTCTACTACATTGGAGAGATTGCAGAACAAATTTGTCATATATTGTGCATATAAATTAAACATACACATTAATAATCATAATTATACAGATATTTTAAAAACAGTCAAAAACAAATTTATTTATTCAAAACCTGACGAGATAACTTTGATTTAGTATTTGTGTTTAAATTAATAAATGTTTTAATTTGTTGTCACTGAACTTCTCCAATCTATTAGTCTATATGTTCCCTCCAGAAATCTCAAACATGTTGATCTGTTTTATATTCACCGTAGAAATTATGGTATGCATTCCCCCATTAAGCGAACACTGAAAATTATACATAGGAACAATTTGGAAATATTTGGTCTCTCCTTGGCTTCATTTAAAAATCGGATAAAAAGCTTGACAAGTTATAGGCACTTTTTTGTTCAATTAACATATATATTTTTTGTAACGGGGGTAATTCCGTATATTAATGAATAAATAAATATGTTTAATTTATTAAGTCGGTTTGTCACAGTTTTTCCATCGTTTTGCAAATCCGGAAGGAGCATGTAAGCAGTCTTGCTTCATTCTTTGGATGATTTCTCAGTCCATCAAAGTAGCTGAGTCCTAGTGTAGGGTTTTATTACTTACATACTAGGACGCGTTGAATATCATTCTCAATATTTTTGATTGGACTTGTTACATATGAGACAAACAAATTAAATATGAAAATTGACACTGTTAAGTACAAGAGGAACTATTGATTTCATCTAGATTTGGTGGTCTTACACAGTATTTGAACATTTAAGTATTTAACAATGAAAATATGTCATTAAAAGAATGGCTGATTATAACTTTATAATATGTTTTTTCACCCCTCCTATTTTTGTGAATTGTATGGACATATTTAATTTAATTTCTGCCTAATTTTAAATATCAATGAAATGTAAATACATGATACACAAGACTACTCTTCTTTATTTGTATTATAAACGAAATAAAATCATGCTATAACCACAAATAAAAGAAATTTTATTTTTAATTTCAGTAGACTTACATTAATTAGTTTTAAATACTAAAGTTAACCAAATCCTTTAATTAATATCCCTGGCACCGGATTAACAATCTTTGCTATTTAACTCTCGGTCCCAAAAAACGCTTAATCCGGCACGAAATATCAGATGTCTCATAAAGTGATAAAATAATCTCAAAAAATAATAATAAAAACAATAAATTATAAATAATAAAATATTGAAGTGATGAAATTAAACAGTCCTTTCATGTATTTTAACAATCTACCTCTCCGCATGACGTCACTGCGCAGAACAGGTGAAATTTAGCACGCTATCGATCATACCTTCCTTTCGTTGTACCATGGTATTAAACACTTGTACAGAACTAAATAGAGAAAGCAGGGAAGAAAGTAACGTATCAGTAGTTTCCGATGCCCCTGTAAGTAGTAAGTGACTTTGAGGGGTACATGAACAAATAAACTATACTGGAAGAAAATGATGTTGAGAGTGATTTGAACCAGTGGATATATAAGAAGGGAGATTTCGTGTTAGTACAATTTCCTGGTAAGAAGAAGTTCCATAAATTTGCGTGTATAATACAGGACATTTATGAAAAAGCTGAGTATGAAGTGGTTGTAATGACCTAAAAACATTGTTTAAATTGAATGAAAAAGATGTTAATGTAATTAATTTAAATCAAATTATAAGTCGTCTTTCTACCCCTACTCTAAATACCTTAGGAGACAGAGTTCGGTATGAATTCAAAACTCCCATAGATGTAGATGGCTAAATGTGGCTGGAGTACGTTTGTGACCATCACTGATTTTTTTGCATGACAAAAACTGATATTTTGTTTTATTGCACTGACAACTACTGATTTTTTGCATAACTATACCTAAGATTTTTTTTATGTTTCTTATTTTTAAAACTTCAAGACAGAAAAAATTAATTGTAAATAATAAACATCTCAAGCGTTTATTAAAATTTTAGTTGGAATTATAAGTTAAAGTAGGCGCCAAAAATATATTTTTGTTATATTTCCATCCTTAACACTGACCACTACTGATTCATTACCTTATATTCTTGTAAGTCTTAAACTTTGCTGTCTGAATTGATGTTAACATTCGGTAGAATTTGTATTACTGACAAACATTTGTTGGAGTATTTGAAGTTTGTGTAGAGAGGGCAGATGGGACCTGAAATTCAGGGTCTTGACTCATAAAGGCTCGAAGAATCGGTGCAGTGAACAGACACTGTATGTATCTACTGTAGTTATATATTATATAGTTTCTTATATTTTTTATATATAATTTTTTTTGATACCTAATACAAATATATCCCCCACACTGTATATATAGGTATTATATATGTACCTTTTAAACCATTTTTAACATTATATGTATATTCCTGGAAAAGAAAACGAGGCAATTCTAGACTTAACGCATGCGAAGGGTATCGACCTTTAAGCGGAAGATAAAGAGAAGAAAGACTCGATATTTTCGGTACCCGTTCTCTTTGTTTTCAGTCCAAATATTTATAGCTTGTGACAAGGTTAGTACTGTCATATATCACTAAAAAAGACGTTTCATTTTGTGTCGTCCGACTGTTATTTTAGGGAGAGTCGTAAAGGATTAGTTCATTTATGTTTGTACACAAAGCACGGGGTGGGTTATTGTTCTGATTTTTATAGGAAACATTAATAAATGAAATAGAGTGATCTAAAGATATTTGGAAATATGTATAATAAAATATATTTCTTTTGTGATATTTATACTCGTATATTAATCAACATCAAGATTAGAAACTTTTCCTTCTACTTTTCCTTGAAGAATTAATTGCATCAACGCATATCTTTCGCTGTTCCTCATGGTGTGACCGAGGTATTCAATTTTGGCGGTTTTTATAGTGGTTAACAACTCTTTTCCTTTTTGTATTCTTAATAAAACGTCCTGCTTAGTAACGTGGTCGATGTAGGATATCTTCAGGAGTCTACGATAAAGCCACATTTCCAAAGCTTCAATTTTCTTACACGTAGCTCGTGTAAGAGTCCGCAACTCAATTCAGTACAACAGTGTAGGAAAGATATAACATCGTAGTAACCTGATTTTTATGGGTACAATTTTTTGAAATGCAGATCTTGCTTTCTCTATCCTAGATTTTATTTCTAGGGAATGGTCCCAATTTTCATTGACGTTCGTACCAAGGTAGGTGTATGTTTTTACTCTTTCTATTAGTTGACCATCCATACTGATCTTTTCAATTTGCTGTTCCTTTTTCATTGATCATTATGATAGCCTTTATGAAATCATCATACATTTTGCTTTCTTAATGTTCAGTAAAAGTTCGATATCTCTGGCTCACTTCTGTGATTCTAATCATTAACTCCTGGAGGTCGTCATAACTGCCAGCGAATACTCACCACCGTGTCACCCTTGCACCTTATGTTATTGGTACATTCTCCGTTAATTCGAATTCCGGCTTCAACATCTACTACTGCTTCTTGAAAGATTTCCCCAGAGTATATGTTAAACAGCAAGGGTGATAGTATACATCCCTGTCGGACCCCACGTTTGTTTTTGATATCAACGGATTCTCCTACCTCTGTACGGATAGACGATGTTTAATTCCAGTAAAGATTGCTAATAATTTTTAGATCACAAGTGTTTATTCCAATATTTGTTAATATCCCCATCAGCTTGTCGTATTTTACTGTATCAAAAGCTTTATGATAATCAATGAAGCATGCATAAATATCGCAATCTACATCCTTGAAATAGTACTTGTATGCTAAACACTTCCGAAAACCAACCTGTGTACGGCTGACTTTTTCTTTGCATAGTCTATAATATCTTTTGATGTATGATTTTTATAAAGTCTGGAAATTATTACAGGATACGGATTTTGTTTTCTTTGGTAGTGCAATAAACGTGGACTTTAGCCATGATCTTGGTATTACTCCGTTTAAATAGGTCATTGAATAGTTGTGTTAGTTCTTGAGTACTGTCGGTGTAATCTATATCTAGCCACTTGGAATATCCACGTTAAACATTCATAATATTATTCTAACATTAGGAATCTATAATATTTCTTGATGTTTCATATTTTTGAACACTTCGTCTTTCTCGTTATTCCACTGAGATTCTTTGTTTGAGTTGGTCTTGAAGTTGCTTTAGCTTCTTGTTAAGGTCATTATTTTGACAAACTAAACACGAACTAGAATTGAAATAGAAACAATGCAAGCAGAAATGGCATAGGAACATGGGCTATCCGATCACTAAGATCTATAACTATTACACGTATAGTATTTTTTGCTAGAGATATAAAAAGAGGCGAGCAAATAAAACAACAATGGAAAATAAAGGTAACATCCTTTCTTCCTCATTCCTTGAGCCCTTGTCAGAGCGTGGTGACGCTCTAAGTATTGTTAGCTTGTTGTCTCCATTGGCTGCGATCCTTGTAGAGATTTTCCCACCAGTCTTCATTTCCTTTGCTTTTTCTTTTATCCGGTGTTCAATAACTGCTCACGCGTTGCCTTTCCTATCTACCTTTGGAAGTAGAAAGTTGTTTATCCTTTCATTGATTACATGTAGCAGGATTTTGCTTAAATCAGGAATACGGGCAACGGTTCTGTAATTGCTGCATACGGTTAGTGATCCTTTTTTTACAGATAGTCATAAAGGTTGATTCGTACTTCATCAGGCCATTCAACTGTGATCCATATCATGTTGCACATATCCAGCATTACATGTACGCCAATCTCTCTCATTGCTCTTAGAGTCTCCGTTGGTATGCCATCTATCCGTGTTTTTTTGTTACTTGGTTGTTTGAGAGCCTTCTCTACATCGGCTCCTCCAATGATACCACTATTTGATTGCATATTTCTCGACTTCTGAGACTAATGATGATGGACTTAACCTGATGATTTTTGTTCCATTTATGCCTGAGAAATAGACATCTAACTTTAGTTGAGCTCACAAATCGTCTAGATGAAGTCAAATATATAGATATAAGGAGACGACCAGTTGATCTTCGAGTTGATGAAGGGAATTTTTTAAACCAGAAGACCAGCTCTAAAAATAGACGTATGAATAGAGATCTAAAACTTATAGAAATTGTTAAAAAAAAAAGAAACTACATTATCTTGGACATAAAATCAAGGAATGGACAAAATTAGACCTCAAACTTTAGTAAGAAATTCCCAAAATAGAGATGAATTTGCAGAAGTCGTCGCCAACCTCCATTAGGGACGGCATCTACCGAAGATGAGTTCTAATACCCCTATTGACTTGGTTCTTGCGGATAGAGTTTCTATGACGCGACTTAAGAACCGTTTTAGATGATCACAGCTTGACCACAAGCGCTAGGATCGTCAATGAATATTTAGCATTGGCATTGGCACGGATACCCTGGTTAAATAACTTGGGTGAATTAGCCCGTTGCTTCAAGCAATATGGAACCGATTGTAATAACATTTTAATTTCGATGAAATACTAGATATTAATTTAAAAACAAGATAAACAGCATTTTCTTGTTAATATTATCTTCATTTGTTCACCAAAAAAATTACGGTACCTCAAATTTCTTGCAGTTGAATGTATTTTGTGCAAATACAAATTTTTACGTGGAAGAGTATGACATATATTCAGTTTGTGTTTTGTCAGTAGGAAAGTTAGAAAGTACTTTACAGTGTTTCTACCCATGACGCAGAAACAGTCACATTAAAATAGGTTTTATTTCACATTATGCTTTAATTCAATATAAAAACGATAAGATTATAAATAATATCTTATATTAAGCGCCCAAATATGTTGAATGAACAATAGATACTTATATTAAGAGAAACATGGAGTCCTAGAAAGTATTTTAAACCCGGCCTTAATTCATATTGAAGTTCGTTGACACAGTTTAACTCGAAAGAAATTCTTCCAAATTTGTAAATTATATGCTTGGATCTAGTTGTAAACTGTATGTTTCTAGTTTTGTAAAATGTGTGAACAAATAATTATGTATGTATAGCGATAACAGGCCTTTTAGGCCCATTGATAAATGTATAACTTCCATCGTTTTCTGTTCTTTGCTGTCAGCTTCCAATTTCTGATCCCCATCTCTCTGACATCTTACATCGCTACATCTCGGTAACAATATTCTTGATTGGTATATCACCTTGTATTCTTTCTAAATGTCCGAGTCATTCGAGTCTACGTTTTTTAACTATTTTTGTTATTGTAGGGTTAGCATTCAATTGGTACACTTCTACATCAGTTTGTCTTCTCCATGCTCCCTCTACTACTTTTCCACCAAACATTCTGCGAAGTATCTTTCTTCACCATGGTTCCAATTTGTTCTGTAGGGTTTTGGTGAACTTTCTTTCGGCATCAATGTACCGACAAGACTGCCCATAGTGGTTACGGGTCTATCACATGTCTATCATACTCATGGCGTCGTCTGCTTCGTTCCTCCAGGATCTTCGGGGCGTCCTCGTTTCCTCCTTCCTATGGGGCTCCATTGGGTTATTCTCTTTATCCATCTGCTGTCGCTAGTTCTTCTTACATGTCCATACCACTTTAGTCGTTTTTATTCTATGTACAGATTGAACGAATTTAAAACGGATCATACAATTTAATATATGTCTGTTTGAACTGCATTTGAAATAGTGGACCAATATAAAACTTGGACAAAAATAAATCCATACCTGGTTTTAGACATTGTATAAAATATCGTTCAACTATCTGCCTCGAAACAATGTTGTTTGCGTAACAATGTTGCCAATCGCCGTGTAATAAACCGATTTGCGGATCTTTTTGAGAGTTATATCTTCTTCGTATCTTTAAAAAAATCGGATATTTGCCTATATTTTTCATTGTATTTACCAATCTACTACAACAGACTAATAACAAAAATAAACTTAATGGTTTGTAGTTATTTTCTTTTTTTCTTGTAAATATTTTATGGATAACACCGTATTTGGGAAACATCTAAAGGAATGAGGTTGGCAACACCGCTCAGAAGGGCTTGTCTAAGGAAGCGATAACTGGTTTGACAGCATAATAAAATCGTAGATTTATGTGTAGCTTTCAATTTTTATGATTTCAGAATCCAGCAGCCCGCTGAAGTATTGGATTTTTATAATATAATTATTTGACAACCTTTTGTTGGCCAACCACCTACAGCAAAATTGAGCCGAAATACATAATATTTCGTATGTTCCGAATTTATTTCGTTCAATCTGTATGTTAGTATGTATGTTTCTATTGATGTTCTTTGCTTTATTTCGTCATTACCTCTCCTATCCATTCTTGTTACTCTGCAGCATCTTCGCAGGCATTCCATCTCGTTGCTTACTGCTGTTTTTCTTATTTATAATCCAATTTTCAGTCCCATATGTCATAGTGCTTCGCACCAATGTAAATCTGTGTTTTTGTCTTCATATTTAGGTGTCTACCCCATCATACTGAGTTAAGTTGTCGGATTGCTGTTCTTGTTTGTCCCAATCTTTGCTTAATTTCTTCCACTGCTGTTGCCTTTTTCGTGATTATAAACCCCAAGTATTTGAATTTATCCTTTCCTTTAATTGCGATGTTGTCTATAGTCTGTTGTTGTCTATAGTTGTCTGTTAATCTGTAGATCTTCTATGTCTTCTTCACTTGTAGATAGGTACTCTGTTTTCGTGAGGTTAATATCTAGGCCAGCCTTGGTATGTTCTTGTAGTTTTTTCATAATGTAACTAAGGTCTTCTTGGTCTTCTGCAATAGCTACTTGATCGTCTGTAAAGCTTAACGTATATAGGTTTTCGTTTCGTACTGGTACTCCCATACATTCACATTTTCTTTTCCATGTAGTCAAGTATATTTTGAATAGGATTGGAGATGTGGAACAACTCTGCGGGAGCCCTTTTGTTGTGGTGAAGTCTGCTATCATTCTTTTTCCCATTTTAATGAACACTTTATTTTTTTTATACAGAGTTTCTGTAGCTTCTATGAGTTCCGTCTGTATTTCTAATTTGTACATTGCCTGACATAGTTCTGACCTTGGTACAGAGTCATACGCCTTTCTCAGGTCCACAAATGCCAAATGTATATCTTTATTCTTTGCTTTTTTCTTTTCCAACAGTTGTTCCAGTATGTATATGTGATCTTACTATTGATGATATTACGATTATTCCTCTGTAGTTTTTGCATTGTTTTTTATCTCTTTCTTAAATATAGATGTCTATATGCCTCAGTCCATTCCTTTGGAAGCTGTTCTCCATTTATGGCTTTCTGAAATATCCATTTTATCATCCGGTGTAATTTTTTTGAGCCGTACTTTATAAGCTCAGGTGAGATGCCTCCAGATCCCGGTACTTTCTTATTTTTGATTGCTTTTATGGCCGTTCTCATTTCCCTATCTTTTATTTATATTTCTTGTTGTGGGGATCTGCTTCGTGTTCACCTGTTTTCTTTTCCAATAAATTGTGGTCTTTGTTTTGTTAACAGTTCCTTGTAATAGTCCTTCCATTCTTTTTCCTGTATATTTCCCAATTTAATTTTTTCTTTTAATATTTAGTTTCAATAGTTTTAGTTTCAATATTTAAGCAGGTTCTTTCCCATTCTTCATTTTTTTGATGTGTTATTTGTTTTTTTACTTCTCTACCTTTCTCTATATTCTTTATAAACTTCATCGTTGTTTGTAATCAGCCATTTTCTG
Source organism: Diabrotica balteata (assembly GCA_918026665.1). Classification (NCBI taxonomy): domain Eukaryota; kingdom Metazoa; phylum Arthropoda; class Insecta; order Coleoptera; family Chrysomelidae; genus Diabrotica; species Diabrotica balteata. The sequence goes on along the minus strand of OU898277.1, from coordinate 173,361,708 downwards.
AATAGTAGTTTTTTTCTATAGATGCATGTATACATCGGCAATATTGGTCGGTTTAAATAAACCTTAAATTTGGTCATAAACACTCTGCAGTGTCATAACACTATCAAGATACGGCAGATTCCATTTTTTTAAACCAACATTCTTTCTAAAACTCCCTTGTTCTATTCCAATAAAATGTAAAAAGGGGTAAGGGTAAGTAATCTAATCAGAATATAATATAGAGAGGAAGGCTACTCCTTATACCTTACCTAAAACCTAACTCTGCCTTTGAAGAAAACGATTCCTTAGATTCGTTTTACATTTTTTAGGTTTGTGTCCAACCGTGTTTCGTTTCAGAAATGTAATTAGTTTGAAGTTTAGAATGTTTACCTATATCTACGTTATAGTACGTCAATAGATACGTCAAATATGGCATATGGCATGGTTGGATAGCTTTCAAAAGTTACTCGATAAATGAATTGCACCAAAGGTAACGTTATCGCTATTTTTAACGTTTTTTATTTTTCTTAGTCCAACTGTAAACAACTATTGGATTCATAGAAACCGATAACAAAAAAAAAATAATATTTTCTAAATAAATTAATAAATTTGAAGTATTCTCTCAAACAACTAATAGCCTACTGATTACCTCTGTCGACAATATTTAAGTGGCCATCGATAAACCTTGGATACTAATGAAATAAGCTGAGTTAAAAATAGGACGTGTCAATAGCTAGTGTGATAAAATACGTAATGCTCCTAGTTAATTTAAAATATATTTCTAAAGGTCTAGTTCAGCGAAAAATAGATGTGATTCCACGGGTGTTTGAAATTTCGCATAAGGCCGTCCATCCTTTAAATACATCAAAGCATCAAATGATAGAAATGTTTTTTTTACTTACTGATAAAGCAATTAGGCTATCTAGCCCACAATACCATTTCAAAAATCTAAAAAAGATATTTTACAAAACAGTAATTATAATTATGATTATAAAAACAATTTTCCACCAGAATTTTACTACTCCAGTCGTCAGAGTCAAAAATGTCACTGAACCTCTGCAAAAAAGTTCACCACTCCTACCCAAAACCTACCATCGTAAGGGGATAAACGGAAAAAAATCGATGTATCAAGAATCTGTACCAAAAAAGTTTTAGATAGAAAATGTATCGGAGATAATTTCGAACAAAAATGTTCATCAGCACTTTTTGTGAAGAATGAACCGTGTTCTCAGAAACAACGCATGAAGCAACCGGCCAATTTGTCAGTTACGCGTGCGTAATCAATGTTTGAAATAAAATGTGTATCAACTCATTTTATTTAGTGCTAATGACACTAATAGAGTACAGCTTTCGTATGCAATTTTTGCATTGTGTCGCAAATGACGTCAGTTTCTATAAATCTGTTAAATAAATAAACATTGATAAACTTATAAGATCAATAAAATGTATCACTTCCATTGAACGATCACAATGAAATTTCTATGGTTAGAGCCTAATTTTCAAAACTAATAGCATTTGAAATATGCCTAAAAACGCTGAATTTATACTTTCACAGTGCAAAATATGGTGTTTTCAAGGTTAGACTGTAGATGTATTGTCGAGATAAAAGGTTATTCATAACATCGTCCAATAGTTTTCAGTAAGCTCGGAATTCTACTTGATCAAAAATGGAAGACACATTTTCCTGAAACGCAAACAACTTGGTTTCAAATTACACAACCTATACTGGCTAGTTATCCTCTATAGCAAACTAGAGGAATATCCTTATTAGAGGTAATATATAAAGTACTCGTCATACTAATTAAAAAACGATTAGAAATATATGTAGAGAGGAATCTAGGAGAATATCAGGGAGGCTTTCGGAAAGGAAGATCAACAACCGATCAAATTTTTATGCTAGAACAAATCCTGATCAATTGCTATGAATACATCATTTCAGCACTTCAAGTACTTTGGATTGATTACAAAGCCGCCTACGATAAATCCTCCTTCTCAGTCCTGATCCCTTTTGGGATGTGGTGTTACACCATCAGCCCTTTACAGTTTTTTCACGATTTCCCTCCATCCTTATCTGTCTTGGGCTAGTTGTTCGGCTTCATGTAATCCTTGGATAATAGACTAGGCGGCATCTGTAGAAATTCAGACCATAATGGAAATTTTCGAGGGAAGCTATTTTTTGCTGGAATCCCTTCAGGATATGCCCAGTATCGATAATCACGATATGCGCCAGTAGCAAACCCTGTGCTAAATTTTTTATTAAACAAAATCTGAAAACAATTGAAAATTTCTCATTTTTTTTGCTCCTATTTTCATTTATAATTCGAAAAATATTGATCTTAGAGAAAAAATTATAAGTGGTTAAAAGTTTCGTTATTAAATTTTACACAATATTTTGTTAGCTAGAAATTGAAATTTAATGGTTATTGTTGAAAAAATAGCAATAATTGGAAAAAAAAGTACAAAACAATGAAGTTAATCCTTTAAATGTTTTCGACTTTCTAAACTTGACTTACAAGTTCCATATTCCGCCTAGAAAAACTTTTTAATATGTTTAAAACGTGTGCTAAATTTTGTTAAGATCGGTCGGATAGGTTTTGCATAATAATTTTGCAATCCAGCCTACTGGAAAAAAATCGCAAATTTTCAAATTCATAGTAGACCCTAAATAAGGCCCCCAGATAGTTGCAATTTTTTTTACATATAAAGGAAGTCTCACACTTTCAAACGCTTTTTGTAAAATTTAAATCGGTTTATTAAGAAAGCCTATAAATTTTTTTAAAGTTATAAACATTTTTTAGGCTTATAAACAAATTAAATAACTTTACGAGCTTTAAACATATCAATTTCAAAATGTATACGCTTAAAGAACATTAAAAGACGCTTCTTTTAAAAAACAAAAAGATACATTCGGCTTACTGGTTGCCGAGATATTGAACCCTCGTCTTGTCAAATACTTTTTATATGAAAAGTTTTACGTAATGCGTTTTATGGCAATATCCATAAAAAAGACAAATAAAAAACCGTTTTCGCGTAATATGTCGCTCGGATTGCATGAGAGGTGGTGATGAGGGACATTCACTTCAAATGTGAATCGGCGAGTATCAAGTATATATTAGCCTCAGATAACAAGCCAGTTTTTATAATTGCAGAGGATATTGATGTTCTGGTAATATTTTTAGAAAAAGTAACTGATAATAAAAATATTTTTTTCTGGAAACCTAGCAAAGGAAAAAAATCGGAAGAAATTTATTACTACAACTCTTTCAATAATGCACTTAAAATAAGTGAATCTACGAAATCTTCGTTAAAAAAATGAGTGGGCTTTTTACACGCATTTTCTGGTTGTGATACAACCTCTGCATTTTTTTATCAAGGAAAAAGCAAAATTGTTAAATTGGTTTCAACAAATAATTATATATGGCAAGAAGCAACCATTTTTAATGAAAAAAGTGCAACTAAGGAAGAAATTAAACGCAACGGATGCAAAATTATATCGGCATTGTATATGGGCCACTCAAAGTGCGATTTTACATTGAATAAAATTCGCTACTTGTGCTTTAAAAAAGGTTGCAAAAATAAAAATTTTCAATTGTCCATGCTGCCACCTACACAATCTGCAGCTGAGCAACACTCGCTTCGTGTATATTTCCAAGTACAGCAGTGGCTTGGAAATAGCCTGAATGCTACTGAGTGGGGGTGGAAACTAACTCAAAATGGTCTTGAGCCAATACGAACTGAGCAAGTATTACTACCTGACTCATTATTCAGAAATATTAGTTGCAAATGTAAAAAACTTTGTACAAAAACATGCAGTTGTATCAAACATGGTCTCAAATGTTCTGACTATTGTCTTCACTGCAATGGTCAAACATGTAAAAATATTGATCACAATAAAATATTGGAAGAAGTTGAACGAGATATGAATATGGAGTCGATGGATTCCTTAGATTTTTTAGAGGCACAAGATATAGCTACAGATGAAGGAGAAGAAACATTAAATTTACAGATCGAGGATGAAGATATTGAAATGGAAAATGAAGGTTTTGAGGAAGAAATAAAACTGAAGATTCTTGTCCTTTCAGAAAAAGAAAAAGACTTAAAAAAATTATTGAAGATTGAGTCAAAATAAAGATTATTTATGAAAAGAAAATTTTTGTTTCATTCGCCTTTGTTTTAACAATTTAAATTATTTATTAACAATTTATAAATACATATTTGTTTACTAAAAGTAACAATTTACTTCAATGTATAAATTGCAAGCTCAAAAAAAAAACAATTTCGAGCATTACACAGCAGTATAATAACACGTCAATATACAATATACACGTCTCTTTCGAATCAAAATATATTCTCAAATCAAATAATGTCATTATTATAATAAAACTGCAGAAATAAATTATTTTTAATGTTAATTATTTTAAACTGTTTGATTTATACAAAAAAAAATTTTCTTCGTGTTAACAATTCAAATTATTTATTAACAATTTATAAATACATATTTGTTTACTAAAAGTAACAATTTACTTTACAAGCCCTTACAGATTTTGGAGCACTTTACTTTTGTTTATATTTCAAAACCCGAAATTAAACAAAGTGATGGTCCCCTACTTGATACTCGCTGATTCACATTTGAAGTGAATGTCCCTCACCACCACCTCTCATGGATTCCGAGCGACATTTTACGCGAAAACGGTTTTTTTATTTGTCTTTTTTATGGATGTTGCCATAAAGCGCATTACGTAAAACTTTTCATATAAAAAGTATTTGGCAAGACGAGGGTATTTGTTTAAAAACGAGCCCTCTATCACTTATGGTTACACGACAAATGTATACCAACTTTGACCTTCAATATCTCGGCAACCAGTAAGCCGAATGTATCTTTTTGTTTCTTAAAAGAAGCGTCTTTTAATGTTCTTTAGGTGCATACATTTTGAAATTGATATGTTTTAAGCTCGTAAAGTTATTTAATTTGTTTATAAGCCTAAAAAATGTTTATAATTTTAAAAAAATTTATAGGCTTTCCTAGTAAACCGATTTGAATTTTACAAAAAGCGTTTGGAAGTGTGAGACTTCCTTTATATGTAAAAAAAATTGCAACTATCTGAAGGCCTTATTTAGGGCCTACTATGAATTTGAAAATTTGCGATTTTTTTCCAGTAGGCTGGATTGCAAAATTATTATGCAAAACCTATCCGACCGATCTTAACAAAATTTAGCACACGTTTTAAATATATTAAAAAGTTTTTCTAGGCGGAATATGGAACTTGTAAGTCAAGTTTAGAAAGTCGAAAACATTTAAAGGATTAACTTCATTTTTTTGTACTTTTTTTTCCAATTATTGCTATTTTGTCAACAATAACCATTAAATTTTCAATTTCTAGCTAACAAAATATTGTGTAAAATTTAATAACGAAACTTTTAACTACTTATAATTTTTTCTCTGAGATCAATATTTTTCGAATTATAAATGAAAATAGGAGAAAAAAAATGAGAAATTTTCAATTGTTTTCAGATTTTGTTAAATAAAAAATTTAGCACAGGGTTTGCGACTGGCGCATATCGTGATTATCGATACTGGGCATATCCTGAAGGAATTCCAGCAAAAAAATAGCTTCCCTCGAAAATTTCCAATCCAAAACAGATCCCGCCTAGACTATAATCAATATTTTTGTTTGATCTATCCAAATTCTTGGAGATCTTCCCCTAGGTCTTTTTCCTTCAACTCTACCCTCGACTATCAGTTTTTCCACCGTAATTGTTCTTCTAGCAATGTGTCCAAAATACTGCAAATATTTCTGTTGTATTTGTTTAAGCAATCTATCCTTTATTTTAAGTTGTTCTAATATCGATACGTTAGTGCGATGACCAATGATCAAGCTACGATAAATAGACAGAAACAAATTAATAGAAACGCTAAAAAATTCCCATTAGACAAACCATTTGTGCTGTCCTCTGCGTCCCTATAATTGGAGTTACACGTTGTTGTTAAAATGAAAAATATGGTAGATTTTATACAGATATCGCATTCATTTAAAAGAAATAGTTTACGAAGGCGTAGAAAAGGAAGTCATAAAAATTAGTTCATTTCATTCGGTATATAATGAGAGGAATGTCCTTTATTGTCTCTTATCGCTAGTTAATCGTATTTAATTTACTTTTGTTATCTTAACCGTTCCCCGAAACGTCAGTTCACTGTAACCGCGACTGGTATTGGTTATTAAAATATTAATCTATTGATATTATTAGAATTATCTAACAATAGTGACATTTGAATAGTAAGAATGTTTACACAAGTATTTAGCGGTTATGACCTAAACTGTCAACTGCTATACTCGGTTCACAATTTGTTGATAGCTCACTACAAGTTTAATCCTAATTAGAGAACTGAAATACAGAGAGGATAGGTAATACGATATAATAGTAAAAACCAACCTGAAACTGACGATTTAAGATGTTTTCGACTAACCCACCTTGTATCTGCCAGAATACAATACAGCGGTCAAGCTTATAATCCGATTAGGAACGTATTTTGGCCTACCAGTGTCGTAGAGTATATGATTGAAACATTTATTTGAACTAAATAAATATATTTTTTAAATTGTATTTTTATTTTAATAAAACTTATAATAAAATAAAATATTTTATTCAAAAATAAAGTTTTTTGCCATTTGTAAAAGATACATTTATTTAATTAAGGGGAAAGGCACCAAATGTGTTTTAAATGTATCCATTATTTTCGAATTCGGAGAAAACTAATAAATATTTTTGAAAAATTTAAACGCAGAATGAAAGATTACATTATTACTGAGGGTATTATATATGTGTATACTGATGTATATTACAGAAAGTCCCTGAAAACTTCTACAATGTTTATTTTATTATGTTATGCAACAGGGGTGAAAATAAAAGAGAGAATATAGTATAATTTTTAATTGAAAATATTGCATGCAAAAGAAACTTTTTATTTATTCTAATAAATATTTTATTCTGTCTTTAAATTTTTCCAAAAAGGCTTTTTAGTTTCCTCAGGATTTGAAAAAAAATCGATACATTTAAAACACATTGAACATTTTGACAGGCGACGTTTTGCGCCTTTCCCCTTTAATACCTTACGATTACAACTACTATCACTTACCTTATATAATTACGATTAGAAAACTATTCAAATTCAAAATAAATAGGATCAACTTCGGAATCCGAGTCGTCTTGAGGGTTAATAATTAGCGGTTGTGTCTCTACGGTCGCATCAATTATGTTATCAAGATTCCACATTTTTTGTTCTTCTTCTATTACATGTCTTACTGCATCTTTCCAGTTTTGTTCTGTAATGTGTTGTAAAGACTCGTATAACAATTCACGTACAGCTTGTATTTTATATGACGTATTTTTTCTAGCCACATAACTTTTCATTTGTGCCCAAATGAGTTCAATTGGATTTATTTCGCAGTGGTAGGGTGGAAGTCTAAGGACTGTGATGTTTCTCCTTTCCGCCATTTTGTCAACTACGTATTTCTTGAACTTAGATTTGTGTTGCCGGGCAATTTTTAAAGGTTCTGCTTTTACCATTCCATCTTCGTAAGGCAGGTACTTATTCCGCAGCCAGTCAAGAATATCCTGTTTTTTCCACGCAGTCATTGGAAGTCTTTCTACTAGTCGTGAATGATAAGGTGCATTATCTAATACTATAATTGAATTTGGTGGTATGTGTTCAATCATCTGCACAAAATACTCTTCGAAAACATCAGCTGTCATCTCCTCGTGATAGTCTTTTGTGCTTTTGGACTGAAATTCCAACAAACCATGCTTAACAAATCCTTTTTCACTGCCAATGTGAGAAATTATTAATCTACTGCCTTTACCAGAAGGTGGGGAGATACCAGTAGACCAACCTTCCATAGAGGCTTGCCTGGAGCTTAATATATTTTTTTCTGACCAAACTTTTTTAGAGTATGACCTGAGTTTACCCACGATTCATCCTGGTAGAAGATTGGCCTTCCTTCAGCCCGGAATTTTCGTATGGATCTTAGATAATTTCTTCTCCAACATATTATCTCCTCCCGGTCAATCAAAAGTGATTTTCGGTCTGATTTCTCCCACCGGACATTTAATTCTTTTAAAACTTGCCACAATTTAGTTCGTCCGATATGAGGCAAATCCGGATCATCTCTAACTTCTTGTAAAATTTTATTTAGGTTTGGTATTTCTTTTTTGAAAAAAAAATCCATGAATTTTCCTTCGAATACCATTTTTGGCAAATTCATCAAGTTCAATAGGCTTTTTCCCTCTCTTTAAGTGTTCGTTTGTGTTTGGGTTAGCTATACCGTGTTTTTTTCTTTCTGATAGGAACCTATATATAGTTGACTCCCCTACGCCAGTCATGTTGGCACAACTTTCGACTATGTTGCGAACAGTGTTTGTGGGATTCTGAGAAACCAGAGCATCGTGAACATTCCGGACAATAGTCTTCTCTCTTGGTGAATAGACAGACTTACTGACTGTACGCAACAGTACCGGTGCAAAACTTGATGATGTTGATGATGAAGCCATCACAAACAATCCAACAAAACGAGCACGAGCGAAAGGTACGTATATGTTCGTAGGTATATGGAATAAAAAATCACTCACGCACTGCATATAATTCACAAAAGAAATATTCGAGACGCTAATTACTGCCGTAGAAGCGGAAACACCGACGAGCCGTAAATTACATGCGATCAAAAACGTACTAAACAAACAAATTGTTTTCGTTCGTAATAACTGCACCCTTTTAAGTTAAGTTTCGAATATAAACTAAACAGACGAGGTACGTGGCCAAATCCGGCATCTATACCCATTATATTATTAAAAATCTGGGGAATTCCATCCTAATTATCTTGCAACCGATAGTACCTTCGGATATAAATACCAGGTTTTCTAGTAAAGTGATTAAACGCGAAGATTAGTATTGAAATATCCAAAGAGATAAGGTATTCTTATTTACAAAATTGTTAATGGTTAAATTATTATTTTTATTAATATAATAACCAACATTAACCGTGAAAGTTTTAATTGTTTTTTACTAAATATATCAGTATTAAAACATTATTAATATTAATATTAATTTTAATGAATAAACACCTCAGGAACGCCTATGATGATACAAATTTTACGACCGCTTGATGATTTTGAGGCATATTTCGTGCTATCAACAATTTGTGAACAGAGAATAGTTTACTATAAATGTTATATTGTAGTTTTAATTATTATTCACTTGGGTCTAGACATAAACATAATGTACGTACATACATGTCTGATCTAGCTTAATGAACATAAAATGGCCAAAATCGAACAATACGAAAAGAATATATTGTATAAATATTTATTGATATGTATAGATACTATTATTGTGTGTAGAATTACGGAATTGCCAAATTTACGGAAAAATGATTTTAAACAGGCTCCAAATATCATTTATACAGGTACTGAACAAAGTTTGTAGAACACGATTTTCGACATCACCTCGAAATGGAGATCATGCTGCTGCGCCGACATAATCGACTCGAATCGTCGCTTCGATGGACAGATGTGGAACCACCTGCTCGATTGGGAACAGCTGGCCATGTTTCTGAAAACAATCCTGTACACCCTAAGCGATCGTTTCTACTTTTTTCACTTCTTTTTTTTTCAATATATGCTGCTACTACACTGTTAAACATAAGTTGGCAATTACTCTTCTTGAGGGCAAACAGTATTTTTTATTTATAAAACAAAATTGGTGTTACTATACAGTGATGAGTAGAAAATTGTGTTGTATATATACAGGATGTCCAATTAAGTCGGAAACATATGGGAAACATTTTTATTTTTAATTTTGCAACCTAAACCTAAATGCATTAAACAGACAAAATAGACGAGATAGAATAGGACAAAATGTAACAATAGACCCCTATAACTTTAAAAGAGTGGAGAGTTTTAAATATCTCGGAGCGACTATCACCACAGATAACGATATCACGGAAGAGATAAAAGGGAGTATTCAGGCAGCAAACAGATGTATGTATAGCCTCCACAACACTATTAAATCCAAGAGCCTAACACGAACATCAAAAATCAGGATATATAAAACAGTAATTAGACCGGTGCTCATGTATGGGTGTGAGACGTGGACGCTGACAAAAGCAATGGAAAGTAAACTCAGATGCTTTGAGAGAAAAATCCTCAGAAAGATCTTCGGTCCCTATCACGATCCGAATACTAACCAATACCGAATGAGAACAAATGCCGAGGTCAAACAAATGTATAGTGCTAGCGACGTAGTCCAAGAGATTAAATCCCAACGTCTAAGATGGGCTGGCCATGTTCATAGGCTCCCTAATAACCGCCTTACCAAGTTAATCTGGGAAGAAGACCCGACAGGGAGAAGGCCCTTAGGACGTCCACGAATGCGATGGAGAGATAATATATGGTCAGATTTGAGAACAATGGGGCTACCCACTGACTTAAACATCATGGACGACCGTTCGAGATGGAAGCAGGTTGTGCAGTCAGCCAAGACCCACCCCGGGTTGTAGTGCTACCAGAAAAAGAAGAAGAACCTAAACCTAAAATGCAATCATCAAATATTAAGCTTTATCAGTCATATATATATATATATATATATATATATATATATATATATATATATATATATATATAAAGAGATCTCTCAAAAAATATGAATTGTGGATATTCATAAAGAAAACTGGATGTCAACCAAATGCCTAGAAATTGAACAACTTCAGGAAAGATACGATACCTTTAATGTCAAAAAAAAAGTGAAAGAAATGACATGTAGACACAAAAACAGGCAAAAAACAATATTAAGAAATAATAATACCGAGATAATTATAGGTACAGAAGACAAACTGGAGAGATGAACAGACATTCAGACACTTTTTGACGATGATAGACCTTGTTCTCCACCATCGACGGATGATCCAATAAATGAAAAAGGTACCAAAATAACACAATAAGAAGTTATTTATGTAGCAAAAGTTCAGAAGAACGGAAAAGCCACCGATCCAGACAATATCAATGTCGAAATACTTAAGTTAATGACAGACAATGAAAGTAAAAGCCTTGATTTAATAACAGCACTATTCAATAAGATATATAACACAGGTAAGATACCATCAGGCTGGCTAAAATTAACATTAAGTCAGATTAAGTAAAATTTGTTAGATAACTTATTTTGCTCAACCTCACAAAATGGCTTAACATGCTAGCAAAGAACTAAAAGCAAGAATTGTAACGAAATTAGAAGATGGTTGGTACCTATCTGCCGTAGCGAACCATTGTAAAGTAAACACAACAACAGTTTTTAATATTAATAAAAGATGGAGAGAACAAGAACTCTCGAAATAAAGCAAGGTTCTGGAAGACCAAAAATATCTACCGCTCATGAGATTAGAAGAGAATACTTTTGAAGATGCGAAAACTGCAAGAATTATGTCACAGTTTCCGGAACGAAAGAGAACAACCTGTTGTCCGCAGAATTAAAGCATCGCGTCTTAGGTACCGAACTGCAGCAAAAAAAAACAAGCTCTTACACCAAGACAGATGCAATCAAGACTTGTATTTGCTTTAAACCATCAGCTACAAATACAAAATCAAGATTTTTGGGACAGGACAATATTTACAGATGAGAAAATGTTTCAATCTTCTAAAAATGGCAAAATTGGGGTGTATAGACCAGATAATAATAGATTTAATCCTTATGTTGATATATATCGAGCAGCTGGTCATTTCAGCGCCAATGTATGGGGCTGTATTTCATCTAGAGGAATGGGAATGGTATGGCGTATTGATGGAAGGTTTGTTGCGCAGACAGTGTCCACAAAATAATTTTATCCTCCAAGATAATTGTCCTGCTCACAATGCAAATATAATAAACCAGTGGCTCCAGAATAACAACATCGAAACCTTACCATGGCCCAACTACAGTCCAGATTTAAATCCGATCGAGAATGTGTGGGGGGTTATTATAAAACGGTTGTATCGGCGTAATTTTATACCTCAAAACGCTGAAGAGCTGTGTCACGGCATACATGTTTGGGAAGAGCTCTCCGAAGAAGACAATTTTATATTTCCTTCCACGCAGATGAACCTAATACTACGACCCCCTCTTTCTTTCGAGAGTTTCTTTTTCCCTCCATTTTTTATTAATAGAAAAACTGTGGTTCTGTTTATGTTAAATTCTTTGCTGCCTCTGATAGTGCCCAGTTATCTTTTTGGTTACAATTGTTGCTTTAATATATTGTTGAGTTAACTAGTTTGTTTTATTTCTTAATAATAATAAAAATAATAACAACAACCCTATTTTGTGTAAAAACTGCCAGACAAATCAAACACACTTCTTAAAATGATCAAATCTTACTAGAAGTCGTATCAGTTTTTTTAGGAACCAGCTGTACATGTTGCCTTGTCCTTCTTAGTTCTACGTAAGCCATTGGCCTTGGTACCTTTGGAGCTCTAACTTTCATATTTAAACGTGAAAAACGCCATTTTTCATTGGCTTTTTTGTCTTATTTAGTTGTTTGTTAAGTGTATTGTAATTTTTGATGCCTTAGCCTTACATCACTTCTCCATAACTTGAAGTTCTTCTGTCATCCTTACTTTCTTCTGTATTCCTTTTCCCAATATGTGCAATATGCGTTTGTTATTACCTTCAAATACCCTTACGGCAGTATATGTGCATGTTACGTTGATTTTGAAAAATCATTTGATAAAGTAAGACATGAAAAATTAGTCCAAATTCTGAAGATAAAAAACAGAGACCATAGGGACTTACGAACAATAACAAACCTCTACTTGAATCAAAGAGCATAAATCGTAATAGATAACGAACCCAGTCCAGAAATTGAAATCAGGAGAGGAATTAGGCAGGGATGTATTATGTCCCCATTACTATCTCAAAGTGAAGGAATAATAATTAACGGAAGATCTATTAATAACATAAGATATGCAGATGACACCGTGATTATGGTAAGCTCTACTAAACAACTCCAAGTACTGCTAAAGAAAACAAAAAGTTTCTGTGAAAAATATGGACTAAAAATGAATATAAAAAGACCAAATACATGAGAAAAACAAAGAAAACAGATATACCAACGAACATACATTTGGGAAATGTACCGATAGAAAGGGTTGATAAATACAAATACAAATAATGATCAAACAACCGAAATAGCAAGGAAGAGCTAGGATAGAAATAGCAAGAAATGCGTTTGTAAAAATAAAAACAATTCTCTGCAACAAAAATCTTAGATTAGAACTGAGAGTAAAAGCACTGAGATGCTACGTGTTTTCGATACTGCAATATGGACTTGAAAGCTGGACATTGAAGCAAGAACACATAAATAAGTTACAGTCCTTTGAAATGTGGTGTTACAGGAGGATGCTTAGAATAGCATGGACACAGAAGAAAACTAACACGGAAGTATTGTGAGAAATGGGCAAAGAATGCGAAATAATAAACACGGGCGTGCATGATTTGGACGCTAAATTTAAAATAAAAAAACCTGTTTCTGCATACCTACATGATTTGGACGCTGGGTGTAATTGAAATGTAAATGGAAAGTCAGGTAATAAAATTCTAGAGATGAAGCTTGATAAGGTTTATTTGTCACTTTGAAATAAATACGACATACATTTTACGAAATAAAAATCGATCGATACAGTTAGTTTGATACTCATGTATCCTATTTCTAACGAACATAATTTTTTTTCTACTCTTTGGATCTTTAGGTCTATTACTTTCACTATTACAGACACTATTAATTTTAATGTAAGTTTCAGTTTGAAAATTTTTTAAAACATCAATGAAATGGAAAATATTTGGATGAGCATGGTAAAAATTATCATTAAAACGCGAGTGGAACGATTCACAAGCATTAGTTGTTAATTGTAAACTCTCACTCATCGCAGCCCACATCTCCGACGGAAATGTTGCGTGGTCGCCAATGTAGTTGTCCAATAGCTAGTCAGAAAACTTTTCAATTTTTCAATCCTTTGGTTGAATAACCATAATATCATATATGAAAGATTCTTCGACTTCTGAGGGAGGTAAAAATGGCAGCCCAAAAATATATTTCAGTCATTTAGATATTTCACTGTCTGCCGATTTATATTCCCGAATTAAGCCACAACCACCGATATTACGATACCAAGATTGCATAAGATGAAAACGGCACCCTTTAATGTGCACATTTGGAAATTCAAAACGCGCAGGATTGTGGATAGCAATTTCCAAATCGGAGAAAATGATTTTTGGATTGAATTTTAGACCAATTACTTCACATTTGCGTTTCAAAACATTAAATAGTTTTATATAGGTTTGTTCCGATTTATCGGGAAGTAAACAATAACACAATTGTATATAATGTCCATTGATAAATACATGTATGGTAAAAAATTGCTTGAAATATTGAGCACAGTAACTAAATGTACCACCGTCCATATAAATTGTTTCACTGCCGCACAGAAAACGCATGTTAGTGTTACACGAGAAGATGATAATGTTAGAACTTAATTCAACCGCAAATATAAAATTCTCGTCTTTAAGTGTTTTGATATTCATAATATTTACCGCAGCAATAGTTTCTTCTTTACTTTTAGGCACTTTCGGTTGAGCCATTCGCCGTTCACTATATATTTGATTTCGTATTAAATTAACGTCTTGAACAGACATGTGGCTCAAGCAATCTACTTTTTCTTTCAACGCACTATGTATGATTTTGGACGGCCTTTCGGTCAAATTATCCTTAGCCTTCCTTTTGGCACTGCTACGCACAATCTGTCTATTAAGCGTCTTGATATCACACTCGTGATTATGTTCTAAATTACTTCGGATCACTAACTTTTCTGACCCTTTCGTGAATATCTTCGCTTTACACGACCGTTTTACGCACCTCCAATACGTTTCTCCCGATTTTAGTACTTTATCTTGAGAAAAAGTAAAACTGTTCACTTTGAGCAAAATTTTACCACGATTACTTACTAACGTTGAAATTTCCATGTTCACTTTTCACTATTCTCTGACAAACTAATAACTAGTAACTAAGTAAATCTCAATGACCATCATTAAACCCTAATTATATCTAATATCTGGTACCTGCGATAATCCTTCTGACAGCGTCCAAAACAAGGGTACTTTTAAGACCCTTAGGTACTTCAGCGTCGAAAACATGCACCATAAACACAATAAAAATAAGAAAGTTACAATATCTGGAACACGTAATAAGGGGATAGCGATATGAACAGCTAAGACTGATAATACAGGGAAAGATAAGAGGAGGAAGAAGTATAGGAAGAAGGAGAGTGTCATGATTGAAGAACTTAAGGGACTGGTTTAAATGCAGTTCTATAGAACTCTTTAGAGCAGCAGTGATGATGATAGTGATGATGATATCCGACCACCGATTGGGAGACGGCACTTAAAGAAGTAAGAAGCTTATATACACGGTTAATAAATAGCAGCTCTAGCTTAGCTGGGGCTGCTAAGAGATTTCTACTTTTCTTGCTTATATATAATCGTTTAAACGGAACAATTTCACTGTTCTGTTTAATACAAATTAATATTTGTTCACCGCAAGTTTGTTTTAAAATTCCACATTTTAAAAGTATTCCAAATAAACAATCGTTTTGATTTTTCCTCGTACGTGCCCTGTTTAACGTGCTGTTTCGATGCTTATTCAAATATTTACAGTAAATAAAAATAAAATACAGGTAAAGCTATGTACAAATCACTTCCTGTAAATTTATAAAAAGAACAATTTAGGTCAGGCCACATACTCTACACAAAACTGAATTGCATAAACGCAGAGGCATGGCTCCGATAGAGATAACTTTGTTTTTATCTGCGATTAATCTGTATTCCCAGCAAATTTTACGGATCATAAAAATGCTGTTGCAATTTGAAAAATAACCAGACAGAAATCAACTTCACACGAAATATTCACACTTATATGTTAATTTTTTTTTGACTTCAATAAGTAAATGTGATGTGATTA